>CM056060.1:71868823-72468823 GCA_029574335.1 Rana kukunoris
TTAATGAGCAGCAGAACTGCATCGGGATGGTGTGACCGTCTAGAAGAAAAAAAAAAAAAAAAAAAAAAAAAAAAAGAAAAAAAAGAGAAGTTTCAAGAAAAAAAAAAATGTTCAAAAGGATGAGGTGTGTTGACGGTCGGATCCAGATGCCTTGAATCTTTTAGGAGAGTCCTTGCGTGGGCTTCCGTGTTCTAGGGCCCGGTTGGAAGGTGCCGCTCTGGGAGACTGGTTGTGGTGGGGGCTAGAGCGGAGGGATCTCAGGAAGGCCTCAGCTTCGGATGGGTCATGGAAGGAGAGTGATCTCCGTTGGGTGCTCGGAGTCGAAGTACGGCCGGGAAAGCCAGTGAAACTTGATTTGCATTCGGTGGAGCTCTAGTGCAGGTCTGCTGGAAAGCCTTCCTCCTCTTGGAGACGTCACGGAGTAGTCCGCAAAGATCAGGATATTCATGCCGTCTATCTGGAGGGTCCTGGACTGCCTGAACTTCTGCAGGATGAGGGATTTTTCTGAATAGTTGAAGATATTTGGCGATGACAGGGCGAGGTGACTTGCGATCAGAGTTGAAAAGGCCCATGCGGTGGGCGCGCTCAACAGTGCAGGGGCCGGCAGGCCCAGGGTCTCGGGGAGGGATGCTCTGGGAGCAGCAGATCTGAAAGTGCTTGAGGTTGCAGCGATTCAGGGACGCAAATAAAGCGCAGATTGCTCCTCCTGGATCTGTTCTTCAAGGTTCGTCCAGTTTGTCTAGTATATACTTGTTCGTCTTGTCTTGCGCATGTTCAAAGGTTTGGGGCCTGGTTAAAGATCCTCTTCTATATGTCCGATGCGATTCTCAGCTCATTCAGCCTGGATGCATGCTCCCCTAGTTGAGCCTGGATTTTCTGTATCCCTGCATTGATGGCTTTTTCCACCGAGGTCGCTATCATGGGGGATAATAGAGCAGCCACGGCCTGGGCCATTCAGCTCAATGTTGTGCATATCCCCCGCCTGTGGGGGAGGTGAGGGGATGTGAACAGTCTGAGAGGGTAGTTGGAGGGGCTGGTGGTGCACTCACCTCCATTGCAGGTGTCGGATCCACGATCGGATCTACGATCGAATCCGTGTAGGCCAAGCCGGGGGCCTCGATTTGCGGCTGTCCCGTTCGCGCCGCAGCGGCGGCGTACGACCGCGCGCCGCTTTTTTAAGGTATTTGTCCATCCTCGGGTGGAGGGGGGGATGGCGGATGGTTAGCCAGGGGTCGGCAGCGGGGTTTGCTGGCTTTTATAGGCCGATTTGGGAGCCTGTGTGCGGGAGCTGAAGGAGTGCACAGCTACTCCATGCGGCGCCGGAACCGGAAGTCAACAATTCTGATTTTTTTTTTTTTTTTTTTGCTTTTATTTAGGTGCACCCCAACCCCCCCCCCAAAAAAAAAAATACAAGAGAGGAATCAAGGAGTCAGACTCAGATCACGGTCAGGTACCACCGTACCACACTGCCAGTACCCCCACCAGTGGAGTGCCACACCACCAGCCGTCAGCAACAATGGCGACGAGCTGGGGAAGATCAAAGTTAGCATTCTCAAACTGGAAGTACCGTGACTACTTCTCCTTGATTGAAAATTAAAGGCAAGAATGTTTATGTAACATGCACGCTATGCTCAGGAAAAAAGACTTTGTCCACATCTGCTTCAAGCAACTCAATCTTTTGAAGCACCTCACATCACACATGCTAACGTGACACTTGTTGCTGCTGCTGCTAACCCAACCCCGAATTCAGCTAGCGGAGTAGCCGGACCGTCTCTCCTAAAACAAGCAACGCTCGATTTTTCTGGTCAACATCAGGTGACCAAGCCCGAGCTGGAATACATTGATTGCAAGGTATGTTGTTGAAAACATGCTCCCCCTGTCCACTGTGGTGTCTGAGTCATTCCAGAGCTATCCTTTCTAAAATACCACTACGAGGAGGAGGAAAAGGGGGTTGCCCCATGCCGAAAACACTTTTTCTAATTCTTGGACAGTGAATACGAAAAAAATGATGATTGTGCTCAAAAAAAACATTTGAGGAATTACAGTACATTGCAACTACAGCAGACATCTGGACTTGCCACAATAAAAGTTACCTGGGTTGTGACATGCACATTGGATCATCCAAATAACCGGAAAGAGAGAGAAAGCAGCTCTTGCCTTGCAGACGGTTTAAGGGGCATCGTAGTCATGACGCCATAGCAGTTGAGCTTGGACAATATACACTCAACATATGGGATAACACACAAAATCACAGCAACAGTGACTGATAATGGCTCAAATTTTGTAAAATAAAAGCATTTAAAAGGTACCAGCCACTTGAGGAAAGTGATTCTGAGAAGATGAAGATGAGGTGACCTTTACAGACATTAATGATGCTCTACATGCAAGAGGTGATGATATTGATGGTGATGTGATCACTTTGCCCCCCCACAAGAGATGTGCATCACACACACTGAACCTGATTTCAGGCACAGATGTTGACAAGTGGCTGCTGTCAAAATCTGCAACAAAGGCTGTTTATAGAAGTGCTACTGCCAAATGTACTGCCCTATGGAACAAGACTAGTCGATCAGCTTTGGCTACTGAAACAGTTGATGAGTTGGTGTCAACAAAAAGCTGCTTGTACCTTGTAAAAACACGATGGAATTCCTTCTATGATGCCCTGGCTCGAATCTGTGAAATATCCATGGTAGACCTTAACACAATTTCCTCCAAATTAGGACTGCCAGCAATAACGGAAAGGGAAACAACAGTTTTTAAAGGAGTACTGTATTGCGATGAAGCCCCTTACAGTTGCCTTGGATATACTTCAGGGAGAAGAGAATTGTTTTCATGGTACACTCCTACCAACAATTGAGACATTATGTTAAAGACAGAAGCCCTTCAAAGTGGCCTGCAAATACTGAGGAACCTTCCTGACGCCATAGTCACCAGTAAGAACTTGAATGTCATATTTTTTATTGTTTATTAAGTGAACATTGCTGTAGTACTCATAATACTAAATACAACTGCTACTAATTATGATTATTATTTCAGTCTATCAAAACCAGATTTGCTGAATGTCCTGGGAAATGAAGAGGCTATACTTGCTGCCGTAACTCTTCCAAAATTCAAGCTTCGCTGGCTGCGGTCACAGGAGTTAAAGGATAAGGCTAAGGCAAGTTTGCTGGCAGAGTGCCGAAGAATTGTCCTTGAAGAACCACAACAAGGTAACAGCACATCTACACAACAACATCACACAGATTCAGCCAAAGAGAACGATTTATTTTCCTTTGAAGAGGATGAGGAGGAAACAACCTCTTTAGCAGAAAACCAGGTGGCAGACTATATAAGATCTCAGCACAAAATGTTGACTCTCTGTGTGGATTTTCTCTTATCAAGAAAATTTCGCTACGTTACAATGCTGCTACTCCATCTAGCGCACCTGTTGAGAGACTGTTCAGCCTGGGCAAGCTTGTCTTCTCTCCCAAAGAGGAACAGACTGTCAGACCAAAAATTTGAAAAGCTTCTCCTATTACGTTACAACCACTGGTTTAGTTAGATGATGAGATGAGTTCAGAGTTGGATAGTGTTCTGTTTATTGTGCACTGCAGTATTATACAGTTAATTGCACTAATTAATAAAGGCGAGAGTTTCCTTTGTCTCCTATAGTCCTATTAGTATAGAAACTAAGGAAAATCTGGCCTTTAATTATGCAATGAATTATCTATATCTGTATAATTGTTTAAAAAGAAACAAAGGAAAATCTGGCCATTAGTACAAATCTCTGTAACTGTATATTCAGACTACTAGTGCACAATAAACAGAAGTTTTGTTAATGTACTGATTGAATAGTTAAGATTTGGATAGTGTTCTCCAACTCTTAACTATTCAGAATCAGTACAGTAACAAAACTTCAGTTTATTGTGCACTAGTAGGCTGAATATACAGCTACAGAGATTTGCACTAATGGCCAGGTTTTTCCTTTGTTTCTTTTAACACTATTATACAGATAATCGCACTAATTAAAGGCCAGATTTCTGTTTCTTTTTACCCTTGTTTACATTTGTGTGTCTTAATTTTGCACTTGAATTCTAGTTTAAATATTTTTTTATTTTTTATGTTTCTGTGCATACCATTCATATGATCTATGGCAGGCTGCGCCGCTGCAATCTATTGAATTGGGTTCAAATAAATACGAAATGTTCTAAAATACTGTATATAGTGTTTTTAAAATCTTCAATCAGTTAATATAAACATCTTTGATATTAAAGATGTTATAGAACGTAATTGTATTGTAGAATATAGAATAAAAAAAATCAGTTTACTTTTCTGAGTAACTAGTTACTTTGCCAATAAAGTAACTGAGTCACTAACTCACTTACTTTTTCGGGCAAGTAACTTGTAATTGTAACTAGTTACTTTTTTAAAGGAAGATGAAAAACACTGTCAAAGACATTGCATGAACTAAGCAGAAAAATGAAAACGATAATTTGTGGCTTCTGCCCTTGGAACCTTGACAAGGATGACATTAATGGAACATCCTGGGAGATTCCAGAAAATCTGAGGATCCAAAATATCGTAATACTGGACTTCAGCCTTAAATGATAATACTGTATATGATCAGACCCTATAGCACCCTCTGTTGCACACATTCTACTGTGTCCTTTTCTTGGGTTAAATTATGCCAGCTTGATCGTGTTTAATTATACCTCTACAAAGTATTAAAAGACACACATTTTTCATGACTGCCAAAAAAGAATGTGGATTTTCTCCTCACATCTAACTTAACAATGAGCTGCTCATGCTGAATGATATACAAGGTTTTCTTACTTCTCATGAGCACAATCATTGCACAGAGCAGACAAGTCAATGAGAACCCAACAATTTCTATGGATAGCTGGGTCTCTGTTGATAATAACTTGAAGAATCTCACAAGGAGCAATAAATTTGTTTCATTGGGGCTGATTTACCAAGCCTGTGCGCCAAGACTCATGGTGCACAAGCAGGAGTAAAACTGTTTTTGACATTTACAAAAGAAACACGCTGCCAGTGCAGCGTGTTTCCTCATTTACTAAACTGCCTAATGCGCCCAGGAGAGGGCGCACGGCACGCCAGTACAGAGCTGGCGTGCGGCATTTAGTAATGTAAACATCGGGGATTCGGGCGGGAGTTTATGAGGGGAGGGAGGGGGGTGATGCAGGGGAAGTGTAGTGACATGTGTTTGAACGTGTGTGGCGGGCCGATTTGAAAGGGAAAGTGACTTTTGGTACCCGATCCCCGTGCGCTTGCAAAGTACGCTAGAACCTCGGAAGGTTCATTTGCATACTGGGCATGCGCAGAGGGATATATCGGGGCTTTGCGTGCGCCTCTTCAGTACGCCGGGAAATCTTGGTAAATACCAAGCGGCGGTAGCAGTGTTTGCACTGCCTGGAGCGGCGCACGGCAAGCTCCGAGCTGCGCCGACACTGAAGGGGAACTCCGCGCCAAATTTCAAATTTGAAACCAGCGCGGCTTCCCCCCCAGGGGCACAATAGGCTCTTCGGCTTGGTCCGGAACGTGAGGGGTTAACCCACGCCAAAATCGGCCTGGGGTTCCCCCCCAGATCCGTACCAAGCCCTCATCCCAGGCATGCAGTCTGTCCGGACAGGAATGGGGGTGGGGACGAGCGAGCGCCCCCCCCCCCCTCCTGAGCCGTACCAGACCACATGCCCTCGACATGGGGGAGTGTGTGCTTTGGGGTAGGGGGGCGCTGCCCCCCCACCCCAAAGCACTCTTGTCCCCATGTCGATCGGGACAAGAGCCTCTTCCCGACAACCCTAGCCATTGGTTGTCGGGGGATGCGGGCGGGAGCCAATCAGAATCTGGGAGCCCCCTTTAATAAGGTGGCCCCCAGATTTCGGGCCCCCACCCTATGTGAATGAGTATGGGGTACATCGTACCCCTACCCATTCACCTGGTGAATGTGGTTTTAACTTTGAGGGTCTTCTGCCGCCGCCCCCTTCGAATTTTTCTGCCTGGACGGGGGTCGCACATCACATCCAGGACTTGGACGTGGCGGGCTTCTCGTCGCTCTCTTCTGCCGCTGCCCCCTTCACCACGAAGCTCCGTGCTTGTTTGATGAGGGCAGCGGGCTTCCGTCGTCTTCTACCGGGGCGAGGGTCGTACATCCCACCCCGGATTTCTTCGCCGGCTTCTGCCCTGGCTCCTCCCGGGGCCAGGGCTTCTTTTGCCGTCTTCCGCCGGAGGGTGCCACTCTCCGGGCTTCTCGTCGTTGTCTTCCGCCGCGGGGGCCAGGCCTTCTTCTTTGCCGCCCCCTTCGAATTTTTCTGCCTGGACGGGGGTCGCACATCCCATCCAGGACTTGGACGTGGCGGGCTTCTCGTCGCTCTCCTTCTGCCCCGCTGCCCCCTTCACCACGAAGCTCCGTGCTTGTTTGATGAGGGCAGCGGGCTTCCGACGTCTTCTACCGGAGCGAGGGTCGTACATCCCACTCCGGATTTCGTCGCCCGCTTCTGCCTGGCTCCTCCTGGAGCCAGGTCTTCTCGTCGCTGTCTTCCGCCGCGGGGTGACACTCGCGGGCTTCTTCTTCCATTCGATGTTGACACGGCGAGGTCCGGCGCTGAAATGCCTTGTGAGCGGCGGGCAAGGACTTATATTGGCATAGGGCGTGGGCGTGGTTATGCCAACATGTGACCTTAACCCATGTGACAGTGATGTCACATCACATCACTGTCACATGGGTTAAGGTCACATGGTGGCATAACCACGCCCACGCCCTATGCCAATATAAGTCCTTGCCCGCCGCTCACAAGGCATTTCAGCGCCGGACCTCGCCGTGTCAACATCGAATGGAAGAAAAAGCCCGCGAGTGTCACCCCGCGGCGGAAGGGACAGCGACGAGAAGACCTGGCGCCAGGAGGAGCCAGGCAGAAGCCGGCGACGAAATCGGAGTGGGATGTACGACCCTCGCTCCGGTAGAAGACGTCGGAAGCCCGCTGCCCTCATCAAACAAGCACGGAGCTTCGTGGTGAAGGGGGCAGCGGCAGAAGAGAGCGACGAGAAGCCCGCCACGTCCAAGTCCTGGATGGGATGTGCGACCCCCGTCCAGGCAGAAAAATTCGAAGGGGGCGGCAAAGAAGAAGGCCTGGCCCCCGCGGCGGAAGACAACGACGAGAAGCCCGGAGAGTGGCGCCCTCCGGCGGAAGACGGCAAAATAAGCCCTGGCCCCGGGAGGAGCCAGGCAGAAGCCGGCGACGAAATCCGGGGTGGGATGTACGACCCTCGCCCCGGTAGAAGACGACGGAAGCCCGCTGCCCTCATCAAACAAGCACAGAGCTTCGTGGTGAAGGGGGCAGCGGCAGAAAACAGCGACGAGAAGTCCGCCACGTCCAAGTCCTGGATGGGATGTGCGACCCCCGTCCAGGCAGAAAAAATCGAAGGGGGCGGCAGAAGAAGGCCTGGGCCCCGCGGCGGAAGACAGCCACGAGAAGCCCGGAGAGTGGCGCCCTCCGGCGGAAGACGGCGAAAGAAGCCCTGGCCTCGGGAGGAGCCAGGCAGAAGCGGAGGAGCCCGAGGTGGGGCGACACCCCCGTTGTTCTCCGCCGTTTTTCGGCTGGCCCCCCCGGATGTGAAAGAGCTTACTTTTGGGGTGGGGGCCCAGTCGAGCATGGCGGAGAGCATGGGTGGGTGTTTCCCCCCCCCGGCAGAAAACGGCTAGAAGACCGAGGAGTGGCGACGCCCCCTTTGTTCTCCGCCATTTCCGCCGGCCCCCCCCGGATGTAAAAGAGCTTGATTTGGGGTAGGGGGCCTGGCCGAACATGGCGGAGAGCATCGGTGGGTGTCTCTCTCCCCGGCGGAAGACGGCGGCGAAGACCGGGGGGGGTAGGTGTACCCCCCCCGGCGGAAGGCGGCGGCGAAGACCGGGGGGGGGTAGGTGTACCCCCCCGGCGGAAGGCGAAGACCGAGGAGGGGTAATTTTTTATTTATAAAACCAAGACCAAAAGGTTAACAAATATATAAAATAAACAAAATAACTAAATAAACCAAATAACACAAAAACAAACAACAAAACACAAACTATCAAATCACCGACCTCCACCCACCAAGAAATAACTATAAAGAAAAAAAAAAAAAATAGCACCAGAACAGGTATTTACAACAGGCTCACTGGTACAAGAGAAAGTCTTTATAGTCCATCAGAAAAGCTTGCCCAGATCATTGGCAAAAAAAAAAAACCACTTAAAACGGCTCACTGGTACAGTAGGGAGATATTAAAGTCCATAGAAACCACTACTGTCCAGATCATCGCCAACCCACAACACACCCCACCATCACAACAACAAATACCTACAACCCACGTATGAGCAAGAACATGATAGTCAGACATGTCTGTAGCCTTATTTAAAAAAAAAAAAAATACCATAAACAAAATCTAAGGGGGTGAAAAAGGATAGATGCCCCTACCCATGGAGAGGGGCAGAGCCGTGACCTAAGGGGGTTGGAAGAGGAACCCCCTCCATAAATGGGCACACCTCTCAGGCCCGACCCTGCTCCTTTCCAGATCCCGCACCTTCACCAACTCCCGAAAGATACCGCCCACCACCTCATGCACAGGCAGGATTTTTGTCCCTAGTGGACACCAAACACCGAGCGTGCCAAGTGTAATAAAGCACAACTAGGCTGACTAAATAAAGTGACGATAACTCAAATCCCCTGCGGACCCCAAAATCACCATACACTCGCTCAGCATAGGTCAGGGCCGGAAGGCAGGGGGTAGCCAATGGCACCCCCTACCTTCGTAAGAACCTCCATGTTGAAGGGACATTGGACCAGAAAATGGTCCATGGTCTCCAATGTCCCACCACATTCCTGACGGGGGCAGTCCCTGTCCCCCAGGTTCCTGTATTTGAGATTCGCACGGACATAGAGTCGTCCATGGAACGACCTCCATGCGAGATCCCAAAACTTACTTGGAATTCTAGAAGAATTCAAGAGGGCTAGCCCCTCCGTGAGGACCCTCTCAGGGCAGTCCCTCAAAGACAGGGGCTTCAAAATGTCCGAGGCCATGACCCTCAGGTACAGCTCCCGCCGACCCAAAGAGCCCACCTCCAGGGCAGTTATCCGCCACTGCCTCAGTACCTTTAATGCCAGGGGGACATAGGAAGGGAGATACCCATGCGATCTCCTCAGATCGCCGGGCCTCCCCCCCTCCCCCCACTGCCTCAAGAACAGCAAGAGCCAGTCCTTGCATGAACACTCCCACCAGGAAGGCTCGTCCACAAATATGGACTGCAAATTGTATTTAACAAAGATGGTGACAAAGAACACCACCGGGTTGACCATGTCCAACCCACCTTGCCGTCGCTGGCGGTATGTGACCTCCCTCTTGATCAGGTTCAGTCTGCTTCCCCACAACAGCAGGAAGAACAGACCATAGACCCGAGCATAGAGAGATGCTGGCAAAAGACACACATAGCTTACAAAGAGAAACTCAGGCAATAAGTACGTCTTGACCAAGCTTACCCTTTCCCTCAGGGAAAGTTTCCAACCTTTCCAGGCCTTCACCTTCCGAGTGGCACTCACCAGCCTGCGCTCCCAGTTTAGCTTGGGATAATCACCCGGGCCGAAATGAATGCCAAGAACTCGAATCTCTGGTACGGGCGTGGGGAACACGTCCGGAAGGGGGAACTGCTCCCCCTCCTTCCCCAACCAGAAAACTTCACTCTTGTCCCAATTGACCAGCGAGCCTGACGCCTCAGAGTAGCACCCGATCTGGGACTCCACATAATGGGCCTCCTCACGACCAGATACCACCACCGAGACGTCGTCCGCATAGGCCACAACCCTCACCGCCGAAACCGGACCCCCGACAGGTCCCACCGGAACCCCCCCCAGACGCCCGCAGTCTAGCCTCCTTACGAAGGGGTCGACCGCAAAGATGTACAAGAGGGGGCTCAGCGGGCACCCCTGCCGGACGCCAGAGTCCACGGCAAAGGCCCGGCCCACCCAACCGTTGACAAGAGGGAAGCTCTCAGCTCCCCTATACAATACCTGCAGCCAATCAACGAATTGATCAGGCAGACCGTATCTCCTCAGAAGCAGCCAAAGGTACTCGTGGTTCACCCGATCAAACGCCTTAGCCTGATCCAATGCAAGCAGATACCGCTCGCTGCCATCAGCCCTGCACCTTTCCACAGCCTCCCGGACGCTCAGGACGGCACTAAAAGTGCCCCGGCCAGGAATTGTGCAGTGCTGAGAGGGAGACAGCATCCTGCCCGCCAAAGCAGACAGACGTGTAAACAAGATCTTTGCCAGTATCTTCCTATCTGTGGTAAGAAGGGCGATCGGACGCCAATTCTCCACCACAGACGGATCTTTCCCCTTTGACAGTAGGATCAGAGCTGACCTTCTCATTGAGGGAGGCAGCAGGCCATAGGCCAAACATTCACTAAACACGTCCCTCAGATGAGGAGCCAAGAGGCTCTTAAAGGTTTTGTAGAACTCGGCCGTGAGCCCATCGGGCCCAGGTGACTTTTTAGAAGCTAAAGAGCTAATAGCCTGCTCAACTTCAGCTACCGAGATCTCTTCTGTCAGAGAGTCAGGAAGGTCAGACCCCACTTCCAGCGGGGTCTCATCAAGGAATTCCCTGACTTTCTCCATGTCTAGAGGCCGCTTCTTCAGGAGGTCCGAAAAGTGGTCTCTGACGACACCCAGGATCCCCGATCTGGACCGGACCAGAGATCCTGAGGCATCCTTCAGGCCATGTACGACCTTCGACCTCGCCACCTCACCACAGCTCCTGTAGGGATCAGGAGAGATAAACTTCCCATAATCCCTCTCAAAAACCAGGGAGGCGAGACGGTCGTACTGACACTCCTTCATCTGCGCCTTCAGACCGGATATCTGTTCCTGAGAGCCCCCAGAGGACACCAGGCGGTCAAGCTGCCTGCGTAGTCTCTGGTAAGCCTGGTACTTGGAAGCTGCCCTGTACCCAGAGATTTCCCGGAAAAAGTCGCCAGACCTCTTTTTAACTACTTCCCACCACTCAAGGCGGGAGCAGTTGCCCTCAAGGAGCGAGGTCTGGCCCAGGAAGAAAACCTCATAGGCTTCCCTAACCTCAGGATCCTCCAGTAGCGACCCATTCAGGCGCCACAAACCCCTCCCTTTCTGAGGAGTGTCAGCGACATTCAGGGCCACAGATACCATACAGTGATCGGAGAACTCTACCGACTGCAGCTCAGGAGCCGAGCAGACAGAGTCCTCCTTTAAAAAAAACCTATCTAATCTACTCTTACTACTACCTCGGGAAAATGTGAAACCAGTGAGGTTGGGGAGGTGACGAACGTGCACATCCACCAACCTGGCCTCCCTCACTACGTTATTCAAAAAAATACTATCATATCCCAGAGGGTTGGCGGCACCTGCCCGGTCTTTGGGCCTAGTGATCATATTGAAATCGCCACCAAAAATCACCTGCTGGGACGTAAAAAGATAAGGCTTAACCGCCGTAAGGAGGCTCCTCCTCTCCCTCCTAGTTTGAGGCCCATAAAAATTTATGAGCCGGAGGAATTGCCCCCTCACGACAGCGTCCACCACCAGACATCTACCGATCTCCACTTCAATCACTCGCCGGCAAGCCACCGGACCAGTCTTAAAAAGGACCGCAACCCCACTGCAGGGCTCGGCCGCAAGAGACCAGAGGGAGGGCCCACATCTCCACTCCCTCTTTGCTAGATGCATCTCTGCCACAGATGCCAGCCAGGTCTCCTGCAAAAACAAAATTTCAGCTTCAACACGGCTGAGAAAATCGAAGGCCATAAAACGAGCTCCCGCAGAACGAATACTTGCGACATTATTGGTCGCAAGCCGTATTGGAGAGGGTACCGCCATCAGAATGATTGAAAGTGGTCATGTTCTCCTTCATACTACAAACACAAAAACATATTTACATATCTACACTTCCTCCTCCTCTGAGCCCGAGGAGGAGGAGAAGATACCAAACGGGTTCCCCAGGGACACCCCACTTCGTGCCCCTGGGGGAACCCCACCCTTCACTGGGGACTTCCCACCCCCAGATCTGGCAGCCTTCCCCCTCTTCTTTTTGCGTCTCACCTGCTCCCACTCCTGCCACCTCTCCGAGATTACTACACCACCCCCCTCCTCGGACCCGCTGCTCGAGATTTCCCTCTTGGATGAGGCTCGAGCAGCTTCCATCTCCATGGCCACAGGGCCAGAGGAGACTCTGGGTCCAGAAGGGGGGGGAATGGAAGAGGCAGGAGGGGGGCCAGAGACAGGGGAGAGGACAGGGGGGGGACCAGACTTAGCTGGACGGGAAGAAGAAGGGGGAGGGGGGGACGGGACTTGGGAGGGGGGGGACGAGGGGGGGGGGGTACGAGGAGGGGAAGATGAGGGAGGAGGGCATGGGGAAACAGATGGAGGGCCAGGTGGAGGGGAGGGGCAATGGTGAGGAGGGGGAGAGGGAAGGGGGATGGGGATCGGCCCTGCAACATTAGGAGGGGAAGGCCCTGGCCCCGGACCCTCAGGCCCGGGACCCCCAGCCCTCCCCGACTCCTCCCCACCGGCTCCGCCCCCCGGAGGATCGGGAGCCTCTTGGCCAACCGAGCCCGTGTCCCCCGGGGGGGGAGCCCCACGCCCACGCCTGCTCCGCCTTCTTTGAGGCAATGGGCCTGTTGGTCCCTCCGGAGTAGTACTAGGGGCTCCAGGATCCCCACCCCCCCGGCCATCACTCGCCGGGGGGGCTTCGGCCGCTCCCGGCCCGGGAGGTCCCCCCCCTGAGGAAGAACCCCGATATGCTTTGGGACACCTGCTAAATGGGTGCCCCATCTCACCACATAAGTTGCAGCATATCTTCCCACATGACTCGGACTGGTGGCCAAACTCGTGGCACCGGCCACATCTGACCACCGTGCAGTCCGAGCTCATGTGGGTCGGGCTGCCGCACTTGAAGCAACGACGGGGCTGTCCCGGGTAGAACGCCAGGATCCGGTCTCTGCCTAGAAAGGCGCTGCCAGGGAGGTGGGCAACACTGTTGCCCTCCCTCTTGAGCCGGATCCTGGTCAACCAAGCCCCGGTCCAGACCCCGCGCTCATCAAGGTTCTTCCTCAGGGGGGTCTGCAACTGCCCGTACCTCCCGAGCCAGGTGGCAATGTCCTCCGGAGGGAGCGACTCATTCCTCACCAGGATGGTGATGTTCTTAACCTCCTCCTGCCTGGAGATGGGAATGAGCCTGTACCTCTTCCAAGGGTCAACGCCCCTCACCAACCCAAAGCTGGTGATAAAGCGTTCCATACACACGGGAGTGACAAAACTTATATCAAACTCCCGTGTGTTGGTGGGATGGATGACAGCAAAAAGGTCATCCACCCCAAAACCCAAGGAGAGTACCAGGCCCACCACCTCACCTCGAGCGGGGCAGGGGTCCGGACCCTCGTACCGAAGCTGGACAACATTCCTACGCCTCCTCTCTGGACCACCTGTACCCCTCGTCCACGCCGACCCCTGCGTCCTCTCCTGGTCAGCAGGGGGGGCGCGGAAATTCTGGGCGCCAAACCGGCTGTACAGGTGGTCCAGAGGGGCACGAGAGCCCAACACCTGGGCGAAAGAGCGACCCCCCTTTAGGGCAGACAATAAGTTGGCCTCCAGAGACCCCCGAAAGATGTTCTCCGGAAGTGGGGCACCCCCCTCAGCACCCCCAGAAGTGGGGGGGACAGGGGGGCCCCCATCCCTGCCGGTGGTGTTGCACCCACCCCCGCTGATATACCCTGACCACCCTGACCCACCACCTTTGGCCTGACTACAGGCTCCCCCCCCGGGACCACAGCAGAGGGGGGTACCACCCCCACCAAACTCCCCCACCCAGACCCCTCCGCGACCACACCAGCCCCTTGGGACTCCACCTGTACTGGGGGGGAGCCCCCTTGGGACCCCTCCAACTGCCGGATATAATCATATGCTATACAGTCCACTGGGAGGGGTCCCACCTGACTTTCCCCCCACCCCGCCTGTGCTGCAGGGAGCCCCTCGGGGCCTGTGGCAGTGTCCATGGGGACCTGGGGGGGTGGCAGCTTACCGTCCAATTTACCGTCCTCACCGTCTCTGTCCATCTCCTGCCGGGGGTGCCTGGAGGTGCCTGCTGCAGCGTCCGGGGCTGGGCACCCCTGCACCCCCGGCCTCTCATCCCCCAGGTCACCTGAGCCCCCACCGACCACCGCAAACTCGCGGGGGGGGGGGGGCACTTCCGGTCGCGGGACGGGCACTTCCGGTTTCGGGCTGGTCACTTCCGGTTCCGGTCTGGTCACTTCCGGTTTCGGCTGGGGCACTTCCGGGTCCCGGTCTACTCCACCCCCAACAGCCGGCGCCATCTTGGCCACACTGCACACAAGCTGTTTACCTCCAGATGACCGCAGCACAATGCCTCCACCATGTGTCTGCCTCTCTCCCGATGACATAGCAGCCGCAGGAGCAGTCCCTGGCCTTTCCATGGCCAGATCCTCCCGCTCCACTGCAAGCTGAGGGGTCATGGAAGCCGACACATGGCGGGCTTCAGCTGTGACAGTGCGACCATCCTGGGGGAGCCTGGGTATGCTGACCTGAAGATGGCGGGGGGGTACCGCCGGCGGCACCTGGGCCCGGCGACCTCCTGGATCACTGGACTCCCCGGACTTCGCCAACCCCCCAGTCCCTTCCACGGACCGAGGGATCGGCTCCCGGGAACCCTCCCCAGGTTTTATGGCCATACTGGGCCCTGTACCACCGGCACTCACCCCCCCCCCCACTGCACCCAGGCTCCCCTGACTCTCCTGGCTGTTTGGGGGGTTGGGACCCCTTCTTAGACCGCCCGCTCCTCCTCGCTGCCTGGCTTCCTTCCCGGTTGGCCTGCTGGAGGGTCCTCCGAAACTCCTCTAGGAAGTTCACCTCTCCAGCCCCACGTTGGCAAAAGCCCCCCAGGTATTCCCATATTTCTTTTACTTCTAGTCCTAGGGTGGTGATGGCCCCCTTGAATTCAGATCTCTTATTACTGGAGCACCTGTCCCTCTTTTCCCTCAGGCCTGCGAGAGTAGTCATCTTTTCCACGCAGGCCTGAGATATCCTCACCAGCAGGGATTTGATTTTATCCCGCCTCTTCCTGGTTCTTGCCTCATTCTCACCTGGCTGAGGGGCTGTCCAGTCTGAGAGACCCTCCTGGGTCTCCAGGAAGAGACGGTCCTCCCTGCTGATGGTGGTGGCGGTGGTCTGGCTGGAGGGCAGGTGCTGTTGACTCCTCCGGAGGCCGGAAGCCGGTCCACCTCCGGGGCTGAGGGAGGCCATCCCACCCCTCTTCCGGGGCAGGGGGCTGGAGGCTGGTCCTGGTAGGCTGGAACACAGGAGCTCTGGAAGACAGGTCTTCTCTCCTCTCCAGCAGGAAGCAGAATGAGCTCTGTGGGAGGAGCCGGAACTACTGCCAGTGGGAGGAGCTGCACTGAGACCGAGGAGGGGTAATTTTTTATTTATAAAACTACGACCAAAAGGTTAACAAATATATAAAATAAACAAAATAACTAAATAAACCAAATAACACAAAAACAAACAACAAAACACAAACCATCAAATCACCGACCTCCACCCACCAAGAAATAACTATAAAGAAAAAAAAAAAAATAGCACCAGAACAGGTATTTACAACAGGCTCACTGGTACAAGAGAAAGTCTTTAAAGTCCATCAGAAAAGCTTGCCCAGATCATTGCCAAAAAAAAAAAAAAAACACTTAAAACGGCTCACTGGTACAGTAGGGAGATATTAAAGTCCATAGAAACCACTACTGTCCAGATCATCGCCAACCCACAACACACCCCACCATCACAACAACAAATACCTACAACCCACGTATGAGCAAGAACATGATAGTCAGACATGTCTGTAGCCTTATTTAAAAAAAAAATACCATAAACAAAATCTAAGGGGGTGAAAAAGGATAGATGCCCCTACCCATGGAGAGGGGCAGAGCCGTGACCTAAGGGGGCTGGAAGAGGAACCCCCTCCATAAATGGGCACACCTCTCAGGCCCGACCCTGCTCCTTTCCAGATCCCGCACCTTCACCAACTCCCGAAAGATATCGCCCACCACCTCATGCACAGACAGGATTTTGTCCCTAGTGGACACCAAACACCGAGCGTGCCAAGTGTAATAAAGCACAACTAGGCTGACTAAATAAAGTGACGATAACTCAAATCCCCTGCGGACCCCAAAATCACCATACACTCGCTCAGCATAGGTCAGGGCCGGAAGGCGGGGGTAGCCAATGGCACCCCCTACCCTCGTAAGAACCTCCATGTTGAAGGGACATTGGACCAGAAAATGGTCCATGGTCTCCAATGTCCCACCACATTCCTGACGGGGGCAGTCCCTGTCCCCCAGGTTCCTGTATTTGAGATTCGCACGGACATAGAGTCGTCCATGGAACGACCTCCATGCGAGATCCCAAAACTTATGTGGAATTCTAGAAAAATTCAAGAGGGCTAGCCCCTCTGTGAGGACCCTCTCAGGGCAGTCCCTCAAAGACAGGGGCTTCAAAATGTCTGAGGCCATGACCCTCAGATACAGCTCCCGCCGACCCAAAGAGCCCACCTCCAGGGCAGTTATCCGCCACTGCCTCAGTACCTTTAATGCCAGGGGGACTTAGGAAGGGAGATACCCATGCGATCTCCTCAGATCGCCGGGCCTCCCCCCTCACCCCACTCCCTCAAGAACAGCAAGAGCCAGTCCTTGCATGAACACTCCCACCAGGAAGGCTCGTCCACAAATATGGACTGCAAATTGTATTTAACAAAGATGGTGACAAAGAACACCACCGGGTTGACCATGTCCAACCCACCCTGCCGTCGCTGGCGGTATGTGACCTCCCTCTTGATCATGTTCAGTCTGTTTCCCCACAACAGCAGGAAGAACAGACCATAGACCCGAGCATAGAGAGATGCTGGCAAAAGACACACATAGCTTACAAAGAGAAACTCGGGCAATAAGTACGTCTTGACCAAGCTTACCCTTTCCCTCAGGGAAAGTTTCCAACCTTTCCAGGCCTTCACCTTCCGAGTGGCACTCACCAGCCTGCGCTCCCAGTTTAGCTTGGGATAATCACCCGGGCCGAAATGAATGCCAAGAACTCGAATCTCTGGTACGGGCGTGGGGAACACGTCCGGAAGGGGGAACTGCTCCCCCTCCTTCCCCAACCAGAAAACTTCACTCTTGTCCCAATTGACCAGCGAGCCTGACGCCTCAGAGTAGCACCCGATCTGGGACTTCACATAATGGGCCTCCTCACGACCAGATACCACCACCGAGACGTCGTCCGTATAGGCCACAACCCTCACTGCCGAAACCGGACCCCTGACAGGTTCCACCGGAACCCCCCCCAGACGCTCGCAGTCTAGCCTCCTTACGAAGGGGTCGACCGCAAAGATGTACAGAAGGGGGCTCAGCGGGCACCCCTGCCGGACGCCAGAGTCCACAGCAAAGGCCCGGCCCACCCAACCGTTGACAAGAGGGAAGCTCTCAGCTCCCCTATACAATACCTGCAGCCAATCAACGAATTGATCAGGCAGACCGTATCTCCTTAGAAGCAGCCAAAGGTACTCGTGGTTCACCCGATCAAACGCCTTAGCCTGATCCAGTGCAAGCAGATACTGCTCGCTGCCATCAGCCCTGCACCTTTCCACAGCCTCCCGGACGCTCAGAACGGCACTAAAAGTGCCCCGGCCAGGAATTGTGCAGTGCTGAAAGGGAGACAGCATCCTGCCTGCCAAAGCAGACAGACGTGTAAACAAGATCTTTGCCAGCATCTTCCTATCTGTGGTAAGAAGGGCGATCGGACGCCAATTCTCCACCACAGATGGATCTTTCCCCTTTGACAGTAGGATCAGAGCTGACCTTCTCATTGAGGGAGGCAGCAGGCCATAGGCCAAACATTCACTAAACACGTCCCTCAGATGAGGAGCCAAGAGGCTCTTAAAGGTTTTATAGAACTCGGCCGTGAGCCCATCGGGCCCAGGCGACTTTTTAGAAGCTAAAGAGCTGATAGCCTGCTCGACTTCAGCTACCGAGATCTCTTCTGTCAGAGAGTCAGGAAGGTCAGACCCCACTTCCAGCGGGGTCTCATCAAGGAATTCCCTGACTTTCTCCATGTCTAGAGGCCGCTTCTTCAGGAGGTCCGAAAAGTGGTCTCTGACGACACCCAGGATCCCCGATCTGGACCGGACCAGAGATCCTAAGGCATCCTTCAGGCCATGTACGACCTTCGAACTCGCCGCCTCACCACAGCTCTTGTAGGGATCAGGAGAGATAAACTTCCCGTAATCCCTCTCAAAAACCAGGGAGGCGAGACAGTCGTACTGACACTCTTTCATCTGCACCTTCAGACCGGAGATCTGTTCCCGAGAGCCCCCAGAGGACACCAGGCGGTCAAGCTGCCTGCGTAGTCTCTGGTAGGCTTGGTACTTGGAAGCTGCCCTGTACCCAGAGATTACCCGGAAAAAGTCGCCAGACCTCTTTTTAACTACTTCCCACCACTCAAGGCGGGAGCAGTTGCCCTCAAGGAGCGAGGTCTGGTCCAGGAAGAAAACCTCATAGGCTTCCCTAACCTCAGGATCCTCCAGTAGCGACCCATTCAGGCGCCACAAACCCCTCCCTTTCTGAGGAGTGTCAGCGACATTCAGGGCCACAGATACCATACAGTGATCGGAGAACTCTACCGACTGCAGCTCAGGAGCCGAGCAGGCAGAGTCCTCCTTTAAAAAAAAACTATCTAATCTACTCTTACTACTACCTCGGGCAAATGTGAAACCAGTGACTGGCGCAACAAATGATGGCATCCGCTGACTACCGCCCCTATTTGTGCATCCATTGTCATGTGGGAGTCAAAAATGGGCGATAATTTTTCCCAGGATGGGCGGGGGGGTCCAAGTCGATGTGGGGAGACTTTTCCTGTTTGCGTGAAACAGGAGAAGCTCTGTTTTCGAACCATTGAGTTTTAGATAACTGGATGTCATCCAGCTATCTATAAGAGTAAGGGATCTCTCTAGTCCCAGCGAATGATCCTTTCCTTTGCTAACGCAGAGATACAGTTGTGTGTCGTATGCGTAGGAATGGTAAAGTAACTTTTGGTTGCTGATGATCTCAAAGAGGGGACGGAGATAGATATTGAACAGTACCGGTGACAAGGAAGATCCCTGAGGGACTCCGCATGATACCGTACGCATTCCTGAAGTGAAAGATCCCAATTTCACTGTTTGTGATCTGTTTTCCAAGAAGGAAGAGAACCAGGGTAGATCCTCTTCCGTGACTTTGGCCACTTCAGCTAGCCTAGTGAGTAGTAGTCCGTGATCTACCGTGTCAAAGGCCGCACTTAGGTCCAACAGGATCAGGAGAGAAGATTCTCCTTCATCTGCGGCCTCTAGGACGTCATCCCATATTTTTACCAGAGCTGTTTCAGTTCCGTGCCCGGGCCGGAAGCCTGATTGAAACGTATCGAGTAATTTTTGGGTTTCTAAATGCTGTTGTAACTGTTGTACAACTTCTTTCTCCATTATTTTGGAGAAAACATTTAGACCCGTTATGGGTCTCCTATTGTTTGGGTCTTTCGTGTCCAGGGTGGGTTTTTTCAAAATCGGTTTTATGGTGCCTTGTTTCAACAAGGAAGGGACCATGCCCTCCTTGAACGATTGGTTTATAAGCTGCGTGATAGCTGGTGCCAGTATATCGGCACTTACTTTCAGCAGTTTAGTGGGAATGATGTCATTGGGTGCTGTGCTGTTGCACAGAGACCGAATGATGTTTATAGTGGCAGCAATAGAGATGGGTTTTAAGGTGAATTTCTGTGCTTGAGGCGTGTATAAAATGGTATCGGGGTTGGGATTCAGGGCGGAATACATGCAGATTCCATTTTGCTCAATGCTTACCTGGATTTTTAAAAAAAATGTAATGAAATAATCGGATAGTTTGTTGCAAAATTCTTTTGAATCAGCATTGGGGGGCTCTAAACAGGCTGGATTCATCGATTGTGAAACCAGCTTGAAGAGTTCGTGGGGGATTTCTTTATGATATTTCTTTGTTATTGTCTTATAAATGGTGTAGTTTCTGTCTGAAGAGTTCCTTTTCCAGTCGTTAAACCAGCCGACGTTGTTTTTCCGAAAGCAAGTTTTGCGTTTTGGTGCCACCCAGTCGGCGGACTGGAGTAGCGCCTTGTTGATGGCGTCAAGTGTTTCTACGGCTGTTTGTTGTTGTTGTATTGTGTTTATTTTATTTCCTAGGGTCGTTTTGAAGAGTTCCGAATGGAGCTTCTTCTGGGACCTAGTCCAGTGAGTTATCATCGGTTTTCTTGTTTTATTTGGCCTGAGGTGATTGGCGATTTTAAATTTAATGGCATGGTGATCGGTCCATGGTAGTGGCTCATTATCCCCGATCTCAACTTCCAAGTCCTGTTTGAAAATGAGATCGAGGGTATGGCCTGAGGCATGAGTGGACCCTCAAATTAATTGTTGCAGACCTAATCCTTCTAGATGGTCGATGCAAGTGTCAGCGACTGGGTCCAACGATGAGTTGGCCCAGAGGTTGAAGTCCCCCAGCACCAAAAGGTGTTTGATGCTTAGGGTGTAAGAGGAGATGAATTCTGTTAATGAGGTGACAAGGTGCGTTTTTGGGCCAGGCGGTCTATAGCACAGTAGCATATGGACCGTGTCTTGGGGGTTTGTTTGCAGCTGGAGAGTGAGGGTTTCCATGAATGGAAGCGAGTATTGGAGGACTGGTTTGGTGATCAAGAGGTGAATCTTGTGGATCACCGCCAGACCTCCCCCTCTTTGCCCCACTCTGTTCTGCATTTGGATGCGATAAGTTGCAGGCACCAATTCTCCCAGAATGGTGTTGCAATCAGCTGTGAGCCAGCTTTCTGTGATGAAAAGGCAGTCTAGATCATGTTGAAGGATGAAATCATGGATTTCGAGCCGGTGTTTTACTGCCGATCTGGTGTTAATCAGGGCGCATGATATGCGTCTGGGCTGGTTACCCTGTATGCAGGTTTTTACTGTTGATTGTCGATCGATTCTCAACAGTTGCTCACTCTTTAGAGCTTTTATAGTGACAGTTGGGAGTATAGAGGCGAGAGGTTTTAATTTCCAAATGGTTTCTGCAGAGTATTTCATATAACCCATGGTAGCAGAAAAAACGGAAATGGGCTGATGTGGGGGAGGGTATCGGTGACGCTGGGGGGGGGGGCAGAATGTCTCAGTGAAACTGTCACTTTTTTAATTCTTCCCTCCCTGAATTTTAAATTGGTCCAGAGGAAGGCGAGCTGAGCCAATCTGCAACGACTGAGGAAAAAATTCCTTCCTGATCCCTGCTGGCGATCGAAGAGACCCTGGATCAATTTATTTTATAAATGTGGGGGGGGGATGCGTACCCCTCCAATTGACTATAGAGGTTTGTGTAGGAGGATGGTGAAAGGTGTTTGTTAATGTGGGAGTGAGGAGTACCAAGATGGCCGGGGGGTAGGCCAGAGCCGGGGGCTGGGGTACGGGGCAATCCTGCTAGGCCATGGCTGAAGCTGCAGACTTTCCTGGAATGCGGCAGCCGCGAATGCGGCCGCGATCCCTGGTGGTGGTTCCCCGGGTCCGTGTGTGTTTCCGGATGGCCGAGGGGATGAAGGAGATGGCAGGGGGGGACGCTGTACTATCTGGGTCTGGGGGGGGTGCGCCGGTTGTCTGGTTCCCAGGATCGAAAGCTGCGGCTTATCCTAAAATGGACGGCCGCCCTCGATCCCAGGGAGACAGACCGGGTCTTACCTTTGTAGAGCGCTGCAAAGGAGCGGCGGAGGGAGGCTGGAGGAAGGTCGGGTGGCTGTGGTCAGCACTGAGCTTGGGGCTGGCTGGAGCAGGCTGAGCGGCTGGATAAGGGACCCTGCCTGCCTGCGTTGCTACGCCTGCCTGGAGCTATAGCGTACACGTTCCTACTCCTAGGAGACGTGCGCCGTTGTAAGCTCCTGCTCTAATCCGTCTGCCTGACTGACTGACTCAGCACTGGTAAAGAACTTGGTACATGATGTTATAATAGGACGAGACTGTCCATTGTTTATCAAACTGTGGGAACAAGGAGGACAGTTTAGAGACTGGGGAGAAACTAGCCCCCCTGTTCCTGCTGCTGAGAGGAATAACCCTGAACTGCCAAATGTTTTTAATGTGGATCCAGATGGGAAAAATCCTCATGATGTAGTTAATGGTGATGAAAGTAGTGTTGATACTGTTGATAATGTCAAGACATGTGGTACACAGACCTACCAAAACGCTCAGGGGGAGGAGCCTTCCCCACTTCAAGTAATGCTGGGGGAAGGAATGAGGAAGTAGCCTCTACCCCTGCTCTACCCGATTTGGGTGTTCCCCAGGGGGCGTTTGGTACTGCTCAGATGCAGGACCCCACTTTGGCCCGTGCACGGGAACAAGTTGTAGTAGTAAATGGGGTTCCCCAAGAACTAGGTGCGAATGAAAGGTGGCCACACTTTGCAATATATAATAAATTGCTGTATCGGGTTACCAAGGAGAGAGAGAATGTGGTGGAACAATTGTTGGTACCCCAACAATATAGACAAAAGGTTCTGGAACTGGCCCATGATGATGTGTTAGGGGGACACCTGGGAGTTGAGAAGACGGAGGCGTGGATCACCGACCGGTTTTACTGGCCAGGTCTGAAAGCAGAGGTAAAGAGATACTGTACCTCTTGTCAGACCTGTCAGTTGACCGCTCCAGTGACTCACTTTCGTAGGCCTTTGGTCCCTCTGCCCATAATTGAGGTCCCATTCGAGAGGATAGCCATGGATATAGTGGGTCCCTTGGTAAAGTCAGCTCGAGGTCACTCCTACATATTGGTGATTCTTGACTATGTTTTCCAATATCCTGAGGAGCTACCCCTGCGGAATACCTCCTCAAAGGCCATTGCTCGGGAATTATGCCAGTTGTTTACACGAACGGGTTTCCCCAAGGATATACTCACGGACCAGGGTACCCCGTTTATGTTGAGGGTGATGGCCGAGGTGTGTAAGCTGTTCCGGATTAAACAGCTGCGCACATCGGTCTACCATCCCCAAACGGACGGGTTGGTGAAACGCTTTAATAAGACCCTTAAGTCTATGCTCAAGAAAGTGGTGCAAAGGGATGGGAAAGATTGGGACTGCCTGTTACCAGCTCTCCTGTTTGCTATCCGGGAAGTGCCCCAGGCCTCCACGGGGTTTTCGCCTTTTGAGTTGGTATATGGGCGGAGACCTCGCGGACTACTTGACTTTATTAAAGAGGAATGGGAAAGTGAACCTGTTCAGCATAAGAGTGTCCTGGAATATGTCTCACAAATGCAGGAAAGGATCCAAACCGTGATGCCACTAGTCAAAGAACATTTACAAAAGGCCCAGGAGGCTCAACGACGGGTCTATAACAGGGCTGCAAAAATAAGGCACTTCTGTCAGTGATTCTAAATGGACCAGGACTGTGTGCCTACACAGAGGAGACCAACACTGTATGCAGTGAAATAAAAGGTGTTTATTTTACAAAAACAGGTGAAGACAACCAGTGCACATATAATAACAAAGCCTATATATAAGTCAAGTAGTGATGAGCGGAATACGCCATATTCGATTTTGCGATATTTCGCGAATATTTCGAAGAATATTCTTGATATTTTATAAAAAAAAAATGCGAAATTTTGGCAATGTGAAATTTTGCTAATGCGAAATTTCGCTATTTTTTTTTTGGATAAAATATCACGAATATTCGATATTTACGAATATTCGCTATATTTTATGAAAAAAAAAAAAAATTGCGAAATTTCGCAATTTTTTTTTTTCATAAAATATAGCGAATATTCGTAAATATCGAATATTCGTGATATTTTATCCAAAAAAAAATAGCGAAATTTTATCAAAAAAAAATAGCGAAATTTACGAATATTCGCTATATATTATGAAAAAAAAATTTTTTTTATAAAATATCACGAATATCACGAAAAAAAAAATTGCGACATTTCGCTAATGCAAATGCGAGATTGATTGCGAAATTGATTGCGAAAAAAATACGAATATTCGAAATAGCGAATATTCGCCGCGATATTCGAGTTATTCGCGAATACTCGAATATGCAATATTCGTAGCGAATATTCGCAATGCGAATATTCGTGAGCAACACTAAAGTCAAGGGGGAATGCTGAAATCATAAACAAAAGCCTGAGGTCATATACCAGGAGATAACAGAAGATGGGTGAGGAAGGACACAACGGAGCAGGGAGCGGATGGATGGACAGGAATCCAGGGGGAACAGGATCCAAGGTAAAGGGGAGAGCAGGAAGGGCAGTCCAGGATAAGGATCGGGTCCAGAAAGCAGGCTCAGGGTCAGAGTAACAGGCTCAGGATCAAGGTTGTAGACTGATACCAGGGCGAGTTCTGCTTGAACTTGCCGGGTATATATAGTGGGTGTGTTGATTACGTTCAGGTCACACCTGAACGCAGCAAGGGCCAGGTGCTCCACACTGCCAGGGTCCATCTGCTGGTGGAGGTCAGTACTGCGTCCCAAAGGTGATATACCAGCAGGGGGAAGTTCCCCTGACAGCTCCGAACTGCCAGGAGACCCCTGCTGGTGGGACGCAGCACTGCAAGACAGAATATAAATAGCACCAGCGGATGGAACCTTTCCTGACAACTTCCAAGTGGGAGATCGAGTAGCGGTGCGCATTCCCACTGTGGAAAGTAAATTTTTGGCCAGATGGCAAGGTCCCTTTGAAGTTGTGGAAAAAGTAGGAGAGGTAAATTATAGAGTGCACCAGCCAGGCAAGAGGAAACCGTATCAGATATATCATGTTAACTTGTTAAAACCCTGGACTGACAGGGAACCAGTGACCTCCCTGGCTAGTGCAAGGCTTGAGCCTCAGGTTGGGGTAGAGAGTGTCCAAGTAGCAAATACCCTGTCTAAAATACAAAGTCAGCAGGCAAAGGAGTTCTTGCAGAGAAATAAAGAAAAGTTTTCAGACTTGAAAGGGCTTACTAGTGTGATAGAGCATGATATTATCACGGAACCTGGAGTCAAAGTTTTTGTACGGCCCTACCGCATCCCAGAGGCGCAAAGAAAGGCCGTTTCAGAAGAAGTGAAGAAAATGTTAGACCTGGATATCATCGAGGAATCGCAGAGTGAGTGGTCGAGCCCGATCGTGTTGGTACCAAAGCCCAACGGGACTCTGCGATTCTGCAATGATTTTCGGAAACTTAATGAGGTTTCACGGTTTGATGCCTACCCCATGCCCCGGGTAGATGAACTTATTGAGCGACTAGGTCCAGCCAGGTACATCACAACATTAGACCTTACCAAGAGGTATTGGCAAATCCCGTTGACTAAGGCTGCTAGAGAGAAAACTGCTTTTTCTACGCCAGAGGGGAGTTTTCAGTACAAACGAATGCCTTTTGGACTGCAAACTGCTCCAGCCACATTCCAGCAAGCAATGGATAGGATTTTACGACCTCATCGGGAGTATGCCTCAGTGTACTTGGATGACATAGTCGTTTTTAGCAGAGACTGGGACTCGCACTTGCCCAAAGTCCAGGCAGTACTGGACTCTCTTTGGAAGGAAGGGTTCACAAAAAACCCTGAAAAATGTCATTTGGGAATGGAGGAGGTGAAATACCTGGGCTATATCGTGGGTAGAGGGGTGGTGAAACCTCAGGTCAGCAAGGTAGAGGCTATAGATAGTTGGCCCCGCCCCCTCACAAAAAAGCAGGTACGTGCATTCCTGGGCATGGTGGGATACTACAGGAGGTTCGTACCCCACTTTGCCACATTGGCGGCTCCATTGACCGATCTGACCAAGGGTCGGAAATCAGTCATGGTGGAGTGGAATGCGGATGCTGAAAAGGCTTTTTTGGAGCTCAAGTCAGCACTGTGCCAACACCCTGTCTTGATAGCGCCCAATTATTCAAAAGAGTTTGTTGTCCAAACTGATGCTTCCAATGTAGGATTAGGAGCGGTGTTGTCACAGGTTGTTAATGGTGAGGAGCACCCAGTAGTCTTCCTCAGTAGAAAGTTGACACCAGCGGAGAAAAACTACGCTATTATTGAAAGAGAATATCTGGCCATTAAGTGGGCTCTTGAGTCCCTCAGGTATTACCTTTTGGGCAGGAAGTTTAGGCTCATTTCTGATCATGCCCCTTTAACATGGCTTAGGCAAGGTAAAGGGACTAATGCCAGGATTACCCGGTGGTTCCTGGCGCTCCAAGAATTCAAATTTATAGTGGAGCATAGGCCCGGGAGACTGCATCAAAATGCAGATGCCCTCTCCCGAGTCCATTGTTTGGGCTCCACTGTTGCCCCCACCTCCTCGCGTTGGGGCACAGGGGGGGATATGTACAGGTAGCTGTGGCTGCGTCCTGGAGGGACGTTATGTTTCCCCTCTATTTGGGCTATGGTCCTTTTAAGAGGACAAAAAGGGTTAATGCAC
The DNA here is from genome assembly GCA_029574335.1 of Rana kukunoris. Lineage (NCBI taxonomy): Eukaryota > Metazoa > Chordata > Amphibia > Anura > Ranidae > Rana > Rana kukunoris. The sequence goes on from CM056060.1 coordinate 71,895,313, forward strand.
CTGTCCAGGAAATGGTTTAAGTGAGGACAGGAAGTTGCAGGTGAGAGTGGAAGTGTGTAGCAGAGCCTGTGTATGGTAAAGCTGAACAAGTAAGTGCTGCAAAGAGCTTTGAGAAGCTGGGAACAAACAAACTTTGAAAGGACTTGGCAATGGCTGCCTGAAAGCCTGTTTTGGAGTACTTTAATTGCAAGGACTGGTGAATTGCAACCCCAGTACTGAGATCTACAAGTCGGTGAGACTAATGACTTTTTTTTGTTTTGCTGCTGTAAAGCCATTTATGTTCAATAAACTTCAGTTTTGATTTAAAAGCCTGTGTCCTGCGGTCAAGCTGATCCCCCAAGCGTTACACAATAAAAACGCATTATCTGTTACTGCACGTTTGCTGTTTAATAGAACCTAAACGCAGTTGATGTAACTCCACGTTTGCTGTTTAATAGCACCTAAACGCATTTGCTGTTACTGCAAATGTGTTGTTTAATAGCACCTAAAGGCATTTTCTGTTACTGCACGTTTTCTGTTTAATAGCACCTAAACGCAGTTGCTATAACTGCACGTTTGCTGTTTAATAGCACCTAAATGCATTTGCTGTTTCTGCACGTTTGCTGTTTAATAGCACCTAAACGCAGTTGCTGTAACTGCACTTTTGCTGTTTAGTAGCACCTAAACGCAGTTGCTGTAACTGCACGTTTGCTGTTTAACCACTTGCCCACCGGGTTTGTTTTTCAGATTCGGTGTTTACGAGACTAAAACTGTTTTTTTTGCTAGAAAATTACTTAAACCCCCCAAACATTATATATTTTTTTTTTCTAACACCCTAGAGAATAAAATGGCAGTCATTGCAATACTTTTTGTCACACCGTATTTGCGCAGCGGTCTTACAAGCGCACTTTTTTTGAAAAAAAAACACTTTTTTGAATAAAAAAATAAGACAACAATAAATTTGGCCCAATTTTTTTATATATTGTGATAGATAATGTTACGCCGAGTAAAATGATACCCAACATGTCACACTTAAAAATTGCGCCCGCTCGTGGCATGGCGTCAAACTTTTACCCTTAAAAATCTCGATAGGCAACGTTTAAAAAATTCTACAGGTTGCATTTTTTGAGATACAGAGGAGGTCTAGGGCTAGAATTATTGCTCTCGCTCTAACGATCGCGGCGATATCTCACTTGTGTGGTTTGAACACCGTTTTCATATGCGGGCGCTACTCGCGTATGCGTTCGCTTCTGCGCGCGAGCTCGTCGGGACGGGGCGTTTTACATTTTTTTTTTTTTGTTTTCTTATTTATTTTTAATTAGTTTATAATTTTATACATCGAAATAAATTAAAAAAAAAAAATTATCACTTTTATTCCTATTACAAGGAATGTAAACATCCCTTGTAATAGAAAAAAGCATGACAGGTCCTCTTAAATATGAGATCTGGGGTCAAAAAGACCTCAGATCTCATATTTAGGCTTAAATGCAAAAAAAGAAAAAAAAAAAAAAAAAATGTAATTTTTCAAATTTCAGAAAAAAAAATGTTTCTTTAAGACGCTGGGCGGAAGTGACGTTTTGACGTCACTTCCGCCCAGCAGAGCTGTGGGGGACGGGTGGGGGCGATTTTTCCCTCACTCGTATCCCAACACAGCCAGCAAGAGGACCCGATCGCCTCCGCCGTTACCGACGGCTCCGGTAAGCGGCGGAGAGCGCGGGAGAGCGGCGGGAGGGGGGGGGGGCCTCTCCCGCCACCGATAACGGCGATCTTGCGGCGAATCCGCCGCTGGGACCGCCATTATCGTGTACAGCACTGCCCATGGAAAAGATGGATATCTCGGTTGTGGCAGCAGCTGCTGCCGTTACCGAGATATCCATCTTTAAAGTCATGACGTATTTTGACTATGACACCATGGGCAAGTGGTTAATAGCACCTAAACGCAGTTGCTGTAACTGCACGTTTGCTGTTTAATAGCACCTAAACGCAGTTGCTGTTACTGCACTTGTGCTGTATATTTTTCACTTAAATCTACTTGTTTACTGCACTTGTCCTCTCCAGTTTGTACCTAAAGGAACGAGGTGTGTGTACTGATTTTGTCCTGTGCAGGCCATTAAAATGTCTGGAAGGACAACAAAGAGAGACAGAGAGTCACGAGGGCAAGCAGGCTCTGCATCTAGAGGCAACTCTGGTGGTGGACACGGTGCATTCTCTTCAGCACATGGCCGTTGCCGCTCGTCCTTCTTTTCGGGAGCTGGCCGTGTTGAGCCTCAACATGCAGAGAAATTTGTAGAGTGGATGACCAAGCCGTCCTCATCCTCCTCATCCTCTCTCACCCAGGCTGAGCTTAGTTTGTCTGGCAAAGCAGCTGCCAAGGCGTCCTCTTCCCTCTGCACAATGGCATCACACACCCCTTCCCTAGTCCCGCCATGTCCTCCTAAGGAGTCCCCCGAACTGTTTCAACACAGTGTTGGGTACATGCTGCATGAAGATGCACAGCATTTTGAAGGCTCAGATGATGGAACACAGATAGAGGAAGGCATTGATGTGAGGCCAGAGAGAGGGGGTGCCCAAGAGGGACAGCAATCTGGCAGTGATGTTCCCCCAGCTGGAGCATACTGCCAGGTTTTCGACAGTGATGAGGAGGGAGGGGATGATGAGGTCACTGACTCTACATGGGTGCCTGATAAGAGAGAGGAGGAGGAAGAGGAGGAGGAGAAGGACAAGGCACAGGCACATCTCCAAAGAGGCAGGATGCCCTCCAGGGGCCAGCTAAAGGGCAGCACACCAACTGCATTACATCGCAGAGCTACGCCTGGGCATTGCGCTGCTGTGTCTCAACATTACTACAAAAGTTCTTTGGTGTGGGCCTTTTTTGAGACATGTGCATCAGATCGCACTGTTGCTATTTGCAACATGTGTCTCAAGTGTATCTCGCATGGCCAAAACATCACCCGCTTGGGCACCACATGCTTGACAAGACATGGTCAAGCCATGCAGTTCGTTGGCAAGCATACCAGAAAGACCCACACCAATGAACAAAGCGGACCTCCCCTTGCCCCTCATCAGCTGGGACCTCCAACCCCACTAGACCCTCAGTCCTCTCTGAAGCCTGCACTGATAGGACTGAAGGTGTAGAAATAGGTGTGTCACAACCTAATAGTACATGCGGGCAATCTACTGATGGTACCAGGCAAATTTTCCTGCCCCAGCGCCGAAGGAAGTACTCTCCCAGCCAACCACATGCCCAGCGGTTGAATGATAGCTTATCGAAATTGCTAGCACTTCAACTGCTGCCTTCCGTGAGTTTGTGGAATGTGCGGTACCTGTGGCAAGTCCCTAAACGCCACTTTTTCTCACGGAAGGCGATTCCGGCTCTCTACCGCCATGTGGAAGGCAATGTCCATGCCTCGCTGGACAGTGCGGTCAGTGGAAAGGTGCATCTTACTGCTGACTCATGGTCCAGCAGGCATGGACAGGGACGTTATCTCTCTTTCACGGTGCATTGGGTGACTCTGCTGGAAGCTGGGAAGGACGCAGGCAAGGTACAGTAGTGTTGGAGGTTGTTCCACCACCATGCCTCCAAAAAACTACTACTGGTTGTGACACAGCTCTCTCCTCCACCCCTCCTCTTCTTCCTCTGTGTCCTCTTCCTGTGCTGATGTTTCCTCCGAACCAGCCTTCCTCCGTAGGCGTACGATGGGCTACACAGGAATGCAGGTCAAGAAATGCCATGCAGTGCTAGAGCTGGTGTGCTTGGGGGACAGGTGCCACACTGGGGCAGAGGTTCTGTCAGCTCTACAGGGGCAGGCTCAGAGGTGGTTTGATGCCACGCCAGGTTAAGCCAGGAATGGTGGTTAGCGACAATGGCACCAACCTCCTCTCTGCCCTGCGACAGGGACAACTGACCCATGTGCCCTGTTTTGCTTATGTTCTGAATATGGTCGTGCAGTGGTTCTTGGGCAGGTACCCGGGCTTACAGGATATCCTGAGGCAGGCCAGGAAAGTCTGTTTGCATTTCTGAAGGTCATATAATGCCACTGCTCGGCTGACAGACCTCCAAAGGGAATACAACCTGCCCAAGAACCGCCTAATCTGTGACATGCCCACCAGATGGAACTCTACATTGGCCATGCTGCAGCTGCTGCACACGCAGTAGAGGGCCATCAATAAGTACATGTGCCAATATGGTAGCAGAACTGGGTCAGGGGAGCTTGAGTTTTTTCCCCACGCCAGTGGGCCTTGATCAGAGATGCATGCACTGTCCTGTAACTATTTGAGGAGGCCACGAGGATGGTAAGCAGTGACAGTGCATGCATCAGTGAGACTGTCCCTCTTATTCACATGTTGGAGCACACACTACGTGGAATAATGGACAGGGCCCTTGAGGCAGAACAGAGGGGGGAAGAGGAGGACTTCCTTACCTCTCAAGGCCCCCTTTATCCAGACAGTGGTCCTGCATGCCCGCCTAGCACACAGGAGGAGGACGAGTTGGAGGAGGAGGAGGATGATTGTATCAGCAGTATGGAGGTGGAGCCTAGCACTCAGCATCAGCAGCAGCAGTCTTTAAGGGATCACTTACAGTCCCAAGGAACCCATGGACTTTTACGTGGCTGGGATGAGGTGGCTGCGGATCCTGTCATCCTCAGTGACCCAGAGGACTGTGCCCGAATGCCTCAGCAAACCTACGCTGCATGGCCTCCCTGATCCTGCAAAGCCTGCGTAAGGATCCTTGTGTTCGTGGTATCAAGGAGAGGGATGTCAGATCCTTTGAAGACTGCCTATGCTGATGCTGAGTGACTGTCCTGTTATGCTGCTGACTGATTATCCTTTTCCTCCTCAATGATCTTGCTGATAGCTAGTAAGAAAATGTTTGTTTCTTGGCTCCGCCACCAGTGCCTAAGGCCCAATTTTTCTGCCCCTGTTTAACAGGGGCGTCTAATAACAATTTTTGATGCAATACTTTGCATGTGGCTCTTTGTTGCGCTCCAATTACAGTATCTGTGAGGGGTTGCAGTGTTGTGGCACCGCCACCAGTGCCTAAGGCCCAATTTTTCTGCCCCTGTTCTAGTATTTTTCTTTGTTTGATTCTTTTCTAATTTGAGTTCATTCTAGCTTTCTCCTACGTTATCATAGTGTCATGTTTATTTTCCTGTACTAAATACTCATCATTGTCAATGTAAACACCACACATCTAGATTTGTTCTTTTAGGCAGCATTGATATAATAATAAGCTACACATTGTTGAGTATTCAAAAATATTTATTGTTTCACACGACAAAAAGTGTCATTTTTATTTTTTCAAAAAATATCTTAATAGAAATTCTTTAATTTTTTTTTTTTTGTCAAGAAATATATTTTTGCTTTCAAATACTTGTCTACATCTATTTTTTTTTTTTTTTAAGTCATCTTGGTTTTTCTTTTGAAGCTGCCATAAGGCGATATTTATTTCCTCAATTTGGGACCTGCAGGAATAGACCTCCCCAATTAAGACCTGGGCACTGTCGGTGTCCAATCCGCCCCCAACTGCACGAATACCTCCTGAAATTTGGAAAAAAAACATGTATTACAATTATGCAGGCCTAAATGTATTTCCTGAAGCTGTGCTGTATGACACTGACCTGATGTGGTGTCATTTTCCACTTCCTGCACATCCAGTGGGGGTGGGGCTTGGCTCTGTGTGGGGTTTGTTCGCTTCACTGCTGCAGCTTGATTGCACCCTATGAGATTGTAAAAAAAGGGATACATGGATCAAAAAGATTAGAGGTCTGAAAGAGGAATATCAATCATTCTTTTTATAAAGTGTGGTACAATTGTCTGTTTTTAAAATCCTTCTAAGTTTAACACAGGATTGTATCCATTACCAAAGCTGCTGCATTTCTCTATCTTTGGCAAAGTAACCTACATGGAAAAACAACAAGTATCCACTGGATCACCTCTGTGTGACATCCTAACTAGGTTGTTCTTGTGGCCAACACTCAGTGCCGATCCTGCCCTCCCTAGGGCCCTAAGCAAAATGACATGGCACATTAAAAATGAGAAGCGGGGGGCGCTGACGACAGTGATATGTCACATTACAGAAAGTTGAGAAGTGGGGGGAGGGGGTGTTCTGCTGTCGGAAATGACATCTTACATTAAATTGAGAACCAAGGGGTGCTGACTTCTTGCCTCTTCTCCCATGCAGCCAGCGAGGTGAGAAGCGGGGTGAGGGGGCGAAAATGACTTCTTACCAGGCAGGGTTCTAAGCAGCTTTGCGGGGCCCTAAGCGGCTTGCATAGTGAGACTATAGAGGGATCGGCCCTGCCAACACTTGTGCTACTGAGTCCATATGTGTAACCAACTGCTGAGCAATGAGCATACTCTCCTTTTACTGTATATTGACTTAAGTTGGATTATTTAAATCTAGTTAATAACACATCTACATTAAATAAAAAATTGGTCTCACATAAAAAGATCATAAATAGAATGAACAACCAATTATTATGCCCACAAACATGAACCTTGAGACATCTATTCTTGAACTGTATATATACAACCTGAAAGAAAAAGCACATGCCCCAAAATAATAAAAACAAATAATCAGAATACACATGAAGAAAATTACTTACTTCTTCTGATGACTCTTCGAATGCTCTCCATCTGCTCCGGCTCTCTGATTTTCAGGTCAGACCATCTATTACGCAACTGCTCCCTGGACCTTTGCACCCCAAAATTTTCATGGATAGTCTTCTGAACCTTCTCCATGATCTGGGCCTTGACTTTATTTGGGTTCTTGTAAGGCCCTCTTTTGCAGTCATAGTCCTCCTTTTTAAGAATGGCAACCATCTCCACCATCTCATCGAAGGACATGTTGGTGGCTTTGTACCTCCTCCTGCTCCTGGTGTGTGCCTGGCCTCTCTCCTGCCTTGAGGTTGCAGCTTCATGTCTCTCCTGAGTCTCCTCCATCATGTCTTCAGTGAAGTGCATTGACCGACCGAAACGGGCCTTGGCAATTACTAGAACGATCGTCGTGGGCTGGGATATGTGCAGAGCTTCTTGCATGCGCAGTGTATAAAGGGATATTGCGTGAGTGAGAACGTCGTTCATAGTCGGTAGAAAACGTCAGGAAAACGATCGTGCAGTACGACGATACGAAACTTGATTTTGAACTTTATGATCAGTGGATGAGTTTGGCAACCCCCCTTTTTTCTAGAATTTTTCTTTCCCAAAAAAAAAATTTATTGAGCCAAGATCTGGCATTGTAATGGCACAAGTTTAATGTAGTTTGTTGAGGGTTTCTTTAGGAAATTGTGCAATATGCAGCAGCAAAGTATGACATGGTTCAGATTCTACTTAACAAACCTACAGTCCTTGTCTTTTTTGCACTGCCTGTATACTGCTGTTCAAAGTATATAGGGCCAAAGGGTCTTGTCAGGGCCGATCCTCGATATAGGCTCACTATGCAAGCCGCTTAAGGCCCCGCAAAGCTGAAAAGGGCCCCCAAAATTACTAGTAGGCCCCGCCCGGTGAGAAGTCATTTTCGCCCCCTCACCCCGCTTCTAAACTCGCTGGCCGAGTCATTTACGACAGCAGAACACCCCCTCCCCCCGCTTCTCAACTTTCTTTAATGTGACATGTCACCGTCGTCAGCGCCCCCCGCTTCTCATTGAACTGGGGGGGAGTGGTGGCGGGGAAACTCATGCTATTTTTTTCAATGATTTTTATCCATATTGCAGGGACCAAACATTACATTAAAGCCACAAGCAGTATTACATTTTTTTTTTTATAGTAGTCTCATGTTGTGCAGGGACATTTCTAAACACGTGCCACTACTATAGACACCCAGCAGGTATGATATTTAAAGGAATTTTTCATTTCGAGGCCGGTCTTCCCATACGAAGGGCTACCTGGTTGATCCTGCCAGTAGCATATGCTTGTCTCAAAGATTAAGCCATGCACGTCTAAGTACACACGGCCGGTACAGTGAAACTGCGATTGCATCACTTTAAGCATCATTAAAATCGCTGCTCCAGAAAAAACTACAGTTTTAAAAAAAATTATTTCCATTGATACATGTTCCCTGGGGCAAGACCTGGGTTCTCAAAGAGGTTTTCCAACAATAACTTGAATATTGGGCTTTAATATTAGCACTTTTGAATTCGAACGTTCGAATCCCATAGACTTCAATGGGGTTCTAAATGTTCGCGCGAACGGTCGGTCTGTTCGAACGTTCTGGTGCGAACCGAATGCGGAGGTGTTCGGCTCATCCCTACTCCCAACTGTCCCTGATTTCGAGGGACTGTCCCTGATTTATAGCAATGTTCCTCTGTCCCTCTTTCCTTCTCATGTGTCCCTCATTTTGGTCTGATCTATATAGTTGTATATAAAATGCACTTTTTATCTATCAAAAAGTGTTTCCCAGTGCTAAACCTTTCATCCAAATTTTAAATTGCTGCATTTGTACATTTTAAAAGCCAATATAAAGGAATAGTAGTGGTAATAAAAAAGCACTTGTAGATTTAATAAAACATTTTTTGGATGAATTCTCCTTTAACCACTTGATTACTGAGGATGTCTTAGGCCACGTACACACAATCAGATCGGTCCGAATACAATGGTCTGACGGACCGTTTTCATCGGACCACGCTGAAGTGGTCTGATGTGCGTACACACCATCAGGCCAAAAATCTGATCAGGCCAGAACGTGGTGATGTAGAACACAACGATGTACTGAAAAAACAAAGTTCAATGCTTCCAAGCATGCATCGACTTGAGTCTGAGCATGCGCAGGTTTTTGGTCCGATGCTTTTGTGTACTAACCAAATGGTCACCAGTCATCTCTATGACAGTCGGAGGCCCGGGCGCGACGTTATGATGTCACGCCCGGGTACCCGGAAGAAAACAAAGCCAGCAATTGCGGCTGTCGGCATGAGATGGTGAAAAAAAATCACCATCTCATGCTTGTAAGCTTGGGTCTTATTGACCCTACATCTCTCCATAAAGAGGACCTGTCACAGTGATTCCTATTATTGCAATAGGAATAAAAGTGATAGAAAGAAAATGTAAAAAAAGTGTAAAAATAAAAAAATTAAGTAAAATAAAAATAATATATATATATTTTTTAAAATGCCCCTGTCCCTGCTCGCACTCAGAAGCGAACACGCATGTAAGTCCTGCCCACATATGTAAACGCTGTATCGTCAAATGCGTTAGAGCGTGTGCAACAATTCTAGCACTATTTCTCCTCTGTAACTCGAAAATAGTAACCTGTAAAAAAATCTAAAGCGTCACCTATGGGGATTTTTAAGTACCAAAGTTTGGGGCCATTCCATGAGTGCGTGCAATTTTAAAGTGTGACATGTTAGGTATCTATTTACTTGGCGTAAAATCGTCTTTCACATTATACAAAAAAATTGGGCTAACTTTACTGTTTTGTTATTTTTCAATTCATGAAACTGTTTTTTTCCCCAAAAAAAAGTGTTTGAAAAATTATTTCGCAAATACCATGGGAGAAAAAAAGTTGCAATGATCGCCATTTTATTCCCTAGTCTGCTAAAAAAATGTATATAATGTTTGGGAATTCTGATTAATTTTCTAGCAACAAAATTGTGATTTTTACATAAAGAAGAGAAGTGCCAAAATAGGTTAAGGGGGTGTGGCAAGGGGGCATGTTCTATGCCTACATACATTTGCTAGAAGGTGTCCTTTGTTTTCATCTGAAAATGTCGGGAGGTATGGGACTGCAGCCTGTCCAACCCTTAAATTTTAAATTTGAGCAACAACTACTGAGCTCTGTAAACAACATTCTTCTTTCAGCAAAGCTGATAAAGATTATTAGCTAAATGCATGACTATGGGACCAGAGCTCTACTTGCTGACTAAATCTAAAATTACAACATATCCATATCCAATATTGTAGATTTGCCTGGCTGCCTGGCTAATAATTTTCTTGAAATAAGTGTATATTTATATATTTACATTATGGAAAGCCTAAAGGTTAGGGCAAAATATCTTTAACTACTTGCCGACCAGCCGCCGCAGTTCTACGGCAGCAGGTCGGCGCAGTTCTACGGCGGCAGGTCGGCTCCCCTGCGTGAGAGCCTTTAGCTCTATGTCGGCTCTCAAAGCGGGCACAAGGGGCGTGTGCGCTCCGCCGGAGACACCCCTCGCTCATCCCTGACTCCCGTGCGCATTCCCGGTGGGCGCGACCACCGCCGGACACCCGCGATTGCTTGTTACAGAGCGAGGACGGGGAGCTGTGTGTGTAAACACACAGCTCCCTGTCCTGTCAGGGAGAGAAATGCTGATCTTCTGTTATTACAATGTATGAACAGAAGATTAGTCATTTCCCTCAGTCAGTCCACCCCCCCATACAGTTAGAACACACCTAGGTTACACATTTAACCCCTTCCCCGCCCCCTAGTTTTAACCCCTTCACTGCCAGTTGGATTTTTAATAGTAATCAATGCATTTTTATAGCACCGATCGCTATAAAAATGACAATGGTCACAAAAATGTGTCAAAAGTGTCTGAAGTGTCCACCATAATGTCGCAGTACCGATAAAAATCGCTGATCGCCGCCATTACTAGTAAAAAAATTATTAATAAAGATGCCATAAAACTATCCCCTATTTTGTAAACACCATGGGGCAGATCCACAAAGAATTATGGCGGCGTATCTCCAGATACGCCGCCGTAATTTCAAATTCCCGCTGGCGTATCTTTGTTTTGTATTCACAAAACAAGATACGCCGGAATTACGCTAAGATATGACTGGCGTAACGTTATTACACCGTCGTATCTTAGTTGCATACTTACGTTGTACGCTAGGGGGGCTTCCGTTGTGTGTCCGCATAAAATGAGCTAGATACTCCAATTCACGAACATACGTACGGCCGGCGCAGTGTTTTTACGTCGTTTGCGTAAGCGTAGGTCCGGTGTAAAGTTACCCCTGCTGTATAGAGGTGTACGTAATGTTAAGTATGGACGTCGGGCCAGCGTCGATTTTTCCGTCGTTCACGTCATTTGCGTAAACCGTTCGGGAATAGATACGTTCACGTAGTTTTCCTTGATGTTTTGCGGCGTGATTTTGCGCTTGCACACTGGGATACGTCCACGGCCGGCGCATGCGCAGTTAAAAAAAAGCATTGTTTGCGTTGAGTCATTCACTACTTAATTTGAATTACACCCGGGTACGCCGGCCCATTTACGCTACGCCGCTGTAAGCTACAGCGTCATTTCTTTGTGGATAAGGATACGCCGCTGTAAGTTACAGCGGCTTAGAGTAAATGGGACACGCCATGTCAGCGGGCAGCGTTGTGGATCTGGCCCTATTACTTTTGCGCAAACCAATCAATAAACGTTTATTGCATGTTTTTTTTACAAAAAATATGTACAAGAATACTTATCGGCCTAAACTAAGGAACAAAATATTTTTTTAATATATATTTTTTTGGGGGATATTTATTATAGCAAAAAGTAAAAAATATTGGCCCAGATTCACAGAGCGATTACGCGTGCGCAACTGCTGTTGCGCGTGCGTAAGTGTAAATGTGCGCGTGCGTATAGTTGCACGCGATTCACAAAACAATATACGCCAGAAATCTACGTTTTTTGGTCCGGCGTAATTGAGTTAGACCTTCGCTTCCCTTCGCGCAAAACTGCGCTAGACACACCATTGATTTGCTAGTCAAATATGCTAATGAGGGAGTTACGGGGATTCACAAAAAAACGCAGTTGCTGCGCAGGCTACGCGATGTGCGCAACAGCCAAATGTCCTGTCTAAAGTTAGAGCACCTAAAAGCTGGTCTAAATTTTGAAAAAAAGTCTACTTGTCAGATAAAGCAACACTGTTAGTGAGGAGTTCAGCAGTCACACGTGTTGCCCAACAATCTGTATGCCAACATGCCAGGGGCATCGTCGCGCATAGCTATACTACTGACTTTAGATGAACAAAGAAGGAGGAGGGCACGGAGGATGGCACTAAGGAGGGCACGGGAGATGTTTTTTGTTTTTTTTTTATTTGCTTATATAAAATTTACAATTTAAATTAATCTAATACAATATTCTTATCTGATACAAGCCCCTCACTCTTCACTTGATATATCACACACGCATAGACATCTTTGGCATGAGTGATTCTGAGGTGTCTCGCATCTTCAGATTCACCCCTCATGCTATCATGGAATTACCACAACCTTGCAGGAGGACATCAGCAGCCCAACACATGGCACCACCCATGACACCCATGACAGCTACATATACAATCAGAGCCCCATCCCCACAGATTTCGAACAGAACATGTATGGGGACAGCTGGCTGGTTGGTGAGTGACATGGGAGTCAGGCATGACTATCCCCTCCCATGATGCACACCTCACAAGTGGCACATGCATGACTAACATCCTCCTGTCTTTTCCCTTCAAGGTGACTCTGCATATGAACTGGAACCCCATCTCATGACCCCATCTCATGCCAGCTCACATTATGCATCTTTGCACGTTAAACACACACATTAATCATGGCACAATGAGAATGCATGCATGCACACCACTATGGTCCCTAGCACACACACCCCACATCCTCATCAAATTGGATTGGCACCAGTCCACCATGCAAGACTGGTGAGCAGTAACGCCACGTCAAGGCTCCAATTATGTCACTGTACATTCATACACCATTCACACGGACCTGGGAATCACTTCTCCCTGGTCCTGGGGAACCCTTCTCCACCCAAATTGAGGATGACACCCCTTTTCCAGCAGGAATGTCACCCCCACATTCAAACATCATTCACAACCCAAAAAATGCCAAAAATGTCAGCAAAAAAAAAAAAAAATGCATAGAAAAAAAAAAAAGGCAGAGAACAAAAATAAAAATGCTTTCAAACCAAAAAAAGGGGGAAAAAAAATTAATGCCCTCTGCCTGAGCCACGCCTGGGGCGCCCCCGGCCACGGCCCCGGACCCTCAGGGGAGACGCATGGGGGAGGGGAAAAGCCGGGGAAGGAGGAGCAGCCCCTGAGATCTGCCCACCTGGCAGCCTGCCCTCCAAGGCCACGGCTATTCTGTCCAGGGCAGCACCAAGTGTTGCCGTGTTGCCCTGGATAGCCTGGGTAAGGGCCCTCACATCCTGCCCAACGCCTGCTGCTGTAGTTTGCAGGTCATTTAGGCAGGTTGTGGAGGCCCGGGAGTGGGAGTCCAGGTTACCCAGCCTATCGTTGATGGAGGACAGGCTCTGATCCACCCGCCCCATAGTCTGGCAGAGCTGTCTCAGAAGGCGGGTCTGGGTGGCCAGGTTCCTTCTCAGACAGGCGGGCAGGAGATTGGGCGCCCCCCTGGTGCTCTGGGATGACCTCCTGGCTCCAGCTGATGGTTGTGGCCGGGGAGAAGGGGAGGCCCTTGTGAGGGGAGCCATGTTGGGGGAGGAGGGGGGGGGGGCTCCCCCTTAGGGAGGGCAGGCTTCTTGCAGCCAGAGGGGAAGAGTCCGCAGAAACCAAACGTCCAGTGCCTGCCATGGACTCCTCCTCCTCATGATTCTCCTCCTCCTCATGATCGTCCTCCGCATGATCATCCTCCTCCTCTTGTTCCTCCTCCGCGGACTCTGGCCTTGTTGGGGGGGCCTCATTAGGCTGCTGTCCTGGCGTTGGAGCGGTCAGGCCAGATGGCCCTGCACCCTCCTGCACAGCTGTGGATGACACAAACCATTCACAGGTTGGAGGATCCACACACTTGCCACATATTCCCTTTCACCCCCTCCCCCACACATGCTACACACCTGAGAGAAATAAAAACCTTACCTGGCACCGCGGGGACCGGACTTGTGTCAAAGCCTGGCAGGCCCTCCACTTCATGCCGGTGAAAGGTCAGGGCCACCACACGCTCCGTCGCTGTAAATCTAATCCGGCATGGTGGGCCCCCTCCTGTGCCCCTGGCATGGGCATTTATTGCGGCCAGTTTTTTTTTCACCTCACGCCGGAGGTCATTTATTTTCTTTTCAATCCCAGACCGGGTCCGTGTCTCCCCCTCCCCCGATGAATTGACCTGCTCCGTGATCATATCCAATATCTCCCTCCTCCTGGCCGGGGTGGTGGTGGCACTCTGCGGGTCGTGGAGAAAACGCCCATACTCGCTAATGGCCCGGGCAAGAATTCTTTTTTCCCCCACTGTAAAATTAAGCTTTCTTTTTCTCTCAGTCATACTTTCAAACAAACTCACTAGCAGTCACCAAAAATCTGTCACAAATACAAGCACAACCAATCAGACAAGAACACACACAAAGAGAAAAAGAACACCCAAAAATCACAATAGCACTCAGCAAGAAACAGACACAAAAAAATCAGATGAAAAAATAAAGCAAGAAAACAAACGCTCAGAAATCTATCAATCAAACAAACAGTCTCAAACACTTATCAAAACACGCTTTCACAAAACTACCAACAAGCACTAGATCACACAGAACACTAATCTGACAACTACAAAACACACTCTAACGAACAACAGAGCAAAAGCACTTGATTCAATGGGAAGGGACACAAAGGGATGTACTTTTGCAATGGAAGTGCGTTTGTGTGTGTCTATTTATGCTGTCTGCGTAGTTCACAACGTTGCCCTAGTCCATTTCCAATTTTACTGATTGCGCCGCTCCTGAGTTGTGAGCATGCGCACAACGGAGCTGACATGGTTTCCTTCACGCACGCATGCGCGAGTCGGCCGGCCCTTCATTTGCATGGGGTCAAGGCTCATTTCAATGTAACACGCCCACGTCCCTCCCAATTTGTATTACTCCTCCTTACGCCTCAGGAAAAAACCTTACGCTTGCGCAATCTCTTGCGCAAAAGCTACGTGAATCGCGGGATTACGCGGCTAGATTGCGCAAGTCTAACGGAAAAGTGGTGCGCTACGCCGGACCGATAATGCGCCGATCTACGTGAATCTGGGCCATTGTTTTTTTTTTCAAAATTGTCGCTCTATTTTTGTTTATAGCGCAAAAACTAAAAACCGCAGAGGTGATCAAATACTACCAAAATAAATCTCTATTTGTGGGCAAAAAAGGATGCCAATTTTGTTTGAGAGCCACGTCGTACGACGTGCAATTGTCAGTTAAAGCGACGCAGTGCCGAATCGCAAAAAGTGCTCTGGTCTTTGACCAGCAGTATGGTCCGGGGGTTAAGTGATTAATAAAAAGAGCATTCATGTACAGTGTACAGTGACTAACATTCATGTACAGTGACTAAAAAAAAAAAAACAGGTTAAACCTTCCAGCTTTCTGAAGATAGCATTATTAGCTTAAGGCCAAAGCTACCTTCCTATAAGTTAGCTAAAGCAAGGAAAACTGCATCAATTTAGAGATAAGTCAGGTATAATGAAAAATTTGCTTTTAGGGACAGAAAATATATTTCACACATGTTCTGCTAGCTGATGAAATTGCATGTTTAACAGCTTTTCACATTAAGCCATAGAGACTCAGGCCGCGTACACACGACCCAGAAACTCGTCGAGCCAAACACATCGTTCCGCCCGTCGAGTTTCCCGTTCTGCTCGTCGAGCAGCTCGATGAGCTTGCTTTGCGTACACACGTTCAAAGTCCAAATCTCGTCGATCTCACGTTCACCACGTGTGACGGCACTATAAAGTGGACGTACGTTTGGTTTGGCGCCACCCATTGGGCTCCTTTTGCTAATCTCGTGTTTACGCGTGTTAGTAAAAGTTTGGTGAGTGACGATTCGCGCTTCTCAGTTTTCGTGCTTTTCAGATCGATCTCTGCCGTTCAGTTTGTACTTGTGGGTTCGTATCTTGGCTATCGGGGCGTGCGGTCAGGTCGTATTGTTTTACATTGCGGTCCTGTCCGCCTGTTTTTGATTTTCAGGTCGTTCTTCATAGGTCTTGCTGTTCTTCAGTGCGGTCTGTTTAGTGCAATTCTGTTTAGACGTTCGTTTCTAACCTTGTAGCCATGTTGCAGGCATCTCGTCATAGGCGAGCTCGTGCTGTGCGTGCCATGTCTATAGGTCTATTGCTTTTAGACCTAGATGACGAGTCCATGAACAGGGTGAGGAGGCGTTCATGGACCAAGAATTGGTTGCTCCGTAGGAACCAATTCTCACATATGCCTTTGCTGCGGGAGCTTCAGGAAAATAATCCTGAAGATTACAGGAATTTCCTGAGGATGTCGGATCCCGTTTTCCAGCACCTGTTGGCCTTGGTGTCCCCCTATATTACCAGGCAGGACACCGTTATGCGGGAGGCTATTGGTGCTGAGCAGAGGCTAGTTGCCACCCTACGTTATCTGGCAACTGGGAGAAGCCTTCAGGACTTAGGCCGCGTACACACGAGGGGATATGTCCGCTGAAAACCGTTTCAGCAGACATCTCCGCTCGTGTGTATGGGCTAGCGGACAGATTTCTCCACCCGACAGATTTCAAAGCAAGCTTTGAAATCTATCTGGTGGGAATCTGTCCGCCCGACATGTCTGCTGGTTAGTACACTTACCAGCAGACATGTCGGCCCCCACCGCCGCCGCGCCGCTGCCGAATGGATTCGGCGCATGCGCGGAAGTGTTTTACTTCCTGGTGCGGTGACGTGGCGGTGACGCGGCGGTGTCAACGTCACCGCCGCGTCACCACTACGTCACCGCGCCGTCCGGCGGCGGGGAATTTGATCCGATGGTGTGTACACGCCATCGGATCAAACTCCCGATCGGACATATCCGATGGAAATGGTCCGCGGACCGTTTTCATCGGATATGTCCGATCGTGTGTACGCCGCCTAAAAGTTCTCTACGGGCATCTCCCCCCAGGCTCTGGGCCTTATTATTCCTGATACCTGCTCTGCTATCATCCAGGTTCTGCAGGAGGAATATATGAGGGTAAGTTTTCTCCTTGACTATCTCATTTTATGTATATAATGTATGCTAATGTATTGCACTTATCTCCTTCTTCCATAATTACCGTTTGGTATATGCTGTGAATGTCCCCTCTGCCCCCATGCATGCTGTAAAGTTTAATGATGCCCCCTTTTTGGCCTACATGCCTATTTCCCTTCACTTACCTCCCAGCATGCTATCCTGGGCACAAACACACCTAGCCTAGTCACTTCCCAATGTATTGTATTATATCCATTGTAATGTGTGCCCCCCTCCCCTCCAAAATGTGTTTTAAAAGTCTATGTACACTTTTTTTTTTTGTGTACTCCCAAACTCATCTAGCCCTCCCCTCCAATGTGTTTTAAAAGTCTATGTCCTCTTTTTTTTTTTTGTGTACTCCCAAACTCATCTAGCCCTCCCCTCCAATGTGTTTTAAAAGTCTATGTACACTTTTTTTTTTTTTTGTGTACTCCCAAACTCATCTAGCCCTCCCCTCCAATGTGTTTTAAAAGTCTATGTACACTTTTTTTTTTTTGTGTACTCCCAAACTCATCTAGGCCCACACAAAACTTGGGCACTGGCACATCAGAGGGGGTGTTTACTGTGAGAATTGACTAAATCTATTTATGTATAATATGCTAGTTCAAAGAAATGTTTTAATGCTTATAATGTCTTTGTATAATCCGCTTGCAATGTTTCGGGTATAATATTTTTTTTCTTTTTTTTTTCTTCCACAGCTTCCGTCCACGCCACAGGAGTGGCAGTCTGTGGCCATGGACTTTCAGAGGCGGTGGAACTTCCCCAACTGCGGGGGAGCCATCGACGGGAAGCACGTCCGCATCGTGCCTCCACCCCGTTCAGGATCCCAGTTCTACAATTACAAGGGGTTCAATAGTATTGTGCTGATGGCGGTGGTGTCAGCGCAGTA
This sequence comes from Rana kukunoris, assembly GCA_029574335.1. Lineage (NCBI taxonomy): Eukaryota > Metazoa > Chordata > Amphibia > Anura > Ranidae > Rana > Rana kukunoris. The sequence continues at coordinate 71,913,052 of CM056060.1, forward strand.
CGAATTCCTTTTTGTGGATGGCGGGATGAATGGACGGATTTCGGATGGGGGAGCCTTCAAGCAGACCGAGTTTGCACTTCGCCTTCAAGAGGAGGATCTGTCATTGCCACCGGATGACCAGAATCTTGAAGGGCTGCCATTTGTTTTCTTGGCTGATGAGGCGTTTGCGTTGGGACCCCATCTTATGAGGCCATTCCCTCAGCGGACCCTCACCCCAGAGAGGAGGGTCTTTAACTACCGGCTGGCCAGAGCCCGGAGAGTGGTGGAGAACACCTTCGGAATAATGGCCAGCCGGTTCCGCCTTTTCTTGACCTCTCTCCACATGGCGGAGTACAAGTGGAACTATATTATTTTTGCTTGTTGCATACTCCATATTTTTTTGCGAAGACAATCAACAACCTATCTTGCCCCGGTTGGACCCGAGGCTGGACTTTTTGAAACCGAGCAAACATTGCCAGGTCTTGAAGCTGCCCATCAAGGACTGCCCCCCCAGAGTGCCCGTGAAGTGAGGGACAAATATGTACAGTACTTTATGGGTAGGGGGGCCATACCATCACAACCAAATGTGTTTTAATTTCTGTTTCCAAAAATTTTAAATCTTGATACAAAATTTTTTATGTCTCGCTTGTGTTTTTCAATGTTGCATATTTTTTCATATTCTTCTACATGTAGTGTCAAGTGTATTTTCCTTAACTAATTTCCTAGGTGACATCCTAAAAAATCACATGTACAGTTATTGGTATTTTAAGCAAAACCACACACACTTTTTTTTAGATTTCAAAATATCTTTACTTTTTCAACAATTAGGTTTTTAACAAACAGAAATGAGGTAATAATTGGTACAATTTTGTGAAAAATATTTTTGCTTTTTGATTTAAAAAAATATAAACTTTTCTTTTTTTTGGTCTTTTTGATTAAAACATATATTTTATTTTTTTATTTTTTTTGGTCTTTTTGATTAAAACATATATAATTTATTTTTTTATTTTTTTTGGTCTTTTTGATTAAAACATATATAATTTTTTTTTTGGTCTCTTTGATTAAAACATATATAATTTTTTTTTTTATTTTTTTTTGGTCTTTTTGATTAAAACATATATAATTTATTTTTTTATTTTTTTTGGTCTTTTTGATTAAAACATATATAATTTTTTTTTGGTCTTTTTGATTAAAACATATATATCTTTTTTTTTTTCAAACAAACATTACAAAACTAAAACCCTCAAAATCAAACCCTCCCCAGAACATCAATTATATTTTTTAATTTGGTTTCCACTTCTTTGGTCTTTTTCCGTATGTCGTGGTTCATATCCTCAATGTCATCCCTGCAGGACTGGACCTGGGAAATTAGGAGATGAGCACTGTGGGTATCCAAGCCGCCACCAGCTCCTGAAATGTATGACCAAATCAGGTATTAAAATTTAGCAGGCCTACATCTAGATTAGCTGAAGCTGTGTTAATATGTTACTTTACCGGATGTAGTGGCATCATCATCCCGCGGGGGTGGGGCTTGGGTGCTGCCTTGCTGCTCCTGTGTAGAAGCTTCATTCCGCCCTACGAGAATAAAGAAAATGGAAAGATGAAGAGGCCTGAAAGAGGAATCTGTTTTGGTTTAGACCATTTGTGGGACGATTGATGTTTTGAACAGCCCCCTCTGGGCAGAACACAGGATTCTAGGCATTCCCAAACATTATTACATTTCTTGTACCTTTGTTATAATTTCAAACATGTAGGCAAACCAAGTATACACTGGATCACCTCACCTCTGTGTGAACCCATAAATGGATTATTCTTGTGGCCAACAATTCTGCAAATGAGTCCACATGTGTCACCAACTGCTGAGCAGACTCTCCTTTTACTGTATATTGTCTTTACAGTAAGAGAAGTTCTTTAATAATACATCAACATTAATAACACAATTGATCTCACTTTAAACTAAAAAAGTGCACAACATTAGTGAGATCAATGTTTTGGGCCCAACAATTGGTCAGAAAAGTCGTCGTTATTTTGGAACGGCGACTTCTACGACCAAATATCATGCTCACAACCAGGGCAGGACTTAGGGTGGTGGGGGCCCCTGGGCTTGAGTGTTGAAGGGGCCCCCTGGACGGAGGGGGGAATCAAAGTTGTTGAGTGGGGGGGGGGAGTGCCTCTCATCTGTGCCGACAGCCAGGGCCACAGACTGTCATTAGCCCGGCTGTTGGCTTTCTTCCCTTCAGCAGCCACAGTCCTCCACACACCGCTCCGGTTCCTCCTGCTTCCGTGCTGCCTCCTATTGCAGTGCAGGAAAAATAACCCTTTCCCGGGACTGCGTGAAGAAGCGGAAAGTCCCACAGAATCAGTGCGTCTTGGGAGGTATGCGCAGGGCCGCCATCAGGAATTTTGGGGCCCCTTACACAGCTTAAGGCAAGGGCCCTCTGGAGCAGAGAATTGGGGGGGGGGGGGTTGCTGCCGCCTGAAATTGAGAATCAAGGGGGGCCTTTAACAAAAAAAATGAAATTTCTAAAAAAATGTAAAATATATATATATATATATATATATATATATATATATATATAAGGGGGGTAGCCATCCGGGGCCCTGGGGACCTCCAGACCCCTAAAAAAAATATAAAAAAAATAAACATTTATTTAAAAATACATAAAAAAGGGGGGCCCTGGGGAACCTACGGGCCTTTTATTAAAAAAATATATATATATAAACAAAAATACAAAAGAAATTTTTAGCTTTAAAATAAATGGGGGGGGGGGGTTTGCCACATGGGTCCCTGGGGACCTCTGAGCCCTTTAATGATAACCAAAAAAAATATATAAAAAAAAAATTATATATATATATATATATATATATATATATATAAAAAATATTTTAAAAAAAGGGCAGTGGGGTTGCCATCCAGGGGCCCAGGAGACCTCTGGGCACTTTAATAATGATAATATTAATAATAAATATATATATATATATATAAAATATATATATATATATATATATATATATAAATATATCTAAATAAATATATTTAAAAAAAAAATAGTTTTTGGTTTTAAGAAAAACGTAGGAAAAAAGTAGGGGTTGCTGTCCGGGGCTCTGGGGACCTCCGGACCCATAAAAAATAAATAATAATAAACAATGGCAAGTCCAGACCTGTAAAAATAGTTCAAGATTTGATCGTAGGAGTCGACGTTCCAAAAGAATCGACGACTTTTCCGACCAATTCTTTGTCCCAAAAAATATGAATACAACCTGCAAGAAAATGCACATGGCGCCAAAAAAAAAAAAAAAATTACTTACTTTTTAGAACTCTCCTGATCCTGCTCATGGTCTCTGGCTCCCGCAGTTTTAGATCCGACCACCTCTTTCGGATCTGCTCCTTGCTCCTTCGCACCCCAAATTTTTGATAGAGCCTCCTCACCACCTTCTCCATTATTTCCGCCTTTACTTTATTGGGGTGCTTGTAAGGTCCATGGCTGCCATCATAGTCCTCCTTTTTAAAGATGAAGACCAGCTCCACCATCTCCTCGAAGGTCATATTGGTTGCCTTAAAGCTTCGCCTTCTCCTTGAGCTCTCTCCCACCCGGCCTGCTTGTTGTGCGTCCATTTTTGTTGGCTCCCCGATAAATAAAATGAAGGATAAGGGGCGGAGAAAGGATTACACTGAACGTCAGGGGTGGGGAAACGTGCGGAACGTCACACATGCGTGCAAATAAAGGGATACCACGTGAAGTGAAAGGGGCGGTCCCAGTTTGTTGAAGACGGCGGAGAGGACGCTCGAGTTCAACGACGGTATGTAACTACCTTTTTAAAGTTTATTAGTGATGGTAGAAGTTGTTGAGCTATGTATCATATGATAACCTAGGAGAAATAATGAAAGAGGGTCGGGGAAAGGACGACACAGAACGTCAGGGGTGGGGAGACGTGCGTTGCGTCGCACATCCGCGTCTATAACGGGATACCACGTGAATTGAAAGTGGCATTCCCAGTTTGTTGAAGACGGCGGAGAGAACGCTCGAGTTCAACGACGGTATGTAACTACCTTTTTAAAGTTTATTAGTGATGGTAGAAGTTGTTGAGCTATGTATCATATGATAACCTAGGAGAAATAATGAAAGAGGGTCGGGGAAAGGACGACACAGAACGTCAGGGGTGGGGAGACGTGCGTTGCGTCGCACATCCGCGTCTATAACGGGATACCACGTGAATTGAAAGTGGCATTCCCAGTTTGTTGAAGACGGCGGAGAGAACGCTCGGGTTCAACGACGGTATGTAACTACCTTTTTAAAGTTTATTAGTGATGGGATGAGTTTGTGGGCTACTTAAATATGATAACCTAGGAGAAAGTTACAATAAACATTTTATGAAATGGCCATCTATAGTGCTGTCGTACATAACCGCGTTTAGATACAGCATTTTGCTCAAAGTATGGTGTGGGGGCAAGATAGTTTTTCACAGATGTATTTGTAAAATATGTGGTTTAATACATGTTGAAAATGGTCGCTTTTAAAAGTCTTGCCCAAACTAGATCGTTTCTAACTTTTCATCCACAAATGAGTGAAGGGATCTAGGCCTCATTACACACAACTGGTCATCTGTTTCCTATGAACTTGACCAACACATGATATGCAAATTCCTCCTTGTCGTTTGCACGACGGAAGGGGCGGGGAAACATCGAATTCATAATCATGGGCGGAAGACGTGTGCGGAGTGTATATAATGCTCGAACACACGTGTCGTACGTCCGACCAGGGTGCGGAAGGAAGACGATTGCACGACAGGCGTGTAGGTAGGCTTTGAACTTGGGACAGCAGAGCAGGGCCGCCATCAGGGGGGTAGAGGCAGTACACCTGTAAGGGGCCGGGGGTCCCCAGGGCCCCATATGGCAACCACCCTTTACAAAAATAATAAAAAATAAACAAAATATATATATATATATATATATATATATATATGTATGTATATTTCTCTCTCTTTTTCTTTCTGTGGCAGCCCCCCCTTCTCAATTTCATTCGGCAGCACCCCCCCCCCCGGTTCTCTGCTCCAGGGGGCCCATGCCTGAAGCTGTGTAAGGGGCCCCAAAAATCATGATGGCGGCCCTGCAGCAGAGTTCAGGAAAGTCAGACATTTAAGGGCTAGATGTTGATAAAGAGTACTCGAGTTTCAAGACTGTGGATTGACATTATAGTATTTTTCTTTTTCTTTTTTCTGGCAGAAATGAATCGATTCAACAAAAGGGATTTTCTAGAAGTCTTCATAGACAGATGGAGGGAGCAGACAGTGCTGTGGGCCACCAAAGACCCTAGGTCCCGAAACAAAGAACTGAGGACAGCAGCACTGGAGAGCCTGCTCCCACTTGTGCGCAGGCAGGTGGGGCATAATGTGACTGCTGAGCAGTTGGAGGTGAGAATTGGAACTTTGAGAGGCTCCTACAGGAAGGAACGCAACAAGGTGTTAGATTCTATGAGGTCTGGAGCTGGAGCAGGGCAGGTATATGTACCGAAGTTGTGGTACTACAACAGACTGTCCTTTCTGGATGACCACTTGGAAGTAAGGCCATCACTTTCCAGCCTTCCCCCAGAAGACAGAGAGGAAGAGGAAGAGGGAGGTCCAGCCTTCCCCCCAGACTTCCCTCCAGGCAACCTGATGCTCCTCCAGTAGATGAGACCTCTCAGCAGCCTTCCATCCTGGAGCAAGAGCCAGATTTGGCTGTCTGGAGCCAGGTATAGTACTTTCAATGTGCAAATGTGTGTGTGTGGTTTTAATTTTGGAAAATAGATGTTTTGATGTTTAAAGGTGAAAAAAAAAAAGGACTAGCTTAATGTGTTTTACATATCATTAGTCAGTAGTGGCCACTAATGTTAAGGTAAATATTTTTTTTATTTTTAAACTTTCTAAAAACATTTTTTAGGAAACATACAAAAACAAACTGAAGGACACAGAATACATATATACATTAACATACAAAAAAGGCCAAAAATGGTCTCAGTGTATTAAGTTAATCTACGTTGGTTATAGTATGGATAATATGGGTATTTCAATATCCTAAACTCACTTCTACAGGATGGGCTCCCAAACTATATTTTCACCTATTGTACCTCTAGGACCTCAGGAGTACAGTCCCCGGGGGTAGATGGAAGAAGAATTGTGGAGAAGGGGAAGGGGGGAGTGTGCGGGAGATAAAACACAAGTAGAGGAGAGGGTAGAGAGGGATGAGAAAGCAAGGAGAAAGGAGAGAGGAAAAAAGGGTGAAAAAAATCCTATTAATAAGTGAATTAAAGTGTATATTTAAAGTTTATATTCTGCTTAAATAATTATTTATATATCATTTAATGCATGGGTCTTCAAACTATGGCCCTCCAGTTGTTCATGAACTACAATTCCCATCATGCTCAGTCATGTCTGTGAATGAATGTCAGTTTTCCAATGCCTCATGGGATGTGTAGTTCCACAGCAGCTGGAGGGCCGTAGTTTGAGGATCCCTGATTTAATGTGTTGGATGGACTAATAAGCCCACCCACCATTATTTAGTGAGAGAGGGAACTAAAAAATAGAGGGAGGGGTAAAATTAAAAAAAAATTGGATATAGGTATACATTTCCAAATTAATGAAGTAAATTTTGAGTATTTTTGTTTAAATTTATATTATATCTAAATATCTAAATGTATTATATTGGTGCATTAAGAAGAGAAGAGGTTAAAAATATACAAACTGCAGGGGTCAGAATGATTGGCTTATCAATTTCTTGACAAACAGTTTGCAACAGTCATGAGCTGAAAATTGTGTGTGGTTTTGGAACCCAAAAGTAAAACTATCCCTTTTTTTAATACACAGGAGGATATCAGCCAGCAGGAGGTACAGGAAAGTACCAGGTAGGAGGAGGGCAGGGTGAGTGGCACAGAGGAGGTGGCAGGCCCAATTGGCTCGGAGGAGGTTGCAGGCCCAATTGGCTCAGAGGAGGTTGCAGGCCCAATTGGCTCGGAGGAGGTGGCAGGCCCAAGTTGCTCGGAGGAGGTGGCCGGGCATAGTAGCAGTACTAGGTGTCAGGTGCCTCCAATACGCCTTCAACCCAGAAGGGCCGCGAGGGATATGAGGGTTCGCGAGGCCTCACTGGCCCTCATTCGCGAGGCACAGGCCAGCCTCCAGCAGCCTGCCACCTCTCAGGAGGGCTTTTTGACCTTTATTCTGGCCAAAATGGACCACATGAGTGAGGACCAGCGTCTCCTCTTTGAGGGACTCCTCGTCATCTTAGCCAATAAGGCGGTGAGGGGTCATCTCACTGAGGAGACGGTGCTCTGTTCACATCGCCATCGCCGAAGAACATCTCGCTCACAACCTCCTCCTCCTCCTTCTTCTTCTTCTTCTTCTCCTGCCCCTACTGCTTCCCCTACTCATTCTTCTCTTGCCCCTACTGCTTCCCCTACTCATTCTTCTCTTGCCCCTACTGCTCCCCCTACTCATTCTTCTCCTGCCCCTACTGCTCCCCCTACTCATTCTTCTCTTGCCCCTACTGCTCCCCCTACTCATTCTTCTCTTGCCCCTACTGCTCCCTCTACTCATTCTTCCCCTGCCCCTACTGCTTCCCCTACTCATTCTTCTCCTGCCCCTACTGCTCCCTCTACTCATTCTTCCCCTGCCCCTACTGCTTCCCCTACTCATTCTTCTCCTGCCCCTACTGCTTCCCCTACTCATTCTTCTCCTCCCCCTCCTCCTTCTCATTCTCCTCCTCCCCTTGATTCTATTTCTCCTGCTCCTTCTCCTCCTCCACCACGTTCTGCTACTCCTCCTCCTGGCATGAGTACTGCCTCCATGGCCCGCCTCCAGCCAGGCAGAAGAGGAAGGCTGCTAAGAAGGCTGCAGAGAGGGTCAGAGAGCAGGCTGGAGGGAATCCACCAAGGAAGGCCTTGCGAAAAACCAAAAGATGACTCCCTTCCTTCCAGGTGGTGTACCAGAGGACAGTCTGCTGTAGTACCACAACTTTGTGACATCTGCCTGCCCTGCTCCAGTTTCTGACCTCTGGGAGTCCAAGACCTTGACACGTTCCTTCCTGGATGAGCCTCTCAACTTCCAAATTTTGAATCCAACTGCTAAGCAGTCACATGACGCCCCACCTGTCTGTGCACAAATGGCAGCAAGCTATCCAGTGCTGCCTTTTTTATTTTTTATTCTAATCCTTAACCAAAATAAATGGTGATTTTTGAGTTTACAGTTCATACTTGTCTATGTGTTTTTACTCCAAAAAATAATGTAGCTTGTGAGAAGGCAGGTTATGTTTTTAAATCATTTTAAAGGTGTAATTAGAAAGGGACAGATGAGATAAGACCAAACAATAATGTTTCAGTGGGGGGTAACTTGACACCCAAATACAACTAGATCACAGGTGTCAAACTGGCGGCCCTCCAGCTGTTACAGAACTACAAGTCCCATGAGACATTGCAAGACTGACAATTACAAGCAGGGCCGCCATCAGGGGGGTACAGGCATTACACCTGTAAGGGGCCCGGGGGTCGGTCCCCAGGGGCCCGGATGGGAACCACCCTAAAAAGAAAAAAATATATATATATATTTTTTTTTTTAGGGGTCCGAAGGGGCCCGGAGGCCACCAAGGGCCCCAGATGACAAGCCCTTTTTTTATAATAAAAAAATATTAATTTGTATTTATTTTTTTATTAAAGGGCCAATTTTTTTTATAATTTTTTTTAGAGGTCTGGAGGTCCACAGGGACCTGGAGATCCCCAGGGCCTCAGATGACAACCCCCCTTTTTTTTTATAAAAAAAATATATTTTTTTATTTCTTTTATTTATTTAGATATATATATATATATATTTTTTTATTATTATTATTATTATTAAAGGGCCCAGAGGTCCCCAGGGCCCCCGGTTGACAATCCTTTTTTCTATTTTTGGTTAACTTTTTTATATTATTATTTTTTTTTTTTTTTTATATATAGATGTATTTTTATTAAAGGGCTCAGAGGTCCCCAGGGCCCCATGTGTCAAACCCCCTTTTTTTATAATTGTATTTTTTATTTTTGTTTATATATTATTTTTTATATTTTTATATTTTATTAAAGGACCCAGAGGTACCCAGGGCCCTGGAAGGCAACCCCTTGTTTTTGATTTCCTTTCTTATATATATATATATAAATGTTTATTTATTTTTTTATATATATTTTTTTATTTATTTATTTTTTATTTTTTAAAGGGCCCAGAGGTTTTCTTTTTTTTCGGGCCCAGAGGTCCCGAATGGAAAGCCCCCTTTTTTAAAAAATTTCCTTTTATAACAAAAAAAAAAAGGTCCCCGGGGCCCCAGTTGGCAACCACCCTTTTTAAAAAAAAAATATATATATATATTTATTAGATATATTTATATTTTCTCCCATGCCTGAAGCTGTGTAAGGGGCCCCAACATTCCTGATGGCGGCCCTGATTACAAGCATGACTCCTGCACGCAGAGGCATGATGGGACTTGTAGTTCTGCAACAGCTGGAGGGCCACCAGTTTGACACCCCTGATGATTATAACATTTTAAAAAAATGTTTAAAATGAAGATCATGATTTGAAATACAGTACCAAAAAAAATGAGATCTAATTTTTATTGATTTTTTTGGTCCTGTATTTCAAATCCTGGGATCTTCATTTTTATTTTTTATTTTTCATTTCTAATCATCTAGTTGTTTCACAAACTATGTCAGAAGAACTCTGTGGGAATATCAGCAGCAAATTTAAAATACACTGGTCCAGTTTTGTGCAATTGTACTTTTTGTTAAAGAACGCTGCAATTAAACGATGCAATAATGTTGGCAGCGTGACGAATGTGCTATCTCCATTCCAAACGCTACTTTTACCAAGGATGTGCTCCAGTCTCCTACTTTTATCTGAGCATGCGCGGGTTTTCTTAGCATACACACGATCGAGCTTCTCGTCGGGAAAACAGCCCGTCGATAACCTCGTCGAGCCAAATTCGACTCCCGTCGAGCAAATAGAGAACATGCTCTCTATTTTGGCTCGACGAGCTGCCCGGCGGTTTGCTCGACGAAAGTGTACACACGACCGGTTTTCTCGGCAGAATACGTCTCCCAGCGAGCTTCTCGCTGGATTCTGCCGAGGAACTCGGTCGTGTGTACGCCGCCTCAGAGCTAACATACCTTGAATACAACATTCAATATGTACACTGAATTTTAAAGTAAAATCACACAATTTTTTTAAATAAAATCATAGTAACGGAAAACTGTTCTCAGAACATCCCTGATCATAATAGCATGCATATTTTAAATACATTTTGCATAGCAAGTACCCACTACACATGGATACTATTCTTTTGATCATGTGGGATTTATGCACAAAACAACTAATATCAATTGATATAGGTAAATGTTCATATCGTTGATATTATCTTAGACATTTTATCTACATTAACCCTTTGATTTTTAATTGATCTTTCTTAAAGCAGAACAAAATGTACCAATTTAACTGTTAAATTCAATGCATGTTTCAGGTGATTTACTAGTCAATGTCAGATTGACTATGTTAGCTCATAACCAGACTTTCAAGCCATCACATGGCTGGGGTCATAGCTCACCTATCATGGCAACTGCAAATCAAATAAAGACAAAGATGGCAGATTCTCATCTGGAAAGGGTAGGAGGGTTTAGTTCCACTTTAGGAAAAGCTAACTTTGAACTCTAGACTTGCTTTTATTAGTGGAATCCCTCGTTTTCCAGAGACACCAGGATGACCGGGAAGAGCCAACCAGCCACCTGGGCACAGCTGGACTCCTCCACACAGCTGAGCAAAACGACCCCAGCGATGTTCCGCACACAGCCGGCAGACGCCTACGCCGCATCTCCCGGTCTCCCGCAAGGTATGGGTTCAGGATATCCCTCATCCCCCCTGTGTATGTCTGACCTTCAGCAAGTGGCTTTGGATATAAAGAACGCAATGTATGCTGTGATTGCTGACTTGAAGGATGAGATCAGAGCAGTGGCCACCCGAATAGACCACATGGAATCGGCCACCATGTTACATGGGGCAGCCATTCAGCAAGTCCAAAGAGCCCCCACCTCTCATGCACAGCACCTCATAGACATGCACAGACATATGGAGGACTTGGACAATAGGGGTCAAAGGCACAATTTGCGTATTAGGGGGATCCCGGAGTTGGTGGAAAAGGGGTAGCGATTCTGCTCGCTAAGTCGTTCGCATTTCGCCTCATGCACCAGGTAGTTGATCCAGAAGGAATTTTTTTTTCCTTAAAGGGATGTGGAAGGACAGATTGATGACGCTCGCAAACATATATGGCCCAAATTCTAAGCAAGTTTCCTTTCTGAGAGACACGCTTCTGAAACTCGCCTCATTCAAGTCCAGGCTTCTGATCTTAGGAGGTGACCTCAACATGGCTCTGGACCTAGTTTTTTATATGTCCACGGGGTACCTCGTTCCTCCCTTTCTAAGCTTTAAGGCAAGCTAAATTGGGGCTGGCCTTTTTGGCTCTCCATGATACGTGGCATACCCTGAACCTCCGGGGAAGAGATTACAAGTTTTTCTCACCCCCACACTAGCGCTACTCGAGGCTGGATTACATTTTTATTTCACAGAACGATCTGTCATATCTATAAGAAGCGACGATTGACAATATCCTATCCAACCACCACCTGGTTACCTTGACCCTGCGATTCCCACAGAGGGCGTCATCCAGTAAGCTCTGGAGATTAGATGCCTCTCTTCCTACGTGTCTTGCAGATGTTGCCACCTTTAACCACTTAACACCCGGACCAAAATGCAGGTAAATGACCTTGCCCCTTTTTGCGATTCGGCACTGCTTCGCTTTAACTGACAATTGCACGGTCGTGCGACGTGGCTCCCAAACAAAATGTGCGTCCTTTTCTTCCCACAAATAGAGCTTTCTTTTGGTGGTGTTTGATCGCCTCTGCGATTTTAATTTTTTGCGCTATATACAAAAATAGAGTGACATTTTTGAAAAAAAATTAAAACATTCGAAAATTCAAAAATTTAAAAATTTAAAAATTCGAAAAAAAATCGAAATTTTGAATTTTCAAAATTTAGAATTTTCGTATTTCCGAATTTTCGTATTTTCGAATTTGAATTTTTTTTAAATTACGCAGCCTGAGAGTTCTTTGCCATGAGGTGCCGTGTTGAACTTCCAGTGACCAGCATGAAAGAATGAGAGATATAACCCCAATATTAACACATCTGCTCCCCATTCACACCTGAAACTTTGTAACATTAATGAGTCACATGACATCGGGGAGGAAAAAGAGCAAATTCGGCCCAATTTGGACATTTTCACTTAAGGGTGTACTGGCTTTTGTTGCCAGCGTTTTAGACATTAATGATTATGTGTTGAGTAATTTTGAGGGGACAGCAAATTTACACTGTTATACAAGCTGTACACTTACTACTTTACATGTAACACTGTAATTTCTTCAGTGTTGTCACATCAAAAGATAGAATAAAAAAATTACAAAAATGTGAGGGGTGCACTAATTTTTGTGAGATACTGTGGCCCAGATTCACAGAGCGATTACGCCTGCGCAACTGCTGTTGCGCGTGCGTAAGTCTAAATGTGCGCGTGCGTATAGTTGGACGCGATTCACAAAACAATATACGCCAGAAATCTACGTTTTTTGGTCCGGCGTAATTGAATTAGACATTCGCTTCCCTTCGTGCAAAACTGCGCTAGACACACCATTGATTTGCTAGTCAAATATGCTAATGAGGGAGTTACGGGGATCCACAAAAAAACGCAGTTGCTGCGCAGGCTACGCGATGTGCGCAACAGCAAAATGTTCTGTCTAAAGTTAGAGGACCTAAAAGCTGGTCTAAATTTTGAAAAAAAGTCTAATTGTCAGATAAAGCAACACTGTTAGTGAGGAGTTCAGCAGTCACACGTGTTGCCCAACAATCTGTATGCCAACATGCCAGGGGCATCGTCGCGCATAGCTATACTACTGACTTTAGATGAACAAAGAAGGAGGAGGGCACGGAGGATGGCACTAAGGAGGGCACGGGAGATGTTTTTTTTAATTTTTTTATTTGCTTATATAAAATTTACAATTTAAATTAATCTAATACAATATTCTTATCTGATACAAGCCCCTCACTCTTCACTTGATATATCACACACGCATAGACATCTATGGCATGAGTGATTCTGAGGTGTCTCGCATCTTCAGATTCACCCCTCATGCCATCATGGAATTACCACAACCCTGCAGGAGGACATCACCAGCCCAACACATGGCACCACCCATGACACCCATGACAGCTACATATACAATCAGAGCCCCATCCCCACAGATTTCCAACAGAACATGTATGGGGACAGCTGGCTGGTTGGTGAGTGACATGGGTGGCAGGCATGACTATCCCCTCCCGTGATGCACACCTCACAAGTGGCACATGCATGACTAACATCCTCCTGTCTTTTCCCTTCAAGGTGACTCTGCATATGCACTGGTACCCCATCTCATGACCCCATCTCATGCCAGCTCACATTATGCATCTTTGCACGTTAAACACACACATTAATCATGGCACAATGAGAATGCATGCATGCACACCACTGTGGTCCCTAGCACACACACCCCACATCCTCATCACATTGGATTGGCACCAGTCCACCATGCAGGACTTGTGAGCTGCAACGCCATGCCACGGCTCCAATTATGTCACTGTACATTCATACACCATTCACACAGACCTGGCGATCACTTCTCCACCACAAATGAGGGTGACACCCCTTTTCCCGCAGGAATATCACCCCCACATTCCAAAATCATACACAAACAGAACCAAAAAAATTAAATAAATGACGAGCAAAAATAAAAAATGCCCAGCAAAAATATAATTTAAACAAAATAACAACAAAGACATAAAAGACAAAAATCACTCTGCAAAACAGTCCCCAAATATCTCAAAGACACGTCACAAACAAACAAAAGCACCTTGCTGTATAGGGAGGGATACAAAGGGATGTACTTTTGCAAAGGAAGTGCATTTGTGTCTGTCTATTTATGCTGTCTGCGTAGTTCATAAAGTTGCCCTAGTCCATTTCCAATTTCACTGATTGCGCCGCTCCCGAGTTGTGAGCATGCGCACAACGGAGCTGACATGGTTTCCTTCACGCGCGCATGCGCGAGTCGGCCGGCCCTTCATTTGCATGGGGTCACGGCTCATTTCAATGTAACACGCCCACGTCCTTCCCAATTTGTATTACTCCTCCTTACGCCTCAGGAAAAAACCTTACGTTTGCGCAAGCTCTTGCGTAAAAGCTACGTGAATCGCCGGATTACGCGGCTAGATTGCGCAAGTCTAACGGAAAAGTGGTGCGCTACGCCGGAATGATAATGCGCCGATCTACGTGAATCTGCCCCTGTGTATGTATATATATATATATATGTGCGTGTGTTCTGCCTCTCCAATCTAAGCATTGAAAGTGTGACCTCCGTAACTTACAGTTAGTTGTGCTGATATGTCGATAACCCCAATCGATAACCCCAATCGATAACCCCAATTGTTTTTGAAAAAACAGGCAGTGACAAAACTGTTGATCTTGTGAAGTTTTAATCCATAAACCTATAAAGATCTTACAACAATGAACATCATATAGGTCAAAAGATCATAATGTGATCCAGGAAAGGCATGTGCTGAGATACATTACTGGGAAATTAACAAAATGGGGAGCTAACTATAAAGGATAAGCTGAGATACAGAAAGGGGAGGAACCAGGGACAGAATAATACATATAACATTTAAAGGCATATCACAAGGCATGTCTAGATGTAATTTAGTTATTTGCCATAATTTTGCCTATGTGTTCCTTTTTTACACACCTTTTAAACCACACCTGTGTTCGATCCGACAGGTGTACGCCTTCGTACGCCTTTGGATCGTAGATGCAATACTTCGGCGTCCGCTGGGTGGAGTTCTCGTCGTTTTCCGCGTCGAGTATGCAAATGAGCTTTTTCCGACGATCCACGAACGTACGTGCGGCCGTCGCATACGGCGTCTCTAGTCGGCTTTTTCCGGCGTATAGTTAAAGCTGCTTTTTTGCGGCCTATAGTTAGACTTGCCATGTTAAGTATGGCCGTCGTTCCCACGTCGAAATATGAATTTTTTTTTAATTTTGCGTAATTTGTCCGTGAATAGGAATGTACGTAATTTCCGCTAGCAAAAAAATAACATCTTTGCGACGTAATTTAGCGCAATGCATGGCGGGAAATTTCTGAACGGAGCATGCGCAGTTCGATCGGCGCGGGGACGCGATTCATTTAAATGAATCAAGCCCCCTAATCGCCGATTTGAATTCTGCCACCAGAAATACACTACGCCGCCGTAACTTATGGCGCAAAATCTTTCAGGATTCTAAATTACGCCAGGTAAGGTACGGCGGCGTAGTGTATCTGTGATACGCTGCGCCGATCTATTTCTATGTGGATCTGGCCCACGGTATATATTTTTAATATATATTTTTCAACAGGACCTTTACGGTCAAATAGAGATTGTCTTGTCTCTGCATGCTTTGTTTGTAAGTATATTACAGCAGACCAAATATTAGCAATCATATTGATTATAATGGAGTTTTTAATCCCATTTTTATTACCATTCTTATTTGTAATTTTCAACTCCCCATGTATTAATTTTACTCTTTAATAGTACTATTATCGCAAGCATTATTGTAAAATTATCTGCACATTATTAGTGAGAGACCAGCAGGGAGTCCAGTGTTGACATTGGACAGCTGTGACTTGTAGTCCAATGTACCACCCCCCTACAGTTCTATAAAACTCTCACTAAAAGATGGCCGTGAAGCAAGCTCCAAACGCAAGCTCAACCAAACCACCCATCCATCATTGCTGACGGGTTTGCCGTGTGACTGTCTTTAGCCTCTCGAACAACCGGAGCTGGTGTGGACTGCTGGTCTAAACTGCTCCCTAGCTGGACCACAGGAGCCTAAGACTTTTACCCATGCTATGCTTGTCTTTCTCCACTCAAATGTAAGTTAAAATAACACTTATTAAAACTTGGATATTAACTTACTTACTGCACTCAGAGTGGCTCTCTCTTTATTTACCAATGCATATATGTTCACTTCTGCTTTTTACAACTAGCTGCCTACACTGACACCAGCCAGAACCTTTAACATGGGTCTGGTTCCAGCAGCGGGTGAACATTGCCTTAGGGCACCTCTGGGCCTTTGGAACTATTTTCAGATCACAATAGTTGCTGTTCTAACGCTCCATTTTTTACCTTATTTGTTTGAAGAGTCAGTCTCTAAAGCCTCAAGACAGTTTTCCTCTATACATTATTTATATGATCGAAGGGAATCAGGTCAGACATGATTCAATATGCCTTGGTAGCCTTGGTAGATAATAAGCAGATGCTGTCAACTCAGCAGGCCAGCAAAAATGTTTTTTCTTTTGTTAATGTAACGTCAAATGTGGACAATACTAACAGACATTTTCTAGAAAAGCAGTATTGAAATATGGTGAAAGACAATAAATAATGAATTAATTGGATAGAATTTGAACACTATACACCAGATTTGTCAGCACTGCATGACAAGATCTAGTTTTGCACTGTTTTTACACCAGGCACATGGTTTCCCTAACCAGTCATTTTTCACCTGAAAATTCGAAATTTGAAAATTCGAAATTTGAAAATTCGAAATTTGAAAAATTGAAAAATTCGAAAATTCGAAAATTGAAAAATGAAGAAAATCGAAATGTCGAAATTTCGAATTTTTGTTTTTTCGTATTTCCGAATTTTTGTATTTCCGAATTTTGAAAATTCGAAATTTCGAAAATTGGAAAATTCGAAATTTGACAAATTTAAAATTCGAAATTTTGAAAATTCGAAATTTAAAAAATTCGAAAATTGAAAAATTCGAAATTTGAAAAATTCGAAAATTCGAAATTTGAAACATTTGAAAAATTTGATAAAATTCGAATTTCGAATTTTCGAAAATTAAAAAAAATCGAAATTTTGAATTTTCTAAAACTCGAAAAATTAGTAAATACGAAAACTGCACTGTTTTTACACCAGGCATCTGGTTTCCCTAACAAGTCATTTTGCAGCTGGATATTTGTTATAGGCTGTTTTGTAGACATGTGCACTGCTAAAAAAAAAATTTCGTTTATGTTATTTTTCAATTTTCGAAATATTGGAATACGAAATTTCGAAAAAAAATCAATTTTCGAATTTCAAATTTTTCAACTTTCGAATTTCGAAATTTCACATTTCGAATTATCAAATTTTGAATTTTCAAATTTTTCAATTTTTCAAATATCGAATTTTTCAAATATCGAATTTTTCAAATATCGAATTTTTCAAATTTAGAATTTTTCGAATTTCGAAATTTAGAATTTTCGAATTTTTTGAAAATTCGAAATGTGAAAATTCGAAAATTCAAAATGTGAAAATTCGAAAATTTGAAAATTTGAAAATTCGAAAATTTGAAAATTCGAAAATTTGAAAATTCGAAAATTCAGAATTTGAAAATTCGAAATTTGATGACAGAAAGTAAAATCCAGTTATTGCCAAGAACAAGGGATGGTCCTGATGTTTGAGTTGAACGTAAGTTTGACTCGAACATCGGGTGTTTGTTCGCAGAACAAAAGAACATATGAGACTTTCGTGTCAAATTTGACCCCCCCATAATGCTCGAAATGGGGCTGGAAAAACTGCTAAATACAATTTCGAATTTTCAAAAAAAAAACAATAAAAAAATCGACATTTTGGATTTTCTAAAATTCTAAATTGTATAATTCGAATTTCTGAAATTCGTAAATACGAAAACTGCACTGTTTTTACACCAGGCATCTGGTTTCCCTAACAAGTCATTTTGCAGCTGGATATTTGTTATAGGCTGTTTTGTAGACATGTGCACTGCTAAAAAAAATCGTTTATGTTATTTTTCAATTTTCGAAATATTGGAATACGAAATTTCGAAAAAAAATCAATTTTCGAATTTCAAATTTTTCAACTTTCGAATTTCGAAATTTCACATTTCGAATTATCAAATTTCGAATTTTCAAATTTTCGAATTTTTCAATTTTTCAAATATCGAATTTTTCAAATATCGAATTTTTCAAATATCGAATTTTTCAAATATCGAATTTTTCAAATTTAGAATTTTTCGAATTTCGAAATTTAGAATTTTCGAATTTTTTGAAAATTCGAAATGTGAAAATTCGAAAATTCAAAATGTGAAAATTCGAAAATTCGAAATGTGAAAATTCGAAAATTTGAAAATTCGAAAATTCAGAATTTGAAAATTCGAAATTTGATGACAGAAAGTAAAATCCAGTTATTGCCAAGAACAAGGGATGGTCCTGATGTTTGAGTTGAACATAAGTTTGACTCGAACATCGGGTGTTTGTTCGCAGAACAAAAGAACATATGAGACTTTCGTGTCAAATTTGACCCCCCCATAATGCTCGAAATGGGGCTGGAAAAACTGCTAAATACAATTTCGAATTTTCAAAAATAAAACAATAAAAAAAATCGACATTTTGGATTTTCTAAAATTCTAAATTGTATAATTCGAATTTCTGAAATTCGTAAATACGAAAACTGCACTGTTTTTACACCAGGCATCTGGGTTTCCTAACCAGTCATTTTGCAGCTGGATATTTGTTATAGGCTGTTTTGTAGACATGTGCACTGCTAAAAAAATTCAACTTTCAAATTTGGAATTTTCAAATTTGGAATTTTCAAATTTCGAATTATCAAATTTCGAATTATCAAATTTCGAATTTTCGAATTTTTAAATTTTCGTATTTTCACATTTAAAATTTTCACATTTAGAATTTTCACATTTTCAAATTTCGAATTTTCAAAATTTCGAATTTTCAAAATTTCGAATTTTCAAAATTTCGAATTTTCAAAATTTCGAATTTTCAAATTTCGAATTTTCACAAATGTGAAAATTCGAAATGTGAAAATTTGAAAATTCGAAATGTGAAAATTTGAAAATTAGAAATGTGAAAATTAGAAGATTAGAAAATTTGAAATGTGAAAATTTGAAAATTTGAAAATTCAAAAATTCGAAATTTGATAACAGAAAGTTAAATCCAGTTATTGCCAAGAACAAGGGACGGTCCTGATGTTTGAGTTGAACGTAAGTTTGACTCGAACATCCGATGTTTGTTTCTATAGATACACCGAGGTAATTCGAATTTCCCGCCGGCGTGTCATTGTTTTCTTTCAATTTCACTTTATTGTTTTCCAAACATTGTAATATACATATGAAGGGTCATCCCCCTGACCATAGAGTCATTACAACATACAAAAAATGAGAATAGTAAAGGAAGAAAGATAAATACCCACATAGTACAAAATCAAATTCATTAAACAAAGAATAGAAGAGGATTGTTCCCCCGAAACATTTCCTATCCCTTCTCTCTTAAACTCCGGTTCATCCTCCGTACTTCTATTTGCCTGTGGGTACCTTCCCCTTACTACATCAGGCCAGTGAGCCCCTCTTCTGCCTGGAGATCTAAATGTCCCCTGCAGGGAGGGGCAATCGGACCACCCCCTATGGAATCACCCTTGGTGTTATCTTCCCAAACCCACCCCCCTTCGAACAACCCAAAAAAAAAAAAAAGGGAAAATTGATATGGTCCCCCCCCCTCCCGCCCCACAAAAAAAAAGGGGAAGGGGTGGGAAGCACCCCCTCCTCCGTCCGTCTCCTCTCCTCCTCCTCAACCGCCGGGTCGGATCCCCCCCCGATGCACCTCTACGCATCCATCAAAGCCCCTCCCTCTTCTGAATATCTGAACGTATTCCATTCAGTCCACGTATCAAGGTACACCTTACGTTTCTGTCTGGAGGTCCACACAAGGTCTTCCATTCTATTTGTATCCTCTACTCTGTTAAGCCACATCTTTACTGTTGGAGGATGTGTCTGTTTCCACATCCAGAAAACAACATACGCCGGACTTACGCTAAGATACGACTTGCGTAAGTTTCTTACACCGTCGTATCTTAGATGCATATTTACGCTGGACGCTAGGGGCACGTCCGTGTTAAATATGCAAATGAGGTAGATGCGGCGATCCACGAACGTATATACGCCCGGCGCAGTGTGTTTACGCCGTTTGCGTAAGTGTCTGTACGGCGTAAAGATAAAGCTGCTATAGTGAGGCGCAGCCAATGTTAAGTATGAAGGTCAGGACCGCATCGTATTGGATGTCGTTTACGTTGTTTGCGTAACTCGTTCGCAAATAGGGAATTGCGTATATTTATATATATATACACGTCGTTTCCATTCACTATTTTCGACGTGATTTCACGCATGCGCACTAGGGTCCACAGCCGGCGCATGCGCAGTGTAAAAAAAACGTCGTTTGCGTCTGGTCATTCAAAATTATACTAAACCACGCCCCCCACTAGTTAATTTGAATTACACCCGCGTACGCCGGCCAATTTACGCTACGCCGCCGTAAGCTACAGCGGAATTTCATTGAGGATTCGTAATACGCCGCTGTGGCTTACAGCGGCGTAGTGTAAATGGGATACGCCGCGCAGGCGTCCCATCTTTGTGGATCTCGCCCAGAGAGTTTACCTGTGCACAGGGGCGGACTGACAACTCATGGGGCCCCCGGGCAATAGAAGATTATGGGGCCCCCTCACTTACAGATGGCCACCATGCCAGGAGGCAGTGCAGAGGCGGCGGAGCTAAAATCTCGGGATTTTCACATCAAAAGCATGTCGGTTTCGACAGATGTAAAAAAGAACACTGATTTTTACACACTGTCCTTGGTTTTACTGAGCCTGGCAACCCTGATGGGGCCCCCTAGTGGCATGGGGCCCTCGAGCAGTGCCCGAGTGCCTCAATGGTCAGTCCGCCCCTGCCTGTGCACAATAGAACCCACCGAATCTGTTAACAATACACAGCCCATTACATCAATAGATGCACAAGGCTGAGATGGAAGTAATGGAGAGAGGCAAACCAACACTTCTAACAAAGAGAGGGGTGTGAGCCACCACTGCCTATAAAAACACATACAGCACCAAGTCAATGGGGCAAACGCCCCAAACATCATAAAGTGGATAAATTTACATCACATGTTAACAGATGATGGTGCTCCATACCTGCTCTCACTCAACCACTGGTGTCAGGCACCCTGGACTGTCACAAAATGGCCACCACTGTGTGGGTCCTTATATACCCTTCCACATCCTGCCGCAGTTTATGATGTCACGTCATGATGCAGATGAAAAGGGAGGAGATGGGTGTGACAGACCTAGCCGACACAGAGGCTTTTTGAGAGGACTGAATGCTAGCCTCTTACCTTCTGATCATGGGCCATGGATTTTAAGGGAACAACACTCTTTGCGAGGTGTATGCCTGGGGACCGTGAAGTCATTTTACTTTGGATTCAAGTCAATGTCCCTCCATAACACACAGACTGACTAATTCATACTGTAAGAAGATGCTAATGTCATCAACTCCAACCACCTGTCTTTCTGTTGTCTGTTACAATGTAAATGAGTCTAGTGTGGCTTCTCTTTCAGCCATTGTTGTCTGGGCTAATTAACCCTGCAATTGTATGAAGGAGTCCTGTGTTTAAACTTATGATAATGTATCATCTTCTCTGTGAAGCTCGGTGACAACAAGTCTGACCTGTAGTGAAATCCAGATTTATCATCACAATGACCAGACTGCCTAAAGGGATTAGTTAATTAACTCATGTTATTAGGTCTGGTCAGAGGTGTATTTTCAGAGTAATATGAGATTTTTACTGTATATAATACTTGTATTCTTTTCAATAAAATCTCATCCCTTTCATACTTGGGGTGTCGTTACAATTGGTGTCAAGCAGCAGGATGATTCCCACAGCTTAGAAGGACAGCTACAAGAGGACACAGGACAACGGAAGCACAGTAAGAACTGTTAAAGCGCTCTTCCCTCAGGGACTTACAGGAGAACCAGGGCCGACCAGCCAACAACCGTAAGAAGAGGGACATTATCGCAGAACTGGTCAAAATGGATAGAGCTGAAAGACCCAACATAACCGAAAGGCCAAGCATAACAGACAGGACACCCGAAGAGGCATGTTTTGATCGGACTGTTAACATAAGACTGGCGCAATATGGTCCTAACCCTAAAGCGGATATCATAAACCTAGTTTACAGTGGCTGTGGAGCAAATTGGCTACAGCAAAGAGGTGCTGCAGCAGCAGAAGTCACAGCAGCACCAACTGAAAGGAGAGGAGAGGTACAGATACCAGCCACCATGGAAGAGGAATTCAGAAGGACATTGCGAGAGATGCAGATACAGCATAGAGGACCAGTATCAGAGGAGGTCCTGCTGGGATGGTCTGATTCTATCCGCTGCGAACTCTGGAAGAAAGTGCTAGCTCTTGAGCAGCAGCACCAGTGAAAAGTTCTCCCCTCCATCCATGTAAGGTACTGGTCGCAGTATGAAGTATGAATGTTGTTATTGATGGAACAACCGAAGCAGGAGTGGACAGCTAAGTAAAAGAAGGCTGATCCATGCAGAGATGTGGTTGGCCGAGAGCCCTCTGGTGGTATGTAGCCCAAGAGTGCCGTGGTCAGCGGATGACAGCCCCACGAAAGGCTTTGACTATGATGGCCTGGGATTGTTGTATTGGAGGCTGTCCAGGGACCCTGACTTTTGGAGTGATTGGGAGTGGCGTTTGGAGGAAATAATGGAGCACAGAGAGCGAAGACTGAATGTCTCAGAAGGGCACTGGGCACAGGAAGATTTGGAGTTTCTGGCCATTCAGGAATGGGAGCTGGAGATCACCTAGAGACAGCTGCTAGACTCTGCTCAGCAGCAGGGTGGGACTCCCTTTGCCTGGGACTATCAGAAAATACCAGTTGACAATGCTGAAATCCTGGCTGAAGAATCGGCAGTGGAAAATATGGAGATTCCCATCCCCAAAACTGAACTGCTGACAACAGGGCAGAGACTTGCTAACCTCTGCCCAGCACTGGTAGCATCTTCTGGGTTCCACGGACTGGAGATTGTGAACCTATATCCCCAGACACCAGTTGCAGAGACAGGGGATTTGATAGACTGTTCTTCTGGGGAAGAACAACCTGATGAGCCTCCAGCAGAAGAGCTGGTATCAGGGCCAAATTTCAGTGTGCTCTGTCCAGCACCAACAGAAGTATCTGTGGAGTTCCAGCTATTTGGGGCAGTCGGCTCATCTCTCCAGCCACAGATTACAGAATGTAGGGACTTAATGAACTGTTCAGAAGATGTTATAGATTATTCATCACCTGCCCAAGTACTGGCAGCAGGACAGAGTACTGCAGACCCCTGCTCTACACTGTGGCAGTTTTGGAGGCCCGAGGTGAGAAGGTGATGGTTCCTCTTTCCCAGTGGATTTCAGAGATGCAGGGAGGAGAAGCAGCCATTTCCCCTCCCCAACAAGGGTGCATGCACTTGGGAGGCAATACCAGAAAAAGGGAGTACCAACTGCAGACGGCGCCCCAGAATGATGACACCAACCCAGCTGAAGCGCTGGCAACTGGGCAAAGTGCTACCAACCTTTGCCCAGCACTGGCAGCAACTGCAGAGTTCCAGGGATCTGGGGCAGTAGGCCTCCCTCCCTAACAGTTAGCCGGAGCAGATGGTGTGGGGTTTCCAGCAGAAGGGCTGGAAACAGGGCAGAGTGCTGGTGGCCTCTACCCTCAACTAACTGAGGACGAATTTCCTGTAAAGGTGGATGGGGCTTCAATCTCCAACTGTTTACCCCAGGGATGCTGGGCAGTCGGCCCAGATGCCCAACAGTATGACAGAGTGAGCCCAGTCACCCTGTCTTCTCTCCAGCGGCTGAAAGGACTCCAGGGAGAAGGGCCAATCCAAGTCTCTCCCCAGCGGTGGATATGTTCTGGCTGGGTGAGTAATGCTCTGTTTGGGACAATTTATTTGAAGTACTGTGTGGATACCGGCATTGGGCCACTGGAACTACTGACTAACTTTGGAGTCAACCTGTCTCCCGATCTCCTCCTGTGTTAGTCTCCTGCCGAAAGGGGAGATGTGTGACAGACCTAGCCGAGACAGAGGCTTTGGAGAGGACTGAATGCTAGCCTCTTGCCTTCCGATCATGGACCATGGATTTTAAGGGAACAGTACTCTTTGCAAAGTGTATGCCTGGGGACCTTGAAGTAATTTTACTTTGGATTGAAGTCCATGTCCCCCCATAAAACTCAGACTCTAGGAACCCTGTATATGCCATATTAGAAAGACTGACTGATTCATACTGTGAGGAGATTCTAATGTCATCAACTCCAGCCACCTGTCTGTCTGTTGTCTGTTATAATGTAAATGAGTCTAATGTGGCTTCTCTTTCAGTCATTGTTGTCTGGGCTAATTAACCCTGCAATTGTATGAAGGAGTCCTGTGTTCAAACATATGATAATATATCATCTTCTGTGTGAAGCTTGGTGACAACAAGTCTGACCTGTAGTGAAATCCTGATTTATCATCTCAATGACCAGGCTGCTTAAAGGGATTAGTTAATTAGCTCAGGTAATTAGGTCTGGTCACATGTGTATTTTCAGAGTAATATGAGCAGCATCTCCTCTTTTTACTGTATATAAGACTTGTATTCTTTTCAATAAAATCTCATTCCTGTTTGACCCTCAACACAGAGCCTCATCTCGTACTTGGGGGGGAGAATTATTTGTATGGGTTTCTTGTTTGGCTGGTTGAAGTGTTCGGTAGCTGCCTTTGTGTTCAGGAATGGAATGTCCTAAATGACTTTAACCCCTTTCATAATTGGGATGTCATTACCATGAGCATGCAGTGCTGTCCTAGGTCAGCTCCCACACAGTGTAACCACCAATCTGCAAGTCACACCAGCATATGAGGGGACCTGCCCACAGTCCGGACCGGCCACGGGGCAGTTCTGTATACCGGGAAGTGTCCTCAGCCCTGACAATGATTATAAAATGAAGCGCAGTGACACCAGGGAAACACCCTAAAAGACAATGCCCTGCAAAGCATGAGCCACTAAACAATCCCCACCCCTTGGAAAATGTATGTGTGCTTGGCAA
This sequence comes from Rana kukunoris, assembly GCA_029574335.1. Taxonomy (NCBI): domain Eukaryota; kingdom Metazoa; phylum Chordata; class Amphibia; order Anura; family Ranidae; genus Rana; species Rana kukunoris. The sequence continues at coordinate 71,938,099 of CM056060.1, forward strand.
TAACTGGATTTTGCTTTCTATTATTGAGATATCAAACATTGAGCTTTATGAACCATATCATTTTTAAATGTGAATATTTTCTGCTCCTGAGATAAACGTGGACCTTGAGATCATGGTCAGTATGCCAACATTGTGCACTAAAGTAATATGCAGTGTGCTATCTGAATGGCTAATTTGGAATGTTGTGTTTTTTTGTTGTATAATTAGTTTTTTTTGTCTTATACAACATTAGCAGTGTCAACATTACAGAAATAAATATTTATTAAATGGAATATAGCTTAAATAGATGTTGTATTCTCATGCGGGGGAAGAGGACATATTTTTTTTAATATCTGTAGCTGCAGCTGCAGCAGTGTTGGAAGGCATCATGATTTAAAATGATATTTCTGGTATTTCACTCCCTGTTTGATACAGGCAGATGGCCCCAAGATGGAATGTAACCAATTGCCCATCAAAGCTTTGTAGAACAAAGGACTGGCTCCTGTCCAGCTAGTGCAATAAGATGGAAATCATTGATTAGCACTTTGTAAGCAATCGTCAAAGAGAGACATGGCTGCCAGGATGATTGATGATGGTGGGTGACAAAGATCAAAGAATCAACAGGCACCTAGAGAGGATACATGGACAATGCTTCCCCTAGAGGCCAATACGGGAGGATGGACAGTATTATAATCTATTGAGGAGGACTGCCCGTAAATACTTTGATTCGTCCAAAAGCCGAGATGCTAACAATGGGGTGGGTCTGAACGGTATGTAAATGACGTTTAAAAAGGGTTGACTGACGCACAGAGTCCTTGTTTGCCATCCTGAGCCCACCTGATGAAACAATACCTTGAGGACAACATCGTGATAAGTATCTTTCATGTTCTTTTTTCATATATTCTGTATAATTCTTTATAGTACTTCCATGCTAGCATATTCCTATTTTCTTGGGAAATAAATAAGACGTTTTATTAAGCAGTGTATTTGTTTTCATAGCTAACCTTATATTATTATGCTGAGCTTGGTACACCGTGGATTATCCAGCTGCTACATTTACTATATTCTTTAGCTTTGCAAAACTGATTCTACCCCTGAGGCACTAACTCAGGTTTTAGCCTAGTTGAATTACCCATACTTTATCACTCCCAAATACGATTTCTAAATTCTCAGATAACCTTGGAGGAAATTTTCAAAGTGTATAGGGAATCATTTGAAAAATGCAGCCTGCATTCCTCTATGTCTAAGGTCATCATTGTTCTCCTGTTGAAACCAGGCAAACCACTAACTGATCTGAGTTCCTATAGGCTGATATCACTGTTACAAATGATACCTATACCTGGGAATCATGGCCAATCAAAAAATAGCACTCACCTCTCTTGCTCTCTCTCCCCCTCCCCCAGAAAACATGCAGCCTCCTCTGCTGTCAGCGAAACCATACAGTCCTGACAGTGTATTTATTCAGACCCAATGCTCCGAGCACCTCTCTACTCTCTAGTTCTTTTCAGGTAGCCAGTAAGCATTTAGAGAAGGGGTGCCCAACATTCTGAAGAGGGCCACTTAAGTGACTTGTTAACCTGTCATGGGCCGCAATGAACAGAGCAGGCAGACAACAGGTCCATGTCCACTCTCCATATGCAGAGCAGACAGGGGCACAGCCCATTCTACTTTAATGGCCCTCCAATCCAATCTGCCCAGATGGAAGTAAACAGATACCCCTTCTGTTTTTTTTAGTGGTTTGAATTAGAGGTAGGTGCGTGTAAACTGCCACAAGTTCATTTCATCTGTGTCTCAATAGAGGTGAATGAAGAGTCCAATTGGGTCAGACTGATCGTGTCAAAGGGGCCTAAGGCTGCTTTCACACTGATGTGCTCCAGTATACCCACACCGAGGGTGCAGCGCAGTGCACATGTGGCTTTTTTGCAGGTTAGCTGCACTTAGACGTCTATTATATCCTGCAGGTGTGGTGCACTTTCTGAAGTGCACCACTCACAGGTAATAACAGAAGCCTATGGCTCAGTGCAGGTAAAACGCAGGTGTTCTGTGCTGCAGCCGCGCATCAGTTTGAAAGCAGCCCAGTAACCACTGCAAAACAGATATGCCCATATATACACTGTGATTTTAGTATTAAATTTACCTTTAATAGCAGTCTTCCATTCAGGTATCACCAGCTGTTGCTGTCCCAGGCAGAGAATTTGGTATCACTCCACCTGTGACAGAAGTAGGCGCTATACATTAAGCAAAGTCTTATGCCAACCCGTCATCCCAAAGCAGGAGGTCGCGGGCCACATCAGAGGGCTCGGCGGGCCACTGGTTTGGAACTCCTGCTCTATTGTGTGCTACTAGTGTTGAGAGTAGAAAAGAGTCAGTGAATAGGGTCAGGGTACTAGAGGCCAGGGCTGGGTGACTCATCTTGGCAGCTCTCTGGTACCTCGCCCTGGTGACTGAAAGGTTGGAGAGGGCAGGGGGTTAGTAGCGGCCAGCGTAAATATGCAACTAAGATACGACGGTGTAACAGACTTACGTCGCTCGTATCTTAGCAGAATTCCGGCGTATTTTGTTTTCTGAATACAGAAAAAAGATACGCCGGTTTAGAATAGACTTTACGCGGAAACAGGAAGAGGAAAGAGAGACTTGATTGCTGGAAGGAAATGTGTAGGAGATCTGTGTGGAGCCACGTGGGTCCAGACCAGACTGGGTAGAGCCAGGAAGCCACGAGTGTCATCAGAAAGCCGAGCATCCTGAGGAGGCAGACTGGTGGAGATCTGTATATGGTTGGATAGGTTGGTCATCTTCATCATCACGGCCACATCTGCAAAGGACAAAGGGGGCCCCCAGCAGAAAGCTAATTTCTTTACTCTGCTTTGCATAAGGATGGGTGAGAGGGTTCCTAACCTATTTAACATTACGAGTGTGTTTTCTGTTTCAAGTTACTTCAAATTTAAGGACACTTTACAGTACAGGCCTCTACAATCAGCACATGTGCCAGAGTCCATCCATTGCTGCAGTCTGACATCCTTATATGTTCCTACAAGTACTGCCTGCAGGTACTATGAGTTAACCCTATGAGTTCCTGCTAGGCAGAACTCAGTACCTACCCTAAATCAAGTTCAACTTCCCCATTTAATTGGACATACATCTAGCAAATCTCTTCCCCCCACACACAATTTTACTGAAGATTTTTTTCCCTACCATTCAATAATCTTAAAATGATCTTCCACACCAACTTCATTTATTAGAGGGGAACTAGATTGTTCAGTTTACTTCTTGATGTCTACCAGCTTATAGACCCCAACTAGCCAGCAAATGAATCCAACATATATTTATGATTTTGTGGTAAGTGGTAACTTTGATAACCTTCCTAAGGCCTAAACTTAGTCATTTCCAATTGATGGTCTCCAAGGGAGTTCACCTTGTGTTTTTGTTACACCTTGTCGCTCACTTGGGAAAATCCTTCAGTCCCAGAGCTATTGTTTAAATCTTCAGCCCTGTAGGATAGATGGACATGTCTAAATTGCATTATTGCTTTGCTATATTACCTTGTTTATCAATAGTTTCAGTTGACTGTATTCTTTGCCTGCAATACTATTCTTTGATCCTAATACAACTCAATCATTTATTTTACAGGTGTATGCATATTTTCCTTTATGTGACAGCCAGGAGACTAACTGTGGTACTGTCAGCAGGAGTGGTGCTCTGCCCAGGGCTCAGTGTCAAACAGAGGACTCAAATTTTTTAGCGGCTCCTGGAGGATAATATCCTGTATTATTGTACAAACCCAAATTGATTTCTAAAGCTGGCATGTGGACCAAAAATGTGTTATGTTTCCTTCCTTGTTTACATTATTACATAGTTACATAGTAGGTGAGGTTGAAAAAAGACACAAGTTTATCATGTCCAACCTATGTATGTGATTTAATGTCAGTATTTGTCAGGGCTGGGCTCAGCCCTTCCTTTTCTGAGTTGGCCGCTCAGCTGTCGGCTAATTGCCAGCTTCTATCCCTCCACAGTGATTCACTTGTTAATGATCCTGCTTGTCAGTCCTGCCTACTTAAGCTGTCCAGCTCAGTTGCTCCCTGCCTTTGCCTTGGTCAACATCACAGGGACTATCTCCTGTGTTCCTGTTGACGACTTGCTTGGCTGATGTTCCTTCTGGCTCCAGATCCTGTTTGCTGTTTTACTACTTCTATCTCTGGCTCTCTGACATTTGGCTTGGCTGACTATCCGATCCAGTTCCTGAATAGTGATGAGCGGAATACGCCATATTCGATTTTGCGATATTTCACGAATATATAGAAGAATATTTGCGAAATATTCGTTAATATCGAATATTCGTGATATTTTATCAAAAAAAACATTTTGCGAAATTTCGCTAATGCGAATGCGAAATTGATTGGGAAATTCTCGTCAACACGCGAAAACGGAGATCATTTCCTGGATTACTAAACAAATATGCACTAAACACTAACTCTACTTACACAAACTTATATGACTAAACTAAAGCTAATTTTTTTTTTTATACACAAAACACAGAAGGGCAGAGAAAGTATTTGCGAATATTCGTAATACGAATATTCGCATTGCGAATATTCGGCAACATAAAAGGATCGCCTCAGCTACTCGGCCCAGGGTCTCTAATCATACCAGCAATGCTTTTAGACGTCGATGGAGATCACTAGGATGTGATCTGTTTTAAAAATAAATTTTAAAAAATACGAATATTCGCAATAGCAAATATTCGCCGCGATATTCGATTTATTCGCAAATACTCGAATATGCAATATTCGTCACGAATATTCGCAATGCGAATATTCGTGAGCAACACTATTCCTGAACTCTGGCTATGTTTTGACGACATTTACTCTGTTTACCCTTTTATTATTATTATTATTATTATACAAGTGGGATTTAACTGTAACTTCTGTCTCGGTCTGATTCATGGTTTCTGACAGTATTACATTGTATATCCCTGTATGTTGCAGTTGTTCAGGTGCTTATCTAATAGTTTTCTTAAACTATCGATTCTCCCCAATGAGACCACCGCCTGTGGAAAGGAATTCCACATCCTTGTCGCTCTTACAATAAAGAACCCTCTAGGTAGTTTAAGGTTATACCTTTATTCTTCTAATTTTAATGAATGATCACGTGTCTTGTTAACCTCCCTTCCATGAAAAAGTTGTATCCCTATTGTGGGGTCACCAGTATGGTATTTGTAAATTAAATTCATATCCCCTCTTAAGCATCTCTTCTCCAGAGAGAATAAGTTCAGGAACTGGAATGGATAGTCTGCCAGGCCAAATATCAGAGAGCCAGAGATAAACGTAGTAGAACCTCAAGCAGGATCTGGAGCCAGAAGGAAGGTCAGCCTAGCAAGTCTTCAAAGGAATGCAGGAAATAGTCTCTGTGATGTTGACTAAGGTGAAGGCAGAGAGCAACTGACCTGGAAGGCTTAAGTAGGCAGGACTGATGAGCAGGATCATCAACAGGTTAGTCACTGTGGAGAGATAGGACAGCTGAGTGGCCAGCTCAGAGAAGGAAGGGCTGAGCCCAGCCTTGACAATATGGGATTGTATGTTTTTTTTATTATTATTGGTTGAACTAGATGGACTTGTGTAATTTTTGAACTTGTCTAACAATGTTGCTATGTAGTTAATAATTCTATTAATGTAAGGGTATTGTTATAGTTTGCAGCCTGTGATGTTGAGGCATAGAATGGAGTGGTTTGACATAGCGGTCATCCTGCCTGTTCACATAGGTCTTAGCTGAATAGAGTGTTGTTTGAATTCTTTTGCATTTTATAGTCAAATATTGTTTTTGTGTCACTGTGTAATATCATTGCTATTATTGTATTTTTGTTGCTGTGAAGCTTCCTCAAGGGTCAAGCTTATACCACTGGGGATTTACGTTGATAGCTTTTCAGTAAACAACTTTTCCACCTTAATTGTGTGTGTGTCTTTACCCCTTTGATTATGATTGAAAAGGTCTGAACCCAGGGTGTCAGAGATGTCCGAGGTCTTGCATGGTCGGGGCAACCAGTGGGGTATAGATTCAGCAAGCGACTCTCACTGAGGTATCGCTACACATGCAATTTCCAGAGTACAATGGGTTATCTAAATAGATGTAACAGAAGTACATACCTAGTGTGTTATTGAAACCTTGGATGTAGCTTTCTGACAAGGGATAAGTCACTCCTGTTGCTCATTCTCTTGTGAGTATGCATTTTAGCTTGAGCTTTTTCACTTTGGAAACAGACTTTTTACAACACAGGGACAGAGAAGTCTCTATAAAACATGTTTAGAGGAGCCTAATGCTTCACCTACTGGTTAAAAGTAAGAATATACAAAAATATTCATGTAAAATATTTTATTTTATATTTACTATTTTAAGACTAGCCCATAATAAAGAAAGGACAATGGTAAGAATTAATGTTAACATTTTAATGGCAAGGTAACTAAAAACACTCACAAGAAGAAGTAAAAACATGGGCTCATCTGTAATCAGATGGCGTAGTGGGATCCTGTAGAAGGAGCTGAGCTTCAAGCGCGTAGCCTGCTTGCCCATCCCATGGAACTGTAACAGTGATCCCGGCCGGAAATAGACCAGCTGCCCGTGACGTAATTTCCATTTGTTCCATGCTGGTTCCTGATGCCTTTCTGGTGGCCACAGGGCATGCTGCAGACTCTCCAGCCACATTGGAGCCATTTGAAACCCTTCTCGGACACTTGGAGCACCAGTATTCCACTACACCATCAGATTACAGATGAGCCCATGTTTTTACTTCTTGTGAGTGTTTTTAGTTGCCTTGCCTTTAAAATTTGCTGGTAATACTGCACTTAATAATAAAGAAATAAAATTGAAAGAAAGATCTACAACCACTACACGTTAGTTTTAAGCATCAAATAATAAAGTTTTGTTCCATTAAGCCACAGTAGCTTTTCTCTTTTCTTCTCTTTTAACAGCTTTCTGCCTCAAGAACAGTGATACATTTTACAGCCTGCAGACAATAGAGAAATTCTCAAGAGATCCTTTTACCACATTTCTTAGAAATTAGCTTTTGTTTGTAAAAGTGAGCAATGGGCATCCCACTAGCATGAAGGCTGCAACGTCTTCAGCATCTGCTCATGCTGTACCGTTTCAGTGATCATTCTGACAGCATTCACCAAAGAGAAAGGCAGGTGGTCACTGAAGCAATAAAGAAAAGTCCATCTGGCACTAACACCACATAAACAATATAAAGTGGAGATAGAAAACATTTGAGCTGCATGAAATTTACAGATGCCAAAGAGTTACAGTATACAGCATTCACCCGACACACCCCTTTCACAAAAAAATGTCAGCGACACCTATATTTTACAACTGCTAAATGAGAAAGTGGTAGTCTCTGATGAATAGCCAAAGATGGAGGCACCAGATAAAGAAAAATGTGTTCTAGTATGCTAGATAAAAAAAAACTTTTCTGGTTAACACAATGTATAGGGATATGGAAAATGGCGGTGAATGAAACAAACACACACTCAGGTAGAATTAAGGTGTAAATACCTGAATTTGACTTGGTATCAGTCTCTTGCACTGCAGAGCTCAGACTGTGGGAGAAATAAGCAGCACCATAGCTCCCAACTGTCCCTGATTTCGAGGGACTGTCCCTGATTTGGAGCAATGTCCCTCTGTCCCTCATTCCTCCTCATTTGTCCCTCATTTTGACATGATCTGTATAGATGTATATAAAATTCCCTTTTTATCTATCAGTGTATAAGTGTTTTCCAGTGCTCTAACTTTCATCTGATTTCTAAATTGCTGCATTTGTAAATTCCGAAAGCCAATATAAAGAAATAGTAATGGTAAAAAAAAGCACTTGCGGGTTTAATCAATCTTGTTTTTTGTTCAATTCCCCTTTGAGAGGGCGTGGCAAGGGGTGTGTCCTATATCTGCATACTTTTGCCATAGCTGTCCCTCATTCCCATCTCAAAAAGTTAGGAGGTATGGCAGCATTAGGAGCCAATAAAGCTTGTTACAGTGCAAAGATCACACTGTAAGGCCTCGTACACACGAGGGGATATGTCCGCTGAAAACGGTCCGATGGACCGTTTCAGCAGACATCTCCGATCGTGTGTATGGGCTAGCGGACAGATTTGTCCACCCGACAGATTTCAAAGCATGCTTTGAAATCTATCCGGTGGGAATCTGTCCGCCCGACATGTCTGCTGGTTAGTACACTTACCAGCAGACATGTCGTCCCGCACCACCGCCGAATGGATTCGGCGCATGCGCGGAAGTGTTTTACTTCCTGGTGCGGTGACGTGGCGACGTCAACGTCACCGCCACGTCACCGCGCCGTCCGCCGGCGGGGAATTTGATCCGATGGTGTGTACACGCCATCGGATCAAACTCCAGATCGGACATATCCGATGGAAATGGTCCGCGGACCGTTTTCATCGGATATGTCCGATCGTGTGTACAAGGCCTTAGAAGGAGAAAGTACAATAACAGACAGATGAACTTATCAGTGTGCTGAGTCTGCTTTTACAGTCAAGTCTGCAGCTGAGCTGGGAAGGAGACCTGTGCAACTGAGCTGCAGCAGAGACAAATCAGGTCTTTATTCCTGTCAGATATAGGACTGTGCAGCTGTGCTGTGTGGGATATTTGTAATACAATGTATGTTCTTTTTTTCAAATAGAGCTTTCTTTTGGTGGCATTTGATCACCTTTTTATGTTTTGCGCTAGAAACAAACCACGACCAACAATTTTGAAAAAAAACATATTTTTTTTACTTTCTGCCTAAACCACTCAAACCCCGGACCATTTGGCTGGCCAAAGACTCAAGAACTTTTTGCAATTTGGCACTGTTTAGATTTTACTGACAATTGCGCGGTCTTGCGACGTGGCTCCCAAACAAAATTTATATATTTTTTTCCAACAAATAGAGCTTTCTTTTGGTGGTATTTGATCACCTCTGTGGTCTTTATTTTTAGCTCTATAAACAAAAATAGAGTGACAGTTTTGAAAAAAAAGCAATGGGCCAGATTCACATACAATTAGATTCGCGTAGAGTATCAGAAATACTCTACGCCGCCGTATTTTACCTGGCTCTACGTGGAATCCCGGTAGATTTTGTCCAGTAAACTACGGCGCAAGCCATCTACGCGAGTAGGGGGCGTGAAGCATTTAAAATAGGCGCGTTCCCGCGGCGATCGAACTGCGCATGCTCCGTTCAGAAATTTCCCACCGTGCATTGCACGAAATCACGTCGTTACGTCATTTTTTTTGAGTAGCGTCGTTTACGGACATTCCTATTCCCGAACGAGTTACGTAAAAAAAAAATTGAATTTGACACGGGAACGACGGCCATACTTAACATGGGCTACGCACCGTTGGACCAGCAAATAGCTGGTCTAACAGTACGTAGCAAAAAAATGACGTAAGCGATTGCGAAGGCCGCTCGTATCTTCGTGGATCGCCGTAAAAAGTCATTTGCATATCCCGACGCTGAAAACGACGGGGACTCCTCCCAGCGGCCGCAAAAAGTTTGCAGCGTAGATCCGAAGGCTTACGAAGACGTAAGCCTCTCGGATCGAAGCCCGAAGCCGCCGTATCATGGTTTGAGGATTCAAACTAGTGATACGGCGCGCAAAATTTGAAATTACTCCTGTCTAACACCAGTTAGACAGGCGTAATCGCTCTGTGAATCTGGGCCAATATTTTTTACCTTTTGCTACAATAAATATCCACAAAAAATATAAAAAAAAAATGTTTTCCTCAGTTTAGGCCAATACGTATTCTTCTACATATTTTTGGTAAAAAAAAATCACAATAAGTGGTTATTGATTGGTTTGCGCAAAAGTTATAGCGTCTACAATTTAGGAAGAATGGGGAAATGCTTGTTTACATCATCATTTCCCCTTTTTCCTTTTTTTTTTGGGGGGGGGGGATACCTTCTTTTTAGAGGCATCCAGCTCCCACTTCCTCCTGGGTGCTGCAGTGCCAAAAGGAAGTTCACCTCTTCCCCTCCCTCCCTGCAATCTTCTCGGACACGTCACAGGTCCCAGAAAATTGCCCGGCCATTCACAGCATGCAGTGCCACAGTCGGGTGCCCACGGGCAGAATGACTGCGCCATGGAGAGAAGCGGCGCTTCGTACGCCCGAGTGTCTGATTATTAAAAGTCAGAAGCTACACTTTTTGTAGGCGGAACTCCGCTTTAACATATTTTTCTAAGAGTGTCAAAAGTTTTACAGATCAACTAAATGCAAATGCTGGGGTTGGATTATTGTTTCCTACATTTAAAGAAAAGCCATATTATAGACTATTTTATTGAACAACTATTTGACATTTTTGAGAAATTTATCTCACAAGCTACGATGGCATTATGAAAATCAGTAACTTTAAGAACTGCTTCTATTTAATCTACAATAAGACCTGAAGTAAGATCACTAAACTGCAACACCATTTCTTAAAAATGAATTTGCTTCTAGCCATATTGTGACAATAAAACACATCCTTGGTCGTCAGAGGTATAAAATATTTATACAGAACTATTACAGTTCCCAATAGGCATTCTCGTGTTCAACAGATTTGAGCTGATCTGCTCCAAAATTAGACCGTCATTCTACTGGGGTGTTGAAGAAGGCAAAGGAAGTTTGACAGGGACATTAATCTGTGATGCACTGCTGATAATGGCTGTGAATCAATCATACTGTCTGACTTACAGGTTCACTGAGGCAAATGTATTAAATAAACCAAAGGCTCCTAAAAACCAACATATATCAAGTAACCGAGAGTATGTCTAGTGTGTACAGAGAGGAGAAATGATAGATTCATGTTTTAATCAAATGAGGAAATAAGGTTAAATGAGGCTGAGAAACATTTCCATTTATTGTAAAACATGACTTAAAATATGGTTTTCTTAAAGCGACTGTAACTTCAAGAAAAAAATTGAGACGTATAAAAATACACATGTAGTGGGGTATCGCCCTTTCTGATGTGATACATAAGACTACCATTGATCGTGAAGGATCTCAGCTCCCTCCTGTGACCGAGTTGAGTTAGAGCCACCTGTTGTTTACATTTCATTCTGGTACCGCAGTGAATATTGGGGGATTGAGTTCAGAAGGAGAAGATACTCCATTTGCCCTGGCCTGTAATGAACTACATTACCCAGAGAGCAGCTGTCCCACCTCAAGATGCTTTGCTTTCCGCACCGCCTGCTGAAGGAGGTAATTTAAGGGATAGGACGTTTTTTGACAAATTAGATACTTCCGAAATTTCAGAATTTTTCAATTTCCGAATTTTTCAATTTCCGAATTTTTCAATTTCCGAATGTCCGGATTTCCGAATGATCTAATTCTGAAATTTCGAATTTCCGAAATGTTGGAAATTCTAAAATTCTAAAATTCGAAGATTGAAAATTGGTAATTACGAAAATTTGAAATTGCAGAATTCGGAAATTCCAAAAAAATCAAAATGTGAAAATTCTTAGGGTTAGGGTGTTAGGGTTAGAGGGTTAGGGTGTTAGGATTAGGGTTTAGGGTCAGGGGTTAAGTTTAGGCTTAGGGGTTGGGGTTAGGACTTAGGGTTAGAAGTTAGGGTTAGGGTTTACAGTTAGGGTGTTAGGGTTAGGGTTAGAGGGATAGTGGGTTAGGGTTAGGGTTAGGGTTAGAGGATTAAGGTTAGGGGTTAGGAGTTAGGGTTAGAGTTGGGGGTTAGGGTTTAGGGTTAGGGTTAGGGTTAGGGCTAGGGTTATAGCTAGGGTTTATGGTTAGGGTTTGGGGTTAGGGTTGGGGTTAGTGGTTAGGGCTATGGCTAGGGTTAGGGCTAGCGTTAGGATTGGGGTTAGAAGTTAGGGTTAGGGTTTACAGTTAGGGTGTTAGGTTTAGAGGGTTAGTGTTAGAGGGCTAGTGGGTTAGGGTTAGGGTTAAAGGATTAAGGTTAGGGGTTAGGAATTAGGGTTAGGGTTGGGGGTTAGGGTTTGGGGTTAGGGTTGGGGTTAGTGTTTAGGGCTAGCGTTAGGGTTGAGGTTTAGTTTAGGGGTTAGGAGTAAAAAAGTACATAAATGCTATATTGGTGCATAGGGGAGCTGAAATTTAGGAAAAAATTGTGAACTTAGCCTTTAACTACTTGCCGACCAGCCGCCGTCATATTACTGTGGCAGGTCGGCTCTCCTGGGCGAGAGCCCGTAGCTCTACGTCGGCTACTTTGTGGCCACCAGGGGGCGCGTGCGCGCCACCTGAGGCGGCGCGCGTGCGTCCCTGCTCGCCCCCGGGTCCCGCGCGTGCCCGGAGGGTACAATCGCCGCTGGGCACACGCGATCGCTCATACAGAGCGAGAAACGGCAGCTATGTGTGTAAACACACAGCTCCCGGTCCTGTCAGCAGGGGAAACGCTGATCTTCTGTTCATACAATGTATGAACGGAAAATCAGTGATTTCCCCTAGTGAGTCCAGCCCCCCATACAGTTAGAACACACCCAGGAACACACTTAACCCCTTGCCCGCCCCCTAGTGTTAACCCCTTCACTGCCAATGGCATTTTTATAGTAATCCAATGCATTTTTATAGCACTGATCGCTATAAAAATGCCAATGGTCCCAAAAATGTGTCAAAGTGTCCGAAGTGTCCGCCATAATGTCGCAGTACTGAAAAAAAACGCTGATCACCGCCATTACTAGTAAAAAAAAAATATTAATAAAAATGCCATAAAACTACCCCCTATTTTGTAAACGCTATAACTTTTGCGCAAACCAATCAATAAACGCTAATTGTGACTTTTTTTTATGGAAAATATGTAGAAGAATACGTATCGGCCTAACCTGAGGAAACAAAATGTTTTATATATTTTTGGGAGATATTTATTATAGCAAAATGTAAAAAATATTGCATTTTTTTCAAAATTGTCGCTCTATTTTTGTTTATAGCGCAAAAAATAAAAACTGCAGAGATGATCAAATACCACCAAAAGAAAGCTCTATTTGTGGCAAAAAAAGGACGCCAATTTTGTTTGGGAACCACGTCGCACGACTGCGCAATTGTCAGTTAAAGCGACGCAGTACCAAATCACAAAAAGTGCTCTGGTCATTGGGCAGCAATATGGTCCGGGGGTTAAGTGGTTAAACCATGTTTTAGATAAATCCATATGTTTATCAGGCTCCCCCAACATACTGATGACCGAAGCTATGTAAACCATGTGAGAGCTAAGAATGAATTGCTAAAAGAGCTAAGTAACTTAATTTTAAATAGTTATCCTGATTACCCTATGGTGTGTACATGTGTAGCTTAATATGCACTGAATAAATGATGTGCAAAGTGGTAATAAAAAAGGAGTGCTTCAGATGAGTAAACCAGATCTACTTATGTACTGTATACCAGTTATTTAAAAAGCTCCAAAATTATGCAATAGTTTAGAAGACTTCTATTGAACATAGATTGAAGCCGATTTTGTAAAATAACATTACATTATTGTGATAACCATCATTAATATTCTCAGCTCTTCTACTTGTCAAATAAGATTTATAGGTGAAGTTATGGAGCACAAAGTTTTATCATCAAGTAAGCATTGAAATTTGAATAGGAACTCTGCTAAATTGTATATACCAAGTACAGGTACTGTTTCATGACTTCTTTTATATCCAAAAGTAGAGTTTGAGCTTAGCAAACATTTAGCCCAAACATTGCCTGTTCGCCGGTTCGGCAAACACTTTTCCCCTTCCATGTTCCTCTCCCCAATCCCCCTCCCCCTTTTCTCCCCCTCTTTCTTTTCCCCACCCACCCCCTCCCTTTCCCGTTCCCCTTCCCCCTTTCCTCCCTACTTTCCTACCCCCTTTCCTATGTCCCTCACTCCCTCCCCTCTCTCTCCCTCCCCCTTCCTCCTTCCCCCCTCCCCCCCTTCCCTTATCTTGCCATGCTATGAGTCCTATGGGGATATATACAGTATATATATATATATTTTTTTTTTTTGTTTTGTTGTTGTTCATACCCAGAATTCCACAATAAAATATCCCCCTGTACGCCCCAGGGGTACCTCCTGGGCCGCCCGGCTTCGTGCCTTATCAATTGACTCATCGGGTAAGTTATTATTATTTTTCATGAATTCTATACTTTATTGCTGATTTATATTACATGTTTTTATTGTATTATTTATTTTATAGATTGGCTTTCCTGATGAAGCGGTATTTCCCTCAAAACTAGTCAATCTTGACCAATCAGTGATTTGTACAATTGTTTGTTTTGCAATTTTATATACAAATAAACTTTTTATACTATTATGGGCCAGATTCAGGAACACTTGCGCTGGAGTATTTCGATATGCGCCGCGTAACTGTGATGATGCGCCGTCGTTTCTATGTGCCCGTACCCACCAAACTAGATGCGCCCAATAACGGGTAATTTGCGACCGGCGGAACGTTCCGACGCCAGAGTATCGTCAGCGCTTAATTTCGCTGTGCGCATCAGTCGCGCCCATTGATTTCCCCTGCAAATATGCAAATGAGGGATTTTTCACAATTCACGAACGGATTAGCACCATACGCCGGCTACATGCGCCGCGCGTATCTCGTCCGTCCGGCGCAAAGTTATTTCTACAAAAGGCTGCTTTATCTTTACTCCAGATGGCCACAGGTCAGCAGGAGAGCAGCTACAGCAGCGTTACCGACGATAGGAGCTAGCTGAACAACCACACTTGCAAGGACAACACCTCTGTGTGCCAACATGCCAGGGGCAGTCGTGGTCCTAGCACTAGTACTGGGTCCCCCGGAACGAAGGAGGCGGGCACGTGAGAGGATATACCGCACACGTATGAGCCTCTTTGGCATGGGGGATGAGGAGGTGTATCGCCTCTTCAGATTCAGCCCTGATGCAATACTTGAACTAACCACAACCCTGCAGGGTGACATCACCAGCAAGACACACCGCTCACAAGCAGTGCAGCCACTGGTGAAGGTCCTGGCAACACTTCATTTCCTTGCAAGTGGATCATTCCAGCGTACAAGTGGAGTGGTGGCTGGGATGTCACAGTCCTCCATAAGCAGATGTGTGCATCAGGTTGTCCCTGCAATCCTCAGACGCATGTCCAACCAGTTCATCAGACCCACCACTGAGGAGCTGCGGCTGAAGGCAATGACAGATTTCTACAGCATTGCCAGATTCCCACGCACCATCGGGGCCATTGATTGCACACATGTGGCCCTACAGCCTCCCAGTGCCACAGAGCACATATACCGCAATCGGAAGCATTGGCATTCCATCAACGTACAGGTGATAGCCGATGCCCAGCGCCTCATATGGCACGTCCGTGCCAAACACCCCGGGTCCAGCCATGACAGCTTCATATACCGTCAGAGTCCCATCCCAGCAGAATTCGAGCAGAACATGTATGGGGACAGCTGGCTGGTTGGTGAGTGACATGGGAGTCAGGCATGACTATCCCCTCCCGTGATGCACATCAAAAGTGGCACATGCATGACTAACATCCTCCTGTCTTTTACCTTACAGGTGACTCTGCATATGCACTGGGACCCCATCTCATGACTCCTTTCCGGAACCCCCAAACCAGAGGAGAGAGAAAATACAATGAAGCACACATCAAAACCCGTGCAGTGGTGGAGCAAACATTTGGGCTCCTGAAGTCCCGTTTCCGATGCCTGGATAAGTCTGGGGGGACCCTATTGTATTCCCCTACCTTTGTGTGCCAGATCATCGGTGCATGTTGCATACTACATAACTTTGCTATGAGAAAAGGCCTGCAGATTGACATACGTGATGACCTGACCCCCGACCCACACAGTCCCCACCTGCCAGAGGACACCCAGTCTGCTGATGGAAGAGCAGTCAGGAGGGTCCTCGCCGTAGGCATCTTTGGACACTAAACCAAAACATTAATCACACAGACAATGCACGCGTGTACACCACTGATGTCCCTAGATCACACACACCACATGCACATCGCATTGGATTAGCCCAAGTCCAGCATGTAGGAGTTGGGAGCAGCAACGCCAGCGTCAAGGCCCCAATGATGTCACTGTCCATTCACACACCTTTCACACGTCATTCATACAGCCGTGGGGTTAACTTCACCACCACGGCCGAGGGTGACACCCCTTACTGTCAGGAGTGCCACCCTCTCACATTCACACACCATTCACATTGTCCCCTGCACTCCTGACCGTGTGCAGTACAAAATAAACAAAAATATCTCATAACCTGAGAACAAAAATAAAAAAAAACTCATATCCTGAGTATAAACAAAAATATTCAAAAATAAACAAAAACTCATGTCCTGAGTATAAACAAAAATATTCAAAAATAAACAAAAACTCATGTCCTGAGTATAACCAAAAATATATAACAACCAAAAAATCAAAAAACCCTCATCTGGGATGACAGGGGCTCCTCCTTGGGGGCACTCTCGGGCTCCTCAGCTGCCTGGAGGGAGTGGGTGGTGGTGGGGGTGGGGGGGCATCAGGAGGAGGCTGATCCCCGGGTGGGCCACTCCTGGGAGCTGTTGGCTGCATGCCCTCCAATGCCACAGCAATACGGCTCAGATACAGGTTTGTCTGGGCCTGCATCCTTAGCTGGCGGGTGATCTGATGCCGCTGGTCACGTTGCCGCTGCCTCCCCTCTTCCCGGATGGCAGCTGTGTTGTCTCGGACAGCTGCTGTCAGGTGCCGGATATCAGCCTGCACCTCCCCCAGGCTGGTCACAACGCCCTGCACACGACTGGGCAGCTGTGACAGAGAGCCCAGGCTGTCTGCGACCCTGTCTAAGTGGCCAGCCATCTCCCCCATTTGCTGGGTCTGTTTGGCGTGGTCCAACACTACCTGGTCCTGGACCAGATCAGACACCCCCCTGGTCTTCCGGGTCGCCTTCCTGGGGGCAGAAGAAGGTTGTCCCCGTGGGGATGGAGTTGCCCTTGAGGGGCTACCTAGGATGGGGGAGGGGATCACAGAGGGCCCTGCAGAGGAGGAGGACTCCTCCAACATTAAAATAAACTCCTGTTCAGGGACAGGCTCCTCCACAACCACCTCTGCTGAAGTGGTGTGGGCACTCTCCTCCTCCACCTCGGTGTCTCCAGCACCCAGGGCCTCGTCATCAGCATCCCGTTGGGAGGTTGGGGTGGACTGGCCGGTAAGCGATGATGGCCCAGCTCCGTCATCTGTGGATGACACAAAGCAGACACATGTTGGTGGTCCCACACACTTGGCACATGTACCCCCCCCCCCACATGCAACACACCAAAAAGGGGGTAAAAATCACTTACCTGTCCTGGAGCCTTCCTCTACGGAGTCATAGCCAGGGACCCCCTCCAACTGCTCCCTGTCCAGGCAGCGGGCGACCACCTCCTCCTCCGCGGTCAGGGTGACAGGACATGGGGGACCACCACCTGTGCCCCTCTCATGGCTCCTAATGGTGGCCACCTTGCCCCTCACCTTGCGCCGCAGGTCGTTTATTTTTTTTTGAATATCGCCTGCATTCCGGGTGGAGTACCCCAGCACATTGACCCTGGCAGCTATGGTGTCCAGGATGCCCTGCTTCCTCTCCCGGCTGGTCTTCCTGCTTTTTTTCCCGTGGAGGAAATCATTAAACGTCTCCATAGCCGAGATTATCACAGAGACCTCCTGGGCATTAAAGTTGAGGTTCCTCCTCTCTTTGGGGGTAGCGGGAGCAGCCATTACAGTGCAAAAGTATCTTCCCTGGGGTGGGGGGGAAACGGATATACTTTTGCGCCGGAATGGCGTTTCCGCCAGCGCTTTTAAGCGCCCAGCGGAACGCATTGCGCTGACGTTTCCCAGGAAGTGGTGCCGACAGAAGTTGTGAGCATGCGCACAAGGGGGGGCGAGTGGAGCCGCACTCACTGCGCATGCTCCGTGGATGATGCGCTGAACGTAAGCCTCTGCGCTGGGCTCCGCCCATCATTTACATATGATCACACCCACTTCCACTTGCGTCGGGTTACGCCAGCGCATTATCGTTACTCTGGCGCAAGTTTACGCGCAACTGCTATGTGAATTACAGGACTTGCGCTGAAAGGGTCTTCAGAGTAACGTAAATGAGAAGCGTTACTCCAGAGGAAAGATACTCTCATCTACCTGAATCTGGCCCTATGTTTGTAAGGTAGGTACTTCAACTAGAATGTATGGAAAGTCCTCAATGCATTGCCAGTCAAAAACATCCACACGCACTCATGGTATGTCCAAGACTAACATTTATTTCTCCTGCGTACTCGTACATAATCAAATCATACAAGAAGGGACACCCCCTGTCCCAGCCAATCATATCTTAGTTATAAGGTTATACAAGTAATGTGCGTCACAATTTTACATTGTGCATAAGCAGTGTTCTTTGTACCCTAGCTTATCTATTGTTGAAGTTATGTACGTCATAATAACACAATAATATAGCCAAGGTCCCTAGCTTCCTAGAAGCTCAAAGATATATATTAAATACATTTTAGGATACAAGCATTAATTACTAAGGAGGAACTCTAGCAAGCCTTATAATGCATTACTAATATAGGGGAACTATAGCCTATCAATCATCGAGATCTATGGGGGAACTCTAACCGCCTTTCAATGTTTATTGTATTTCATTAGTACCGAGATAGTTCCCCAAACTAACTGAGTGGGTAGCTTTGGGTTTGAATGACAAATCATATATACATAAAGTGATAAAACCAAAAGTGCTCAAAATCCGTGAACAATAATAAATGATATGGGTCTCTGTAAAAATTCCAACACCAAAAATCCAACCAGAATTAACTTGTTGTGAAAAAATGAGGGTGAAAAAATTGCTAGTAGATCCACCACCAGAGTATAAATGGGAGGCTTACCGGAATAAGTACACCCAAATAAGCATATACTTAATGAGTCATATAAGCTTAAAGGGTAACCCGACTCCAAAACAGCTTGGATGGCAGACAGAAGGATGAAACTCTGAGGCCGCGTACACACGACCAAATAAATCTGTTCAAATCGGTCTGACAGACCGATTTGATCAGATTTGTCTGCTGGGCTGTTTTTGTTTGATCGCTGTACACACGATCAAACCAAAATCCCCGCCGGCAGACAGCGCGGTGACGTGGCAATGACGTTGACGCCGCCACCGCACCAGGAAGTAAAACACTTCCGCGCATGCGTCGAATCCATTCAACGCATGTACGAGCAGATATGTCTGCTGGTTAGCGTACAAACCAGCAGACATATCGGACGGACGGATTCCCAGCAGACAGATTTTAAAGCATGTTTTAAAATCTGTCTGCTGAAAAAATCTGTCTGTCCGCCCATACACACGATCGAATCTGTCTGCTGAAACGGTCTGTCAGACCGTTTCCAGCAGATAGATTTGATCATGTGTACGCGGCCTGAGGGTTTTCCACTGTATAAACGGTGTATGTTAGATCGATGGAAAATGGTAACCAGGAGCAGCCAATGATGACCGTGGACAATTTCCAAGAAATCCGGAGACTCAGGATATTGGGGATAAGGAGGAAAAAACGAGGATGCACATAGTGTGATTCTGTATAACACCATCTGATGATGATCTAGAGATCGAAACGCGTCGGGACTCCAAGCTGACCCTACTGCTCTATTGTTATATGCCTGTTTTATCTTCTGACATGTGAGTGTAAATTTTACTATTTGCTGCTAAGTAAATTGTTTTATACAGAATCACACTATGTGCATTCTCATTTTTTTCGTCCTTATCCCCAATATCCTAAATCTCCGGATTTCTTGGAAATTGTATACGGTCATCATTGGCTGCCCCTGGTTACCATTTTCCATCGATCTACGATACACTGTTTATACAGTGGAAAACCCTCAGGCCGCGTACACACGATGAGACATGTCCGCTCAAACATGTCCCACGAACCGTTTGCAGCGGACATGTCTCATCGGATTTTGGTCCGATGGCGTGTACACACCATCGGACGAAAATCTCCTCTGGCTGAGGACGTGGTGACGTGGCAGTGACGTTGACGCCGCCTCGTCACCACTCCAGGAAGTAAAATACTTCCACGCATGCGTCGAATCCATTTGATGCATGCGTGGACAGTTATGTCCGCTGGTGAGTGTACTCACCAGCGGACATATCCGACGGACATGTCTCCGGTGGACACATTTCAAAGCATGCTTTGAAATTTGTCCGCTGGGAAAACATGTCCGATAGCCTGTACACACGATCGGAGATGTCTGCTGAAACGGTCCGTCGGACCTTAGGCGGCGTACACACGATCGGACATATCCGATGAAAACGGTCCGCGGACCATTTCCATCGGATATGTCCAATCGGGAGTTTGATCCGATGGCGTGTACACACCATCGGATCAAATTCCCCGCCGCCGGACGGCGCGGTGACGCGGCGGTGACGTTGACGCCGCCGCGTCACCGCCACGTCACCGCACCAGGAAGTAAAACACTTCCGCGCATGCGCCGAATCCATTCGGCAGCGGCGCGGCGGCGGTGGGGGCCGACATGTCTGCTGGTAAGTGTACTAACCAGCAGACATGTCGGGCGGACAGATTCCACCGGATAGATTTCAAAGCTTGCTTTGAAATCTGTCGGGTGGAGAAATCTGTCCGCTAGCCCATACACACGAGCGGAGATGTCTGCTGAAACGGTCCATCGGACCGTTTTCAGCGGACATATCCCCTCGTGTGTACGCCGCCTTAGAGTTTCATCCTTCTGTCTGCCATCCAAACTGTTTTGGAGTCGGGGTTACCCTTTAAGCTTATATGACTCATTAAGTATATGCTTATTTGAGTCTACTTATTCCAGTAAGCCTCCCATTTACACTCTGGTGGTGGATCTACTAGCAACTTTTTCAGCCTCATTTTTTCACAAGTTAATTCCGGTTGGATTTTTGGTATTGGAATTTTTACAGAGACCCATATCATTTATTATTGTTCATGGACTTTGAGCACTTTTGGTGTTATCACTTTATGTATATATGATTTGTCATTCAAATCTCATTTATTTTTCATTTATATTTAGCGCGACACTTTTTGTTTTTTTTGTGTTTGTTTGCTTACAGAATCGATCTAATTCTGTGGTTTTGGCTGCCATATATATATTGTATATTGTTTTTTGGTAGCTTTGGGTTTAGCCTCAGCTACTATTCCCTTGCCCCCACTCTCTCGCCACCATAACTGGGATGATGATAAGTTATTATTATTTATAGTTAATTTCTACATGAGGCTATACTCCCCTTTTTGTTCAGAAGACAATGGTAGTTATTTACAAGGAAAGGGGCACATGTGAATAAGCAAAAGATTAATAGATGAAAATAAACAACATCTTTGGAAAGCTGATCTTTTCATATCATAAGGATACATTGGATTTAAACAGGTTTTGATCCCTAATCTGTGTGTTATCCACATACCGTATGATACGCAGATGTGGGCATTATAGGTCTCTATCAAAGACTAAAACAACAAAACCTGGGGAATGCCCAGGGAAAAACCAAGCCTACTTATCAACCAGCTTGCAGAACAACCAATCAACCTGTCTAAAAGTATGCGTTAAAAACAGGGGTTTTGTCCGCACGCATTTGCAAACTCTTGAGTTAGCCACAGAGCCGCACCAAGGCACCCTGTAATCTGTGGTCCTAACACTAAACAATGAGTGTCCCCACAGTTATGGCACATGCATTCTAATGGATAGATAGGGGCAGGTGGACTGAAGGGGGGACGCTCCTCCTTAAAGGTGCAGGAGCACACCAAACAGCCAGCATGTTGCACAATGACTGCAAAGGTGTTGGTGCACTGCTGGACCAATACAAGCACTACAGGTGAAACATGTCCACCGCCCCCATCTATAGCTGGCAATCGCAGTAAGTAGCATTGGAAGGCTCTATCAAAGACTCCAGTCACAAAGCCTTCGAGAAATGACTTGAAGTTGGAGGTTTCGTTGAGACCGGGGGGTAATGTTGCATTGAGATCAGAAATCCAACATAGCTCACGTTTGAGAAGGGACTTGTTGAGGTCCCCCCCCTGAAAATGGTGGATTTGGTCCAAGGCCAGAAAAGAAGCTTGGGGGGCTTTAAACATGGGCCAATGTGGCATGTCTTCCGAGCGGTAGCTCAGGATCTTTTTGTTGTATACTCAGTATATGGCAGTACATACATTTTTTATATGGTCCTTCTAACCTAGGAACACCCAAATTCACATTTCAAAAAGTATACTGTTCCTGTGATCTGGCAATTGGCAAAGTGTTTTGGTTGGAGCAAATAGATGGCCATCAGGAAATCGTATATCCTTCTTGACGTCCATATACTGGCAGTATGAGCAAGAGCCACACTGGAAGGTTCCCTGTAATTTTGCAGGGGTTGCCTCTCAAGAGTCCACGATACTCACTGTGTACCAATTGGTCACCCACGGAAGATGCTCGCCAGTAAGTGATAAGTGGAGTTGAAGGGACACAGAAGCCTATTGTTGGATCAGAAGTTAATAAATGCCAATATTTGTTGATAGTACCTCTGACCTTATTCTGTTCAGTTGAGTATTTAGCTCCTGTCTAGAAATAGGGGATGCCTATTTAAATGCTTGTTTGAGGCATTTTTGACTGTATACAGGCCTCTTTAACCTCCTAAGGACCGCCGCACAAAGATGTACGTCGACAGAATGGCAATGCTGGGCACAAGGGCGTACAGGTATGTCCACTTTAGGATCCCAGCTGTTTGTCGCGCGCGTCCTGGTCCTGAGCTCCGTGACCATGCCCACAGGACCAGTCTTCTGCGATCGGGTCACAGAGCGGAAGAACGGGGAGAGGTAAGTGTAAACAAACCTCTTCCCATGCTTCCTAGTGAGATTGTCACTGATCATCTGTTCCCTCTCATAGGGAACGACGATCAGTATTGTCACACGCCACGGCCCCACACAGTAAGAATCACACATTAGGTCACACTTAACCCCTTCAGCGCAGGTTAACCCAATGCCAGTGTAATTTTCACAGTAATCAGTGCATTTTTATAGAATTTTTCCAACCCAGCCAACCTTTGCCTCTCTCATAGAACATACTTGTGGGGAAGTGCAGACTGGTCCTTCCCATTGGAGTCCCTCCAGCCTCTGGAGAGAAGACAGGGTGGCTGGTCCCCCTCTGTCATGCTGTTGCGCATGTGGGCTGACTGCCCATTATCCCTGGGGTAGACAGGTGGAGACTGAAGTCCCATCCACCTTTACAGGAAATCCATCCTTTGTTAGTGGAGGGCAGAGGCCAGCAGAACTCTGTCCCGTTGCCATTGGTTAAGCTGGGCGTAGGAGCTTCCCTACATCATCTGTTCCAGTTAACTGTTGAGGAGTGAGGATGACTGCCCCAGCTCCCTGGAACTCCGCAGTTGTTGACGTTGTCAGGCAGAGATTGGTAGCACTCTGCCCTGTTGCCAGCACTTCTGCACTTCTGCTGGTTTTCAGTTAGTGAAGACCACAGTCCCAATCACCAACACCAGATCAAGCTGAAGTTGTGAGGTAGCGACTGCATTCTCTCCTTGGATCCTGATCTGCAGCTCAGGATAGACTGCCACCTCCTCACCCTGGGCCTCCATAACTGCCGCAGGTGTGGAGCAGAGGTCTTGGAGTCTCACTTGCCAGCACTTCAGCTGGGTTGGTGTCATAATTCTGGGGCGCCATCTGCTGCTGAAGCTTCCTTTTACCTGTTATTGTCTCCTAGGTGCACAAATCCTTGTTGGGGAGGGGGAATGGCAGCTTCCCCTCCCTCCATTTCTGCAATCCACTGGGGAAAAAGAAATACCACCTCCTCACCTCGGGCCTCCTAGTTGCAGTCTCGGAACACTCAAGAGGATAGTATGTGACCGGTCAAAATATATAAATGCATTTAAGTGTTTGTTCACCAATGCCAGAAGTCTACCAAGCAAAATGGGTGAGTTGGAAGCTCTGGTGCATCAGGAGAGCTATGATGTAATCGGTATTGCTGAAACTTGGCTTCATTCCTCACATGACTGGGCTATTAATATTCCTGCCTATGCACTCTTTCGGAAAGACAGGGTAAAAAGGAAAGGTGGAGGGCTCTGTCTCTATTTGAGAAGTAATCTCAAAGAGAGTGTGAAAGAGGACCTGGTTGATGGACAGTGTATTGAGTCTGAAGCATTATGTGTGGAACTGCATACAGATGTGCAAAGTTCAAAGTTAGACCACCCAATGTTAATGAGGAGGTGGAGAGTCAGCTCCTTGCACAGATGGAAAGGGCTGTAAGGGCTGTGATGGTGATAATAATGGGGGATTTTAACTACTCAGAAATTGACTGGAGTAATGGAACTGCTGAGACAGTTAGGCTACATTCACACATGGCGGACTCTATCGCAGTCCGTTCCAACGGAGTCCGCCTGTGTCCGCCAGCTCAGCGGGAGATCAGTCCGCAGATCTCCACTGAGCCGACAGATGACAAGCTCCTCTCTGCTCACTGAGCGGGGAGGAGCTTGTGCAGCGCCACTGTCTCCTATGGAGCGATCTGATAAAAATGGACAGCATGTCCGTTTTCATCAGATCTTACCGATCCGATCCGCATGGACGGATAGGGACGTATCCCCCATACGTTTGTTTTTAGCGGATCCGATCAGGTCGGATGTCAGCGGACATGTCTCCGCTGACATCCGACGCTTCATAAAGATGCATGGAGCGCCCGTTCAGGTCCGCTGTCAAAACTGACATACGGAACTGAACGAACTCAAGTGTGAATGAGGCCTTAAAGGGCAAAAATGTATAAACCTATTACAGGACAATTTTATGGTCCAGTTTACTGAGGCCCAACTAGGAATAATGCTCTGTTGGACCTGGTAATCTCAAACCATGCAGAGCGTATTACTAATGTTCAGATAAAGAAACACCTGGGTA
The DNA here is from genome assembly GCA_029574335.1 of Rana kukunoris. NCBI lineage: Eukaryota > Metazoa > Chordata > Amphibia > Anura > Ranidae > Rana > Rana kukunoris. Next base: position 71,962,904 of record CM056060.1, read on the forward strand.
GCAGTGACTATTACATGATTTCATTTGATGTTAGCAGTAAGCAAAAATCACATACGGAAAGATAAAAACACATTGGCCCAGATTCACAAAGCACTTACGCCGACGTACAGCACATTACGCTAGCGTAAAGTGCCAATGTGCCCCGGCGTATGTGTGTGGCAGACCCACGAACCAACATGCGCCTAATAACAGGCTACGCCCCACCGACGTAGCGTGAGCACGCCGGCATAGGGTGGGTACACATGTGGGCTGGGCGCACGGTGTTGCTCCCATTGATTAGCCATGCAAACATGCAAATGAGGGGAATATGACGATACATGAACGTCCGTGCACCCGGTGCATGCTACGCGAGATGCGTGTAAGTTGTACGTCCGGCGTTAAGTTATTCCCCATACATGAGGCGCAACATGGCAACAGACATGCACAGATCAGCTGGAGAGCAGTTGTAGCAGTACCGTTACGAATGAGCAGAGCAACCACACTTGCAGGACAACACATCCGTACGCCAACATGCCAGGGGCAGCCATGGTCATAGCACTACTGCATCAACAGGCATGGAGGAGGGCACAGGAGAGGATATACCGAACGCACATGAACCTCTTTGGCATGGGGGAATCGGAGGTGTACCGCATCTTCAGATTCAGCCCTGATGCCATCCTGGAATTAGCCACAGCCCTGCATGATGAAATCACCAACCAGACGGGACGCTCACATGCAGTGCAGCCACTGGTCAAGGTACTGGCAACACTCCACTTCCTCGCCAGTGGATTTTTCCAATGTACAAGTGGAGTCATGTCTGGGAAGTCACAATCCACCACGAGCAGATGTGTGCACCAGGTCGTCCCCGCAATCCTCACACGCATGTCCCACATCATCAAACCGTCCCATGAGCACCTGTGGCAGAAGGCAATGCAGGATTTCTACAGCATTGCCGGATTCCCACGCACCGTTCGGGCCATTGATTGCACACATGGCACTATGCCCCCCCCCCATGCTACAGAGCACATATACCGCAATCGTAAGCAGTGGCATTCCATCAACATACAGGTGATAGCCGATGCCCAATGTCTTATATGGCACATCCGTGCCAAACACCCTGGGGCCAGCCACGACAGCTACATTTTTCGTTAAAGCACTATCCCAACGGAATTCGAACACAACGTGTACAGGGACAGCTGGCTGCTTGATGAGTGACATGGGTGTCAGGCATGACTGTCCACCCCCATGATGCAGACATCACGAGGGGCACATGCACGGCTAACATCCTCCTGTCTTTACTAGCTCACACACACCACATCCACCTCACATTGGTTTAGCACAAGTCCACAGTGCAGGACTTGGGAGAAGCAACGCGACGCCAAGGCACCAATGATGTTGCTGTACATTCATACCACATCCACACGGTCGTGGGGATAACCTCTCCCGACAATCCAAGGTGACCCCTGCCAGTTGATACGCAGTGCTGGCAGAAATGGCCTTGTGCCTGTCTGGACACATTGGCCACACACTCACACACCAGTCACACCATAGCACTGTCATCACTGATTAAACCCTGCCCCTGCAAACCAGTGTCCAGTCACCGTTACAGATGTTGCTGTGACATCTGTGAGGGTGACACACATGTCCCACGGTCTGGGTTCGTGAAAAAAAAAAACATATTGGACCATGCCATTGTCCGCCATGGCAAGCTCTTACAGGTGCATGGCACATGCCTCTGTGCACATCACCCAAATAAAACATGCACAGACCCTGAGCTGCACTCGTGGTTCCATTGTCCTCGGGACAGTCACTTGCCCTCCCACGGTCCATGCCCCGTGCCCAGGGATCTACTCCGCAGGTGTCGTGTCGATGACTCAGGTGGGGCTTCCCGTGGCGGTTCATTCACTGGGCTGTCGCTCCTGGATACGGATCTCGATGTTGCCTGCATCCCCTTCAAGCCAATGGCAATGCGGGTCAGCACGCCATATGTTTCTGCCTGCATTTGCCTCTGACTGGCATTGTGTTGGCGCTACAGGCGCCTGTTCTGGCGTCCCTAAAACTGGATGGCGGCAGTGTTGGCCTGCACCATTCCGCCCAGGCTCCTAACCTCAGTCACGATCCCTGCTGCTGTTGCTTGCATTTGCTTAATGGACGTGGTGTTGCGTTGCTGGGTCACCTGCTTGTCCATGGCGAATCTATGGTCCTCAGATGTTGCTGATAGATGGCATCCAGGGTATGTGACTGGTCACAGAGGCATGTGGCCATGGCTGCACAGTTAGCATTGACCTCCTGCATGCAGTCACAGATGCCCTTTGTGTTCGGCCTGCTGTTTGAGGCACTGCTGCATTGTGGCTGCGGTGCCCTGCGAGCCAGTGTGTACTCAGCCTGTGCCTTCTCCGAGGACCCGACGAAGGAGGCTACACACAGGGGAGGTCGATGACAATGTCTGCAATGTGCTGTGTCTGGTGGGCCTGTTCCCTCTCGATCCCTTCTTGGACTGATCCGGTTCCAGCTCTGTTCTTGCTCAGGGCCTACCTGGTAGTTGCAGTCAGTTGCGTCCCTCTGGCCGGTGTGTCCCTTGAAGGTGTCCCTCTTGCCGGGGTGGCCCTCAGGGGGGCGTCGATGGCGTCATGAGGTCTGCGACTTCCACCATCTTGGAGGGTCCAGCGCAGAGGGTCTCCTCCTCGTCGAGCTACAGGAAGTCCTCCTGTTGGATGTCCACAGGCTCCTCCACGACGACCTCCAATGCACCTGTGTGTGCACTCCCCTCCACCTTTGCTGCAGCCACAGCGTGTTGACGAGCTTCGTGGCTTCCCAGGGGGTCAGACCGATGGACATGTTGGTGCTTGCCTGGCGTGGGTTGTCCAGAGGCAGATGATGGCCCAGCTCCCTCCAGCACATCTGTGGATGACACACAGCATTCACATTTTGGTGGGCCCACACACTTGTCACATGTTACCTTGCACCCCCTCACATGCTCCACACCGGATGGGTGTGTTCGCTGGAGTCAAATCCCTCCAGGCCCTCCACCTGCTCCTCCGCCAGGCAGCTGGCTATGACCTCCTCTTCAGCATACAGCTTCAACTTTCTAGCTGATATGCCTCCCGTGGCCCTGAGGTGCCTCTTCACCTTCGCCAGCTTTTCCCTGACACGCCGACACATGTCATTCATTTTCTTCTGCACCTCCTTCCATGTTCAGGTTTCGTGTCCAAGGGTGTTCAGCTCCAGGGTCACCTTCTGCAGGATTTCAAGTTTCCTGGCCTTGCTTGTCCTCCTGCTCTGTGCCCTGTGGAGGTACGTATCATACTTCCCCATGGCCGTGGTCAGGATTGCCCTCTCATCCATGCGCTTCTCCTCCTCACTGTCACTGTCTGACATATCATATGCACCAGGGAACACAAGTGCGTAGCGTAGGCGCTTTTGCCGGCGTGGTTGTGTGCAGGTGCAGGGGGTACTTTGCATGCGTCCACGACACGGCGCATGCTCAGTTCGTGATACCCCAGGCGTAAAACACGGCACCACGCCGGCGTACCTGTCTGGCGCTCGGGCCATCATTTGCATGGAGTCACGCCCACTTGCACCTACGCCGGCGTGCCCCTTCGAACCCCACGCCACGCTGGAGTGGCGTTGGGTGCACTGGCTTGCTGAATGCCATGCTTGCTTCGCCACGCTACGTTGCCGTGCCGTATGGTATGTGTGCCCTACGGCGCCGTAGTGTGCGCCTTGCTCTCTCTGAATCTGGGCCTTAATTTCAAGAGAGCAAATTTTCCAATGATGAGGACTGCTCTTCAGGACTAATACTGGGAGAGAATATTGGCATCAATGGGCACAGAACAGAAATAGGAATTCTTCAAAAAGTCTCCTTGTGAACTCACTGCAAAGTATATTCCTATGGGCAATAAGTTTCAAGCCCCATACACACTATGGGCCAGATTCAGGTAGATGGGAGCATCTTTGCTCCAGAGTAACGCTTCTCATTTACGTTACTCTGAAGACCCTTTCAGCGCAAGTACTGTTATTCACATAGCAGTTGCGCGTAAACTTGCGCCAGAGTAACGATAATGCGCTGGCGTAACCCGACGCAAGTGGAAGTGGGTGTGATCATATGTAAATGATGGGCGGAGCCCAGCGCAGAGGCTTACGTTCAGCGCATCATCCACGGAGCATGCGCAGTGAGTGCGGCTCCACTCGCCCCCTTGTGCGCATGCTCACAACTTCCGTCGGCACCACTTCCCGGGAAACGTCAGAGCAATGCGTTCCGCTGGGCGCTTAAAAGCGCAGGCGGAAACGCCATTCCAGCGCAAAAGTATATCCATTTCCCCCCACCCCAGGGAAGATACTTTTGCTCTGTAATGGCTGCTCCCTCTACCCCCAGAGAGAGGAGGAACCTTAATTTTAATTCCCAGGAGGTCTCGGTTATCATCTCAGCGATGGAGTCTGTGAATGATTTGCTTCATGGGAAAAAAAGCCGCAAGACCAGCCGGGAAAGGAAGCAGGGCATCCTGGAGTCCATTGCTGCCAGGGTGAATGTCTTGGGGTATTCCACCCGGACTGCTGGGGACATTCAGAAAAAAATAAACGACTTGCGGCGCAAGGTCAGGGGCAAGGTGTCCACCATCAGGAGGCATGAGAGGGGCACAGGTGGTGGTCCCCCATGTCCTGTCACCCTGACCGTGGAGGAGGAGGTGGTCGCAAGCTGCCTGGAGAGGGAGCAGGTGGAGGGGGTCCCAGGCTATGACTCCATGGAGGAAGGCTCCAGGACAGGTAAGTGTTTTTTATCCCCTATTTGATTTGTTGCATTTGGGGGGGGAGGGTACATGTGCCAAGTGTGTGGGACCACCAACATGTGTCTGCTTTGTGTCATCCACAGATGACGGAGCTGGGCCATCATCGGTCAGCGTCCATTCCACCCCATCCCCCCCACGCCATCGTGTGCCCGAGCCCCTGGGTGGTGAAGAGGTGGAGGAGGAGAGTGGCCACACCACACCTGCAGAGGTGGTTGTGGAGGATCCTGCTGTGGCAGAGCAGGACTTTACTTTAGTTTTGGAGGTCTCCTCCCCTTCTCCTGGGCCATCTGTTATCCCCTCCCCCATCCTTGGAAGCCCCTCAAGGGTGACTCCTTCCCCCCGGGGACAACCATCTTCTGGCCCCAGGAAGGCGACCCAGAAGACCAGGGGGGTGTCTGATGTTGTCCAGGACCAGTTGGCGAGGGATCACGCCAGACAGACTGAACAAATGGGGGCCATAGTTGGCCACTTACAGAAAGTGTCTGACAGCCTGGGCTCCGTTGCCCAGATAAGCAACGCAGTCCAGGATGTCAGCTGTAATTGCGCTGCAGTGGTCACCAGTTTGGGGGAGGTGCATGGTGAAATTACGCAACTCACTGCAGCCGTCCAGGCCAACACTGCTGCCATCCAGGGTAACAGTGCTGCCATCCGGGACCAGGGGAGGCTGAGTCGGCGGGCCCAGCATTACCAGGTCACCCGTCAGCTCCGGATGCAGGCCCAGACGAACTCATACCTCGGCCGGATAGCCATGGCCTTGGAGGGCATGCAGGCCACACCTGCCAGGAGTGGCCCACCTGGGGATCAGCCACCTCCAGATGCCCCCCCACCCCCACCCACTCCATCCAGGCAGCTGAGGAGGCAGACAGGGGCCCCCAGAAGAAGCCCCCGGCATCCCCGATGAGGCTTTTTTTTGTTTTGGTTTCTATGATTTTTTTTTAAATACTCAGGTCATGAGTTTTTGTTTATTTTTTATTATTTATTTTATACTCAGGTCATGAGTTTTTGTTTATTTTTTTTCTCAGGTTATGAGATTTTGTATTTCTTTTTTTACTGCACACGGTCAGGAGTGCAGGGGACAGTGTGAATGGTGTGTGAATGTGAGAGGGTGGCACTCCTGACAGTAAGGGGTGTCACCCTCGGCCGTGGTGGTGAAGTTAACCCCACGGCTGTATGAATGACGTGTAAAAGGTGTATGAATGGACAGTGACATCATTGGGGCCTTGACGCTGGCGTTGCTGCTCCCAACTCCTACATGCTGGACTTGGGCTAATCCAATGCGATGTGGATGTGGTGTGTGTGATCTAGGGACATCAGTGGTGTACACGCGTGCACTGTCTGTGTTATTAATGTTTTGGTTTAGTGTCCAAAGATGCTTACGGCGAGGACCCTCCTGACTGCTCTTCCATCAGCAGACTGGGTGTCCTCTGGCAGGTGGGGACTGTGTGGGTCGGGGGTCAGGTCATCACGTATGTCAATCTGCAGGCCTTTTCTCATAGCAAAGTTGTGCAGAATGCAACATGCACCGATGATCTGACACACGAAGGTAGGGGAATACAATAGGGCACCCCCAGACTTATCCAGGCAGCGGAAACGGGACTTCAGGAGGCCAAATGTTTGCTCCACCACTGCACGGATTTTGATGTGTGGTTCATTGTATTTTCTCTCTCCTCTGGTTTGGGGGTTCCGGAAAGGAGTCATTAGATGGGGTCCTAGTGCATATGCAGAGTCACCTGTAAGGTAAAAGACAGGAGAATGTTAGTCATGCATGTGCCACTTCTGTTGTGCATCACGGGAGGGGATAGTCATGCCTGACTCCCATGTCACTCACCAACCAGCCAGCTGTCCCCATACATGTTCTGGTTAAATTCTGCTGGGATGGGGCTCTGATTGTATATGAAACTGTCATGGCTGGACCCGGGGTGTTTGGCACGGACGTGCCATATGAGGCGTTGGGCATCGGCTATCACCTGTACGTTGATGGAATGCCAATGCTTCCGATTGCGGTATATGTGCTCTGTGGCACTGGGGGGCTGTAGGGCCACATGTGTGCAATCAATGGCCCCCACAGTGCGTGGGAATCTGGCAATGCTGTAGAAATCTGTCATTGCCTTCTGCCGCAGCTCCTCAGTGGTGGGTCTGATGAACTGGTTGGACATGCGTCTGAGGATTGCAGGGACAACCTGGTGCACACATCTGCTTATGGAGGACTGTGACCTCCCAGCCACCACTCCACTTGTACGCTGAAATGATCCAGTTGCAAGGAAATGAAGTGTTGCCAGGACCTTCACCAGTGGCTGCACTGCTTGTGAGCGGTGTGTCTTGCTGGTGATGTCATCCTGCAGGGTTGTGGTTAGTTCAAGTATTGCATCTGGGCTGAATCTGAAGAGGCGATACACCTCCTCATCCCCCATGCCAAAGAGGCTCATACGAGTGCGGTATATCCTCTCACGTGCCCGCCTCCTTCGTTCCGGGGGACCCATCAGTAGTTCGAGGACCACAATTGCTCCTGGCATGTTGGCACACAGAGGTGTTGTCCTTGCAAGTGTGGTTGTTCAGCTAGCTCCTATCGTCGGTAACGCTGCTGTAGCTGCTCTCCTGCTGACCTCTGACCGTCTGGAGTAAAGATAAAGCAGCCTTTTGTAGAAATAACTTTGCGCCGGACGGACGAGATACGCGCGGCGCATGTAGCCAGCGTATGGTGCTTATCCGTTCGCGAATCGGGAAATCTCCCTCATTTGCATATTTGCAGGGGAAATCAATAGGCGCGACTGATGCGCCAAACGAAATTATGCGCTGACGATACTCTGGCGTCGGAACGTTCCGCCGGTCGCAAATGCCGCGTCTTCGGGCGCATCTAGTTTGGTGGGTACGGGCACATAGAAACGACGGCGCATCTTCACAGTTACGCGGCGCATATCGAAATACTCCAGCGCAAGTGTTGCTGAATCTGGCCCTATGGGCCAGATTCGGGTAGAGTTAGGCTGGAGTATCTGTGATACTCCAGCCTAACTGTCACTTTAAGCTGGCGTTTCTGTTTTCTGTAACCAGAAAACAAGAAACGCCGGGTTGGTGTTCCGATGCGATCGGCGCAATTGAATTTCGCCATCGCATCGCAACTTTAATTTAAAAATGGCGCCTGGGGGCTGGAGGAGAGGGTAGCCCTGTATGCCGATGACATGTTGCTTTTTTTGAGAGATGCAGGTCCATCACTGGAAGGGGCTCTAGAATTATTAAATACATATTCGATATATACAGGGCTCAAAGTAAATTGGAATAAATCAATATTATTCCCGATAGATCAAGGAGCACTAAAAACCGCTGCTCCAAATACGTTATTAAAATGGGTATCGGAATTTAAAATACTTAGGCATTAAAATATCTAGACAGATTGAAGATTTTCGAAAATTAAATTTAGACCCGGAGGTACAGGAGCTCGGGAAGAGAATAAAGATCTGGGCAACACTGCCTTTGTCACTACTGGGACGCATAAACCTGGTGAAAATGAAGGTGCTGCCAAAGTTTTTATATGCCTTCAGAAATTCTCCACAGTGGCTCCCAAAAAGCTTTTTTACACAGCTACATGGAATGCTCTCTGCATTCATATGGGCCAATAAACCAGCTAGAATTAAATTAAGTACACTCATGAGACCGGAAGGGGAGGGGGGATTAGCTTTCCCAGACTTCCATAAGTACTATACAGCGGCACAGTTAGTGACAGCAGGGAGGTGGTTAAACTCGGATGGGTATGACACAGCTACAATGTTGGAAGCAACAGTGGTCCAATCGGTGGAAGCATTGCAAGGGTTACTATATAGGGGTATTAAAACCAGGAGAGATTTAACGCCAGCAATGAAAACAACAGTAAAAATATGGAAAGCGGTCATAGGAAGAGAGAGGGGAAATAATAATCTATCTCCAAATACCCCCCTGTGGAGGAACCCGGAATTACCACATTTAGATCTGGTTCAGGATCCGGGAGCCTGGGCTAAATATGGGGTAAAGAAACTCTCACAGTTGTTACGGGAGGGAAAGTTTTTATCATATGTGGAGATGAGACAATTATGGAATGTTCCCGAGAGCTACGAGTTTAGATATAGGCAGCTTAGACATGCCTTGGTGGCCCAGTTCCCTGAGGGGACTCCACAATTGATGGAATCAGATATAGAACAAATGATAAAAGGCGGGAAGAGGACAATGTCAAATTTCTATGGATACTTGATAAATACTACACCTTATGATCTGAGCAAATTAAGGGAGAATTGGAAAAGAGATGCCCCGGGTTTAGGGAACTGGGAGGAAGTATGGAAATTTCCACTTAAGATTCTTGTATCCCTCCGGGACAAACTAATACAATATAAAATTGTACATAGAAGTCATTATACACCATACAAGTTGCATAAGATTTCACCAACTAACTCTCAGAATTGCTGGAGGTGTGTAGTTGCTCCAGGAGACTTAATGCATATATTTTGGCTTTGTCCCAAAATAGCAGTATTTTGGAGTGAGATTCTGAGAATGATAGAAAGAGTAACATCTGTAAGGCTGGAACAAGAAGTGGAGATCTGTCTCTTAGGATTAATAGGGGGTAATGCTATCTCAAAAGAAAGAAAAACACAGATAGGCCTGCTGCTGTTCTATGCCAGGAAAGCAATAGTGCTAAACTGGAAAAAAACAGAAGCCCCCTCAATAGCACAGTGGAAGAACTTAGTAAACAGCAATCTGATATTATACAGAGAGACATATTGCAATAGAGGATATGGGGAGAAATATAGGAGAGTATGGGCAAACTGGATAGAGAACTCTACAACAGCGTCAGGATAAAGGGGGAACCGGGGTAATAATCACACCATTGGGAGAGTGGGGAAGGGTGAAAGTAGAATGTGTTGTGTTGTAAGGGATGGAAGGATGGTATGGATGTCTTGGAGATATAAAAATTTAATGTTGGAAGTAAAGGTAATTAAAATATAATGTATATGTATGATTTTATCTTTGTATGGAAAATGAGAAAATGTAAATAAAGAGATTTAATAAAAAATAAAAAAAATGGCGCCGGGGGCGTTCCCGCTGATTTACGATGAAAAAATATGTTAATCAGCGGAAATCGGCAATTCACGATCGTATTCGAGCGCGACGCAGTGACTTTCCGACGTTTCCGTAAGCGATACGCGGCGTAAAGATAAAGCAGCCCCCTAGTGGAGTATCCTATGTTAAGTATAGGCGTCGTCATCGCGTCGAAAAAAAAAATCGCGTTGCTTGCGTAAAACTTTCATGAATGGGGATGTGACGTCATTGACATTCACTGACAGAATTTGGAGCATGCGCACTGGGATGCATTGACACTCGACGCATGCGCAGTACGTTTGCCACGGGATCGCGCTTAGTTTAAATAATACATGCCCCGTACCCGCCCAATTTGAATTCCGCCGGCTCATTTGCGATGCGCTGCCGCAACTTTAGGAGCAAGTGCTTCATGAATAACAGCACTTGGTCCTAAAATTTCGCCAGAGTAACGTAAATGAGAAGCGTTACTCCAGAGCAAAGATGCTCTCATCTACCTGAATCTGGCCCTATCAGTTTTCCTGCAGGTTTTGCTCTTCGGGTTTATCAAAACCATGTAGTGCAAGGGCCTGCCTGATTGCATACAAATTGAAACTCTTATGCCCTGTACACACGATCGGTTCGTCTGATGAAAACGGACCGATGGATTTTTTCATCAGATATCCGATGAAGCTGACTTTCATCAGTCTTGCCTACACACCATCGGTTAAAAATCTGATGGTGTCCAACGCGGTGACGTAACACTACGACGTGCTGAGAAAAAATAAAGTTCAATGCTTCCGAGCATGCGTCGACTTGATTCTGAGCATGCATGGATTTTTGACCGATGGATTTCCTCACAGACAATCGTTTATTTCTATTGTTTTTTTAACCATAAGAAAAATTTAAAACAGGTTTGTTTCAGGTTTCATCAGACAAACCGATCGTGTGTACAGGGCATTAAGGTTTGACCTCATATTAGATGGTTTTGGCAAACCTGAAGAGAAAAACCTGCAGGAAAACTGATAGGGCCAGATTCAGGTAGATGGGCGCATATTTGTTCCGGCGTAGCGCAGCGCATATACGTCCTGCCGGCGCGAACTAGTGAGGCAAGTACAGTATTCACCAAGCACTTGCTCCTAACTTAGCGCCGGCGTAACATAAACACGAAGGCGCAAGCCTACGTAGTGGAAGTGGGTGTGACCATATTTAAATGATGGGCGGAGCCCAGCGCAGAGACTTACGTACGGCGCATCATCCACGGAGCATGCGCAGTGACGTCGGGTCTATTCGCTTCCCTGTGCGCATGCTCACAACTTCCGTCGGCACCACTTCCTGGGAAACGTCGACGCAACGTCTTACGTCGCGCGTATAAATGCGGCCACAGATGCGCTCGTCCGGCGCAAAAGTATATCCGGGTCATCCCCCCCAGGGAAGTTACTTTTGCTTGGAGATGGCTGCTCCGTTCCCCGCAGACAGAGGTGGAAGCTGAACTTCAATGCCCAGGAGCTGTCAGCCGTCATCTCGGCTATGGGGACCTACGATGTGTTCCTCCATGGATCTAAAAGTCGCCAGACAAGCCGGGACAGGAAGCAGGCCATCCTGGAGTCCATTGCTGCCAGGGTCAATAGCTTTGGATATGAGACCTGGACTGCTTCGGACATCTGTACAAAAATTAATGATGTCAGGCGCAAAGTCCAGAACAAGGTGGCCTCCATCAGGAGGCATGAGAGGGGCACAGGAGGTGGACCCCCATGTGCGGTCAACCTGACCCCGCAGGAGGAGGTGGTCGCCCGCTGTCTGAAGAGGGAGCAGTTGGAGGGCGTGGAGGGGTTTGATTCAGTGGAGGAAGGCTCCAGGACAGGTAAGTGATTTTTATTCCCTATTTGGTGTGTTGCATGTGGGGGGGAGGGAGGGGACATGTGCCAAGTGTGTGGGACCACCAACCTGTGTATGCTTTGTGTCATCCACAGATGACGGAGCTGGGCCATCATCTGCCGGCGGCCATTCCACCCTATCCCCCCAACTGCATCCTGAGCCCGACCCCCTGGGCACTAAAGACACCGCGGTGGAGGGGAGTGCCCACACCTCACCTGCTGAGGTGGTTGAGGAAGAGCGGGTCGTGACGGAGCAGGAGGTCTTATTATTTTTGGAGGAGTCCTCCCCTTCGGCAGGGCCCTCTCAGACCCCCTCCCACATCAGGGGAAGCCCCTCAAGGGCGACTCCATCCCCCCGGGGACTACCATCTCCTGGCCCCAGGAAGGCGACCCATAAGACCAGGGGGGTGTATGACGTGGTCCATGACCAAATGGCAAGGGACCAGGCCAGGCAGACCCAGCAGATGGGGGAGATAGCTGGGCACCTGGATCGTGTGGCTGCCAGCCTGGCCTCCATGGGCCACATGACAGAGGCAGTGCAGGACGTCAGCTGCAACTGAGCTGCAGTGGTGACCAGCCTGGGGAGGTGCAGGCTGATGTTCGGCACCTTACTGCAGCCGTCCAGGCCAACACAGCTGCCACCCGGGAACAGGGGAGGCAGAGGCAGCGGGACCAGCAGTATCATGTGACCCGGCAGCTGAGGATGCAGGCCCAGACTAATTCATTCCTCAACCGGATAGCCGTGGCCTTGGAGGGCATGCAGGCCACACCTGCCAGGAGTGGTCCACCCGGGGATCAGCCACCTCCAGATGCCCCACCCCCCCCACCCGAGGCTCCCTCCAGGCAGCTGAGGAGCCAGAGAGGGCCCACCAGAAGGAGCCCCCGTCAGGCCAAATGATGGGGGGGGGTTTTTTGGCTCTTTTTTTTCTACATTTTTTTTCTCAGCTCAGCTTATGAGCCTTTTTTGTGATTTTATGCTCAGGTTTTGAGCCTTTTTTATGATTTTATGCTCAGGTTATGAGCCTTTTTTATGATTTTATGCTCAGGTTATGAGCCTTTTTTTTTAAAACAAACTGCACACGGTCAGTAGTGCAGGCTACTGTGTGAATGGTGTGTGAATGTGGGGGTGGCACTCTTGCCAGTAAGGGGTGCCACCCTCAGTAGTTGGGGAGAAGTTATCCCAGTGTGAATGTAGTATGAATGGACAGCGACATCATTGGGGCCTTGACGCGGCGTTGCTGCTCCCAAGTCCTGCATGTTGGACTTGGGCTAATCCAATGTGAAGTGGATCTGGTGTGTGTGATCTAGGGACCTCAGTGGTGTGCATGCGTGCATTGTATGTGTGATCAATGTATTTGTTTATTGTCCAAAGATGCCTACCGCTAGGACCCTCCTGATTGCTCTCACATCAGCAGACGGGGTAGCCTCTGGCAGGTGGGGACTGTGTGTGTCGGGGGTCAGGTCATCACATATGTCAATCTGCAGGCCCTTTCTCATGGCGTAGTTGTGCAGCATGCAACATGCACCGATGATCTGACACACAAAGGTAGGGAAATACAAGAGGGCCCCCCGGACTTATCCAGGCATCGGAAACGGGACTTCAGGAGCCCAAATGTCTGCTCCACCACTGCACGGGTTTTGATATGTGCTTCATTGTATCTTCTCAATCCTGGGGTTTGGGGGTTCCCGAAAGGAGTCATGAGATGGGGTCCAAGTGCATATGCCGAGTCACCTGGAAGGGAAAAGACAGGAGGATGTTAGTCATGCATGTGCCCCTTGTGATGTGTGCATCATGGGGTCGGACAGTCATGCCTGACTCCCATGTCGCTCACCAACCAACCAGCTGTCCTTGTACACATTCTGCTCGAATTCTGCTGGGATGGGGCTATGGTTGTATATGTAGCTGTCATGGCTGGACCCGGGGTGTTTGGCACGGACGTGCCATATGAGGCATTTGGCATCGGCTATCACCTGTACGTTGATGGAATGCCAATGCTTCCGATTGCGATATATGTGCTCTGTGGCACGGGGGGCTGTAGTGCCACATGTGTGAAATCAATGGCCCCCACAGTGCGTGGGAATCCTGCAATGCTGTAGAAATCTGTCATTGCCTTCTGCCGCAGGTCCTCAGTGGTGGGCCTGATGATTTGGTGGGACATGCATCTGAGGATTGCAGGGACAACCTGGTGCACACATCTGCTTATGGTGGATTGTGACATCCCAGCCACCACTCCACTTGTACGCTGGAATGATCCACTGGCAAGGAAATGGAGTGTTGCCAGTACCTTCACCAGTGGCTGCACTGCTTGTGAGCGGTGTGTCTTGCTGGTGATGTCATCCTGCAGGGCTGTGGTTATTTCCAGGATTGCATCAGGGCTGAATCTGAAGATGCGATACACCTCCTCATCACCCATGCCAAAGAGGCTCATGCGCGTGCGGTATATCCTCTCACGTGCCCGCCTCCTCCGTACCGGGGGACCCATTAGTAGTGCTAGGACCACGGCTGCCCCTGGCATGTTGGCACACAGAGGTGTTGTCCTGCAAGTGGGGTTGCTCAGCTTGCTATTTTCGTCGGTAACGCTGCTGCTGTAGTTGCTCTCCTGCTGACCTGTGGCCGTCAGGTGTAAAGATAAAGCAGCTATTTGTAGGAATAACTTCGCGCCGGACGTACGACGTACGCACGGCGCACGTAGCCAGCGTCTGGTGCTAATCCGTTTGCGAATCGGCATATCTCCCTCATTTGCATATTTGAATGGGAAATCAATGGGCGCGACAGATGCGCCAAGCGAAAATATGCACCTACGATACGCCGGCGTAGGAAAGTTAGGTTGGTCGGAGGAAGCCCGTTTTCAGGCGTATCTAGTTTTGTGGGTACGGCGCATAGATACTACGGCGCATCTTTACACTTATGCGGCGCATATTGATATTCGCCAGCGTAAGTCTTTCTGAATCTGGCCCATAATGTGTGTGGGGCTCACGGCCAAAGTTTAAAAAGCTACAAACTATAAGAAAAGAGCATTTTTTTAAAAATTTATAAAAATGAAGGAACACTAGTGTCGTTTAAATGTTACAAAGAATATAACAGGATATGTAAAAAGCAAATCAAGGATGCAAAAACTCAAAATGAATGACTACACGATTGCAAAAGATAGTAGGACGAACCCCCAAAAAATCTTCAAATATATTAATAGTAAAAATGTCACGTCTTAGCATGTAGGCCCTTTACAAAATAATGACTGGGGACAAAGAGGCTAATTTATTAAAGTGGAGGTTCACGTAAAAAAAATAATAATTTAACATTGCATTTAGGCTAGTTATTTTAATGAGAATCGGCAGTTTTTTTTTATAAAATACTTGCGGTATATACCGTTTTCCATACGTATGTTCACCGCAGCCTCGACCATCATACCCGGAAGCTGCGGTGAACATACGTATGGAAAACGGTATGTACCACAAGTATTTTTTTTTAAAAACTGCCGATTCTCATTAAAATAACTAGACTAAATGCAATGTTATTTTTTTTTTTTTTACGTGAACCTCCACTTTAAATACTTTGTTCAGCTCTGTGTATACAAAGGAGCATGTGGGAGATCATGTCCAAAATGGAGGTGGTAGTGACATAGCCCCAAATGATCCATAATGGCTCAAAAGTGATAAGGTCCAGAAATATTTAGACAGAATAAAGGTGGATAAAGCACCTGGACCAGATGGCATCCACCCACAGATCCTAAAAGAATTGACTCATTACTGACAGGAATAGTACCACTGAATTGGCGCAGGGCCAATGTGGTGCCCATATTTAAAAAGGGAACAAAGGCCCAGATTCAGGTACATCTGCGCATTATTGGACCGGCGTAGCGCACCGCATTTACGTTAGACTTGCGCAATTTTGCAGTGTAATCACCCTATTCTCGTAGCTTTTGCGCAGGAAATTGCGCATGCGTAACGTTTTTTCAGAGGCGTAAGGCGGAGTAATACAAATTGGGAAGGACGTGGGCGGGTTACATTGAAATGAGCCGTGACCCCATGCAAATGAAGGGCCGGCCGGCCGGCTCGCGCATGCGCGCTTGAAGGAGACCATGGTCAGCTCCGCTGTGCGCATGCTCACAACTCGGGAGCGGCGCAATCAGTGAAATTGGAAATGGACTAGGGCAACGTTGTGAACTATGCAAACAGCATAAATAGACACACACAAACGCACTTGCATTGCAAAAGTACATCCCTTTGTCCCTTCCCATTTAACCAAGTGCTTTTGTCCTGTTGTTCGTTGCGGTGTGTTTTGTAGTTGTCAGATTAGTGTTCTGTGTGATCAAGTGTTTGTTAGTAGATCTTTGAAAGTGTTTTTTGATAAGTGTTTGAGAGACTGTTTGTTTGATTGATATATTTCTGTTCGTTTGTTTTCTTGCATTTTTTTTGCTGTTTGTTTTTGTGACTGTTTCTTGCTGAGTACTTTTCTCTTTGTGTGTGTTCTTGCTTGATTGGTTGTGCTTGTTTTTGTGAGTGAATTTTGTTGACTGGAAGTGTTTTTTTTGGGAAGTATGACAGAGAGAAAGCGAAAGCTCAATTTTACAGTTGGGGAAAAACAAATTCTTGCCCGGGCCATTAGCGAGTATGGGCGTTTCCTCCATCAAGGATACGCTGGGGAACCTGGACTCCCACTCCCGGGCTTTCACAACCTGCCTAAACGAACTGCAGACAACATCAGCAGGCGTTGGGCAGGATGTGAGGGCCCTTACCCTGGCTATCCAGGCCAACACGGCAACACTTGGTGCTGCCCTGGACAGAATAGCCGTGGCCTTGGAGGGCAGGCCGCCAGGTGGGCAGAGATCAGGGGCTGCTCCTCCTTCCCCGGTTTTACCCCTCCCCCATGAGTCTCCCCTGAGAAGCCGGGGCCGTGGCTGGGGGCGCCCCAGGCGTGGCTCACGCAAAGGGCATTAATTTGTTTTTCCCCTTTTTTTTTTTTTTGCTGGAAATTTTTTGCTTTTGCAGGTAATTTTTTTTTTGGGTTGTGAATGCTGTGTGAATGTGGGGGTGACATTCCTGCCGGAAAAGGGGTGTCACCCTCAATTTTGGTGGAGAAGGGTTCCCCAGGACCAGGGAGAAGTGATCCCCAGGTCCGTGTGAATGGTGTATGAATGTACAGTGACATAATTGGAGCCTTGGCGTGGCGTTGCTGCTCACAAGTCCTGCATGGTGGACTGGTGCCAATCCAATTTGATGTGGATGTGGGGTGTGTGTGCTAGGGACCACAGTGGTGTGCATGCATGCATTCTCATTGTGCCATGATTAATGTGTGTGTTTAACGTGCAAAGATGCCCAATGTGAGTTGTCTCCTGGCTGCTCTTCCCTCAGAAGACGGGGTAGCCTCGGTTAGGGGGGGATTGTCTGGTTCAGGGGTCAGGTCATCACGTAGGTCAATCTGCAGGCCCTTTCTTATTGCGAAGTTGTGCAGCATGCAACATGCACCGATGATCTGGCACACAAAGTTTGGGGAATACAAGAGGGTACTCCCAGACTTATCCAGGCATCGGAAACGTGAATTTAGTAGGCCAAAGGTGCGCTCCACCACTGCTCGTGTTTGGGCATGTGCTTGATTGTATCTTTCCTCTCCTGGGGTTTGGGGGTTTCGGATAGGAGTCATGAGATGGGGTCCCAGTGGATATGCAGAGTCACCTGTAAGGGAAAAGACAGGAGGATGTTAGTCATGCATGTGCCCCTTGTGATGTGTGCATCATGGGAGGGGATAGTCATGCCTGCCACCCATGTCACTCACCAACCAGCCAGGTGTCCCCATACACGTTCTGATCGAATTCCATTCAGATGTGGCATTGATTGTATATGTAGCTGTCATGGCTGGACCCTGGGTGTTTGGCACGGACGTGCCATATGAGGCCTTGGGCATCGACTATCACCTGTACGTTGATGGAATGCCAATGCTTCCGATTGCGGTACATGTGCTCTGTCTCCTGGGGGGGGGCTGGAGTGCCACATGTGTGCAATCAATGGCCCCCACGGTGCGTGGGAATCTGGCAAATCTGTAGAAATCTGTCATTGCCTTCGGTCGCAGCTCCTCAGTGGTGGGTTTGATGATTTGGTTGGCCATGCGTCTGAGGATTGCAGGGACAACCTGGTGCACACATCTGCTCATGGAGGATTGTGACATCCCAGCCACCACTCCACTTGTACGCTGAAAAGAGCCACTGGCAAGGACATGGAGTGTTGCCATGACCTTGACCAGTGGCTGCACTGCATGTGAGCGGTGTGTTGGGCTGGTGATGTCCTCCTGCAGGGTTGTGGTTAATTCCAGGATGACATCAGGGGTGAATCTGAAGATGCGAAACACCTCAGAATCACTCATGCCAAACAGGTCTATGCGTGTGCGGTATATCCTCTCCCGTGCCATCCTCCGTGCCATCCTCCGTGCCCTCATCCTTCTTTGTTCATCTAAAGTCAGTAGTATAGCTATGTGCGATGATGCCCCTGGCATGTTGTCATACAGATTGTTGTGCAACACGTGTGACTGCTGAGCTCCTCACTAACAGTGTTGCTTTATCTAACAAGTAGACTTTTTTTCTCTTTTCAGACCAGCTTTTATATGGTCTAATTTTAGACAGGACATTTTGCTGTTGCGCACACTGCGTCGCCTGCGCTGCCCCAACGTTCTTTTGTGGATCCCCGTAAGTCCCTCATTAGCATATTTGACTAGCAAATCAATGGTCTGTCTAGCGCACTTTTGCGCGGACGGATGCGCCAGTCTAACGAAATTACGCGGAACAAAAAAAAGTAGATTTTTGGCGTATCTCGTTCTGGGGATGCCGTGCATCGAAACGCACGCGTACATTTCGACTTACGCACGCGCATCTCCTGTTGCGCAGGCGTAATCGCTCTGTGAATCTGGGCCAAAGTATTTACCAAGTAACTATAGACCTGTTAGTTTAACTTTCATAGTCGGGAAGATACTGGACAGATTAATAAAAGACCACATAGATGAGTTCTTGCTGGATAAAAAATATTTTAAACAACAGACATCATGGATTAATGAAAGACAGAAGTTGTCAGACAAACCTGATTTCTTTTTATGAAGAGGTAAGTATAACCTTGGACAGAGGGGTGGCTGTGGACGTGGTATACTTGGATTTTGCAAAAGAGTTCCTGCTCATGTGTAAGGTAAACTCTACAGGATTGGAAATATCAGTCTGTAAATGGATAGAAAACTGACTAAAAGACAGAATTCAGAGAGTAATGGTTAATAATTCTACTTTGAATGGTTGAAGGTTATCAGTGGTGTACCCCAAGGTTCAGTATTGGGACCCTTGCTTTTTAATATATTTATAAATGATATTGGGTCTGGGATCAAAAGTAACATTTCTGTCTTTGCAAATGACACCAAGCTATGCAGTGGAATAACGTCTTTACAGGATGTCTCCAATTTACAAGCCAACCTCGATGCTCTGTCTAATTGGGCAACTATGCGGCAGGTGAGGTTTAATGTTGATAAATGTAAAGTTATGCACTTAGGGGCTAAGAATATGCATGCATCATACATACTAGGGTGATTACAACTGGGGGGATCTGTAGTGGAAAAGGATCTGTGGGTTTTGGTAGATCATTAGCTCAATAATGGCATGCAATGCCAAGCTGCGGTTTCCAAAGCGAACAAAGTCCTTTCTTGTATTAAGAGAGGTATGGACTCCAGAGAGAGAGATATCATTTTTCCTCTGTACAAATCATTAGTAAGACCTCATCTGGAATATGCAGTCCAGTTTTGGGCACCAGTTCTCAAAAAGGATATTGGGGAACTGGAGTAACTGCAGAGAAGGGCAACCAAACTTATAAGTGACATGGATGAGCTCAGCTACGAGGAAAGATTAGAGGAACTGAATTTATTCACTCTTGAGAAGAGGAGATTAAGGGGGGATATGATCAACATGTACAAATATATAAGGGGTCCATATAGTGAACTTGGTGTTAAGTTATTCACTCTACTGTCAACACAAAGGACAAGGGGGCACTCTTTACGTCTAGAGGAAAAGAGCTTTCACCTCCAAATACGGAAAGGTTTCTTCACAGTAAGAGCCGTGAAAATGTGGAATAGACTCCCTGTACATAATATAACTGGGTATTAACATTTATAGGTAAAGTTGATCTGGGGAATATCCGATTGCCTCTTGGGAGATCAGAAAGGAATTTTTTCCCCTGCTATAGAAAATTGGATCATGCTCTGCTGGGGTCTTTCAACTTTCCCTGGATCAACTGTGGGTATAGAATTGGGTATATGGGGTTGTATGATATTATTATTGTTATTTTTTTTTAAATATATTTTATGGTTGAACTGGATGGACTTGTGTATTTTTTCAACCTGACTAACTATGTAACTATGTAACTATGTATATATTTCTTGCAGTATTGCTGCTCACGCCTAAAGCTTAGGTATTTTGTGTGGTCTTTGAGACCGTCTTACAGCACCACTGTGTTCACATGCATTCTCTGCACACCTCACAGCTCCTTGCTGCACTGGCCCACACCCTGACCTCTGGTCAGGGGCCTTTATCCCTGAGGTGGAGCCAGGGTCGGTGCAAGGATTTTTTTTCTATTCAGGCAAAGGTGGATTTTTGCATACTTCCCAACTTTTGAACTTCAGAATGAGGGACAATTGAGGGAGTAAGTGAGCTGCAGTCCACGTAACAGCAAAATGTGGGTGTGGCAAAAGTCGTAATGGTAGGAGGTACTTAAGGGGTATGGTTAAACAAAACCCAGCTCTCTCACAAATACCCGCAGCTCTCTCACCAATGCCCCCCTAGCTCTCTCACTAATGTCCCCCCCAGGTCTTTCACCAATGCCCCCCCAGCTCTCTCACCGATACCCCAATCTAGTGTTCTCAGCAATGCCCTTAAAGCTCTCTTACCAATGCTCTCTCACCCCTCCACTCTTACAAATGCCCCCCAGCTCTCTCACCAATTCCCCCTCTTCTCTCTTACTAATGCCCCCCAGCTCTCTCACTAATCCCCCTTCTCTTTTACTAATGCCCCCCAGCTATCTCACCAATTCCCCCTCCTCTCTTACTAATGCCCCTCTGCTCTCTCACCAATTCAACCTCTTCTCTCTTACTAATGCCCCCCAGCTCTCTCACCAATCCCCCTCCTCACTTACTAATGCCCTCCAGCTCTCTCACAAATTCCTCCCTTCTCTCTTACTAATGCCCCCCAGCTCTCTTACCAATCCCCCATTCTCTTATACTAATTGTGACAGCAGGGCCCATGGAATCCTGATTTATCATAACAATGACCAGACTGCTTTAAGGGATTAGTTAACTATGTCATGTTAATTTATGTTCTGGTTACCTCATTTTTTACTATATATAAGACTTGTATTCTAGTGCTAATAAACAGTTAATGTTCAGCAATCAGCAAGTATTGTCTTGTTTGATATTGATAGCAGTTTAAATATATGATATCTAGGTTCAGACTGATAGGAAGCGGTATATGGTGAAAGCACTCAAGCGGAGTGTGGGACGTTTTGTACATTGGTGGCAAGCAGTGGGACGCTTCCTGCAGTCTGAGACATCCAAACCTCCACCTGGTTTGAAGATCGGCAGACTTTGAGGACTGGAACTATGGACTAACTTCGGAGTCAACCCGTCTGGGGTCTCCTCCTGTGTTAGTCTCCTGCCAAAAGGGGTGAGATATGACAGGAGGGACCATGAAACCCAGAATCCCTTGGAAAGAATGGGAATCAATTGTTTCAGCTCCCCATGCACCTTTTTATGTCTAAGTCACCCTGTGTCCATCCTGGCACAGGGTAACTGAGAAAATATGTAAAGGAAAAAGTATGGAAAATGGTGGGACTATCCCGATGCTAAATATAACAACAATATCACAAAAAATATGTTTAATAATTTATTAAAAATGTATCAAAGTACATAATACAATGTGAAACCAGATGGTTTGATAAGAACTCATATGGTTAGACATGCGTTTACAGAATTATTGCAAAATCCCGTTAGTAATATGAACAGCGGATTATGTAGACATGAGATTACAACACAGATGGTACAGCCCAATATATTTCGCCTTTTTGTGGCTTCTTCAGGGGTATAGTTGAGATCAGAAATCAGCCAGTTCTAGTAATAATAGGAAAAAACATATTGAAAAACATTATACAAAAAATATAGGACAAAATTAATACATGAATACAATATCGTTTTGCCAATGTATGCAAAGAATGTGATAACCTGTTAGTCCAAGACGGAGGGAGGGGAAGGGGGTGTTAAAAGAGATACAGAGGTTAGATTCTCGGTCCTGCCAATATAAGCTGGGGAGCATGGAGCCGCAATCACACTGGAAGAGTGGCACGGAGCCTTAGACCAATCCGTGCCGCGTGTAGAGGTCAAAAACCCAACCACAGGAGGAGGGAGGGGGAGGAGACCAGCTGAAAAAATAAAGATTAATATAGAGCCCCATGATTATAATATTCCACAATACAAAAATATATATTGAAACAAGCATGTGGGTATGAATATAAACTCCACTTACGGGGTTCTAACAATGCAGAAGGCAACTGTGAGGATGAACAAAGAAGAGCCAAAGGCTGGGATCAGCACCAGCAGGAGGCCAAGGGGGCTAAGATGGTATGGGGTGCGGAGAGGGTCATTTATGTACAAACAAGTATATATCCATATGTGAAAGATAGTATATAATCTACAAAAAGGATTTGTAACTTATATACTTATTCAACCCAGGATAATAGATGGCATTTAAAGTTTGAATCCATTTGGTTTCTAACTGTAACAGGGTACGGTCTGTGCCTCCACCTCTTACATGTGTGGGCACATGCTCAAGTGTGGCAAACTTGATCATTGCAAGTTTAAAATTATGCTCACGTCCCACATGTCGACTGATGGCGGTGGTTAGTAATTTTTTCCGTATTGGTCCTATCTGATAAGAAATACGTTTGTGGAAAGGTCTTTTCGGCTTCCCCACATAGAAACATCCACAGAGGCATTTCGCCAGGTACACAACGCTGATAGTTTGGCATGAGACCCGGTGTCAAATGGTATGTGTGTGTCCATTTGGGCAGTAAGACTGTTGGGCCATTAAAATGTATGGGCACATATGACAGCCTTTACAGGGATAAGTTCCAGTAATCAGATGTATGGGACCCTTTAAAGGGATCATGGTGTCTTTAAACAAGTTTATCCCTTAACGAGGGAGCTCTACGGTAGGTGACTTCAGGGCGATTTTTTATGTATTTGCTCACAGTTCCATCTGCTAATAGAAGAGGCCAAAACTGATCTAAGATCTTCCTAAATTGAGGGTGATTGGTAGAATATTGAGTAAGAATAAAGATTAGATCCTTACGATCAGTTTTGGTGGCTCTGTTGTATGTCCTTTTGAGGGTTTTATGGCTATATCCCCTGTCCCTAAGTCGGGAGTATACATTTTTTGCAGCTATTTCAAAATCTTCTCTGAAAACACAGTTTCTTTTCAATATAATATACTGACTATAGGGAATGCTCCTGACTAGAGATTGGGGATGGCCACTAGAGGCGTGGAGGATGGTGTTACCAGACGAGGGTTTGCGATGCAATGAGGAGTGAACTACTCCATATTGATCAATAGAAATCGCAAGGTCCAAAAAATTAATAGACTTTTGACTGCAATCCATGGTAAATTTTAAATTGTATTTATTGTTGGCCAATACCATCATAAAATGTTCCAGTTCAGATTTGGTGCCAGACCATAGAAGTAGTACATCGTCGATGTATTTGTACCACGCGATGACGTGGGACAGGCACATCGACGGGTCGTCATTTGAAAAAAGTTCCTTCTCCCACCACCCCAGGTACAGGTTGGCATACGATGGGGCACACTTGGTCCCCATTGCAACCCCCTGCACCTGGAGGTAGTGGGAGAGTCCAAACATAAAGACATTGCGGGTAAGAATGAATCTGAGGAGATTCAAAATAAAAATATTATAGGGTTGGGCCTGATCGCCTCTATCCCTAAGGATATTGCCAACAACTTCAATGCCCCTATCTTGGGGGATGGCGTTGTAAAGACTCTCAGTGTCAATAGCCACTAACCAAGTATTGGGTGGGACTGAAATTCCCTCAATAGTTTGGAGTAGATCTATAGTATCTTTGATATAGGATGTGAGGGATACAACATGTGGACGGAGATAATTATCCACCAATGCGCTGGCCTTTTCCGTAAGGCCAGCGCACCCAGACACTATAGGTCTACCAGGTGGGCAGGTCATAGAATTATGTATTTTGGGAAGGGCATACATCTTAGGAACCCTTGGTTCCTGGGTGTTCAAGTAATTCCTTATTAATCAGTCCTTGATGAAGCCTGGGTGATCAAGGAATAATATTCATTGTTGAAACCTGAGATCACGGAGTGGGCTATGGGACAATACCAGTCTGTGTTCTCAAGAATTCTATGGCACATATGTTCATAATCATTGACATCCATAACCACAACATTTCCCCCTTTATCAGAGGGCTTAATTATTATTGACCGATTACTTTGAAGATTTTTAAGGGCCTGCCATTGGTTATAAGTAAGATTGTCCACTTTGGTGTCCAAGGAGAGATTTAGTTTTTCTATCTCCTTAGTGGTTTGTTGGAAAAATGACCAGATACTCACATTTTTATTCAGTAACGGAAAATTCTGCGATTTAGGTTTGTAGGACGACGGTGGGGGGAAGGTCACCTTGGGGGCACAAATTCCCGAAATCAAGGGCATATCGTCATCAACATGTCCTTCCTCCCAAAGTTCCATAAGGTTTTCAATGGCCTGAATCTCATCGGTACCCTGTTTGAGCTGTTCAAAGGATGTAATCCCAGAGTCTGAGGTTGGTTTGTCATAAATGACTTTAAACATCAGCTTTCGTGCAAAAAGGTGTACATCCTTGATCATCTGAAATTTGTCACCCTTCACCAGCAGGCAGAAAGTGAGTCCTAACTTAAGGACATCTATCGCATGTCTGCTGAGTTGAACGGATGACAAGTTAATGATTTCAAGATCAGTCGTAGACGTATTTACATCGTTGGTGGCATTGGAGTGGAATATAGATCCACTGTTTTCCCTAAAAAAATTGGGGCAATTTTGGGGTCATATTGCCGATACTGTGAGGAAAGAGTGAAGATAAATTGGGTTCACTTACCCGTCTCGTCGGAGTGATGTTGAGTGACGAAGAAAGAGGGGACGCGAGTGCCAGAGCCCGAGTGGGGTGCGCAGCTACAGAGTCAGTTACCTGTGGAGTGTCATGTTGCAGGATACGTGAAAGAGAAGAAGGTTGAAAAGTGTCTAATGTAGGTGACCACGCATGGCCGGGTGAGGAAGTTGAGCTGGTGTGCTCCCGCCGTACCTCCACGGGCTCCAGCATGATGTAATTAAGGACTGCTCTGAAGTGCCGTACTGTGCGGCTGATATCTGCAGACATCTACGGTTCCCCCCTGGTTTCTCCTATCTTGGCCCTCGCTGGATTTTGCTGGCTAAAAGGGGGAGGTAATCGGGACCCACGCTACCCACGTTACCTGTCGGGGTGCGCTGCCTGTCGGTGTGCCGTTCTGACATCGTGGACTGCTGGCATCGCGGGGCTGGAGGTCGCGACCCGGAGCAGCTGCCGCGGAGACGCAGGGATACGGTACTGATTGTGGCTGGGACAGCAGCAGAGCAATCGATCTACTAACACGTCCGGTGGCGTGCTCTCTACTCCTCTACCCTCCTCTCCACTCTTCACTCCCCACTCTCCCTCCCCCCGGAGCATTCCTGGAAGACAAGTCAGAAGCCAGGAGCCAGAAGACAACATTCGCAGGTACTCTGTTTGCTAAGGGGAGTGGGGACGAGTGAACCAAAAAAGGAGACTAGAGGGAAACACTGATAATAGCTATCAGCCTCTTTTTTTTTTTTTTGCAAGAGAATTTAAAAGACATTCTTAGTGTCATTTAGGAGGAGGTCAGTGAATGTGCCTATAATTATCTCCTGGGGGTGAACAGAGCCAGAGATACAGGATACAGGATATAGGACCCCCTGTGGACCTTGAAAGAGTCATTGGACTGACATAAATAATAAAAGGGGGCCAAGACCTGATTGCCCAGACTGTTCAACCGAGCCAGGTGCACAGCAGTACACAAGATATGTGAGGTATGCGATCCCTGCGACAACGGGATAGTCGCACCTCGCGTAAGGCAGCGGCGGAAACACAAACAAAGCAGACAGCACAGACGCCGGCACCTAGGCCCACTGAGCAATTGGAGATCTCCCGGTATTTCTCTACCTTACAGGGCACGGCACGGTCCGCTGGGCGCAAGAGTGGGCTACTGGGGGTCGAGTTTGAGACTGAAGGGTGTGACACTAGGGGCTCTTTGGAGACAGCACCCCAACCCCTTATGGCAGTGAGAGCAGACGTGGAGGTCCTGCAGACCACACCGCAGAGCCCGCGTGTGTTTAACATGTTGGCAGGGTCTGCTGCCCCCCCCCCCTATCCGGGAAGACTTTAAAAGTGAAATGGAGATCCTAAAGGCCCTAATCCAAGCACTCCCCACAAGGTCTGATATAACTGAATTAATTTCAAAAGTGGAGGAAGCGCACTCCAGGGACCTGGAGCTTGTCAGAACTGAAATACAGGGTCTGGGGGTCCGTTTGGGAGAGGGGGAGGTTGGGCTAAGGACCCTGGAGCAACGTGTTGAGGTGATTGAGAATCAGAACCGTAACCAGATGGATGTCGCGGTGTCCCTGCAGCTACAGTTGGAGGATCTCCAGGACAGGGGACGCCGCAACAATATACGTATACGCGGGGTCCCGGAATCGGAAGGACATGAAGATCTTCAAGCTATGGCCCAAAGGATTCTGCAAAGTGTTATGCAAGACACTAGTGCACCAAATTTTGAGATGGACAGAATTCATAGAGCCCTGGGCCCAAAACCGAAAGACAAGGGTCGTCCTCGGGATGTGATCTGCCGATTACATTACTTTTCACATAGGGAGGGAATCCTACAGAAAGCATGGCAGACTGGCCCAATAGAATTTGAGGGGACACTGCTTAAAATTCTGCCAGACTTATCCGGGGCCACCCTCCAACGCAGAGCACTACTCCGTCCAATATTAGATCGTGTGAGGGCGTGGGGAGGGACATACAGATGGAGGTTTCCCATCTCCGTCTTTATTAGGAAAGCCTCACTTTCATTTTGGCTTCGCTCTAGAGCAGACCTTCCTGATTTGTTTTTATTTTTGGAAACAGAACCATTTCCAGTCCCGGACTGGCTACAGTTAAATCCGAGAGCTATAGACTTTAAGAATGTTTGATTTCTTCTTTATTTTATTTTTTTTTCTCTCTTGCTTTGGTCGAAGGGATAACCGCAGGATGATCCTGATTGGAGCACTGGTCATTCTACTCCTTTTTTTTTATTTATTTTTTTTTATCATTTTTGATGATTGTTTATAGAGCTAACGGGTAGCATAGAGGGAGCAGTTTGCCCCTGGACTTTCTCATTTTATAATATCTCGGATTACACTAGGGACCTCAGCATGTTATATGAGGATTTGTTTTGGATGCCGTTATTGCCCTTTCGCTGTCCCTCCCTTATAGGGGCCGCAGGGAAAGGGGCAAGTAGGAATTAATAAGGGGATCTATTTGGTACCTGGGACAGTGCCACAGGGGAGGCGAGGGGAGGGGAGGGTAGGGTTGGGTAGGCTAGGGGGGGAGGGAGGGACCCAAGAAGACTCTCCTAGCCAGTAGTTCTACAGGCTGCAGCCTGTTTATTTCACAGTGGTTCGGGGGGGGCTGGGGATTTGCTATTGTAGATTTTGGGAAGGGGGGTTAGGGAGGGGGGATCTGTATGGTTCACTTATCACCTCACGGGTATTTCC
This sequence comes from Rana kukunoris, assembly GCA_029574335.1. Lineage (NCBI taxonomy): Eukaryota > Metazoa > Chordata > Amphibia > Anura > Ranidae > Rana > Rana kukunoris. Next base: position 71,990,459 of record CM056060.1, read on the forward strand.
CAGCGCCTAGGGGGACTGGGGGGGTAGGGCTGGGAACAACACACTATGCACCCAAGGGTGCCCAACCTATACTGACACTTAGGCTGAGATCGATTTTATGAAGTACACCTTTTTTTTTTTTCCGTGGATGCCGGTATTGCCCTTTCTCTGCGCCCCCCTGAATAGGGGCCGCAGGGGACTGGGCAAGTAGGTATCAATAGTGGGATCCACTAGGTACTTGGGATAGTGCTGGAGGGGAGGGAAGGGTAGGGATGGGTAGGCTAGGGGCGAAGGGAGGGACCCAAGAAGATTCACTTATAGGTCCACAGGCTGCAGCCTGCTTACTATTTTGTTACAGTGTTTTGGGGGGCCTGAGGGTCTCCCATTGCAGACTTTGGGAAGGGGGGTTAGGGAGGGGGGGTTTGTACGGGTTCACTCATCACTATGTGCACCCAGGGGCGCTTAACCTACACTGACTTTTAGGGTGGGTCTGATTTTCTGAAGTACACTTTTCCACCTTTTTTTTTTTTTTTTCACGGCAGTTTTCTGCAGTGGTCGATGGGGTTCACATGGGCACCGCAAAGGCTTGGGAGGGTAAGGGGGAAGGTTGGGTTGGGGTGGGGGGGCTGGACCCAACCCCTAGGGGTTGGTGTCGCAAAAGGGATGGGTGGGGATGGGGGTCCCGGAGGCACTGTAGTCGGGTACCACAAGATAATCACCCGGAAGGAATAAGAGCTCCTAAGAGGTCTCAAGATCTGATATGAATTAGGGGACACCTGTTAAGAGACCTGTTACTGGGTTGGTCCATTCGGTATGATATTTCAGAAGAAGGCTTGCCCCAGGTTAACATGATGACCTAGGGGTAATTAATCTATTACAGAGCGAGTTATATGTTATATATATATATGCGGATAGAAGGAGCGCGTGGAGGCGGTGGGAGACCCCTCACCGGGGGAGGCGTGGGTCAACAACCCCGATTAGGCCATCACTCAGGGGATTGGGTATTTGAGTGACCAAAGATTTGCTTTGGGATACCCTTGAAGAGGAGGAGGACAACCCAGTTCCTCTCTTCTCTGTCTTGGGGTATCAGTTTAGACTAGGGGTATAGAGGGTTGGGTGGGGTGGGGTTTTTTTTTTTCTTTTTTTTTTTTTTTTTTTTTCCTTTTTTTTTTTCCCCTTCTCCTTTTCTCCTCCTTTCTCGCGGGGGCCGGGTGCTCGGATCCCCCCATAGGGAGTCCGAAGTGCGTCCAGAAATGGAGGCCCTTTCAGTGATTACAATCAATGCTAAGGGATTAAATATTCCGGAAAAGAGACGTATCTTAATGCAGGACCTAAAGAAAAGAGGGAGAAACATAGCCTTGATACAGGAAACACATTTTAGAAAAGGGGGGCTCCCCTTCCTTAGAAATCGACATTTTCCGATAGTATATCATGCGACGAACCCAGTGGCAAAAAAGTGGGGAGTATCAATACTTATATCTTCTAACACACCATGGTGCTTAAAAGACTCCCTGGTAGACGCTGAGGGGCAGTTCTTAGCGGTAAAAGGGACGATAAGAGGAGCGATATTCACGTTTGTTACTTTCTATGCCCCTAATGTACTACAGGACCAGTTCCTAAGGAACTTCTTGAATAGGCTAAAAGGCTTTCAAGAAGGTCAGCTGATCATGGGAGGGGACTTAAATGCCCCTCTTGACCCTACTATGGATACGTCAACCGGTGGCTCTTCAGTTGCAGGGGGCACCCGGAAACGAATCCGACAGTTGCTACAACAAGAAACATGTCTTGTATTGACTATTATTTTGTCCCACACAGTCAGCTCCACGCAGTTATAGAAGTTGGAATAGGTGAAATTTCCTGGTCCGACCATGCCCCAATCTTTCTGGAATATAAAGTAGGGGACTCCAGGCCTCTTGGACCGGGGGGCTGGAGACTAAACGAGAGATTACTGCAGGATGAGGGGGTGCTGGAAGATGTCCAGAAGGAGCTAAAATGGTACTTTGAGACTAATGACACCCCAGAATGTAACCTAGGGGTAGTATGGGAGGCCCATAAGGCAGTCATAAGGGGAGTCCTGATGAAACAGGGTGCAAGGGTTAAAAGGGAGAGGGAGAGGAATATAACAACCCTTATGACAACGATTACAAACCTAGAAAAAAGGCATAAACAGAGATCTAACCCAGAGGTAGAGAGAGAGCTTATGACGGCAACGACGACAAATTACCGAACTGCTCTTTTATAGAGCAAGAAGGGCGATACAAAATGGCAAAAGGCAGCACTATGAACAGGGCAATAAATGTGGGAAGCAACTGGCGAACTCATTGAGGGAACAACACACTAAGACTTATATCCCTATGATTAAGGGGTCAGGAGGCGAAGAACACATGCTACCCAGAGAAATTGCATAGAGATTTAGTGACTTTTATAGCAGTCTATATAACTTACATACAAACCCCCAACAACATGAGGCAATGGGTAACTATATAGAATCTTCAGGTATCCCGACTCTAACAGTAGAGATGAGCCAAGAAATGGAAAAACCTATAACCTTAGAAGAACTACAGGAGGCAGTGAAAAAAGGGAAAGGAGGGAAGTCACCGGGAGCAGATGGATTTACCATTGCCTACTATAGACTTTTTCTTTCAGTTTTAGGCCCCTTTATGGTCAGAATGTTTAATGGTCTGGGCGATACATGTTCTTTTCATAATGAAACCCTAAAAGCGGTAATAGCGGTCATCCCTAAAGAAGGTAAAGACCCCTCTCAATGCGGGAGCTATAGACCCATTTCATTACTCAACAAAGATTTGAAGCTTTTCGCCAAAATCTTAGCAGCACGTATACAACAATACATACCCGGGCTTATCCACAAAGATCAGGTGGGATTTGTCCAGATGCGTGAAGCCAGGGATAACACGGTTAAGACCCTGAACCTGATCCATCTGGCAGACAATTTCCGAACCCCGTGTGTCTTCCTCGGTACTGATGCCGAGAAAGCTTTTGATCGGATAAACTGGCAATTTATGTTTATGGTTTTGAGACACATGGGGTTCGGCAATAAGATGATACAATGGATCACAAGTAATTATACTCATCCAACGGCACAGGTTAGAGTGAATGGAATATTGTCTCCACCCTTTAAATTGTCGAATGGGACAAGACAGGGATGCCCGCTATCCCCTCTCTTATTTGCGATATCTGTAGAACCCTTATTAAATAGGATCCGACTGAATCCAGACATCAAAGGAGTGTCTTTTGGAGATGCAGAATACAAGATCTCTGCTTATGCAGACGATATGATGTACTCTTAGACGAACCCGATGGAATCCCTCCCTAGGTTGCTACAGGAATTGCAACTATATGGAGGCCTCTCAAATTTTAAGATAAATTATGATAAGTCAGAAGCAATGGGAGTAGCGATCCCGGAGGAGGATCTGCGGTCTTTGAAAGCTAAACACAGATTTAAATGGTCTGACAGGTCACTTACATACCTGGGCACTTCCATCCCAGCAGGCCTGACACAGGTTTTTAAACTTAACTTTGTGCCACTATTGGGGAAAACACGGGCCCTCTTGGAGGGCTGGAAGAGGGGGTTTCATTCCTGGTTCGGGCGAGTCAATATTATCAAAATGAGCATATTACCAAAATTTTTGTATCTCTTCCAGACACTCCCCATCGCCATACCAAAATCCTTTTTTAGCCAGACGCAAACTCTTTTTAATAAGTTCATATGGGCTAATAAACCCCCAAGAATTAGGAGGCGCACATTATCTTTATCAAAGCGAGATGGAGGTGTGTCGGCTCCAGATATCTATATGTACTATCAGGCGGCCATTTTGACCCGCCTGATAGACTGGAGGAGACATGGCGATGAGAAAATATGGCCAGGTTTGGAGCAAGCACAGTGCAGTAGTATACTCTACCTGGCAGCATGGTGTTATAGAGACCTGCCGATAACTATTAAGAAACACCCACTGATAGGCCCAACACTGAAAGTTGCTTACGGGCTATTTGCGAAGGGGACATTGTCCACCCTGGATTCACCACTTTACCCAATTATGGGGAACCCCAAATTCGTACCAGGATTGATGAAGGGGACTTTCAGTGGGTTAATAGAGCAGGGCTTGGTACAGGCATCTCATTTTGTTAAAGAAGGCTCATGGCATACTATGCAGGAGATGGTAATGGGTGGGATTCCCTACCAATTGGACACTTGGAGGGCATTACAATTACGGCACTTCCTGGACACCTTGAAATCCCCTATAAGATATGGGCGTAAACTAACACGATTTGAGGGGTATTGTAGTGGGAGTGGAGTGCTTCGGCACACCCTCTCAAGAATTAACGAATTATTAAACGTACCGATGGAGGACTCCCAAATCCCCTTCTTTAACAGGTGGGAGGTGGAGCGGGGAAGACCCTTTACAGAAGAACAAAAGAACAAAATACTCCGGAATATATTTGAATCTTCAGTCTGTGTGAAAACACAGGAGATGAATTACAAGATATTAACTCAGTGGTATCGTACTCCGGTAGTATTAAAGAAGTGCTACCCAGACATCTCGGATAGATGCTGGAGGTGCGGAAAGAAGGAAGGAACGTTATTACATATTTTGTGGTTCTGCCCGAAGATTTTAAGTTTTTGGACAAAGGTTCAGGGAATAGTACAGAAATTTAGCAAAGAAAAATTACCAGAGGACTGGTCTTATTATTTATTACAGGACTCTGAGATTTCGGTAAAGTGTTATAGGAAATCCATGGCTTGTCACCTTCTAAATGCTGCCCGTGCCTGCATCCCAGGGATGTGGAAACAGACACAACCGCCAACGGTAAAGATGTGGCTGAATAGAGTAGAAGATACAAACAGAATGGAGGACCTAGTGTGGACCTCCAGACAGAAACGTAAGGCCTACCTTGATACGTGGGCTGAATGGAATGCGTTTAGATACTCAGAAGAAGGAAGGGCTCTGATAGATGTGTAAATACGCAATACGGGAGGCATCCGGCCCTGCGGATGAGGAAGAGGAGAGGAGATGGATGGAGGAGGGGGTGGTTTCCCCACCCCCCCCTTTTATTTATTTTTTTTATTTTTTTTTCTCTTTTTTTTATTTTATATTATTTTATATCCCCCTTTTTTTTATTTTTTTTTGGGAGGGGGGGGGGGGTGGTGGTTATATTTTTGGTTAGTTTTGTTTGGTAAGGGGGATGGGGGTGGTGTAGTATTGGGAAGACAGTGCAGAGAGTGACATCCCAAGAGGTGGTCCAACTGCCCCCCCTGGCAGGGGACACTTGGACCCCCTGGTGGGAGGGGGGGTTCATTGGCCTGAGGTAGTAAGGGGAAGGCACCCACTGAATCAAAAGGCAATTAGAAATATGGAAGATGATTCTCAGTTTGAGAGAGGAACGATACGATATGTTTTGGGAAACATATCTCTTTTACTTATGTTTAAATGATTTGACTTTGCACCCCGTGGGTATTTCTTTTCCTTCTTTCATTTTTGTGTGTTGCAATGACTTTATGGCCAGAGGGATGGCCCTTTGTATGTATGTCACTATGCTTGTTTGGAAAACAATAAAAGAAAATTTAAAGAAAAGTGTCTAATGTAGAGGTATTTGTCGGAAGACGTTTGGCGATGGTGGAGCCGGTGCGCGACAGAGAATCGGATGAATCGGATTTGCGATCACTTTTTAGTTTCTTTGGAATTCGATCGTGGGACAAATCCCGATATATTGTCGATTGGCTAGTGCTGTGGAAGAGACAGAGGATATGTTAGGTACATTTGGCATATTAGATGGAACATTGCGTGTAGGTGGATAAGTAGCTGGTTTATTGTATGTGGGCTGGTTCCACTTATACGCATACTTATTATCATATGCCGCTTTGTCCCTCAAAAATGTACCTTCCTTAACATTAATTAAATTGATAGTATATTCCTCCAAATGTTCCTTTAAGGCTTTTTCCCTTATAGAATAGGAGGTTCTAGGTAGAGAGAACAAGTTCAGTGTACCAAGCACCGACCTGCGCATCGAGTTCTACAATTTCACTATCGTATTGATTACAAAGAATGTTCATCGTTTCGAACGAACATGTTTGGAGGTTGTGTTCCCATTTTAGCTTTAGTGAATCGTCCACCTTTTTTAGATTTGGGAAAATTTGTATTCTTAGACCCCAAGGGGTAATTTGATTCTCACAGTATTTAACAAAGTATTGTTTATGCCAGAAGACCCTGACCTTCTTTTCCAGAAGTCGTTGTAGTCTGGTAAAGGCTCTATCTAATTCTGGTATTGTTATATCCGCAGTATTTTTACTTGATTGGATTCTAAACATAAATCCCTCCCAGGCTGTACCACGAACGTCTGCCATGTTGAGACCAGCTGTAGACCTAGATAGCCAAGCCCCCACACGCAGAAAGGCTGCAATAAAGGGAAGGAAGAGGGAAAAACATGAAAAAATACGTAGAGGAGCTAAACATCAAAATATTAGACCAAAGTCTTTAGCATAGGTATTCTAAGAAATATATTCTAAATATCCATACAGCACTCTTCCCCTTCTTTTCCCCTCCTTACTTTTCCTCTGTTCCCTCTTTTGTTTTCCCTCCTTTTCTTTTGCCTCCTCCCCGTGTTATTTTAGTTTCCCCCCCCCTTCTCCCCCCCCCCTACCCATCCCCTGTGTATCTCTGAGCTATTAACACATAAATATGATTGCCTTTCCTATACATTCTGTATGGGCTGCTGCTTTATAAAATATATATGACTTTTTTTAACCAGTTGCTAAGTTATTCATTCTTCTTTGAATGTCTCTGTTGTATAATTGCCTTTTCTGTTGTAAATCGCTTTGCCATTGTCTGTAATTTGGTGCCCTGTTGCCCGCTGGGTGGTTTCCTCAAGGGCTGTGTGTGTTTTTTGCTATCCTTTTGAGATACATCTGTTCTGTTACTTAGCAGTGTTTGCCCCCTACTTCCTTTCCCTGCCGCGTGATTTGATTGTTAATCTTTTTTGCCCCTCCATATGGACACCCAAGGGCTCATTACATCTAGCCCGCTTTCTGTCAGCGATTTTGCCGTTCAGGCGATCGATTTCCGCCCCCTCCGCTGGCCACCACGCCCTCTCTCTGTGTTGGTCCACTGGAGACCTCCCATCCATCTAGTGGGAGGTTCTCTCTGCCTTGACGTGTTGTGTTCCCCTTGACGCACCGGGTGCTTGAGGGATTCCCCACTCACCCCCTCCCATCCACTGCAGGGGATCCTGGGGAGTGTAGGCGCGGACATAATATACTGACTATAGGGAATGCTCCTGACTAGAGATTGGGGATGGCCACTAGAGGCGTGGAGGATGGTGTTACCAGACGAGGGTTTGCGATGCAATGAGGAGTGAACTACTCCATATTGATCAATAGAAATCGCAAGGTCCAAAAAATTAATAGACTTTTGACTGCAATCCATGGTAAGTTTTAAATTGTATGTATTGTTGGCCAATACCATCATAAAATGTTCCAGTTCAGATTTGGTGCCAGACCATAGAAGTAGTACATCGTCGATGTATTTGTACCACGCGATGACGTGGGACAGGCACATCGACGGGTCGTCATTTGAAAAAAGTTCCTTCTCCCACCACCCCAGGTACAGGTTGGCATACGATGGGGCACACTTGGTCCCTATTGCAACCCCCTGCACCTGGAGGTAGTGGGAGAGTCCAAACATAAAGACATTGCGGGTAAGAATGAATCTGAGGAGATTCAAAATAAAAATATTATAGGGTTGGGCCTGATCGCCTCTATCCCTAAGGATATTGCCAACAACTTCAATGCCCCTATCGTGGGGGATGGCGTTGTAAAGACTCTCAGTGTCAATAGCCACTAACCAAGTATTGGGTGGGACTGAAATTCCCTCAATAGTTTGGAGTAGATCTATAGTATCTTTGATATAGGATGTGAGGGATACAACATGTGGACGGAGATAATTATCCACCAATGCGCTGGCCTTTTCCGTAAGGCCAGCGCACCCAGACACTATAGGTCTACCAGGTGGGCAGGTCATAGAATTATGTATTTTGGGAAGGGCATACATCTTAGGAACCCTTGGTTCCTGGGTGTTCAAGTAATTCCTTATTAATCAGTCCTTGATGAAGCCTGGGTGATCAAGGAATAATATTCATTGTTGAAACCTGAGATCACGGAGTGGGCTATGGGACAATACCAGTCTGTGTTCTCAAGAATTCTATGGCACATATGTTCATAATCATTGACATCCATAACCACAACATTTCCCCCTTTATCAGAGGGCTTAATTATTATTGACCGATTACTTTGAAGATTTTTAAGGGCCTGCCATTGGTTATAAGTAAGATTGTCCACTTTGGTGTCCAAGGAGAGATTTAGTTTTTCTATCTCCTTAGTGGTTTGTTGGAAAAACGACCAGATACTCACATTTTTATTCAGTAACGGAAAATTCTGCGATTTAGGTTTGTAGGACGACGGTGGGGGGAAGGTCACCTTGGGGGCACAAATTCCCGAAATCAAGGGCATATCGTCATCAACATGTCCTTCCTCCCAAAGTTCCATAAGGTTTTCAATGGCCTGAATCTCATCGGTACCCTGTTTGAGCTGTTCAAAGGATGTAATCCCAGAGTCTGAGGTTGGTTTGTCATAAATGACTTTAAACATCAGCTTTCGTGCAAAAAGGTGTACATCCTTGATCATCTGAAATTTGTCACCCTTCACCAGCAGGCAGAAAGTGAGTCCTAACTTAAGGACATCTATCGCATGTCTGCTGAGTTGAACGGATGACAAGTTAATGATTTCAAGATCAGTCGTAGACGTATTTACATCGTTGGTGGCATTGGAGTGGAATATAGATCCACTGTTTTCCCTAAAAAAATTGGGGCAATTTTGGGGTCAACATTGCCGATACTGTGAGGAAAGAGTGAAGATAAATTGGGTTCACTTACCCGTCTCGTCGGAGTGATGTTGAGTGACGAAGAAAGAGGGGACGCGAGTGCCAGAGCCCGAGTGGGGTGCGCAGCTACAGAGTCAGTTACCTGTGGAGTGTCATGTTGCAGGATACGTGAAAGAGAAGAAGGTTGAAAAGTGTCTAATGTAGAGGTATTTGTCGGAAGACGTTTGGCGATGGTGGAGCCGGTGCGCGACAGAGAATCGGATGAATCGGATTTGCGATCACTTTTTAGTTTCTTTGGAATTCGATCGTGGGACAAATCCCGATATATTGTCGATTGGCTAGTGCTGTGGAAGAGACAGAGGATATGTTAGGTACATTTGGCATATTAGATGGAACATTGCGTGTAGGTGGATAAGTAGCTGGTTTATTGTATGTGGGCTGGTTCCACTTATACGCATACTTATTATCATATGCCGCTTTGTCCCTCAAAAATGTACCTTCCTTAACATTAATTAAATTGATAGTATATTCCTCCAAATGTTCCTTTAAGGCTTTTTCCCTTATAGAATAGGGGGTTCTAGATAGAGAGAACAAGTTCAGTGTACCAAGCACCGACCTGCGCATCGAGTTCTACAATTTCACTATCGTATTGATTACAAAGAATGTTCATCATTTCGAACGAACATGTTTGGAGGTTGTGTTCCCATTTTAGCTTTAGTGAATCGTCCACCTTTTTTAGATTTGGGAAAATTTGTATTCTTAGACCCCAAGGGGTAATTTGATTCTCACAGTATTTAACAAAGTATTGTTTATGCCAGAAGACCTTGACCTTCTTTTCCAGAAGTCGTTGTAGTCTGGTAAAGGCTCTATCTAATTCTGGTATTGTTATATCCGCAGGATTTTTACTTGATTGGATTCTAAACATAAATCCCTCCCAGGCTGTACCACGAACGTCTGCCATGTTGAGACCAGCTGTAGACCTAGATAGCCAAGCCCCTACACGCAGAAAGGCTGCAATAAAGGGAAGGAAGAGGGAAAAACATGAAAAAATACGTAGAGGAGCTAAACATCAAAATATTAGACCAAAGTCTTTAGCATAGGTATTCTAAGAAATATATTCTAAATATCCATACAGCACTCTTCCCCTTCTTTTCCCCTCCTTACTTTTCCTCTGTTCCCTCTTTTGTTTTCCCTCCTTTTCTTTTGCCTCCTCCCCGTGTTATTTTAGTTCCCCCCCCCCCCCTTCTCCCCCCCTACCCATCCCCTGTGTATCTCTGAGCTATTAACACATAAATATGATTGCCTTTCCTATACATTCTGTATGGGCTGCTGCTTTATAAAATATATATGACTTTTTTTAACCAGTTGCTAAGTTATTCATTCTTCTTTGAATGTCTCTGTTGTATAATTGCCTTTTTTGTTGTAAATCGCTTTGCCATTGTCTGTAATTTGGTGCCCTGTTGCCCGCTGGGTGGTTTCCTCAAGGGCTGTGTGTGTTTTTTGCTATCCTTTTGAGATACATCGGTTCTGTTACTTAGCAGTGTTTGCCCCCTACTTCCTTTCCCTGCCGCGTGATTTGATTGTTAATCTTTTTTGCCCCTCCATATGGACACCCAAGGGCTCATTACATCTAGCCCGCTTTCTGTCAGCGATTTTGCCGTTCAGGCGATCGATTTCCGCCCCCTCCGCTGGCCACCACGCCCTCTCTCTGTGTTGGTCCACTGGAGACCTCCCATCCATCTAGTGGGAGGTTCTCTCTGCCTTGACGTGTCGTGTTCCCCTTGACGCGCCGGGTGCTTGAGGGATTCCCCACTCACCCCCTCCCATCCACTGCAGGGGATCCTGGGGAGTGTAGGCGCGGACACCGTAGCGCCGTCTGACGCATGCGCACTGACATCGTTGTCCGCTCACGTCTGAGGGATTCGTCTGCTCGGACGTGTGGGAGGTGCGATGGGGGTATTTAAGGAGGCAGCCTTTTGTTATTCAATTGTGCTGCATGATTGCTGTGAGGAGACATATGTGAGCTGACTCCCCAAATGAGGTACGAATGTGTCTATTTTTCTTTCTATTGGAATCTAATACACTGTGGCTTTCTGCTGTTCTGGCTTCCTGCATTAGGCTAATATGTGTTTGATTAAGTGGGAATCTAGTTACACTCAGATGAACCAGTCTACTTAACCTGATTCAATGTTACTTTTGTGGACCTGGGGTGGTTCTCAGGCCCAGACTAAATTAATATTTATTTAAATCTTGCTTCTCTCTCACCTGTTTACCTGATCCTCTATAATTGGCTTTTCTAGGACTGGTGCTGATCCCAGCCTTTGGCTCTTCTTTGTTCATCCTCACAGTTGCCTTCTGCATTGTTAGAACCCTGTAAGTGAAGTTTATATTCATACCCACATGCTTGTTTCAATATATATTTTTGTATTGTGGAATATTATAATCATGGGGCTCTATATTAATCTGTCTTTTTTAGCTGGTCTCCTCCCCCTCCCCCTCCTGTGGTTGGGTTTTTGACCTCTACACGCGGCACGGATTGGTCTAAGGCTCCGTGCCACTCTTCCAGTGTGGTTGCGGCTCCATGCTCCCCAGCCTATGTTGGCAGGACCGAGAATCTAACCTCTGTATCTTTTTTAACACCCCCTTCCCCTCCCTCCGCCTTGGACTAACAGGTTAGCACATTCTTTGCATACATTGGCAAAACTATATCGTATTCATGTATTAATTTTGTCCTATATTTTATGTATAATGTTTTTCAATATGTATTTTTCTATTATTACTAGAAATGGCTGATTTCTGATCTCAACTATACCCCTGAAGAAGCCACAAAAAGGCGAAATATATTGGGCTGTACCATCTATGTTGTGATCTCATGTCTACATAATCCGCTGTTCATATTACTAATGGGATTTTGCAATAATTCTGTAAACGCATGTCTAACCATATGAGTTCTTATCAAACCATCTGGTTTCACATTGTATTATGTACTTTAATAAATTTTTAATAAATTATTAAACATATTTTTTGTGATATTGTTGTTATATTTAGCACCGGGATAGTCCCACCATTGTCCATACTTTTTCCTTTACATTTTTGGGATGAGGTGCGTTTTTGTGCATATTTTCTAATCTAGGCCAGCCAGATCCTATCTACTTTCTCCATGAGAAAATATGTCTTGGATTACTTAATATGGGATAGTAATATTTATCCACAATATCTCCCAGGATATATGCCATATTAGAAAGCGTGTCTGATTCATACTGTTGGGATATAGATTGTAAGGATATGCTAATGTCTTCACCTCCAGCCACCTATCTGTCTGTTGTCTTTTATAATGTAAATGAGTCTAGTGTGGTTGCTCTGTCACATATCGTTGTTTGTGCTAATTATCACCTGCAATTGAATGAAAGAGTTCTGTGCACTTATGATAATGTATAATCTACTGTGTGAAGCTCAGTGACAACAAGTCTGACCTGTATTGAAATCCTGATTTATCATAACAATGACCAGGCTGCTTTAAGGGATTAGTTAATTATCTCATGTTAATTTATGTTCTGGTTACCTCCTCTTTAACTGTATATAAGACTTGTATTCTAGTGCTAATAAACAGTTCATGTTCAGCATTCAGCAAGTATCGTCTTGTTTGATGTTGATAGCGGTTGGAATATCTGATATCCAGTGAAAAAAGGGGGAACAAATATCTGCGCTAACTTAAAGTAAATAAAAACGCGGCTAGCACAGTTCGTAGATAAGCAAACAAAACCAATATAATCCAATAGTGCAGCACTCAAAATAAATGAAAATAGAAAATTAGTCCAAATAAACAAAATGTGTATAAAGTCCACAAATTATATGTTCATCAATGAAATTGAAGATATAGAACCTCCACCGAAGTTTCAGTGTGTAGATACGGAAAAAGCACACCACACCACCGTGCAATCAATCCGCTTACCAGAACAAAAAGTTATGGGCATGTAATCAAATAACGTGCAGGTCAATGGCAATCGCACTTCCAACAGAGTGTACAGGTGAAAACGGTTATCCGCAGGCAGCATCAATGATGAAATAACATCTCGAATGTCATGAAGGTCCAAAAGCATACATTGTGTTCATCAGCAGATATGTGGTCATAAAATGCAGCGAGTAAACGACAATAGTGAAGCCTATTGGATAAAACCAATAAGCAATTTATTGTGTGGTACTTACAAACAGACAGGTAAAAAGGGCATCAAAGAATATAAAATCCGTGGCTCATAGCGTGCTTGTGTCGGTCAGCCTTACATGAAGGTATCCCCATAGGATGAAACATGTAACGTCGCGTACACACGATCAGTCCATCCGATGAGAACGGTTCAAAGGACTGTTTTCATCGGTTAACAGATGAAGCTGACTGATGGTCTGATGTGCCTACACACCATCTGTTAAATAACCGATCGTGTCAGAACGCTGACACGTAAACCATGTACAACGTCACTATAAAGGCAAAAGCCTTTGGAGCCACCCTTGCCTCTGCTTTGCAGATCGTATTCTCGGGTTCAGTTTGTTCTTGTGGGTTTGTATTTGGCATTCAGTGCTTGCGGTCAGGTCGTTTCTGTTTTACAGAGCCTTCCTGTCCGCTAGTATCTGTTTTTTCATGTGCGTTCTTTACAGGTATTGCTGGATTTGGGGTGCTTTCTGTTTCAAGTGCGTTCTGACCAGCCGACCGGTTTGAAGCCATGTTGGAGGCGCGTTCTCATGCTCGAGTTCGTGCTGCGTATGGGCTGTCTTCTGCAGTTCATAATGTTGCTCGATCCGTGGCCAGGAACAGGGTGAGGAGGAGTTCATGGGTCAAGAATTGGTTGCACCAGTGTGACCAATTCTCTCATATGCCTCTGCTTAGGGAAATCCAGGAGAATAATCCTGAGGACTTCAGGAACTTTCTCCTTATGACAGACCCCGTTTTTCACCGTCTATTGGATTTTCCGTCCCCCTTTATAACGAGGCAGGACACTGTGATGCGCCAAGCCATCACGGCCAAGCAGAGGCTTATTGCCACGTTGCGGTACCTGGCGACTGGGAGGAGCCTGCAGGACCTCAAGTTCTCGACAGGCATCTCCCCCCAGGCACTTGGGATCATCATACCGGAGACGTGTTCTGCCATCATACAAGTGATGCAGGAGGAGTATATTAAGGTGAGTTTCCTCCTTTAACATCATAATCTATGTCTTTAATGTATGCCAATGTCTTGTATTTCTTGCATTTTTCCCTAATTACCATGATTGTAATATGCTGTGAATGTCCCCCTTTGTCCCCATGCATGTTGTAAGCTTTCCATGCACTTTTTTTGGCCTACATGCATCTTTCCCTTCACTAACCTGTCCAGCATGCTATCCTAGGCCCAAACACACCTAGCCTAGTCTGTTTACAACCTGATTTTTGTCTGCTCCATTGTAGTTCTGCCCCCCCCCCTTAAAATGTGTCCCAATGTATTTGTTCTCATTCAATTTAGACAGAGTGCTACCTCAGGGCTCAAAATTTCAAGTCCTGAGCTACTAGCCAGGCCTCAAGAGTTACTCGCCACCAGTTGCCCCATCTAATTCACACAGCCCTGCACCTAATTGCACGCGTAAACACGTCCTTGTAGATTATCTCATGGAATGACAGTGTTAAATGTTTTATGCAGAATCAAGTTACAAAATTAAATATTACCAACAACAACTTTACAGAATAGGACAGGGCACTGGAGGCAGACCAGAGGGATAGGGCACTAGAACTGGGTTTCTTCCCCATTCTCTTGCTGTCTCCTCTGCAAGTTTTTCTCTCTCTCCCTCTCCTATCCATCTCATCATCATCAGGAGCCTGTGTGTGTGGCTCCACGCTTGCATGTCCCCACTTCCTCCTTTTATTCAGGCTGGCAGTGAGGAGAGGAGGTCCCGTGGCTTACTGAGAATTGTAAGGAGAGCACCTGTGTACTGCTCTGCCTGTGTGCGGCTCACCAGACTACTTTTCCCGAGCATGCATCTTTCCTCTTCGGCCGCCAATCTCATCGGGACTCTAAGTGTAGGCACAGATTGGAGGGAGATTAGCCATGCAGCCCTGTCATCACTCGCCCCCAGCTTAAATCCACTCGCCAAATGCTATTAGGCGAGTGGAAATTTTGAGGGCTGTGATACCTGTTTTTATTTTCTGGGCCTAAACTCAGCTAGAACCCCCCCTAAAAAGGTTTATTGGCCCATCAGCGGTGTGAGGAGTCTGATAAGTGGGCCTTTTATTTTTTGCCATGAAATACTCACTCCGTTAATAAATGTTAGTTGCACAAGGATGTTTTTTGTATTGTGATTGCAATGTTTATGTGCCAAAGTACTAATTGTAATGTTTTGTTTGTCCCCACAGTTTCCCTCCACCCCACAGGAATGGCAGACTGTGGCTTCCCACTTTGCCCAGCAGTGTGACTTCCCAAACTGCGGAGGGGCAATAGATGGGAAACACATCTGCATAGTTCGGGGTCGTACTATTATAACTACAAAGGTTTTCATAGTATCATGTTGATGGCGGTGGTGTCGGCACAGTACGAATTTTTGTATGTGGACGGGGTGAAGAACGTCCGGCTGTCTGATGGGGGAGTCTTCGCGCAGACAGAGTTTGCCAAGCGTCTACAGTCTGGTGGTCTGGCACTGCCACGGGATGAAGACAATTTGGAAGGACTTCCGTTTGTTTTTCTCACGGATGAAGCTTTCGGGCTTGGACCTCACCCCATGCGGCCTTTTCCCCAGAGGACCCTCATCCCGGAGCGGAGGGTTTTCAATTTTCGGCTGGCCAGAGCCCGGAGGGTAGTCGAGAATGCCTTCGGGATACTCGCCAGCCGGTTCCGCCTGTTCCAGACAGCCATACACCTGGCAGAATATAAACTGAACACTGTTGTATTTGCCTGTTGCATTTTGCACAATTTTTTTACGCAGGCACTCCCAGTACCTAACCAACATTGGCAGGACTACCCTCAGATACCTTTCCTGGCCTGGACACTGGTCGAACTGGCTTGGCCCTTAATCAGCTCGTGAGGCACGCTACAAATATGTTGAGTACTTCGTGGGTAGGGGGGCCATTGCTATGCTAGGCCATATTTCTTTCTAAATCGGCCACAAAAGAAAGAAATATTTTTTAATAAATAATTTGACCATTGGAATTACAGTTGTTTGTCATTCTTGCTTTGGTTTCTTTTATCTGTCTCCCTGGTTCTCCAACTAGTGCACTTCTAGTGCCAAATGTATTTCTCTGTTTTAGTAAATAACCACAATTGCACAGTAATCACTCACTTTTTTAAATCTACAAACTGGTATTGAGCATAGAAAGAAGAAGCCACTCATTTTTTTTTTGGGGGGGGGGGGGTTTATTCTGTGCACAACGTGTGCATTTTTGGTAATTTTCAGGTATCCCTTTTTTTTTGTGCACAACTTGTGCGTTTTAAAATTTTTCAGGTAAAAAAAATATATATATATATATATTTTTTTTATGCTGTACGAAAGCCATGCATTTAAAAAAAAAAAAATATCTACAAACAATGGAACTTACAAAGTTCAACCTTATTAGAAACACATGTGATGGGGTCATGTCACCCCGGAACAAGCCAACATTTGAAGATGCACACATTTTGAGCGGAAAAATGGGGATTTCTATCCTGATCCCATGCCAAATGTCAACATGTGCTATCTGCCATCGTGGGTGATCAATGGATGTGTTTTGGGGGTGCAAACCCTTCCTCTCACCTACTTGAGTAGCGAGGAAGGGGTTGCACCCACAAAGTACAGACAATCGATATTCTGTGATGGCAGATAGCACATGTTGATACACTGTGTGCATCTTCAAATTTTGGCTTGTGGATTATCCTATGCAGATTGGTGTGCAAAACATAACATGTAAAATGGTTTGGGGGGGAGGGGGTAATCTACTATACGACCCATCATGTCAAGGATGTTCTTAAATTTTTGCTCAATGACATTCATCCTATTCCTCATAATGTCCATTTCAGTACTGCATTCCATTATTTCTTGGATCACAATTTGGGCACTAGCACTGGAGAAAGGTGTCCTAGCAGATGCTGTGATACCACCATGTTCATCCCCTAAAAAAATACAAAAGGGTTTATTAGAAATGTGCAGGCCTACCTACATCTCTTCTTCCCTGTGAAGCTGGGGTGACAGACACTGACCTGTTGTACTGATAATCTCAATCTCTCCATCTTCCACACATCCTTCTTTCACCTCTCTTTCTTCCACCTCTCTTTTTTCTACCTCTCTTTCTTCCACCTCTCTTTCTTCCACAACTCCTTCTTCCACATCCACCTCCTCCAAATGCGGAGGTTGGTGGGATTTTTCTGGTCTGTGCCTCCTTGCCTCCTCTGAATGGTGTCCTCTTCTTTCCCCTAATAAAAGGAAACAAAAGGAATACTCAGCACACAGATATTGAATGGCAGAAATAGCAAACATTGCTTAGAAGTGGGGTACAATTGTCTCTTTGGGATCCTTCCTAAAAAAACATCACCTTTGTTTTTCTGAGTTCCCCCAAGCTGGAATACTGATGCTTTTTGGCAAAGTGACACACATGGATGCACCCCCAAAGTATCATTTGTGGGAGACCTTAATAAATATGCTAGTTATGGGGGACACACAGGTGCTCCTGAGTCCAGATGTGTAAACAGCTGCTTATTATCACCTTGTGAATGAATCCGGTTTGCCTTTCACATTCTAGTAAGGTTAAACAAACACATCATCTTGACAACAATGTTTATAAACGTTGTTTTACGCCAAATAGGCATGACCACGTGTGCTTTTCCTGGATCTGCGGAAAACATCGGATTTGGGAGGAACAATGTTTACCATGAACGGAAAATACTTCACTTTGCCAACTTGTAAACAGAAATTTGCCATCTTCAATAGTACAACCAGGCCAAACAAGCGCATGGAGAAAAACATGGGCAAAAATAATAAAGACAATTGCACCAAACACATGAAAATTACCTACTTTTGTCAATAATTTTCTTGATCCTCCTATATTGCTCTGGCTCCCGCAATTTCAGACTACCTTTTTCGGAGCTGCTCCTTGGACCTCCTGACCCCAAAATACTTATGAAGTTTCCTCGCCACTTTGTCCATTATTTGGGCCTTCCTCCAATTAGGGGTGTGGTATGGGCCATGATCTCCATCATAATCTTTCCTCCGTAGTATGTCCACCATCTCCACCATCTCTTTAAGTGACATATTTGTGGCTTTTTAGAGTCTAGGGCCTGGATCAAGACGTTCCCGCCTCCGGGCTTTCCTCATCGGGACAGGGTATACTATGCACCTGTGACACCGCTATATTTTAGTTTCACACTGATTAGGGGCGTAGAATAGAGGGAAAGGTCCGTCATGGGTGGGCGAAGAGGGCGGCATTTCACTCATTTAAGGAGAACAACGTGACTACGTTTGTTACACGGAGTCTGGACGAGCGGAAGTGACGATCGGCAGAAATTAGGGTAAATCTGAAAATGGGCCCAGCAGAGGCCTATAGACTTGAGTCATGGGATGGGGGGTTTATATGTTGATTGCACCCTTGAGAATTTTTTTATCTTGGGGCCCCTCATGCAATTTTGCTCTCCATCTGCTCGGAGACATCGCCAAAATATATATGTGAGACTGCAAAACCTCTTTATTTTACTGTGTATCAGATCAGGCAACTAATGTGATTGTTGGACAGAGGTAATTAAGTAGTGTATCATCTCATCAATGCTGAGGGGCATGACATCTACCCATGAATGGTGCCTTGATGAATGCTCTCATTACTTTTGCATGTTTTTATGCCACTTATTTCGTGAAATGTAAACACAGGGTCTGCAGGTAAATAATAATTTTCCACAACAATGGGGCAGGACTGGGCAGCATTTTAGTGGCAGCAGGAGACACTGTGTTTGAAGGTCAAAAGATTGTGCTAAAAGATTCTGATGATGGAAAAGCTGACCTACTGTAGTGTTTATATGTTTGTGGTTTTCTATTCTAGAAAAAAAAACACAATGCAACAACTGAACCAGACAGACAACCTGCTGCGGTTCATCGATAAGTACCGGGAGTACAGCTGTTTATGGGACATCAAAAACCCAGCTTATCAAAATAATAATGTCAGAAGGGCAACACTTGTCAAATTTGCCAAATACATGCAGACATGGATACCAGAGGTCACTTCCACCGTGATCAAGAACAAAATCAACAACATCAGGAACACCTACAGAAAGCGATATCTCCAAGTGCGTGCCTCTCAGAGGTCAGGAACAGCAGTAGGTGATGTACAGGAGCCCAAGCTGTGGTACTACAAATACCTGAGGTTTCTGGATGATCAAATGAAGGCTCGGGAATCACTTTCAAGTCTTCCTTCCTCCCTTCCTTCCATCCTTCCTTCCAGCGTGCCTTCCACGGTTCCCCCCCACCCCTGCAGAGTGTGCCCAGGAGCTGGCTGACATCGAGGAGGCAGATATGCTCATCTTCAGTGAGGTATAGTAGTTTACAACATATTTCTTGACTGCAAATTATTGTTGGTTTAACGAGATGATTTTGTAACCAAAAAGGAAAGCTTGGAAACACAAACAAAAGTTGTGGGCAGAAAGAATTGTGTCAGGAAGGCCAACTGCTGGGGTCAGAATGAAAGTCTGTTCAAATAAAAAAATAAAATAAAAAATAAACAGTCAAGAGCTTGAAAACGTGTGTGATTGATTTTGCAAAAAATTAAACCATGTCCCTTTTTTCTACACAGGAAGAGATCAGCCAGGAGGCGGCAGCTCCGGAAGGTGTCAGCCAGGAGGAGGAAGGGGTGAGTGGCAGCCAGGGGGAGGCTGGGCCGAGTGGCAGTCAGCAGGTGGCCAGGCCCAGCGGTAGCACTGTATCACAGGTGCCTCCCCTCCAGATGCGCCCACCTAGAAAAGGAGGTGCATGAGCCAGCTGGAGGAGGAGTCCCTGCGGGTCATCAGGGAGGCTTTAGAGATCATGCGGGCCCCCCTTAACCCAGTTGAGAGCTTCAGCTCCTACCTTGCCCACGAGCTGCAAGCTTTGGGGGAGGGATGATGGCATCTGTGATACAGTGGGGAAGAAGGGACCGGCTGACTAGGACCACAGAATTGTGGGACCTGGCCCGGGCTCCTCCTTCTCCTCCTTCTCCTGCTGCCACATTTTCTTCACCCGCAAGGGGCCATGGAAGGAACACTGCAGGGAAGCCTGGAGGCAAGGCTGTAAGGAAGACTAAAAAGTGATTCCCTGGCTTCAATCTGATTTGGCCTCAAACTGAGGTTGTTGTAGTACCACAGCTTGGGTCATGTATGACATGCTGCTTCTGATTTCTGGGATTTGGGGAGCACATGTGACTCCTGATGTTGTTGCTTTTGCTGTTGATCAGGGTGGTATGTGCCCTTGGTGTCCAAAGTCTGCAGATATTTGGTGGATTGGGCAAGGGTTGCCCTTCATGTATTTTTTTGGGATTGCCAGAATAAATGGTGATTTAATTTAAGTTAAATTGTCTATTTTGTTTTTCTGGTGAATAGCCACCAAACATTTCCGAAATACAATGTGTAATTAATAAAGGACACAACCTCCTTGAGGGGGGGGGGGGTGAAACAAAAACATTGGTGTGATAACTTGCCAAAAAAAAATTTCACCAATATATATATATATATATATATATATATATATATATATATATACATATATATATATATATATATATATATACATATATATATATATATATATATATGTGGAGTCCAAAAAGTTCTCTTTTTTTGACCGAAGGATAACTGACCGATGGGGCCCACACATAATCGCTTTGGACCAATGAAAATGGACCTTCAGTCCATTTTCATCGGTTTTGACCGATCGTGTGTATGCGGCCTATGGCTGACCGACACAAGCACGCTATGAGCCGTGGATTTTTATATTCTTTGATGCCCTTTTTTTACCTGTCTGTTTGTAAGTACCACACAATAAATTGCTTATTGGTTTTATCCAACGGGCTTCACTATTGTCGTTTCCTCTCTGCATTTTATGACCACATATCTGCTGATGAATGCAATGTATGCTTTTGAACCTTCATGACATTCGAGATGTTATTTCATCATTGATGCTGCCTGCGGATCACCGTTTTCACCTGTACACTCTGTTGGAAGTGCGATTGCCATTGACCTGCACGTTATTTGATTACATGCCCATAACATTTTTGTTCTGGTAAGCGGATTGTTTGCATGGTGGTGTGGTGTGCATTTTCCGTATCTACACACTGAAACTTCGGTGGAGGTTCTATATCTTCAATTTCATTGATGAACATATCATTTGTGGACTTTATACACATGGGCCAGGATTCACGTAGATCGGCGCATCTTTCAGCCGGCGTAGCGAATTTTCTTTAGGCTACGCCGGCGCAACGTTGAGAGGTAAGCATGGTATTCACAAAAAATATGCGTTTAACGGTGCGCCAGCGTAACGTAAGTCAAAGTAGGTGGAAGTGGGCTGGAAGTGGGCGTGATATATTAAAATGAAGCGTGACCCCATGCGTCGTCTCTTGAACGCATCCCAGTGCGCATGCTCACAGTTACGTCAAAATAGCTGCCTAAGATACGTCAATACACTGCCTACGACGTGAACGTAACCTACGCACAGCCCTATTCACGTAGTACTACGAAAACAATGTAAAATACGACGGCTGTTCCCTCGTCCATACCTATGCATGGGTTGCGCCACCTATATGTGGAATAACTTTACGCCGGACGTAAGCAAACTGCGTATCTTTTCCGCCGGTCGCATCTACGTTAGTGAATCGACGTATCTCCCTCATTTGCATATTTGCAACGGGGCGTCCAGCGTAATTATGCGCCCAAGATACGCCGGCGTAGGCAAGTTACGTCGGGCGGCAGAAGCCTATTTTTCAGGCATATCTAGCTTGGGGAATCGGTGCAGGGATATGACGGCGCACATTTGTACTTACGACGGCGTATCTCTAGATACGTCGGCGTAAAGCTTACGTGAATCCGGGCCATATTGTTTATTTGGACTAATTTTCCACTTTCATTTATTTTGAGCGCTTCACTATTGGATTATATCTCATATCTAGGTTCAGACCGATAGGAAGCGGTATATGACGAATGTACTGAAGCAGAGTGTGGGACATTTCGTTACACTAATGCCCCACAGCTCTCTCATTAATTGCCCCTCTTCTCTCTTAATAATGCCCCACTGCTCTCTCACCTATCCCCCCACTCTCTTACTAATGCCCCCCAGCTCTCTCACCAATTGCCCCTCTTCTCTATTACTAATGCCCCCAGCTCTCTCACCAATCCCCTCCTCCTCTCTTACTAATACCCTCCAGCTCTCTCACAAATTCCCCCTCCTCTCTTACTAATGTCCCCCCAGCTCTCTCACAAATCCCCCTCCTCTCTTACTAATTCCCCTCTGCTCTCTCATCAATCACCCCTTACAAATTCCTCTCTTACTAATGCCTCTCAGCCCTCTCACCAATTCCCCCTCCTCTCTTACTAATGCCACTCTACACTCTCACCAATTTCCCCTATTCTCTCTTACTAATGCCACCAGCTCTCTCACTGATCCCCCTTCTCTCTTACTAATGCCCCCCCAGCTCTGTCAACAATTCTTCCCTCCTCTTTTACTAATGCCTCCCAGCTCTCTCTCCAATTCCCCCTCCTCTATTACTAATGCCCCACACTCTCACCAATTTCCCCTATTCTCTCTTACTAATGCCCCCAGCTCTTTCACTAATCCCCCTTCTCTCTTACTAATGCCCCCCCCCCCCCCAGGTTTTTCACCAATTCCCCCTTCTCTCTTACTAATGCCCCCCAGCTCTCTCATTAATCCCCCTTCTCTCTTACTAATGCCCCTCAGCTCTCTCACTAATCCTCCTGCTCTCTTACTAATGCCCCCCAGCTCTCTCAACAATTCCCCCCTCCCCTTTTACTAATGCCTCCCAGCTCTCTCACCAATTCCCCCTCCTCTCTTACTAATGCCCCTCTACTCTCACCAATTTCCCCTATTCTCTCTTACTAATGCCTCCGGCTCTTTCACTAATCCCCCTTCTCTCTTACGAATGCCCCCACAGCTTTCTCACCAAATTCCCCCTCCTGTCTTACTAATGCTCCCCCAGCTCTCTCACCAATTCCCCTCCACCCTTACTAATGCTCCCAGCTCTTTCACCAATCCCCCCTTCTCTCTTTCTAATGCCCACCCCCAGCTCTCTCACCAATCCCCTTTCTCTCTTACTAATGCCCTCAGCTCTCTCACCAAATCTCTCTTACTAATGCCTCCCAGCTCTCTCACCAATTCCCCTCTTATCTCTTACTAATGCCCCCCAGCTCTCTCACCAATCCCCCATCTCTCTTACCAATGCCTCCCCAGCTCTCCCACCAATTCTCCCCTCCTCTCTTGCTAATACCCCCCAGCTCTCTCACCAATTCTCCCTCCTCTCTTACTAATGTCCCCCAGCTCTCTCATGAATCCCCCCTCCTCTCTTATTAATCACTTAAGGACCGCCGCATGTAAATATACATCGGCAGCATGGAACGTACAGGCACATGGACGTGCCTGTACGTTCCTGCCTAGACGCGGGTCGGGGGTCCGATCGGGACCCCTCGGTACATGCGGCGGTCCCTGTGGCTCTGGGAGCGATCCGGGATGAGGGGGTGGCTATTCGTTTTTAGCCACCCCCTCGCGATCGCTGCCAGCCAATCCGCTTCCTCCTCTGCCTGAACTGTAAACACAGACACCTCTCCTTCCGCCGGAATTTTCGCCAGGCGGAGGAGAGGAGACATCACACAGTGAGTAGCACAAGCACCACACTGACACCAGTACACATAGGGACACAAATCCCCCCCAGTCACCCCCCGATCACCCCCACAGCCCCCTGTCACAGTGTCACTAAATAGCAGAAATCATTTATTTACTGATCACGGCATTTAGTCTCAGTGTGACAGGCAGTTAGTGTCAGGCAGTTAGTGTAAGGTCCAGGGTAGCCCCCTAACCACCAATAAAGGTTTTAACGCCTTGATCACCCCCTAGTTAACCATTTCACCCCCCTTTTGCCGGTGTCACTAAGCGATCATTTTTCTGATCGCTGTATTAGTGTCGCTGATGCCGCTAGGTAGCTAGTTATTTTTTGAGGTTCGCCCGCCAGGTTTTTATAGTGTTAGGTACCCCCATAATTTTTTTAGATAACGTTTTTAACCCCTGATTGCCCCTAGAGTTAACCCTTACACCCCCTATTGCCAGCGTCACTAAGCGATTGTTTTTCTTACCGCTGTATTAGTGTCGCTAGTGCCGCTAGGTAGCTAGTTATTTTTTGAGGTTCGCCCGCTAGGTTTTTATAGCGTTAGGCCCCCATACATTTTCTAATAAAGGTTTTAACCCCTGGTGCCCCTAGAGTTAACCCTTTCACCCCCTATTGCCAGCATCACTAAGCGATCATTTTTCTGATCGCTGTATTAGTGTCGCTGATGCCGCTAGGTAGCTAGTTATTTTTTGAGCTTCGCCCGCTAGGTTTTTATAGCGTTAGGTACCCCCATAATTTTTTTAAATAAAGTTTTTAACCCCTGATTGCCCCTAGAGTTAACCCTTACACCCACTATTGCAAGCATCACTAAGCGGTCGTTTTTCTGATCGCTGTATTAGTGTCGCTGGTTCCGCTAGGTAGCAAGTTAGTGCCAGTAACGCTTACACCCACACGCACAGCATACACCCCCCATATGTGGAATTACACCCCAAAATACATTCTGCTGCTTCTCCTGAGTATGGGGATACCACCTGTGTGAACATTTTTGGGAGCCTAGCCCCATACGGGACCCCAAAAACCAATCACCGCCTTCAGGCTTTCTAGGGGTGGGGTTTTTGATTTCACTCCTCACTACCTATCACAGTTTCGAAGGCCATAAAATGCCAAAATAGCACAAAAAAAAACAAATGACCCCATTTTGGAAAGTAGACACCACAAGCTATTTGCTGAGAGGCATGTCGAGTCCATGGAATATTTTATATTTTGACACAAGTTGCGGGAATATGACAAACTGATTTTTTTTGCACAAAGTTGTCACTAAATGATATATTTCTCACACATGCCATGGTTATATGTGGAATTGCACCCCAAAATACATTCTGATGCTTCTCCTGAGTATGGGGATACCACATGTGTGAGACTTTTTGGGAGCCTAGCCGCGTACAGGACCCCAAAAACCAATCACTGCCTTCAGGCTTTTTAGGGGGGGGGGAATTTTTGATTTCACTCCTCACTACCTATCACAGTTTCGAAGGGCATAAAATGCCAAAATAGCACAAAAAAAAACCAAATGACCCCATTTTGGAAAGTAGACACCCAAGCTATTTGCTGAGAGGCATGTTGAGTCCATGGAATATTTTATATTTTGACACAAGTTGCTGGAATATGACAAACTGATTTTTTTTTGCACAAAGTTGTCACTAAATGATATATTTCTCACACATACCATGGTTATATGTGGAATTGCACCCCAAAATACATTTTGCTGCTCCTCCTGAGTATAGGGGTACCAATGTGTGGGACTTTTTGGGAGCCTAGCCGCGTATGGAACCCCGAAAACCATTCACCACCTTCAAGATTTCTAAGGACATACATTTTTGATTTCACTCACACAAATCGTGAAGGCGGTGATTGGTTTTCAGGGGCCCGTACGCGGCTAGGCTCCCAAAAAGTCCCACACATGTGGTATCCCCATACTCAGGAGAAGCAGCAGAATGTATTTTGGGATACAATTCCACATCTAACCATGGCATGTGTGAGAAATATATCATTTAGTGACAACGTTTTGTAAAATGTTTTTTATTAAATTTTTTTGTCATTATTCAATCACTTGGGGCAAAAAAATTAAATATTCGGGACCCCGAAAATCAAGCACCGCCTTCAAGATTTCTAAGGGCATACATTTTTGATTTCACTCCTCACTACCTATCACAGTTTTGAAGGCCATAAAATGCCAAGATGCCACACAACACCTCCAAATGACCCCATTTTGGAAAGAAGACAGCCCAAGCTATTTGCTAAGAGGCATGTTGAGTCCATGGAATATTTAATTTTTTTGCCCCAAGTGATTGAATAATGACAAAAAAATTAAATAAAAAACATTTTACAAAACGTTGTCACTAAATGATATATTTCTCACACATGCCATGGTTAGATGTGGAATTGTATCCCAAAATACATTCTGCTGCTTCTCCTGAGTATGGGGATACCACATGTGTGGGACTTTTTGGGAGCCTAGCCGCGTACGGGCCCCTGAAAACCAATCACCGCCTTCAAGATTTGTGTGAGTGAAATCAAAAATGTATGTCCTTAGAAATCTTGAAGGTAGTGAATGGTTTTCGGGGTTCCATACGCGGCTAGGCTCCCAAAAAGTCCCACACATTGGTATCCCCATACTCAGGAGGAGCAGCAAAATGTATTTTGGGGTGCAATTCCACATATAACCATGGTATGTGTGAGAAATATATCATTTAGTGACAACTTTGTGCAAAAAAAATCAGTTTGTCATATTCCCGCAACTTGTGTCAAAATATAAAATATTCCATGGACTTGACGTGCCTCTCAGCAAATAGCTTGGGGTGTCTACTTTCCAAAATGGGGTCATTTGGGGGGGGGTTTGTGCTATTTTGGCATTTTATGTCCTTCGAAACTGTGATAGGTAGTGAAGAGTGAAATCAAAAATCTGCGCCCTTAGAAATGCTGAAGGAGGTGATTGGTTTTCGGGGCCCCGTACGTGGCTAGGCTCCCAAAAAGTCCCAAACATGTGGTATCCCCGTACTCAGAAGAAGCAGCAAAATGTATTTTGGGGTGCAATTCCACATATAACCATGGCACGTGTGAGCAATATTTAATTTAGTGACAACTTTTTGTAAAAAAAAAAAAAATGTCATTATTCAATCACTTGGGACAAAAAAAAATATTCAATGGACTCAACATGCCTCTCAGCAGTTTCCTTGGGGTGTCTACTTTCCAAAATGGGGTCATTTGGGGGGGAGGTTTTGTACTGCCCTGCCATTTTAGCACCTCAAGAAATTAGATAGGCAGTCATAAAATAAAAGCTGTGTAAATTCCAGAAAATGTACCCTAGTTTGTAGACGCTATAACTTTTGCAAAAACCAATAAATATACACTTATTGTGATTTTTTTTACTAAAGACATGTGGCTGAATACATTTTGGCCTAAATGTTTGACCAAAATTTAGTTTATTCAATATTTTTTACTTTTTGTTATAAGAAAAAATTGGAGTTAGTACTCACCGGTAACTCCTTTTCCGGTAGTCTTCCAGGACAGCCCCTGAGAGATGGAGTCCCTCCCATCGAGACAGGAAACACATTGCCGTGATCTTTAAAAAGACGGTCCCCTTCAGTCCCTGGTCAGTCTTACCCCAAGAACCGAAGGATGGAACTGCAAGATATAACCAGAACAGGTTAACATGTGCATGTATTATATAACAATTCCTAAACAGAAGGGTGGGATCGTGCTGTCCTGGAAGACTACCGGAAAAGGAGTTACCGGGGAGTACTAACTCCAATTTTCCCTGAACGTCTTCCAGGACAGCCCCTGAGAGGATCCCAAAGTACTCACCAGATCTAGGGTGGGACCACAGCTTGGAGGACTTTCCTCCCAAAAGCCTGATCCTGGCTGGACAGCAGATCCAGTCTGTAATGTTTTGTAAAGGTGGCAAAACTTGACCACGTGGCCGCCTTACAGATCTGTTCCGGGGTGGCGCCAGCTCTTTCTGCCCAGGTAGTAGCAAGTGCCCTAGTGGAGTGGGCCCTAACTTCCCCCGGAAAAACTTTACCCATAGTCTTATAACTCTCTAGGATAGCTGACCTAATCCATCTAGCTATCGTGGTTTTGGAAGCTTTCTGTCCTTTGCGATGCCCCGAAAAAAGAACAAATAAGGAGTCTGAAAGTCCAAATGATTTTGTTGTTTCTAAATACTCTAAAACACACCGCCTCACATCTGGGAGATGAAACAGTCTCTCCTTCTCATTAGAAGCGGTTTGGCAAAAGGAAGGCAAAATAATGTCTTGGGACCTATGAAAACCTGAAGATATTTTTGGCAGGAACCCAGGGTCTGTCTTCAGAATGATTCTTTCCTCAAAAATTTCTAAAAATGGCTCTCTGACAGAGAGCGCTTGAATTTCGCTGACTCTGCGGGCTGTAGTAATTGCTACCAGGAGCACAGTCTTTAGGGTGAGCAGTCTTAGAGAGGTCTCTGATATGGGCTCAAATGGAGTACTCAAAAAGGCTTTTAGGACTACCGACAGGTCCCAAGTTGGCACTACTCTAGCTTTTACTGGTTTCTGCCTGGAAATTGACCTACAAAACCTAGAAACCAATTGATGTTCTTGTAGCCGCGTATCCAGATAGTCGCTTAAGGCTGCTATCTGCACCTTGATGGTACTCAGGGATAATCCTTTGTCTACACCGTCCTGTAAGAACTGTAGGATGTTTCCAATATTCTTGTCCGTTAGCCCCCGCTCCGACAACCAGGAATTTAATTTTTTCCAGGTTTTCCCATATATGGCTCTAGTAACCGGTTTCCTACTTTGGAGAAAGGTCTGAATTACCCTCTCCGAAAGGCCCTTCTTCCTTAGGATCTCTTCCTCAGTAACCATAATGAGAGTTTCAGCATGGGTAGATGTGGATACAACAGAGGTCCTTGTGACAGTAGATCCTGTCTGTACGGGAGTCTCAAAGGCGGCTGCTGCGACAGGCCTAGGAGTGTTGTAAACCAGGGTCTCTTGGGCCAGAAGGGGGCTACCAGAATCAGACAAGTTTCTTCTGTCAGAAACTTGGATAGAACTCTCGGAATAAGATGTAGTGGAGGAAGTGCGTACACTAGTCTAACTGTCCAGGGTGTCTGTAAAGCATCCACCGCCCAAGTATGATCTCCTGGAAACAGAGAGCAAAAAACGGGAACCTTGGTATTCCGTTTGGTTGCAAATAAGTCTATCTCTGGTACTCCCCACCGATCGGTTATGAGCTTGAAGGACTCCAAGTGTAGGGACCACTCTTGATTTGACACTAGGTGTCGACTCAGAAAGTCTGCGGTCTCGTTCTGCTCGCCCCTTCAGATGGATTGCAGAGATGGACTTCAAATGCCTCTCTGCCCAGAGAAACAGTCGATTTGCTAGTAGCATCAGACGAGGACTCCTTGTTCCTCCCTGTTTGTTCACATAGGCTACTGCCGTTACATTGTCTGAACGGACCTGTAAATGATGACCCTGTAGCTTCTCCTGAAATGCTAACAGTGCCCTTAAAATCGCTGCTAACTCCTTCCAATTGGAAGAGAGCTTCTTCTCTTCCGGTGTCCACCTGCCCTGTACCCAACGAGTGCCGAGGTGGGCTCCCCAACCCCAACTGCTCGTGTCTGTGGTCAGGATTGCCGAAATAGGAAGGCCCCAGAGAACCCCTTTGTCTAGGTTCTCTCTGTCCTTCCACCACCAGAGTGAACGTTTCACCCTGGCGGGAATCTTTACTGGATATTCTAAGTCTTTTCCTCTTGTTTGCTCCAACAGAAAACTTTGAAGAATTCTCTGATGGAATCTGGCCCACTGTACTGGTGGAATGGCCGCTGTCATCAGTCCGAGGACTGATCTCTCGTATAGTGCATGTGGGACTGGTTTGGAGGAATGACATCTTTAGATGTATATTGGAGATTTTTTCTTCCGGCAAAACGATCTTTTGCTCCACCGATAGAATCCTGTAACCCAAGTAAAGGATATCTTGAGTTGGAATCATCTTGGATTTCTCCAAACTGATGATCCAGCCCAAGTTTTGTAAACTGTACCGGGTCAGTTCTAGGTCTTGGCAGAGCTGTTTTTCTGACTGAGCCGTGATGAGAAGATCGTCTAGATACGGTACTACAGACACTGATTGGAGTCTCAGGGGAACTAGAGCTTCCCCAAGAATCTTTGAAAAGATTCTTGGAGAGGAAGAAAGGCCGAATGGCAGAGCTCTGCACTGGAAATGGTAAATTTTTCCCTCTATCAAGATTGCCATACGGAGGAATTTTTGGCATTCCTCCCTTATTGGAATATGCAAATAGGCGTCCCTTAAATCCAGGGTTGCCATAAAAGCATCCTTCTGTAGAAGATTTCTAACAGAATAAATCGACTCCATCCGAAATTTTTTGTATCGGATGGAGAGGTTTAGGGGCCGCAGGTTCATAATGAGTCTGAACTTGCCCGAGGGTTTTTTGACAACAAAAATATGAGAGTAGAAACCCTCCCCCTGCTCTTGAATTGGAACTGGTGCCAATACCTCTTGGTCCACCATGTCCCCTATTAACAAAGGTAAGGCTTTTGCCTTCTCTGGATGTCTGGGCAACTTTGTCACCAGAAATTTTGATGGAGGTTGGCTGTGGAACTCCAGTGTGTAACCTTTCCTGATAATGTTTAAAACAAATTCGTTCATGGTTACTTTTTCCCACTGGGGGAGAAAGTTCTTTAGTCTCCCTCCCACAGGAACCCTGACATCACTGTGGTTTGGGGGCTGGATTGGGGCGGCTAAAAAGTATGCCCTCTTTTCCTTTGCCCTTTTGTCCTGCCCAGTGATTCTTGGGCTTAGAATCTTTTCCGTTTTTTTCTGAGTCCTGGGTGGGACGAAAACATTTTCTTTGGAAATCCTTCTTTTTAAAAGGGAAGGATTTCTTTTTATCCGCCGTCCTTTCTAAGGCGGTTTCTAACTCTGGGCCGAAGACTAGGTCCCGTTAAACGGAACACTGCATAACTTCGTCTTGGATGCTATGTCTCCGGTCCAGGTTTTTAACCACACAGACCTTCTAGCTGCTACCGATAGAGCTGCTGATTTGGCTGTGAATTTTACCGTGTCTGTAGTAGCATCGGAAATAAAGCCGGTCGCCTTAAACAACATAGGGAAAGTCTTTAGTAGTTCTTCCCTAGGGGTACCTGACTTAAGGTGTTCCTCCAGCTGAGTCAGCCAGAACTCTAAATTTCTGGCCACACAGGAAGTAGCTAACGCTGGTTTAAG
The DNA here is from genome assembly GCA_029574335.1 of Rana kukunoris. Taxonomy (NCBI): domain Eukaryota; kingdom Metazoa; phylum Chordata; class Amphibia; order Anura; family Ranidae; genus Rana; species Rana kukunoris. The sequence continues at coordinate 72,021,376 of CM056060.1, forward strand.
GCCTGCCATGGAAGAGTCCCATGCCCTCTTCAGGACAATGTCGGTCCTTCTGTCCATTGGGACCTTCAGATGACCCATATCTTCAAAGACCAGGTCTGCCTGTTTAGAAACTTTGGCAAATGGAGCGTCCAATTTGGGCGCTTTGTTCCAGACTGCCTCTGGGTTCTCATCAAAAGGGAATCTCCTTTTGAGCGAGTTAGGAAAAAAGGTTTTTTTATCCGGTTCCGCCCACTCTCTGCGGACCAAATCAGAGAGTACCTCGTGGATAGGATAAAACTCTGGCTTTCTTCTTCCCTAGGGCAGCATACATTTTGTCGTGCCTAGATAACGGGGCTTCTTCCTCTTCAATTTCTAGAGTATCGTAGATGGCACCCAGTAACTCATCTACTTCTTCAATAGATAGTTTATATTTAGTTATTCTTTTAGCTGCGACCTGGCTCTCCTCTAGGTCCGAATCGGGGTCTGAGGATTCCGGTCTAGCTACTTCGGGGCTTCGCTCCCTTACTGTGCGGGGCTCCCCTGAACTAGGAATTGTGGGGCTTGGTGAAGGGGAAGTTGTGGCTGCACTACTATGAACTGCAGATGGGTTAACATTAACGATTAAATCCCTGAGGGATTTAAACGTCGAGGCCATTTCCTCTTTAAAGGAGCCAAGGAAATTAACTAAGGGAGAGTCTGCCTCTGATTTAAGCAATTTAGAAATACATTGCTTGCAGAGAGTTTTATCATACCCAGAGGAAAACTTGCTACCACAATTTGGGCATTTCTTGCGGCTAGACCTATCCTCCCTGGAAGTTTCCTTGGCCTAGAAGAAAAAAGGAAACACCTTTAGTTCCCACGGTGCCTGTTTCCACTGTCACCCGTGCTACCATCACCAGTTACCAGGGATGTGTCCCCCCCCATGGGGTAATCCCAGCCACCACTCCTAGCAGAAAAAATACACCCTAGAACTGCTCAGCAGCCTACCTGGGTGACGCTGGCGCCTGTTTCGTCCGGAGTCTGCGAGGGATTGACCTCCATGGTTGTCCCCTTCCTCCGCTCCCGCCGCTGGTCCGGTATAGCTGGCTGCTGGTCGGGATACAGGCCCAGACTGGGCTTTTTCTCTCTCTTCCACGCGCCGCAGAGACCCGGAACCGGAAGGTCTCGGCGCACGGCTTTGACGCGCTTCCGCCGGAAATGACGCATCTGCGTCTCCGACCCCCCAACGCTGGGAAGTTTGAAAAAATGAAATTCCCGCCGGGGGGAACAGGCGCCATTCCGCCCACTGACCCATTCGGCACCGGGGAAGGAGGGAGAAACGGGCCTGCTCCTGTCTGCCGGACGGTACCCGTGCCCAAAAGGTGAGACTAAAGTTTTTTGGCGTGCAATGGTCAGACCCGGTCCTCCCTGCAGCCCTTGAGAGAAGGTTCCTTTAGCAACATGTTCCTCCGAGGTAGGAAACACAAAGACTGACCAGGTACTGAAGGGGCCCTCCTTTTAAAGATCATGGCAACGTGTTTCCTGTCTCGATGAGAGGGACTCCATCTCTCAGGGGCTGTCCTGGAAGACGATCAGGGAAATATTTTTTTTTTTCAAAATTTATGGTCTTTTTCCGTTTATATCGCAAAAACTAAAAATTACAGAGGCAATCAAATAGCATCAAAAGAAATCTCTATTTGTGGGAAGAAAAGGACGCACATTTCGTTTCGGTACAACATTGCATGACCGCGCAATTACCAGTTAAAGCAGAGCCAAATTGTAAAAACACCTCTGAGCATTTAGCAGCATATTGGTCCGGGGCTTAAGTGGTTAATGTCCTCCTCTTCTCTCTTACTAATGCCCCACCAGCACTCTCACCAATTCCCCTTCTCTCTTACTAATGCCCCCCCAGCTCTCTCTCCAATCCCCATCTCTCTTATTAATGCCCCCCCCCAGCTCACATACCAAATCCCCCTCCTTTCTTACTAATGCCTCCCCCAGCTCTCTTACCAATCCTCCTTCTCTCTTACTAATGCCCCCCAGATCTTTAACCCATCCCTCTTCTCTCTTACCAATCCCCCCAGCTCTTTCACCAATTCCCCCTTCCTCTCTTTACTTATCCCCCCAGCTCTCTCAACAATCCCCCCTTCTCTCATACTAATGCCCCCCCAGCTCTCTCACCAATTCCCCCATCTTCTCTTACCAATGCCCCCCCCCCCCCCAGCTCTCCCATGGTATTTGTGCCTGTGCTTTTTTTAACACAGTGCCACTGACAGCTCCGAGTGTTAGGACTGTAGCATGGAGTTGAGGAGGAGTTTCACAGCTGTTTACTTGCTCCATGCTATAGTCCTGACAGGCGGGGAAGGAAGACACCTCTGGCATCCCCAATGTGATAGCAACAATGTGGGCAGTTGTGGCGCCGGGACCAGCAAATGTGGGCAATGTCCCCCTTGGGTGGCTGGCACAATCACATAGAAGCAGGTGGAGTGCTTCTCTGTGACACGTTCAGTTCCTCTTAGCTACAGTACCACAAGCCACTGACAGGCAGGATCGGGGTTCTTGAGAGGCGCGATCGGGGCCACCTACAGACTTACTTCAAATTGCGGGACGGTTGGGAGGTATGATTTTGGTCCCCCCCTCTCCCCCACCATTCTCCTGTCATCCGCTCCCCCCCACAATACAACCCTTCACCCTTATATGGCATACAGTTGATTTGCACTCCATTCATTTATAGAGCAGGAGTATTGAATTTAAATTCAAGGAGGTCAGGTCACTAAAAATGTTTACCATCCAAGGTCCAAATCTCAAAATTATGCTCTGACTCAGGAAGATTGTAGTCTTTGTATGTCTATCAAAAACGAGAAACGTACAATTTCTGTAGCATTATAATAGTATTTATGGTCGTTACCCTCTGACCGAGAGAGATGTGGATTACATAAACACGCGACAAGACTTACAACATAAATAGACCTGAAGTGTGCCTTGGTGGTCTGGTCAGTATGCCAAGAAAAGGGGGCATACCCAAAGTAAGTAATGGGTAGTTAATTGAAGAAGGATATGCTGAGAAGTGCCCTGAAAAAGGAAAGGGCGGGAGGGTGTCGAATGTGATTGAATGTGCAGACTCACGGACATGAGGTGAGCTGGGAAGAGTTGGCCCAGTGACGTGTAGTACCTCACACTGAACCGACAAAGAGCATGTGTGAGTGGGCTGCTTAAATACCCTCCGGGCTCCTTCCATAAACTCAGGCCACCATACTGGCCTTCTTATTTATGGTCATTACCCTCTGACCGAGAGAGATGTGGATCACATAAACACGCGACAAGACTTACAACATAAATAGACCTGAAGTGTGCCTTGGTGGTCTGGTCAGTATGCCAAGAAAAGGGGGCAAAAGACTCAGATAGGAAAATAGTTTATATTGATTTCTTGTAATTATTGAGCCAGCTTGGTAAAGGCTTGTGCCATTCCTTCATGAGGATTTGGGATGTATGTGGCAAAACAAGGAGACTTCCATCAGCCTGGTATCTTGATTACGTGGTATGGTACTCCCTGTTGGGAGGCAGCTGAGGCTGCTCTAATTTGGAAAGAATGTCCAGAGAACTGACTGGGGTTTGAAGCCCAAGTTACTTAGGAAGATTCTGACATGCTTGACACACTGGCTAACACTCAGGGAGCTGGTTTAGAAAGGGTAGCAACGAGCTACCATCAGTTGGCTGGGTAGATGGAGCAGTAGTGGGTCGAGCACCGGCACTGGGCATCAGGCGTTGTTAGTCTGAAACAGGTTGATGTCAACCCCCGGGCTGGTTTGTTGCGTTTGCAGACTGAGAGTGTAGTGGTTCGAAAGTGAGTCGGGTGGCGTCGAAGTAGTGTCTGACTGCCGGAGCCGCTGACTAAATTCACTAGGTTGTAGGGAACTGTAGAAGGCCTGGTAGATGGCTGTTTGGGTGACTAGTCTGGGCAAGCCCTAAACAGGGAACGAGTAAGGGTTTTAGACATGTCCCTAAAGAGGGGACTCTTGAAAGGTAGGCGCTTGCCACTGACTACAGGTTGGTGCTTCTGTATGCCCTGTAGGAGGGACTTGACTGCATGGGCTCGAAAATACTGACGGTTTACTGGGGTCCTGCAGGGACAGGAAATGCTGGATGCCATCTAGATATGGCGTGATAGCATTGTGAGAAATGGTCAGCTGCATGTGGCAATACGATATGAAGGCTAGGATGTGTCTAACGTTGCCTATTGCTGCTCCGGGGCAAGGGGCCAAAAATTTGCGATTAGTGTTCTAAGCAGTGCGATAGGCCTTCAGTGTGTTGCGTACCAAGGAGTGGTTAATAAGTTGGATTGCGTTGCGTTGGTGAGATGCGAATTGAGTCCATCGTCAGCAATGTCCATGGTGGGACAGGGATAGTTGTTGGGTCGGCTCCAGGCTCTTGCTGGAAAAACATCCATTCCAAGGTTGGAATAGGAAAGCGCATCAATTGCTTTTTGCATTTGCTTGGAATAGGTCTACATAAGATATTAACTGGTGACGGAGTGACAGCTGCGCGAGCCTGCGCAGGATGTGATGGGGAGTGACTTAGATCTACCTTAATTGATGATGTCGGCTGTGGCCTGATTGTCTGTGGTGAAGAACAGTGTCTGTCCTGTTCAAGTGTGGTCCCAGACCTGGGCAGCTGCCACGATGGGGTGCAGCACGAGGCGTGATGAAGACTGGGTGAAGCAAAAATGTAAGAGAATTTCTGGGGGCCAAGGTTTGGAGAACCAGTGGCGGCCTAAAAATGGCTGCAAAAGCCTTTTGTGGCTCGGCTGACACTGCCGGGATGAAGATTGAAATGCTGTTCTATCAGGTGGGGAAGTTGTCCCACATAGCTAAGTCTGCTACTGATGCTTGGTCTGGTTTGAGAACTTGGACTGGATCTTGCGTTGGTGTGAGAAAATCAAGACAATACACAGGTGCTCAACAAGACGATATACATGCACTCGCAGGCCAACGTGCACTCGCAGGCCAACGTGCACTGGCTGGTGCTGGATGAAAACCTGAACTAACCTCAGGGAAAAACACAGAGAAAAGATGAGTGGCCCGCGCGCCACTGAAGATGAATGGCCAACTGGGTGCCACTGTGTGTTTGTGTGGCTGATTGTTTGTCACTGAGGTGAGTTTGCAAGTTTAGTTTGTATTCGGGTTTGCACGTAGGTGTGTTTTATACTACTGCAGACAATATTGTGCGGTTGCAAGGGTGTCAGTGAGTGTCAGGTTGCTGGGACGATATTGTGTGGTTGCAGGGGCCTTGAGTATGAAGGTTTGTTTTGAAACGGCATTGTGTGGTTGCAAGGGTCTCAGTCTGGTTTGCCGAGATGGTATTGCGTGGTTGCAAGGCTCTAAGTCTGGTTAGCTGAGACGATATTGCGTGGTTGCAAAGGTCTCGATGATTATGAGGTTTGTTTTGAGATGGCATTGTGTGGTTGCACGGGTCTCAACAAGTGAGGGGTTGCTGAGACGATGTTGCGTTTGCAATGGTCTCAAATGAGTGTCAGGTTGCTAAGACGACTTTGTCTGGCTGCAAAGGTCTGAACGAGTGTCAGGTTGCTGAGACGAGATTGTGTGGTTGCAAAGGTCTAGACGAGTGTGAGGTAGCTGAGATGATATTACATTTTGCAAGGGTCTCAATTAAGTGTCAAGTTGCTGAGACAACATTCCTTTGTTTTTTAATTAAAATTACTGAATGAAACGCTGGTAAACATGAGTTACCGCATCTGGCAGTGTTTACAAGCTGTTACAGGCATTGGCGTTTCAAATGCCTCTGAACATCCGTCTGCACCCATTTTATTTTTTTATTTTTTTGGCAAGGTTTCTAAACTCAACTGCCTAGAAACGACTACAAATGATCCTGCGTACATGTACTGATAAGATAACATAGAGGAGAGATTGGGGATCCTGTGTAGATGTACTGATAAGATAATATAGAGAGATCGGGGCGGCTGAAACCACCCAACTGTTCCTAAACGTCTGTTTACCAACAGCAGTGTACATGAGGCCTAAGACGATTTGTCTGGCTGCAAGGGTCTCAATGAATGCCAGACTGCTGGGGTGAGACTGCATGGTCACAAAGGTCTTTGACGAGTGGGAGGTTGCTCGAGACGGTATTGCGTGGTTGCAAGGGTCTTGATGAGTGTGGGGCTGCTAAAAAGGTATTGCGTTTGCGAGGGTCTCCACAATGGTGTGAGGCTTCTGAGACGCTATTGTGTGGTTGCAAGGGTCTAGATGAGCGTGGGGCTGCTGAGACGGTATTGTGTTTGCAAGGGTCTCAACAATGGTGTAAGGCTGCTGAGACGGTATTGCATGGTTGCAATGGTCCTGATGAGTGTGGGGCTGCTAAGATGGTATTGCGTTTGCGAGGGTCTCAATAATGGTGTGAGGCTGCTGAGACGGTATTGTGTGGTTGCAAGGGTCTTGATGAGTGTGGGGCTGCTGAGACGGTATTGCGTTTGCGAGGGTCTCAACAATGGTGTGAGGCTGCTGAGATGGTATTGTGTGGTTGCAAGGGTCTTGATGAGTGTAGGGCTGCTGAGACGGTATTGCGTTTGTATGGGTCTCAACAAGGGTGTCAGGCTGCTGAGACGATTTTGCATGGTTGCAATGGTCTCAACAGGTGTCAGGTTGCTGGGCCGAGATTGTGTGGTGGCAATTTTTTTATTTATTTTTGCTGCACTTTTATATTAGCGTTTTTTTGCATTTTTTTTTTGCTTTCTTTTTATATATCTTTTTTTGTGTTTTGTAAGAGTCATGTGTTGCACGGGTCTTAACAAGGGCGTCAGACTGCTGAGACGATTTTGTGTGGTTGCAAGAGTCTCCATGAGTGTGGGGCTGCTGAGACGGTATTGCGTTTGCAAGGGTCTCAGCAGGTGTCCGGTTGCAGGGCCGAGATTGTGTGGTGGCAATTTTAACATTTTTTTGCACTGTTATATTTCTTTTTGTGTTTTTTTTTTTTTTTTGCATTTTTGTATTTTTTTTTTTTTGCGATATGTAAGGGTCATGTGTTGCAAGGGTCTTAACAAGGGTGTCAGGCTGCTTAGACGATATACGCGTGGTTGCAAGGATCTCAATGAGTGTGAGGGCTGCTGAGACGATATTGCGTTTGCAAGGGTCTCAACAAGCGTGTCAGGCTGCTGAGACGATTTTGCGTAGTTGCAGCAGTCTCAACAGGTGTCAGGTTGCCGGGGGGCTGAGATTGCGTGGTGGCAACGTTTTATTTTTTTTGCGTTTTTATATATATATATATATATTATTTTATTTTGCGTTTTGTAATTGTCATGTGTTGCAAGGGTCTTAACAAGGGTGTCAGGCTCCTGGGATGATTTTGCGTGGTTGCAAGGATCTCAATGAGTGTGGGGCTGCTGGGACAATATTGCGTTTGCAAGGGTCTCAACAAGGGTGTCAGGCTGCTGAGACGATTTTGCATGGTTGCAATGGTCTCAACAGGTGTCAGGTTGCCAAGGGGCTGAGATTGCGTAGTGGCAAAATTTTTTTTTTTTTTGCGTTTTTAGATCTTTTTTTTATTTTATTTTGCGTTTTGTAAAGGTTATGTGTTGCAAGGGTCTTAACAAGGGTGTCAGGCTGCTGAGATGATTTGCATGGTTGCAAGGTCTCAATCAATAAGAATTGGGTTACTGAGAAAGGATAGAAACACCTGGTTTGTTTGTACCTTAAGCAAGCAGTATAAGGTAGAAGGACAACGCCTGTTTGAATCGTAGGTTCCATAGGGGCCACTAATGAACAATATGGGAGACAACGAATGGTAGCAAATTGATAGGACATAAAGAATGTAATAACAAATTTTACTTGCGACAGTGGGCCATGCGAGTGAGTTTGCGGCGGACTGTGGCTGGAGTGAAACATGTAGAAAAGGTGTAGCGTGATGCCATGCATGGGGCAAAACAACAAGGTTTGGTGTAGAAAATAGAACACGAGAAGTGCGTACAAATATTTTATAAGCTCCACTGTGGGAACCGAACATATGATGCGGGTGACACCATGAGTGGCCAATAATTTTGACATGACAAACAAGCTAACGAATCCTACCTGGGACAGTGAACATGCAACTGGGTTTGCTTGGACTGGAGTGGATGTGCAAAACATTCGAAGAGTGTGGCGGGGTTTGGTGTTGCGCCATGCATGACGCACAGGCAATAACTTTGGTAAATAAATGAGAGAGAAGAAACGTGTACAAACAATTCGTAATGCGGAAACGAAAACACACGGCATGGGGGAAACATAGAATGGCAATAGTGGAAAGTATGCAATGTATCTGATAAAGAGAAATGACTGATACAAAAACAGGTGTAAAATGCATGAAACAAATCCGATACGAATCGGAAGTAAGGAGTGTTGAACAAATCTGCTGTGAATTGGTTGTATGCTACTCCTTGCTGTGAAACCGAACACCTACCAGCCACCCATCCCCCCAGGCTAATCAAATGCAGACAAGGCAGCAGGTGAGTTCAATTACCACCTCAATCTGCCAAAGAACCCATACAAAGAATATATGATAATCTCCAAATGAATGAGACAGCAAGCATGGACACTGAATATACAAATAAATAGTTGGTTTGGCAGGAGGAAGTTACAAATGTACCAAGCTTGTAACTAAGATGTTAGAACATAAGCAACAATAACTCAGAGGCAGATTTTTACAAAAGAAATGCAGGATAGGAAGCATAACGAATTGCAAGTTTGCACATGATACAAAAGGTTTGAATACAACCTGCGACGTTGAAGACCATGAACGGAGAAGCCGCAATGCACTTGCGATGTCGAATGTGATTGAATGCGCAGACTCACGGACATGAGGTGAGCTGGGAAGAGTCGGCCCAGTGACGTGTAGTACCGCACACTGAACCGACAAAGAGCATGTGTGAGTGGGCTGCTTAAATACCCTCCGGGCTCCTCCCATAAACTCAGGCCACCATACTGGCCTTCTTATTTATCCCCAACAGGGTTCATTTTACATCAGGTCCCCCATCATAAAAGTGCCTTAAATAAATGATATCACAGAAATAGATGCACTGGGGTCGGACACCTGTATAGGGGGTGTCAGCAGCAACCATAGATAGATTCATGCAATGTTATCTATAATGTTAAACCTTCCAATTTTAAACAGCTAAGATTACCTTCACATACATATTTGTTAAAAGAGAACGTTGCTGAAATAACGCAGTATCAAGTATCAAAAGCAATATTATTGCAGACTGTGAACTTATAATTATTTCTATTATAGCATTGTAGATGTGCACGTATCCAGTCTAGAACATTGAGACATTAGCAGAAATTTCATTATGTGAAGTTGACCCATAAGCTTGTCCAGAGCTTTCTGCTGAACTGTTAATTCCACGCGCTGAACAATTCCCACAATTGCCATTGTCCAAGCTCATTTCATCTAATTTGTTTGCTGTTGTGTAAAACCTGCCGGTAAGCAATCTCTGTTGTATGTCCACTTTGAGAATTCCTAGACCATCTTGCACACAAATCTTCACTATTTGATGTGTTTTTTCCACTCCCTAGATATAAAGTCATAGAATAAAGTAATCTGTAGTCGAAGCATTTTCTCTTAAACATTTTTTTCCTGGAGTGTTTTGCTTGTAGAGTGTATACATCATTCTTATTAAAATGTGCTCCCTTTGCTATCTAACATTATGGATGCCCTTAATGATTCTATATCCTGGTTATAAATCTTCACTGCCAACATGCCAGCCTTGATGTATCATACCTCTTATAGAATCCGTCTGTCAGAGCGAAGAACCTTTAATGTTTAATCATCTCCAGCTGTTCTTGATGTGCGCTGCCTACTTTGTTATAACAAGGCAGTTTAGTTACTTTTACACTAAATTATTTGAACTAAGTGGGGAAAAAGTCTGCATGTCCAGGTTATGTATCACTAGGAGTTTATAAACCTACAATCCATTTTCAGATTTTTTTCTAAGCAAGTTTCTTATATTCCATACTTCTGATCTACTAGGCCATGTGATTGTGATTGTAAAGGCAGAGGCCCGGATTCACAGACAGCAGGCGCACATTAGCGTAACCCCCTGTACAGCACGCTGACGCAGCGCGGAGAGGCAAGCACCGCATTCATCAAGCTCTTGTTTCCAACGCTGCGTCGGCGTGGCGTAGGTTTTGAAGGCGCAGGCTGGCATAGGTCGAAGTGGGTGTGACCCCATGCAAATGATTGTCCCAGCGTGGTGCAGTGTTTTACGCCCGGCGTATCATGAACGACGCATGCGCCGTGACGTGAACGCATGCACAGCACCCCTATGCGCATGCTCAGAACCACGGCGGCGCAACTGCCTAAGATACACCGCCCCCCCCCGGCCTACACCGAGAACAAACGTATGCCGAGCCATACGCCCGTCCAGCGCAAAAGTACGCCCAATTGTTCCCTGCTGCAGATGTACTTTTGTGATCTCTGCCAAGATGTCCGATACTGAGACTGATAGGGAGAGGAGGAAGAAAACATTTTCTGCTGAAGAGAGGGCGCTCCTGACCTCTGCCATCTCCAAATATGATTCCTTCCTCCATGGCGCACAAAGCATGGAAACCAGCAAGGCCAGGAAGCAGGAGATCCTCCAAAAGGTCGCCCTGGAGATAAATGCCCTTGGGCATGAGACCAGGACCTGTAAGGACATCGCCAAGAAGATAAATGACATGCGTTGGTGGGTCAGGGAGAAGCTGGCCAAGGTGAAGAGGCACCTCAGGGGCACGGGAGGCGGACCAGCCAGTACTGTCAAGTTGACAGCTGAGCAGGAGGTAATTGCCACCTGTCTAGAGCAGGAGAAGATGGAGGGCCTGGAGGCTTTTGACTCCAGTGAACAGGACTTGACGAAAGGTAAGTGTGTTTTATTCCCCATCCGGTGTGTAGCATGTAAGGGGGTGCAAGGGAACACGTGACAAGTGTGTGGGTCCACCAACATGTGAATGCTTTGTGTCATCCACAGATGTGCTGGAGGAAGCTAGGCCATCCTCTGCTGCTGGACGACCCACGCCATCCAGGAAACATCCTCTTCCTGTGTCTGACCCCCTGGCAAGCCCCGTAACATCTGGTCTAGAGGTCATTGAGGAGGAGCAGGTGGACATCCATCAGGAGGAGTGTGTTTATCTTGAAGAGGATTCCATCTTTCCCGGTCCCTTTAGAGACGGTGGCCCCCCTGACCCCCTCAAGGGCTACCTTGTCCAGGGGAACCCCCTCAAGGGATACCCCGTCCAGGGGAACCCCCTCAAGGGCTACCCCGTCCAGATGGACACAACCGGCTACATCTCCTAGGAAGGCTCTGTGCAAGATTAGGGGTGTAGCCGGATCCCTCCAAGAAGGGCTTGATAGGGAACAGGCCCACCCGACGCACCACATGGCAGATATTGCCTGCGACCTGCATCGTGTGGCTGACAGCCTGGCCTCTTTTGTTGGGTCCTCGGCCAAGACATAGGCTAAAAGAACAGTGGTTGTGCAGTGCCTCGCGCAACAGGCTGGCCATACCCTGGCGATTTTGGACTGCCTGCAGGAGGTAAATGCCAACTGCACAGCCATGGTCACATGCCTCTGCGACCAAACCCAATCCCTCGATGCCATGCGTCACCAGATGGTAGCAGGGGGTCCCCTCTACATCTGGGAACGTTCAGGCCACCCAGGACCGGCATACCGCGGCTATTGTGGAGCGGCAGGCCACAGCAACAGGGATCCTGGCAGAGGTGAAGAGCCTGGGGAGATTGTGCAGGCCAACACTGCCGCCATCCAGGTGGAGGGTAGGCAGAACAGGCGCCTACAGCGCCAGACCAACGCCAGGCAGCTGTGGATGCAGGCAGAGAGCAATAGCGTGCTAACACGCATTGCCGTTGCCTTGGAGGGGATGCAGGCAACATCTGCCATCAACTTCAGGAGCGACAGCCCAGGGGATGAACCTCCTCGTGATGTACCCACCCCCCACCACCATGTCGTTGCCACGACTATTGAGGAGCCGAACCCTTGGCACGAGGCCTGGCCCACGAGACGCAAATTACTCTGGACGTTTGCAGCTCAGAGTATGAGCTTTTTATTTTGGTTCTCCCCACGACCGTGTGAATGTGGAATAACTTTACTTCGGACGTACGCCTTACGTAAACGGCGTATATTACAGCTAGGGATGAGCTTTGTGTTCGAGTTGAACGTATGTTCGACTCGAACATCCTCTGTTTGCGCGTTCGTCGAAATTCGAACAAAATGGGTCGTTTGTGCCAAATTCGAGTGACACGCCACGGCCCATAATTCACTGCGGCATTGCGTGCTGATGTTTGGCCAAGCATGCTGTATGTCCCGCATGCTTGGCCAATCACAGCGTGCAAAAAACGGAGAGGGCTTTAGCACATGCCCCACACTATAAAAGTCAGCCTGCAAGGCGGCCTCGTGTAGTGTGTTGCGACGTTGTTAAAGAGATCAGTCCTATAGAGAGAGAGAGAGAGAGAGAGAGAGAGACAGCGGGCCAGATTCACGTACATCGGCGCATTTTTGGACTGGCGTAGTGCAACTCCTTTAAGTTAGACCGGCTTAATTTCGAGGCGCAAGTACCGTATCCTTGTAGTATTTTCGGCCAAATTTGCACCGGTGCAATGTAAATTCCGAGGCGTAAGGCGGTGTAATTCAAAGTGGGAAGGACGTGGGCGTGTTCCATTGAAATGAGCCGTGACCCCATGCAAATGAAGGGCCGGCCAGACTGGGCATGTGCACATGAAGCAGACTATGGTCAGCACCTCTCTGAGCATGCTCAGAACTCGGCACAGCGCAATCAGTTAGATAGTAACTAGGCCCGTCAGACTTAGTGAGCTATGCACAGTGCTTAAATAGACCGAGAGAAATGCCCTTCCATTGCAAAAGTACATCCAATTTTTTCACTTCCTGAAGCAAGGTGCTTTTATTCCGTTGTCTGTTGCTGTTTGGAGGTTTGTGTCGTGTCGGTGTGTGTGTGTGTATATATATATATATATATATATATATATATATATATATAATATTAAATAAGATAATTATAATAATATTAAAATTAGTAAATTTATATTAGTTAAAAAAATAAAAATATATATTTGTTATATTAATTATTATAAAATATATACTAAACAGAAAAAAATGTATATAAAATATATATTTACCCATTAGGGTGAAAAGAGCCACTGGCAAGGAAATGGAGTGTTGCCAGTACCTTGCCCAGTGGCGGTCGGCAGATCCTCTCCCGTGTAAGAACAGGGGAGTCCTCGCTATGGTGAATAAAGTAGCTGTTGCCTCCCAGTAGGAACCCTATGTGGGGAGCTAATATAAATATGAATAGTAGAAAGGGAAATGGCGCTGCTAAATTAATACCTTTGTTGGGTATATCCGTGGGGTGAGCCCAATGGTAATAGGCCCCCCTTTTGGCTGGAATTAGGGTGCAATTGGAGAGATACCCTGTGTTAATAGGAGGGTAGATGTTGGTTCCTCAACTTCCACTAATTTCAGTGAAATTGAGTAAAGGTGGATTAATTAGGTCAGGAGCCTGTGCAGGCCAGCTGGCCCAAAGATTGCTAAAGTAAAATGATCCTATGCTGCTATAAGGATGCCAGTTGTGACCGATGCACCCTAAACCATATAAAACAAAGAAAAAAATGTGTCTCTAGAGTCTAATAGGTAGGAATCCCTACTAGTGTCGTTACTAGTGTAATCAACCACACTAGTAGGGATTCCTACCTATTAGACTCTAGAGACACATTTTTTTCTTTGTTTTATATGGTTTAGGGTGCATCGGTCACAACTGGCATCCTTATAGCAGCATAGGATCATTTTACTTTAGCAATCTTTGGGCCTGCTGGCCTGCACAGGCTCCCGACCTAATTAATCCACCTTTACTCAATTTCACTGAAATTAGTGGAAGCTGAGGAACCAACATCTACCCTCCTATTAACACAGGGTATCTCTCCAATTGCACCCTAATTCCAGCCAAAAGGGGGTCTATTACCATTGGGCTCACCCCACGGATATACCTGACAAAGATCCTCTCCCTTTGCCCTCCTCCGTGCCCTCCTCCGTGCCCTCCTCCTTCTGCGCTCATCTAATGTCAGTAGTATAGCTATGAGCAAGGATGCCCCTGGCATGTTGGCATACAGATTGTTGTCCTGCAAGTGTGGCTGCTCAGCTCGGCCCTAATGGTGTTGCTTTTGCTGACATGTAGACGGATTGTCTAATTTTAAGCAAGCTTTTATAAGGTCTAATTTTAGACCGGCCGTGCAGCTGATAAGCACATCGTGTAGACTGCACCGCACAAATTTACTTTTGTGGATCGGCGTATCTCCCTCATTTGCATATTTGCATAGCAAATCAATGGTGTGTCTAGTGCAGTTTTGCACGCACGCTGCGCCGGTCTATCCAAATTACGTCGGTCTAAAAAATGTGGATTTCAGGCGTATATCGTTTTGGGGATACAGTGCATAGATAAGCGTGTGCATTTTTAGACTTACGCGTGCCTAACTCGTGATACTCCGGAGTAAGTGCTTTGTGAATCTGGCCCAGCGTCTTTATTACTAGATAGATAGATAGAGCAGGCAGGCTAGTCAGTTTAGTTACATTTACAGTGTGTAGAGGATATACAGTACAGACCAAAAGTTTGGACACATCTTCTCATTCAAAGAGTTTTCTTTATTTTCATGAGTTACACTGGAGGCATCAAATCTATGAATTAACACATGTGGGAATATATCCATAACAAAATAGTGTGAAACAACTGAAAATATATGTCATATTCTAGGTTCTTCAAAGTAGCCACCTTTTGCAGCAGACACATCTCTAGAACAACTGTTAAGAGGAGACTGTGTGAATCAGGCCTTCATGGTAGAATATCTGCTAGGAAACCACTGCTAAAGAAAGGCAACAAGCAGAAGAGACTTGTTTGGGCTAAAGAACACAAGGAATGGACATTAGACCAGTGGAAATCTGTGCTTTGGTCTGATGATTCTAAATTTGAGATCTTTGGTTCCAACCACCGTGTCTTTGTGCGACGCAGAAAAGGTGAACGGATGGACTCTACATGCCTGGTTCCCACCGTAAAGCATGGAGGAGGAGGTGTGATGGTGTGGGGGTGCTTTGCTGGTGACACTGTAGGGGATTTATTCAAAATTTAAGGCATACTGAACAAGCATGGCTACCACAGCATTTTGCAGCGGCATGCTATTCCATCCAGTTTGCGTTAGTTGGACCATCATTTATTTTTCAACAGGACAATGACCCCAAACACACCTCCAGGCTGTGTAAGGGCTATTTGACCAAGAAGGAGAGTGATGGGGTACTGCGCCAGATGACCTGGCCTCCACAGTCATCAGACCTGAACCCAATCGAGATGGTTTGGGGTGAGATGTAAAGCAGAGTGAAGGCAAAAGGGCCAACAAGTGCTAAGCATCTCTGGGAACTCCTTCAAGACTGTTGGAAGACCATTTCAGGTGACTACCTCTTGATGCTCATCAAGAGAATGCCAAGAGTAGGGTTGTCCCGATACCACTTTTTTAGGACCGAGTACAAGTACCGATACTTTTTTTCATGTACTCGCCGATACCGAATACCGATACTTTTTAAATGCAGCCACGTGTCCCCAAATGCAGCCATGTCCCTCTGAGTTCAGCCATGGTCCCTCTGAGTTCAGCCATGGTCCCTCTGAGTTCAGCCATGGTCCCTCTGAGTGCTCCGCACTCCACCCCGCACTAGAAAAAAAAAAAAAGTATTCTATTTAGGTATCGGGAGTATTTGCGCGAGTACAAGTACTAGCGCAAATACTCGGTATCGGTCCCGATACTGATACTAGTATCGGTATCGGGACAACCCTAGCCAAGAGTGTGCAAAGCAGTAATCAAAGCAAAAGGTGGCTACTTTGAAGAACCTAGAATATGACATATTTTCAGTTGTTTCACACTTTTTTGTTATGTATATAATTCCACATGTGTTAATTCATAGTTTTGATGCCTTCAGTGTGAATCTACAATTTTCATAGTCATGAAAATAAAGAAAACTCTTTGAATGAGAAGGTGTGTCCAAACTTTTGGTCTGTACTGTATATACATCCCAGAAATTGTACATATATTTATACACTGTATAGTTTAGCTAGATTAGCTATTGTTATTTGTCAGGCAGTTGATTGTGCTAGCTGCAGTCTTCTAACGTGTTGTATTGCCTGTGTGCTGTATAGTTTGCACCTAAACGTACTTGGTCTTACTGCACTTGTGCCGTATAGTTTGCACCTAAACGTACTTGGTGTTACTGAACTTGGGCCTTATAGTTTGCACCTAAACGTACTTGGTGTTACCGCACTTGTGCCGTATAGTTTGCACCTAAACGTACTTGGTGTTACTGCACTTGGGCCGTATAGTTTGCACCTAAACGTACTTGGTGTTACAGCACTTGTGCCGTATAGTTTGCACCTAAACATACTTGGTGTTACTGCACTTGGGCCGTATAGTTTGCACCTAAATGTACTTGTTGTTACTGCACTTGGGCCGTATAGTTTGCACCAAAACGTACTTGTTGTTACTGTACTTGTGCCATATAGTTTGCACCTAAACGTACTTGGTGTTACTGCACTTGTGCCATATAGTTTGCACCTAAACGTACTTGGTGTTACTGCACTTGGGCCGTATAGTTTGCACCTAAATGTACTTGTAGTTTACTGCACTTGTGCTGTATAGTTTGCACCTAAACGTACTTGTTGTTACTGCACTTGTGCCATATAGTTTGCACCTAAACGTACTTGGTGTTACTGCACTTGGGCCGTATAGTTTGCACCTAAACGTACTTGGTCTTACTGCACTTGTGCCGTGTAGTTTGCACCTAAACGTACTTGGTGTAAAGAGGGCTCCTGCGCTACCGAGAGGGGTGGGATGGGGACACTGCTGCAAACACCTAACACTCTGTCCTGGGCAGAGAGAAATGCAAAATGAAGAAAGGGGGGGGTGGTGTCTGCGCTGTGAAAGGTGGAAGAAAAAATTAGAGGTATCACAGGGATGGGTGACTGGGCACGTGAACGTGTGTGAAAGGGGGTGGGAACAGACTCAGAGCAAAACAATAGCAAAACATGAGTATTTGTACCAATGCAGGGCATATAACATATAAGTCACAATGTGGCAATAAAAAGTGAAATTCCACAAGTGACAGGCATACTCAAAATAATCAAAATAACAAAAGAAAGTCCATGTGACAAAAGAAACCAAAAAATTGAATGTACACAAAATGCTGAAAACTTGCAAAAAAAATGTGTTAGACCAGAGGAGACATCCCACCGGGAATGCCTCTGGATAAAGGTATAAAATGTACAAAAAAAGTCTCTCAAATGTTTCCCCAATGTCCAGAAAGAAGATCCAGAGATAAAGATGTGGTGTCAGGAAAGAAGTTTGCAGTGAACACCTCTAGTGGTCACGCCTGACGCAGCAAGACCCACCTGCCGTCCGTCTGGGATCTTTATGTCCAGCACCATTTTTTAAATGTGAGTGCAATCTGTGTGTTTTAATAAATGTGTTCAATTTTGCGGGGCTGTGCTATGGTCTGTTTCTCTCCTGGCATGCACGCTGTCTGAGGCTTCCTCCGATTGGTTCCGAGTGCCACCCAGCCCATCCACAGGAGAGGAGTAGCCAGGTGCATACTTAGGACCAAGGACGAACTCGCAGTTCGTGGGAAATAGGCCCACCATCCATCACCTCTATGTGAGTGGATGCATGTGTGATTTATGACGTTTGAGTAGATGTTCCCTTCACACTGTACCAAGACTCGTTCTGTATCTTTTCCATGCCTTACTGCTGAGGAGTGCTGCGGTCGTTTTTCTATTGAAGTGTTACCCCCCCTGGAGGTGTTTTTTTTTTGTCTATCCGTGCAATAACCGTGAGGTGAGGAGCTAGGGACCACTAGAGGTGTTCACTGCAAACTTCTTTCCTGACACCATCTTTATCTCTGGATCTTCTTTCTGGACATTGGGGAAGCATTTGAGAGACTTTTTTTGTACATTTTATACCTTTATCCAGAGGCATTCCCTGTGGGATGTCTCCTCTGGCCTAACACATTTTTTTTGCAAGTTTTCAGCATTTTGTGTACATTAAATTTTTTGGTTTCTTTTGTCACATGGACTTTCTTTTGTTATTTTGATTATGCCTGTCATTTTTGGAATTTCACTTTTTATTGCCACATTGTGACTTATATGTTATATGCCCTGCATTGGTACAAATACCCATGTTTGCTATTGTTTTGCTCTGAGTCTGTTCCCACCCCCTTTCACACACGTTCACGTGCCCAGTCACCCATCCCTGTGATACCTCTAATTTTTTCTTCCACCTTTCACAGAGCAGACACCACCCCCCCTTCTAAACGTACTTGGTGTTACTGCACTTGGGCCGTATAGTTTGCACCTAAACGTACTTGGTGTTACTGAACTTGGGCCTTATAGTTTGCACCTAAACGTACTTGGTGTTACCGCACTTGTGCCGTATAGTTTGCACCTAAACGTACTTGGTGTTACTGCACTTGGGCCGTATAGTTTGCACCTAAACGTACTTGGTGTTACAGCACTTGTGCCGTATAGTTTGCACCTAAACATACTTGGTGTTACTGCACTTGGGCCGTATAGTTTGCACCTAAATGTACTTGTTGTTACTGCACTTGGGCCGTATAGTTTGCACCAAAACGTACTTGTTGTTACTGTACTTGTGCCATATAGTTTGCACCTAAACTTACTTGGTGTTACTGCACTTGTGCCATATAGTTTGCACCTAAACGTACTTGGTGTTACTGCACTTGGGCCGTATAGTTTGCACCTAAATGTACTTGTAGTTTACTGCACTTGTGCTGTATAGTTTGCACCTAAACGTACTTGTTGTTACTGCACTTGTGCCATATAGTTTGCACCTAAACGTACTTGGTGTTACTGCACTTGGGCCGTATAGTTTGCACCTAAACGTACTTGGTCTTACTGCACTTGTGCCGTGTAGTTTGCACCTAAACGTACTTGGTGTAAAGAGGGCTCCTGCGCTACCGAGAGGGGTGGGATGGGGACACTGCTGCAAACACCTAACACTCTGTCCTGGGCAGAGAGAAATGCAAAATGAAGAAAGGGGGGGGTGGTGTCTGCGCTGTGAAAGGTGGAAGAAAAAATTAGAGGTATCACAGGGATGGGTGACTGGGCACGTGAACGTGTGTGAAAGGGGGTGGGAACAGACTCAGAGCAAAACAATAGCAAAACATGAGTATTTGTACCAATGCAGGGCATATAACATATAAGTCACAATGTGGCAATAAAAAGTGAAATTCCACAAGTGACAGGCATACTCAAAATAATCAAAATAACAAAAGAAAGTCCATGTGACAAAAGAAACCAAAAAATTGAATGTACACAAAATGCTGAAAACTTGCAAAAAAAATGTGTTAGACCAGAGGAGACATCCCACCGGGAATGCCTCTGGATAAAGGTATAAAATGTACAAAAAAAGTCTCTCAAATGTTTCCCCAATGTCCAGAAAGAAGATCCAGAGATAAAGATGTGGTGTCAGGAAAGAAGTTTGCAGTGAACACCTCTAGTGGTCACGCCTGACGCAGCAAGACCCACCTGCCGTCCGTCTGGGATCTTTATGTCCAGCACCATTTTTTAAATGTGAGTGCAATCTGTGTGTTTTAATAAATGTGTTCAATTTTGCGGGGCTGTGCTATGGTCTGTTTCTCTCCTGGCATGCACGCTGTCTGAGGCTTCCTCCGATTGGTTCCGAGTGCCACCCAGCCCATCCACAGGAGAGGAGTAGCCAGGTGCATACTTAGGACCAAGGACGAACTCGCAGTTCGTGGGAAATAGGCCCACCATCCATCACCTCTATGTGAGTGGATGCATGTGTGATTTATGACGTTTGAGTAGATGTTCCCTTCACACTGTACCAAGACTCGTTCTGTATCTTTTCCATGCCTTACTGCTGAGGAGTGCTGCGGTCGTTTTTCTATTGAAGTGTTACCCCCCCTGGAGGTGTTTTTTTTTTTTGTCTATCCGTGCAATAACCGTGAGGTGAGGAGCTAGGGACCACTAGAGGTGTTCACTGCAAACTTCTTTCCTGACACCATCTTTATCTCTGGATCTTCTTTCTGGACATTGGGGAAGCATTTGAGAGACTTTTTTTGTACATTTTATACCTTTATCCAGAGGCATTCCCTGTGGGATGTCTCCTCTGGCCTAACACATTTTTTTTTGCAAGTTTTCAGCATTTTGTGTACATTAAATTTTTTGGTTTCTTTTGTCACATGGACTTTCTTTTGTTATTTTGATTATGCCTGTCATTTTTGGAATTTCACTTTTTATTGCCACATTGTGACTTATATGTTATATGCCCTGCATTGGTACAAATACCCATGTTTGCTATTGTTTTGCTCTGAGTCTGTTCCCACCCCCTTTCACACACGTTCACGTGCCCAGTCACCCATCCCTGTGATACCTCTAATTTTTTCTTCCACCTTTCACAGAGCAGACACCACCCCCCCTTCTAAACGTACTTGGTGTTACTGCACTTGGGCCGTATAGTTTGCACCTAAACGTACTTGGTGTTACTGAACTTGGGCCTTATAGTTTGCACCTAAACGTACTTGGTGTTACCGCACTTGTGCCGTATAGTTTGCACCTAAACGTACTTGGTGTTACTGCACTTGGGCCGTATAGTTTGCACCTAAACGTACTTGGTGTTACAGCACTTGTGCCGTATAGTTTGCACCTAAACATACTTGGTGTTACTGCACTTGGGCCGTATAGTTTGCACCTAAATGTACTTGTTGTTACTGCACTTGGGCCGTATAGTTTGCACCAAAACGTACTTGTTGTTACTGTACTTGTGCCATATAGTTTGCACCTAAACTTACTTGGTGTTACTGCACTTGTGCCATATAGTTTGCACCTAAACGTACTTGGTGTTACTGCACTTGGGCCGTATAGTTTGCACCTAAATGTACTTGTAGTTTACTGCACTTGTGCTGTATAGTTTGCACCTAAACGTACTTGTTGTTACTGCACTTGTGCCATATAGTTTGCACCTAAACGTACTTGGTGTTACTGCACTTGGGCCGTATAGTTTGCACCTAAACGTACTTGGTCTTACTGCACTTGTGCCGTGTAGTTTGCACCTAAACGTACTTGGTGTAAAGAGGGCTCCTGCGCTACCGAGAGGGGTGGGATGGGGACACTGCTGCAAACACCTAACACTCTGTCCTGGGCAGAGAGAAATGCAAAATGAAGAAAGGGGGGGGGGGGTGGTGTCTGCGCTGTGAAAGGTGGAAGAAAAAATTAGAGGTATCACAGGGATGGGTGACTGGGCACGTGAACGTGTGTGAAAGGGGGTGGGAACAGACTCAGAGCAAAACAATAGCAAAACATGAGTATTTGTACCAATGCAGGGCATATAACATATAAGTCACAATGTGGCAATAAAAAGTGAAATTCCACAAGTGACAGGCATACTCAAAATAATCAAAATAACAAAAGAAAGTCCATGTGACAAAAGAAACCAAAAAATTGAATGTACACAAAATGCTGAAAACTTGCAAAAAAAATGTGTTAGACCAGAGGAGACATCCCACCGGGAATGCCTCTGGATAAAGGTATAAAATGTACAAAAAAAGTCTCTCAAATGTTTCCCCAATGTCCAGAAAGAAGATCCAGAGATAAAGATGTGGTGTCAGGAAAGAAGTTTGCAGTGAACACCTCTAGTGGTCACGCCTGACGCAGCAAGACCCACCTGCCGTCCGTCTGGGATCTTTATGTCCAGCACCATTTTTTAAATGTGAGTGCAATCTGTGTGTTTTAATAAATGTGTTCAATTTTGCGGGGCTGTGCTATGGTCTGTTTCTCTCCTGGCATGCACGCTGTCTGAGGCTTCCTCCGATTGGTTCCGAGTGCCACCCAGCCCATCCACAGGAGAGGAGTAGCCAGGTGCATACTTAGGACCAAGGACGAACTCGCAGTTCGTGGGAAATAGGCCCACCATCCATCACCTCTATGTGAGTGGATGCATGTGTGATTTATGACGTTTGAGTAGATGTTCCCTTCACACTGTACCAAGACTCGTTCTGTATCTTTTCCATGCCTTACTGCTGAGGAGTGCTGCGGTCGTTTTTCTATTGAAGTGTTACCCCCCCTGGAGGTGTTTTTTTTTGTCTATCCATGCAATAACCGTGAGGTGAGGAGCTAGGGACCACTAGAGGTGTTCACTGCAAACTTCTTTCCTGACACCATCTTTATCTCTGGATCTTCTTTCTGGACATTGGGGAAGCATTTGAGAGACTTTTTTTGTACATTTTATACCTTTATCCAGAGGCATTCCCTGTGGGATGTCTCCTCTGGCCTAACACATTTTTTTTGCAAGTTTTCAGCATTTTGTGTACATTAAATTTTTTGGTTTCTTTTGTCACATGGACTTTCTTTTGTTATTTTGATTATGCCTGTCATTTTTGGAATTTCACTTTTTATTGCCACATTGTGACTTATATGTTATATGCCCTGCATTGGTACAAATACCCATGTTTGCTATTGTTTTGCTCTGAGTCTGTTCCCACCCCCTTTCACACACGTTCACGTGCCCAGTCACCCATCCCTGTGATACCTCTAATTTTTTCTTCCACCTTTCACAGAGCAGACACCACCCCCCCTTCTAAACGTACTTGGTGTTACTGCACTTGGGCCGTATAGTTTGCACCTAAATGTACTTGGTGTTACTGCACTTGTGCCGTATAGTTTGCACCTAAACGTACTTGGTGTTACTGCACTTGGGCCGTATAGTTTGCATCTAAATGTACTTGTAGTTTACTGCACTTGTGCTGTATAGTTTGCACCTAAACGTACTTGTTGTTACTGCACTTGGGCCATATGGTTTGCACCCAAACGTACTTGTTGTTACTGCACTTGGGCCGTATAGTTTGCACCAAAACGTACTTGTTGTTACTGCACTTGTGCTGTATAGTTTGCACCTAAACGTACTTGTTGTTACTGCACTTGGGCCATATGGTTTGCACCCAAACGTACTTGTTGTTACTGCACTTGGGCCGTATAGTTTGCACCAAAACGTACTTGTTGTTACTGCACTTGTGCTGTATAGTTTGCACCTAAACGTACTTGGTGTTACTGCACTTGGCTAAAAAGGAAAAAATTCAGCGCTGGAAAAATAATCATACACAATATACAAATTAAACAAATTAATGCAAGCCAGCACTGAAGGATCAATTCAAATAAAATGTCCCAAAGTAACTTCAATAACAAAAAGTGCAGCGCAATAAACACAAATATCAAGTGACATCTATAATTACAAAAGTGAAATAAGCAAAGAAAGTCCATATAAAAGTGCACTAGTGAGTAGAGTAATCTGAAAATGCTCCAATCCAAACGTGACTAGGTGCAAAAAATCCAAGATCAGTGACCGACAGGACAGATCCTCCACCGGATAATTAAAGATGGCCTCTCACCTAAGTTACTCGACCCAGGGCTAGGTCACACAGCATAAACACAAGCACATCCAGATCTTTTAAGATAGGGATACCAAAACAGCAGGCAGCTCAGCAGTTCCCGGGTCCACAGATAGGTTATGCAAATAAAAGAAGGGAAAGAATAGTGCTCTCTGTAGCAAACTGATTTATTAAAATAACGGTATAAAAACTCACATAGCTGACACTCGCGGCAGAGTGTATGGTAAAATGCAGTATGCCCTGGATCTCCAGGTTTCCGGAAAGACAGACAGCAAACACGTGTGAGACGGCGATCGCGGGTGACGTCACGTGACTCCTCCCCCTCCTACGCGTTACGTCCCAGTGGGCGGGACTTCATCAGCGTGGGGTGGAGAGATCAACGTGGACGTCCCGCTCTGATCTAAATAATGTGCCGTTGCCACAGCAACATGAACACAAAAGAAACCTGCAAACCTGCGCCACCTAGTGTTCACTTGATAGAAGGCAGCAAGCACCTATTGTCATACAGGCAAACAGTAAGCAGGAATAAAAAGCCTCAAAATAAAAATAGATCAAATATATGATTATATATATATATATATATATATATATATATATATATATATATATATATATAAATCAAAAGAGAGTATAGTGAAAACTACACCAAAAATATAATATTTAAAATTAATATTAAAAGGTTATAATTAATGACGTCATCCGCAATCGCCTCCTCATTACAACTAAAATAGATGATAAACATTACCAATATCATTAAGTTATCACCCATAGCAACAACAAAAGGTATATATATCACCACAATGATTAGTAATGAGAGAAAATACTTATATACATACAAATATGCAAAAACATTGGTATTTCTCATCCTTACAAATTATAAAATATAAAATATAAAATACCCCCAATACACTAATTACCGGTTAGATATAAAACAGTTGAGATCAAACTCAACATTGAGGCCGGCCGGAACAGAAACTTTTGTTTCATAAATCCAAAAGGATTCTCTGCGACTCAGTTGGCGAATATAGTGCCCACCTCGCCAGTGTTTGGAGACTTTCTCTATTCCCCAAAATTTGAGGCCCTTAGGGTCCTTATGGTGGCATTCCCTGAAATGCTTGGACACACTATGGTTCCTTTTGCCACGTCTGATGTTACTAATATGTTCTCCCACCCTCACATGCAACTCCCGTGAGGTACGTCCAACATATTGTAATCCGCACTCGCACTCAAGCATATAGTCCACGCCCACTGTGGAGCACGTGATCAGCTGCTTAATCGGATATTCAGTTCGAGTGACATTGGACATAAAGGATTTACGTTTTTTGATGTTAAATTTGGCATGCCTACAAGTCGCACACCTGCCACAGGCATAAAAGCCTGATAGAAAATCAAAAAGTTTGGGTCGGGGGATGACTGGTGGGTCGGTGACACCTGGGGCCAGACGATCTCTAAGGGAAGGGGCCTTCCTATAAATAAACTGTGGACGTTCAGGAAGCACCGGGCCAAGAACTAGGTCCCCTTTAAGGATAGGCCAATGTTTGGCCACAATCTTTTCAAATTTTCTGTGTTGGATATTGTAATCCAGTAGCATTTTGTAATTAGCTACTCCTTTGTCCCCTTGGGGAGGTTTGTCGGCTATTATTAAACTCCTGTCAGTATTCCTGACTCTCTCAATCTCCTGCTTAATTACAGGCAAGGAGTAACCTTTAGACACAAACCTGGTAGCCAATTCCTGAGACTGCACTAAATAGTCGGACTCTAGAGTGCAGTTACTACGAAGCCTGACAAATTGGCCACGAGGAATGTTACACAACCATAAACGATGGTGACAGCTCGCAAGGGGAATATACCCATTGCGATCAACTGTCTTAAAGGAGTTCCTAGTAAGTAATTTAGATCCGGATTTGAAAATTTCCAGGTCCAAAAAGGTGACACGATCTTGAGAAATAGTCCAAGTCAGGACAATACCCTTATCATTGGTGTTCAATTTATCCATAAACGACTCCAATGAAGTCATATCTCCTTCCCAGATCATTACTAGGTCATCAATATATCTGCGGTAGCAGAGGAGCTGAGGAGGTGTATCATGGAAAACCACATCTCGCTCCCAGTGGGCCATAAATAAATTGGCCACACTGGGAGCGAAACGGGCTCCCATCGCCACTCCGCACCACTGAAGGAAATAATCCTTATTGAACCAAAAATAATTCTTAAGTAAACAAAATCTTAAACTGTCTAACAGAAACTCTACGTGCTCTGAACTAAAATCAGTAGATTCCAATGCCCATGATACCGATGCCAGTGCTGCATCATGCCCAATGATGGTATAAAGAGACCCTACGTCAGCAGTTATCAGTAGGGTATTGGACGTACAGGGAATAGAGTCAAGAATTTGGATGATCTGCTTGGTGTCCCGAAGGTACGCAGGCATCTTGCAGACCAAAGGCTGCAAGAACACATCCAAATACTGACCTAAGCAAGACGTGACAGAATCGATTCCGTTTACAATAGGGCGGCCAGGAGGCCGCACAGCGTTTTTGTGCAGTTTGGGCAAGAAGTATATTATCGGGGTACGGCAATAAAAAGGATCCAGATAGGCTGCCTCCTTTTTATTCAGGATACCTGTTTCCTTGCCTTCTTTAATCAAATATGAAGCTCATTTTTAAACTGCACCATAGGGTCACCCCGCAACAGAATGTAGGTGTTGCGGTCACCCAGCAACCTACACATCTCCTCATGATAGTAGGCTTTGCTGAGGACCACCAATCCTCCGCCTTTATCGGCAGGGCGAATTACAATGTCATTATGTTGTTCAAGCGAGGAAATACCTCGCTGAATACATTGTGAATCCCTAACTTTTTTGATACGCAAGCTTTCTAAATCCTTACATACCATATTCCGAAAGACATCCAAGTGTCTAGTATCAGTGTATTGGGGATTAAAAACCGACTTGTTTCTCAAATTAGAATGATTAGAAATACCCGTTGGGAGAGCCCTCTCAATTGGGTTAGAAAGGAAATATTTTTTCATATTTAAACTCCTTACATATTTCTGAACATTCACATAAGTATCAAATTTGCTTAGATTACGAATAGGGGCAAATTTAAGGCCCTTATCTAACACTCGTATGTCATCTTCAGTGAGAGTGGTCCCACTAAGATTAAAGATTCCGGTGCTGATCATGGCCTTAGTCTTTTACTCGTCTCCCCCCTCTGACTCCTCTTGATTTTTTCTTTTTAAATTGGGTTGCCCCATGGGAGTCTGAGCTGGGGGGGAGGATAAGGGGGGAAGGGCTGTTCCCTCCACTCCCCAGTCCAGGTAGGTGGAAACGGCGGAGGGCCTCTCCAAGGGGTCCTCCCCTGCCCTAAAAAATGTTGATTGGTAGGGGGAGGTCCCTCCCAATAATTTTGTAGGGGCGCATAATAGTTATAGGTGGGAAAGGGGGGTGCAACAGATGGCAAGTTACCCCCACCCCTTGAATGACCTTTCCCTCTGTTGGGCACTGTTCTCCAAGGAGGTGTCTCCTGAGATGAAGTATGGGCAGATTTCCCTGCTGGTTGCCCACCCCTCCCTTTGCCATTTTTATTTTTACCTCTTCCTCTGGACTGGCCACTCCCTCTGCCTGCTGGAGTACCCAATCCAGTGGGGGTCCTATTTTGAGTGCTAGTAGTGGCCCAAAGGCCTTGTTCTACCTGTGATGCTGGAGTAGGTGTTGGCTCAGTGGTATCCATAGGCAAGGACTGAGCTTGTGCCGAAGATATGTAGCTCAGAGATTGCCATTTGTAAACATTAGGTACCCCAAAGTCTTCTACGTCCCGTAGAAACTTTTTCCGTTTTTTCTCCTGGGTTTCTTTGTCCCATTTGACAAGTTTGTTTTTCAACTCCCCAGAGAGACGGATAAATTCAGGGGTATCCTTATGTTGCTCAATAAGGTCTGCCACGAATGTCAGCTATGTGAGTTTTTATACCGTTATTTTAATAAATCAGTTTGCTACAGAGAGCACTAGTCTTTCCCTTCTTTTATTTGCATATCCTATCTGTGGACCCGGGAACTGCTGAGCTGCCTGCTGTTTTGGTATCCCTATCTTAAAAGATCTGGATGTGCTTGTGTTTATGCTGTGTGACCTAGCCCTGGGTCGAGTAACTCAGGTGAGAGGCCATCTTTAATTATCTGGTGGAGGATCTGTCCTGTCGGTCACTGATCTTGGATTTTTTGCACCTAGTCACGTTTGGATTGGAGCATTTTCAGATTACTCTACTCACTAGTGCACTTTTATATGGACTTTCTTTGCTTATTTCACTTTTGTAATTATAGATGTCACTTGTTACTGCACTTGGGCCGTATAGTTTGCACCTAAACGTACTTGTAGTTTACTGCACTTGTGCTGTATAGTTTGCACCTAAACGTAATTGGTGTTACTTCACTTATAAAGGGATATTGCGTGAGTGAGAACGTTGTTCACAGTCTGTAGAAAAAGTCAGAAGATCGTGCAGGACGGCGATACGCAACTCGATTTTGGACTTTATGATCAGTGGATGAGTTTGTGGGTTAGATATGGGGAGAAAGCTTAGTAGTAAAATGCTTGACTGACATTAGCTTTTTTGCAGAAATAATGGAGCCCTTCAGAGAACAGTTGTTCTTCACAGAATTTGTTCAAAGGGGGCCCCGGATGGCAACCCCCCTTTTTTCTAGAATTTTTCTTTCCCAAAAAAAAAATGTATTCAGCCAAGATCTGGCATTGTAATGCCCCCCCACCCCTAAAATAATCGACATATTGTTGCCACACAGCACGTGCGCTTTGGGGGGGCCAAGCCTGTATGGACAGGCTCACGGGCCACCACTGGAACATCAATGGCCTCATCAGGCACAAGTGGCATGTAGTTTCTTAAAGGGTCTCTTTAGGAAATTGTGCAATATGCAGCAGCAAAGTATGACATGGTTCAGATTCTACTTAACAAACCTACAGTCCTTGTCTTGTTTGCACCACCTGTATACTGCTGTTCAAAGTATATAGGGCCAAAGGCTCTTGTGAGGGCCGATCCTCCCTATAGGCTTCACCCCCCAACTTTCTTTAACCACTTAAGGACCGCCTCCTGCACATTTACGTTGGCAGAATGGCACGGCTGGGCACATGCACGTACAGGTACGTGCTGTGCTATTACCCAGCCATGGGTCACGGGCGCGTGCCCGTGGCGCGCTCCCGTGACCCGGTCCGAAGCTCCGGGACCACGGGATTTGCGGACCCGATCACCGCTGGAGTGCGGCGATCGGTCTCCGGAGCTGAAGAACGGGGAGAGCCGTGTGTAAACACGGCTTCCCCGTCCTTCACTGTGGCGGCAGCATCGATCACGTCATCCCTTTTATAGGGACGTGATCGATGACGTCACACCTACAGCCACACCCCCCTACAGTTGTAAACACACATAACCCCTACAGCGCCCCATGTGGTTAACTCCCAAACTGCAACTGTAATTTTCACAGTAAACAATGCAATTTTAATGCATTTTTTGCTGTGAAAATGACAATTGTCCCAAAAATGTGTCTAAATTGTCTGAAGTGTCCGCCATAATGTCGCAGTCACGAAAAATATCGTTAATCGCTGCCATTAGTAGTAAAAAAAATAATTATACTAAAAATGCACTAAAACTATCCCCTATATTGTAAACGCTATAAATTTTGCGCAAACCAACCGATAAACACTTATTGCGATTTTTTTTACCAAAAATAGGTAGAAGAATACTTATCGGCCTAAACTGAGGAAAAAATATATATTTTTTATATATTTTTGGGGGATATTTATTGTAGCAAAAAGTAAAAAATATCGATTTTTTTTCAAAATTGTCGCTTTATTTTTGTTTGTAGCGCAAAAAATAAAAACTGCAGAGGTGATCAAATACCACCAATAGAAAGCTCTATTTGTGGGGAAAAAAAGGACGCCAATTTTGTTTGGGAGGCACGTCGTACGAACGTGCAATTGTCAGTTAAAACAACGCAGTGCCGAATCGCAAAAAGGGGCACATTTTGGTCCGGATCTTAAGTGGTTAATGTGACATGTCACTGTTGTCAGCGCCCCCCGCTTCTCATTTTTAATGTGCCATGTCATTTTGTTTAGGGCCCCAGGGAGGTCAGGATCAGCACTGGGTCTTGTAATGACCTGGTGGGAGTGGTGGCGGGGAAACCCATGCTATTTTTTTCAATGATTTTTATCAATATTGCAGGGACCAGACATTACATTTTGTTCCGGGACAGTTGTAAACACGTGCCACCTCACAGGCATACTATAGACACCCAGCAGGTACAATATTTAAAGGAATTTTTTTCCTCACTTTAAGCATCATTAAAATCGCTGCTCCAGAAAAAACTACAGTTTTAAAAAAAATTCCATTGATACATATTCCCTGGGGCAAGACCCAGGTTCTCAAAGTTTTCCAACAATAACTTGAATATTAGGCTTTAAAATGAGCACGTTTGAATTCGAACTTTCGAGTCCCATAGACTTCAATGGGGTTCTAAAGGCTTGCGCGAACGTTCGGTCCGTTCAACGGATCTGGTGCGAACCGAATGCGGGGGTGTTCGGCTCATCCCTAATTACAGCGACGGGCGCAAGTGCATTCGTGAATCGGCGTATCTCGGTCATTTACATATTCGACGCGTAAATCAATGGAAGCACCTTGCGGCCAGCGTAAATATGCGCCCAAGATACGACGGCGTAGGATACTTACGTCGGTCGTATGAAGCCAAATTTCAGGCGTATCTTGCTTTCAGACTCAGGAGCATAGATACGACGGCGCATCCGTGCACTTAGGCGGCGTATCTGTAGATACGTCGGCGTAAGTGCTTTCTGAATCCAGGCCTCTGTGTGCAGCAGCCCCCCAAATTATTACCTGAGCCCTATCTAAATCCAGCGATGTTGTAGGATTGTCTCGGTTGGCCAGGACTCCCCTTCTTATTGTCTGAGATAGCAGCTTGGTGCCATTGGCTTCCTCTGCTATCAATCAAAGCCAGTCAGCCAATGATAATAGAAAGGGGACAGGGTGAGGCTGAATGGACGCAGGGAGTTGTGACTCGGCTCGGGTACCCCATAGCAAGCTGCTTGCTGTGGGGGCACTAAACAGGAGGGAGGGGCCAGGAGCACTGAAGAGGAGGATCCGGGCTGCTCTGTGCAAAACCACTACACAGAGCAGGTAAGTATAACATGTTTTTTTTTTCTAACGGGAAAAAAACAAGACTTTACACTCACTTTAACCACTTAAGGACCGCCTAACGCTAATATATACGTCGGCAGAATGGCACGGCTGGGCACAATCACGTACCTCTACGTGATTGTTAAATGCCCAGCCGTGGGTCGCAGGCGCGCGCCTGATCCAAAGCTCCATGACCACAGCCGCGGGAACCGCAGACCCGATCGCCGCCGGAGTCCCGCAATCGGTCCCTGGAGCTGAAGAACGGGGAGATGTGTGTGTAAGCACACCTTCCCCGTTCTTCACAGTGGCGCTGTCATTGATCGTCTGTTTCCTGATATAGGGAAAGGCGATCAATGATGTCACACATCCAGCCCTGCCCCCTACAGTTAGAAACACATATGAGGTCACACTTAACCCCTTCACTGCCCCCTAGTGGTTAACTCCCAAACTGCAATTGTGATTTTCAAAGTAAACAATGCATTTTTATAGCATTTTTTGCTGTGAAAATGACAATGGTCCCAAAAATGTGTCAAAATTGTCCGATCTGTCCGGGATAATGTCACAGTTATGAAAAAATCGCTAATCGCCGCCATTGGTAGTAAAAAAATTAAATAATAAAAATGCAATTTTGTAAACGCTATAAATTTTGCGCAAACCAATCGATAAACGCTTATTGCAGTTTTTTTACCAGAAATAGGTAGAAGAATACTTATCGGCCTAAACTGAAGAAAAAAAAAGTTTTTTTATATATTTTTCGGAGATATTTATTATACCAAAATGTAAAAGATATTGAATTTTTTTCAAAATTGTCGATCTATTTTTGTTTATAGCGCAAAAAATAAAAACCACAGAGGTGATCAAATACCACCAAAAGAAAGCTCCATTTGTAGGGAAAAAGGGACACCAATTTTGTTTAGGAGCCACGTCGCACGACCGCGCAATTGTCAGTTAAAGCGATGCAGTGCCGAATCACAAAAAGGGGCCTGGTCCTTTACCTGCATTTTGGTCCGGGTCTTAAGTGGTTAAAGTGGATGTAAACCCTCCATACACCCAGTGAAGTGAACAGCCTCAGATAATACACAGGGATTACATAGGTTTTACATCAATACCTGCTGTCTTCACATTTCTTTACTGTTTAGAAAGTTCAGATCATGTTGGGAAATGTTCTCTTCCTGTTTACAGTTTTCCTTCATTGTTTTGGCTGATTTCTTGAAACAGAAATTACATTCTCAAAACAACATGGACAAATTTCCAAACCACTTGGCAATTGTTCACAACTGAATTGCATTTCTCATTCATTTAATCAAATTGCAAATGTCTCAGTACGTGTCTGAATGTCTTAGTACGTTTTTCAAATTCTTTAGTACAAGTAGCCTACATTTAGCACAATTTTCAATTGAATAGATCTTGTTGCTCTAAACTGATTTGTCAATTCTCAGTCTAATGGTCGTTCTCTCCAAAATGTGTCAGCGTCATTTCATTGTTTAAGTCATCACATGAACAATAGTTTGTTCAATTGTCAAAATCATTCAGGAACATAATACCATAATTACCATATATGAATCTCTTGCAAAATTTGATAAAATTATTACAGCAATTGACAGTCAGGTACAACTAGAACTTGACTAATGAAGGAGGAGTTGAAATTTGGTCTCAGATGACCAATCAAACAGTAAGTTTAGTTTAGTTACCTGAGAGATGCTGTCCATGAATGTGAATGCTGCCAAACGTATATATATATATATATATATATATATATATATATATATATATATATATATATATTGTAGTAGTGTGGTACCCCAGGGGTGTGGTGACCCAGGGTTCTCAACCGGTCGGGTTGAGGGGCTCCAGCGTAGTTACGGGTTTCAGAGGAAACTGGCATTTCAGTTCCCTAAATTTGTAGTAAAGTACACTTCGGGACCTGGAGCCCGGGGATTTCAAAGAGATCTGGGTGGGATAAAATCCCCAGTCCTGGGTCCATATTTTCAGATGGATCAGCACACTGATTATGCAGGTGTGTGTGGGCCTGATAGGAAATTCAGGACCAGAATTCTAGGCTCCACCCTCCCGAGGAGACCAGGCTTGCAAGGGAGAACCCCAGAGAGTGCAGGTGTGCATGGAATAAGCTGGAGAGTGCAGGGTGCACTGTGAGAAACCCCAGAGACCTGAGCGAGGTTGCTGACAGGAGTCAGGAAGGTTCCATGCTGGAGCCTAAGCAGTTGGGCTACTGCTGAGGAGAGCCAGGTGGCTTGGTATTTTCTTTGCATGTATAAGCCAGGAGGCTGAAGCTATCATTTTGTGTGGACAGTGAAAACCCCTGCGTGGGAAACCTATGTTTGGACTTTTGTTTATTTTTGCCTTTTCAATAAAAGTGGGCCAACAAGCCCTTAAAGACAGTTCCTGACTGGCGTGGATCACTGAAACGCTTATACCACGAGAGTTAATTACCCCCAATGTTACAATATATATATATATATATAGAGAGAGAGAGAGAGAGAGAGAGCTTGACCATGCAGGACCAGTAGAATTTCTGAACATGGAGGCACCTGACCAAGTAAATGAACAAGGGGAACTGCCTGCTGGAGGAAGAGGAAGAAGAGGAGGAGGAGTGAAGGAGAGAAGGGTGCGCGGTGGTGGAATAGGGGGAAGAGGCCGAGGAGAACGAAGACACCATGCTGTCCCTGATGAAATTGGGGCCACAATTATAGACCATGTCATCAACCATGGCCTCACAATCAATGATGGAATTATATAATGTATAGGACAGGACACTGTGCATAGAGCAACAAATATGTTTATTTACTCATTTACGTATTCATTTAGTGTGTGTGTGATAGGCCTGTGATAGGCCTACAGTATTACAGTATCTTACTTCAGTGGGATGTTACGTATGATACTAACCATGACCAGAAAAATATTGTAGAAAATAAACTATGGAATAGTATGGAACAGTTTATTTTCTACAATATTGATGATACAGTTTACAGTAGTATTCCAGTATTACAGTAAAAACTGCAGCTTACTGTATGATGCAATTATCATTATAATCCTTTTTTTGAAGAATATAACATACAATACAGTAAGAAAATGGGTCAAAGAGCTGCAATTACACTACTGTGCCTCCCATGTAAATCTATCTAATAATGTTACTGTAACATTTCAGTAAGTCTAGTCGTTGATAATTGTTCCCCTCCCCTTTCTGTAAAATACCCCCTGTAGTACCTCTGCATAGGGTACATGTACCCCAGGTTTGGAACCACTGGAATACTGGCCAGTAGTATATTGAACTTGTGCAGAACATAGAACATTCCTATGTAGCTGTCTGTAACTGTAGTGTATGACTCTTCTGTATGACTGATTTGATGTTTTCTTGATTTACTCTATTGTAGAGAATATTGGCATTGGAAGGAAAAGAGACCTCTCACATACTCTTGTATGGGGATAAGGCTGGCTTCAACCTGGCCATAATTTTATTGGCCACTGGGCCACGGTGGATGTCCCAGGCCATCGAGGGGGAAATATAACTATGTGTGCTGCCATTTCTGAGAATAGTGTGCCCACTCACATGCCCAGTCTTGGCCCATACAATACACAGAATCTCCTCATCTTCTTGGACCGCTTTCATTTGGATTTGATCCCTGAAAATGAGAGAGGTCTCATAGGGCCTCACCTACCACAATATATAATTGTATGGGACAATGTGAATTTCCACCGTGGCTCGCTTATCAGGGCCTGGTTCACTGCTCATCCAAGGATGGATATTGTGTTCCTACCACCTTACTCTCCTTTCCTCAATCATATTGAGGAGTTTTTCTGTGCTTGGAGGTGGAGAGTGTATGAGCATCAGGCTCAAGATCAGAGGTCCCTGCTCCATGCAATAGACGCTGCCTGTGAGAATATTACAGGAGATCAGTGTAGGCGATGGTTGCGACATCTCCCTTGTTTCTTCCCTCGTTGCATCGCAAGGGAGGATATACGCTGCATTGTTGATGGGAATCTGTGGCCAGACAGACAGCAGCGTGTGGATGGGCAGAAGGGTGAGGGCAATACCCAGGAGAGGGAGGGTGAGGACAGCGACCAGTGAAGAGATGTTAGGGCTCTTTCACACGGGTGCCCTTTTCAAGTCCGCCTGCCAGTTTTTTAGGCGGACCTGTATGGGCGCTCTGTGCTCCTCTATGGAGCTGCGGATGTCAGTGGTGACATGCCCGCTGACATCCGACCCGCTCTGATCCGCCAATGTGTTACGAAGGAAAAACCTACTTTTCCATCCGTCTGGCCGATCGGATCAGGTGAACACGGACAGACGGTCCGTGTTCATCCGATCCCCCCATAGGGGAGAGCGGAGAGCTGACAGGGCAGTCCCTGCACAGTGTGCGAGGACCTCCCTGTCATCCGCCGGCTCAGCTGGGATCAACTGAGCGATCCCAGCTGAGCAAGTGGAGGTTCACGGGCGTGTGAAAGGGGCCTTACAGTAGTTGTGAAACTCAAGCTTTATTTACAGCATTGTAGGCTAAATTTAATTGTCCTCATTTTTTGTTTGTGTGCTTATATTTCCGTATATTATGCTGTATACGTTTTCTTTTTAGTCTCATGTATGAAAGTTACTTTGTGTGTGAATGATAATAGTTACAATACTGTAAAGTAATTTTTCCTTGGCAGTATGAGTGCAATGTGTGATGTCAAACCTTGGAGGCTACTCTTACCCTAAAATCTTTTTTTTTTTTTTTCAGTTTTATACACAATTGTATTCAGTTAGCTAGACAAAAACTGTACAGTAACCATTGTCAATGAAGGACTGGGCTAAGACTGAAAGGTGGACATGAGGGATATTTCAATGGTCCTCTGCCATAGAGATAAAATATATAAACATTTTGATTTGCAGTGCTTACACAATGCCAAAGGGATAATGCATTTTGGGGGCACTGACTATTTGAATGAGAAAGAAATAGTTTTAGTATTACGAATATTCGCGAATGCGTTCTCTGCCCTTCTGTGTTTTGTGTATAAAAAAAAAAATAGCTTTAGTTTAGTCATATAAGTTTGTGTAAGTAGAGTTAGTGTTTAGTGCCTATTAGTTTAGTAATCCAGGAAATGATCTCCGTTTTCACGCGTTGACGAGAATTTCGCAATCAATTTCGCATTCGCACTAGCGAAATTTCGCAAATTTTTTTTTTTTGGATAACATATCACGAATATTCGATATTAACGAATATTCGCGAATATCCTTCTATATATTCGCGAAATATCGCGAAATCAAATATGGCGTATTCCGCTCATCACTACTGAGAATGTCTGGTCTGTTTCAAGAAATGAGCCAAAGCAATTGAGAAGAATCTTTGCCATTTTGGAGGCACTGACTCTTTATATGGGAAAGGAATATGGTTTTGAAGCATGAGTGAACAGTTTTGGGAAAGATATGAGCTTTTGCAAGTGAGTTATAGTGTTGTGCTGAACTGTAAGACTGTTTTGTCAAATGATCTTAGAGTTTTGAGAATGTAATTTCGGTTTCAAGAAATGAGCCAAAACAATAGAGAAAAACTGTAACACAGAGTGTGATGTCTGGGCATACAGCCAAGATAGCTAAAATTACCGATTGGAGGAAAGGGACACACCCCCTCTCATCATAGACAGAGACTCTCATGGGTGTTTTGTAACAGGGCCAGCTCCCTGTTAATATATTTATAGCAACCTCCCCCGGCAGAAATTTCAGGCTGTTTTTATATAATGTGTCCAAGAATTTGTCAGGAGATGCGAGGCTGATAACAGAGGAATGGGTTAGGAGAGAGCTATGGGACTTAGCTCTTTGAAGGCAGATAAGAAAATATTGAAGATATATGTGCCCAGCTCAAATTTCATCCACTTTAAGATCATTTTGATGACACTAAGTCCGCGTACACACAATCTGTTCAAACCGATGCGAATGGACTCAAGTCCAGTTTCATCGCTCCAAACCGACCGTGTGTACGGCCCATCATCCGCCGGACCAAAGTTTTAAAACTTGCTTTAAAATCTGACCGATGGATGCCTGACCATCGGTCCAAACCGATGGTTAGTACGCAAAAGCATCAGTCCAAAAACCTCAGAATCAAGTAGACGCATGCTTGGAAGCATTGAACTTTTATTTCAGCACGTCGTTGTGTTCTACGTCACCGCGTTCTGACCCGATCGGATTTTGGACTAAGGGTGTGTACGCACATCAGACCATCAGGCCACTTCAGCGGTGAACCGATGAAAATGGTCTGTCGAACCATTCTCATCGGTTTGAACCGATCATGTATACGCGGCCTGAAAGGTGGGCCCACTGTCATTACTTTTCTGAGCAGTTAAAGCTGAAGTTCAGAAAAAAAAGTAATACAGCTTTAATCGCATCACTTACCTGTAATGAAGTATGCCCACATAGTGCAGGCATCTGGAACCTAGAGAAATCATCACTGCAGGGATGCCAGTCCTTTTCCTGTGTTTGAACGTCCAGCACTGCAATGTGTTGTAAATAATGGATGATGAAGTATAAAAATGTATGTGATTATTAGGGATGAGCTTCGTGTTCGAAACGAACGTATGTACGACTCGAACATCAGTCGTACGTCGAAATACAAACAAAACGGGTCGTTCGCGCCAAATTTGAGTGGCGCAAAACGACCCATAATTCACTGCGGCGATGCGCGCTGATGATTGGTCAAGCATGCACCATGACCCTCCATGCTTGGCCAATCACAAGGCCCAAAAAACTAGGAACAATAATTGGCCAAAGCCAGGCTGGCTTTGGCCAATTATGGCTCAGGGGGGTTTAGTACACGCCCCACACTATAAAAGGCCGCCTGCAAGGCGGCCTCGTGTAGTGTGTTCCGGCTTTGTTACAGAGAGGAGAAGTGAGACAGTTAGAGAGATAGATAGAGACACAGTGGGGGTGATTTACTATTGAAGCTGCGCTGCGCCGGTACATGCCTTAATACGTGCGCTGGATGAAGAAGCCTTAATTAGGCGCATGAACCGGCCGCAGCAGCAGCGCGATGTAATTGATAAGTAAAGCCGCCGCCTAACTCCCTGTATAAGTCTATGGGGGAAATCTTAATTGTGAATTTTAAAGGCTAATCTGCAAGTTTTGTCCTAAAAAGTGTTTGGGGACCTCAGTCCTGCCC
Source organism: Rana kukunoris (assembly GCA_029574335.1). Lineage (NCBI taxonomy): Eukaryota > Metazoa > Chordata > Amphibia > Anura > Ranidae > Rana > Rana kukunoris. The sequence goes on from CM056060.1 coordinate 72,059,154, forward strand.
CAGGGGACATGTACCAATGCTTTTTTTATTTTTTAAAACGGGCGTTTTTTCGGGAGCAGTGATTTTAATAATGCTAAAAGTGCAACAATAAAAGTGTAATTTTTCTTTAAATTTCGTACTATGGGGGGCTCTAATGTCAGCATGTGAAAAAGCGCATGTTTCCCGCGGTTAGAAATGTCTCTGCACAAAATGACATTTTTCAAAGCAAAAAAGCCGTTTAAAACTGACTGGCGGCAATAATGAATTGTCGGCTCCCGGCAATTGCAGGAGAATTCATTCATTAAAAAAACGAAAAAAAAAGCGTGGGGGTCCCCCCAAATTCAATAACCAGACCCTTTAGGTCTGGTATGGATATTAAGGGGAACCCCGCCGTCAATTTAAAAAAAAAAATGATGTGGGGTTCCCCCCAAATATCCATAACCAGACCCTTCAGGTCTGGTGTGGAATTTAAGGGGAACTCCACCCCAAATTTGAAAAAAAAATGGCGTGGAGTCCCCCCTAAAATCCACACCAGACCCCTTATCCGAGCACGTTGACCTGGCCGGCCGCAGAAAAGAGGGGGGAACAGAGTGCGCCCCCCCCCTCTCCTGAACCGCACCAGGCCACATGCCCTCAACATTGGGAGGGTGTTTTGGGGTGCCCCCCAAAACACCTTGTCCCCATGTTGATGAGGACAAGGGTCTCTTCCCCACAACCCTTGCCCGGTGGTTGTGGGGGTCTGCGGGCAGGAGGCTTATCGAAATCTGGAAGACCCCTTTAACAAAGGGGCCCCCCAGATCCCGGCCCCCCCCTGTGTGAAATGGTAATGGGGTACATTGTACCTCTACCATTTCACCAAAAAAAAATGTAAAGGGTTAAAAACGACAAGAGACGGTTTTTGACAAGTCCTTTATTATCTTCTTTCTTCTTCTTTTCTTCTTTCCTTCGGGTTTCTTCTTCCATCTTCTTCTTCCTCTGCTTCTGTCTTGGGTCTTCTATTCCCGCATCTTGACCGGCGTGTTCTTCCATCTTCTTCTCCTTCCGCTGTCCTTCTCGTCCGCATCTTCTTCTTCTTGTTCTTCTTCGCCGGAGCCGCCGCTGTCTGCCGGACCACGCCCCCCTCTCACGCCACGGGCAAGCTCTTAGGAAAGTCCATGTGTGGTGCATGTGCGTCAGAGGGGGCGTGGTCACATGTCAGAAAGCGGGCAATTCAATTGGAAGCGGCGACTCTGGCAAAGAAGATGCCGCGCACAAGCTTCCAATTGAATTGCCCGCCCTCTGACATGTGACCACGCCCCCCTCTGACGCACTTGCAGCACACTCCTAAGAGCTTGCCCGTGGCGTCAGAGGGGGGGCCGTGGTCCGGCAGACAGCGGGGATTTCAATTGGAAGCGGCGGCTCCGGCGAAGAAGAACAAGAAGAAGAAGATGCGGACGAGAAGGACAGCGGAAGAAGAAGATGGAAGAACATTCCGGGCAAGATGCGGTAATAGAAGACCCAAGACAGAAGCAGAGGAAGAAGAAGAAGATGGAGGAAGAAACCCGAAGGAAAGAAGAAGAAAGAAGATAATAAAGGACTTGTCAAAAACCGGCTCTTGTCGTTTTTAACCCTTGACACTTTTTTTTTTTGGTGAAATGGTAGAGGTACAGTGTACTCCATTACCATTTCACACAGGGGGGGGCCGGGATCTGGGGGGCCCCTTTGTTAAAGGGGTCTTCCAGATTTCGATAAGCCTCCTGCCCGCAGACCCCCACAACCACCGGGCAAGGGTTGTGGGGAAGAGACCATTGTCCTCATCAACATGGGGACAAGGTGTTTTGGGGGGCACCCCAAAACACCCTCCCAATGTTGAGGGCATGTGGCCTGGTGCGGTTCAGGAGAGGGGGGGGCGCGCTCTGTCCCCCCCTCTTTTCTGCGGCCGGCCAGGTCAACGTACTCGGATAAGGGGTCTGGTGTGGATTTTAGGGGGGACTCCACGCCATTTTTTTTTATTTGGGGTGGAGTTCCCCTTAAATTCCACACCAGACCCGAAGGGTCTGGTTATGGATATTTGGGGGGAACCCCACGTCATTTTTTTTAGAAAATTGACGGCGGGGTTCCCCTTAATATCCATACCAGACCTAAAGGGTCTGGTTATTGAATTTGGGGGGACCCCCACGCTTTTTTTTTTGGTGTTTTTTATGAATGAATTCTCCTGCAATTGCCAGGAGCTGACAATTCATTATTGCCGCAGTCAGTTTTAAACGGCTTTTTTCCTTAAGAATGTCATTTTTCACATGCTGACATTACACCCAGGGCCGCCATCAGGGTAAGTACACCTGTAAGTACACCTGTAAGGGGCCCGGGGGTCCGGAGGTGCCCAGATGCCTGGAGGCCCCCAGCGCCCCAGATGGTAACCCCCCCTCTTTTTTTTTTTATATATATATTTTTTTTTGTTTATTTTTTTATTATTTTTTATTAAAGGGCCAATTTTTGGAATTTAATTTTTTTTAGCAGTCCGGAGGTCCCCAGGGCCCCGGGTGGCAACCCCCCATATTTTTTGTTATTAAAGGGCCAATGTTTTTTTTAGGGGTCTGGAGGTCCCCAGTGGCCCGGAGATCCCCAGGGCTCCAGATGACAACCCCCCCCCCCTTTTTAAAAAAAAAATACAAAAAATTATATATTTTTATATATTTTTTGTTATTTTTTTAACATATATATATATATATATATATATATATATATATATATATATATATATATATAATTATGAAAGGGCCCAGAGGGCCCCAGATGACAACCTTTTTGCTTATAAAAATGTTATAAACATTTTATATTTTCCCCAGGTTGTTTTTTTTTCTTTAATTTATTTTTTAAAGTGTATTTTGTGCGTGAAGTCGAGACTGCAGGAGTTGGGAGTAGGCAGACCCTCCCCCAAGAGGCAATCGCCATCCTTCTCCATGCCCCCGGTGGCAATGGCAGGTGTGAGGGGGGGCCTCCCACTCACCCCACCTGGGAGCCAGATGGGATAGAGGAACTCCCCCTATGAGGAAGTCTAGCCCACCCAGCCTTGTAGGTCCTTCGCCTCTCTTTATTTTAGGAGACCTCATGGCCAAAGTGCGTGCGTGTTAAACCAATTTTGTGTGCGTGCAAGTGTGGTGTTTTTTTTGGGGGGGTGGGAATACTAGGCACAGACGTACCTTGCATAGCACACCCACCGGGAGCCGGGCTGAGACCACCAAACTCAATTCACATGTAGCCGAGACCGGGATCTGAACCCTTGGCTGCAGAGGTGAACGGCTTGTCAGCGCAGTGCCATTCACGTTGAGCCACCACAGCTCCCACCCCATGTTATTTTTGTTTAGATATTTTTTTAGTTATTTTTTATTAAAGGGCCCAGAGCTCCCAAGGCAACCCCCTGTTTTTTTTTTATATATATATATATATATATAGATATTTTTATTTATTTTTCATTAAAGGGCCCAGAGGTTTATTTTTATTAAAGGGCCCAGAGGTCCCCAGGGCCCCCGGATGGCTACCACCTATTTTTTAATATATATTTTTCTATATTTATTTTTTTGTAAAGGAACCCCCCGCTTATCAAATTGCGGCAGCCCCCCCCTTCTCAATTTCAGGCGGCAGCACCCCCCCTGTTCTCTGCTCCAGGGGGCCCATGCCTGAAGCTGTGTAAGGGGCCCCATAATTCCTGATGGCGGCCCTGATTCCCCCCCCCCCCCCAAGGTACGAAATTTCAAGGAATTTTTAACTTTTATTGTTGCACTTTAACCACTTCCATACCGCGCCTATTCTGGCACTTCTCTCCTTCATGTAACAATTATATTTTATTCCTTGAAAATTACTCAGGACCCCCAAACATTATATATATTTTATTAACAAACACCCTAGGGAATAAAGTGGCGGCCATTTTTTCTTACACATTTCCAACGGTATTTGCGGCAAATATTTTCAAACGTTTTTTTTTTTTTTTGGCTTTCAAAAAAAAAAACTGTTTCATGAATGACAAAATAAGAAAGCAGTAAAGCTAGCCCAATTTTTAGGGATAAGGTGAAAGATGATGTTACACCGAGTAAATAGATACCTAACTTGTCACGCTTTCATATTGCGCACACTCATGGAATGGCGCTAAACTTCGTTATTAAAAATCTCCATAGGCGACGCTTGACTTTTTTTCTCAGGTTACCACTTTTGAGTTACAGAGGAGGTCTAGTGCTAAAATTATTGCTCTCACTCTTACGCACGCTATGATACCTCACATGTGGGGTTTGAAGGGTGTTTATATATGTGGGTGGGACTTGCATGCGTGTTCGCTTCTGAGTGCGAGCTACTAGGGACAGGAGCATTTAAATTAATTTTTTTTTTTTTTTTTTTTTACTTAATATTTTCATTTTTGCACTTGTTTGTCCCTTTTTTTGTATTATTTTTCACTTTTCTTCCTATTACAAGGAATGTAAACATCCCTTGTAATAGGACTAGTGTGTGACAGGTCCTCTTTATAGAGAGAGGCGGGGTCAATTAGACCCCACATCTATCCTCCTGGCTGGAAAGCATGGAATTGGAAAAAAACATAAAAAAAATCATCTCATGCTTTCAGCTGTGATCATGTTTGTTCAGCACAGTGGTGTAGTGTGTAGCATGTTCTCCTAGCAGCAAAAGGGTTGCTGGTTCGAATCCTGCCCGTGACACTATCTGCCTGGAGTTTACATGTTCTCCCTGCGTGGGTTTCCTCCCACAATCTAAAAACATGCTGTAAATTGGATCCTGTCTAAATAAGCCCTAATATGCAGTAGGATATTTAGGTTTTGTGCTGCCCTAGGCCTGACCAAATTTTGGCACCCCCTAATAGAAAAATGACCCACCCTTCCTGTCAAGGCCACACCCTGTTTTTTTATGACCCACCCAGGAATTTTCAGGGGACACACACAAGTTCTGTGGGGGGGGGGGCGGGGGCACAGGAGTCCCTTAATTTGCCTAGTTTTTCGATCACTTCCTGTTTGGCTATGGGGCAGGAAGTGAAGGCCAATCTCCCCAAACGGACAGGGATAATACAAAATAAACTGACAGAGCTTCTAACCCCACCCCCCCCCCCCAACTCTATCCAAAATTAAAGAAAACAAAAAAATAAAAGTGATGATTATAGTTCCAGTTTAACCCCAAATTTCAGATCATTTTATTGAGAGGCTTAAGAAAATATAACCATGCCAATAGGCCAGGATCCAGCGTTGCTAACATGTATGAATGTGTGTTAGGGACCCCCACAAACACCACCCAATGTTAAATCAACAATTTTCTTGTTTGTTTTGGGGATGCCTGCACCCCTGATAGGGTAAAGACACCTCACAAATGTTGTCACTTTCTACTTAATTCATTCACTTCCTGCCACATAGCCAAACAGGAAGTGAGGGAAAAACCTGAGTGATGTTTTGTTAGGGACACACAGATCAATCTAAATAGTTTCCCATTTTGGAAATTGCATTTTGCTGTGTACACCCCAAATTAGTATAGATCTTGGACTTTGGGGTCCATTTACTAAAGGCAAATCCACTTTGCACTACAAGTGGACAAGGAAGGAAGAAAAATAAAAACTTGGCGGGATTGGAAGTTAAAACCATCAGTGCTTCCCTTCTGATTTTCATTGCCTACGCTTCTACTGCAGAGCGGCTTTGCCTTTACTAAACCCCAAAGTAACTAATCATTTGGGGTGTACACTGCAGTGCAATTTGCTTAATGGGGACACTAGTTAGATTGACCTGTGTCCCGAAGAAAAGACCATTGGTAGGGTTTTAACCTCACTTCCTGTTCAGCTGTGTGACAGGAAGTGAAGCCAATTTTAAGAAAAGGGACACAAAGCCCAACCTAAAAACACTAGCAGGGGTTCTAACACTCAATTGGCTTCCCTCAAACAACCCACAATTAGAATAGGATTGTCTTGTGCTAGTTTCAAGCACAGCGCTGTAAATCAGCACCACCCCCCCCCCCCCCCTCCAACAGGCCCTGTTTGCAGGTTTTCCTACATCTTGCACATGTGCTTTAAAAAGTCAGTCTGGACATCAATTCTAGGAAACAATACTTACCGCTTTGTCCTTCCTTTTCTGGTGACTAAACATTTCATGCATACACACCAGGAAAGAGCTTAGAGACAAATCACACTTGATGTTTAGGCCCAAACTATTTCAGCTGCAGCGGTTGAAATCCATAGCATGAAAAAAATATCACAAAACAAACTTCAAAGTTTGAAAGTAATTTTATTGGTCCACAAAACAAGGAAAGCAAAACAAAATATTAAAAATAAACACAATGACAAAATGACAGATCGCTGTTCATACATTGTATGGACAGACGAGCAGGCATTCCCCCCCCTGACAGGACCGGCATAAAGGGGAACTCCACACCAAATTTAAAAAAAAAACTGCGTGGGGGTCCCCCTCCAGGTACACAACAGGCTCTTAGATTTGATCTGGAACATAAGGGGTTAAACCCACGCCAAAAACGGCGTGGGGTTCCCCCTCAGATCCAGACCAAACCCTTCTCCCAGGCACGCAGTCTGGCCGGACAGGAATGGGGGTGGGGACGAGCGAGCGCCCCCCCCCCCCCCCCCCCTCCTGAGCCATACCAGACCACATGCCCTCGACATGGGGGAGTGTGTGCTTTGGGGGAGGGGGGCACTGCCCCCCCCCCAAAGCACTCTTGTCCCCATGTCGATAGGGACAAGAGCCTCTTCCCGACAACCCTGGCCATTGGTTGTCGGGGTATGCGGGTGGGGGGCTTATCAGAATCTGAGAGCCCCCTATAATAAGGGGGCCCCCAGATTCTGGCCCCCCACCCTATGTGAATGAGTATGGGGTACATCGTACACCTACCCATTCACCGGGTGGAAAAGTGTCAACACAAATAAACCACACAGAATAAAATAATTTATTAGTCAGCTCTGGGGGTCTTCTGCCGGGACCCCCCACCACCAGCCCATTGGGCCCCGGGCTTCGCCGTTTTCTGCCGGGGGGGACGACACCCACCGATGCTCTCCGCCATATTCAGCCAGGCCCCCACCCCAAAATAAGCTCTTTTACATCCGGGGGGGGGCGGCCAAAAACAGCGGAGAACAACGGGGGGCGGAGCCCCTCCTCGGTCTTCCATCATGCCCTGTGATGTCACATGGGTTAAGGTCACATGGTGGCATAACCACGCCCACGCCCAATGCCAATATAAGTCCGTGCCCACCGCTCTGTCGGCATTTCAACGCCGGACCTCGCCGTGTCAACATCGAATGGAAGAAGAAGCCCGCGAGTGTCACCCCGTGGCGGAAGACAGCGACGAGAAGCTCGCCGCCCTCCCCCATAAGCAGGAAGCTTCATGGTGAAGGGGGTGGAGGCGAAAACGACTAGAAGTCCGGGGTGGGATGTGCGACCCTCACCCCGGCGAAAACTTCGGCAACACAGCGACGAGAAGCCCTGGCCCCCGCGGAAGAGCCAGGCAGAAGAGGCTATCGAGAGCCCCCCCCGGCAGAAAACTACGAAGCCCGCAGCCCTCCCCCATAGGCAGGAAGCTTCATGGTGAAGGGGGCCGCGGCGGAAGACGACTAGAAAACCGGGGTGGGATGTGCGACCCTCACCCCGGCGAAAACTTCGAAGCCCGCTGCCCTCCCCCACAAGCACGGAGCTTCGTGGTGAAGGGGGCGGCGGCGGAAGACCGGGGTGGGTTGGCGGAAGACCCCCGGAGCTGGCTAATAAATTATTTTATTCTTGTGTGGTTTATTTGTGTTTACACTTTTTCCACCAGGTGAATGGGTAGGGGTACCATGTACGGCATACTCATTCACATAGGGTGGGGGGCCAAAATCTGGGGGCAGCCTTATGAAAGGGGCTCTCAGATTCTGATTGGCTCCCGCCCGCATACCCCGACAACCAATGGCCAGGGTTGTCGGGAAGAGGCTCTTGTCCCTATCGACATGGGGACAAGAGTGCTTTGGGGTGGGGGGGCAGTGCCCCCCTCCCTCAAAGCACTCGAGGGCATGTGGTCTGGTACGGCTCAGGAGGGGGGGGCTCGCTCGTCCCCACCCCCATTCCTGTCCGGCCAGACTGCATGCCTGGGATAAGGCTTGGTACGGATCTGGGGGGGAACCCCACGCCGTTTTTGGCGTGGGTTAAACCCTCACGTTCCGGACCAAAGCCGGAGAGCCTATTATACCCCTGGGGGGGAACCCGCGCCGGTTTCAAATTTAAAATTTGGCGCGGAGTTCCCCTTCAGTGTCGGCGCAGCCCGAGAACAGCTCGGAGATTGCCGTGCGCCGTTTCTCGCAGTGCAAACACTGCTACGCCGCTTGGTATTTACCAAGAATTTCTCGGCGTACTGACAAGGCGCACGGCATTCCCTGAAATCTCCCTCTGCGCATGCCCAGTATGCAAATGAACCTTCCGAGGTTCTGGCGTACTTTGCAAGCGCACGGGGATCGTTTCTCAAAAGTCACTTTCGCTTTCAATTCGGCCCGCCACACACGTTCAAACACATGTCACTACACTTCCCCTGCATCACCCCCCTCCCTCCCCTCATAAACTCCCGCCCGAATCCCCGATGTTTACAGAACTAAATGCCGTACGCCAGCTCTGTACTGGCGTGCTGTGCGCCCTCTCCTGGGCGCATTAGGCAGTTTAGTAAATGAAGAAATACACTGCACTGGCAGTGTATCTCTTTTGTAAATGTCAAAAACAGTTTTACTCCTGCTTGTGCACCATGAGTCATGGCGCACAGGCTTGGTAAATCAGCCCCAGTGTCTTTTTTACCAGATAGATAGATAGATAGATAGATAGAGCAGGAAGGCTAGTCAGTATAGTTAAATTTACAGTTTGTAGAGAATACATTCACATCCCTAGGAGTTGTCAATATATTTATAAACCGTATAGCTCAGCTAGATCTGCTATTAGTATCTGTCAGGCAGGAGATTGTGCTTGATGCAGTGCTCTAACGTATTGTATTGCCTGCATTAGGGTTTACCTTAAACATAGTACTCCATGTTAGTCAACGTGTGCTAGTTAATTGCACATAGACGCATTACCTGTTACTGCACGTGTGCTAATTATTTGCACAGAAATTCAGTCGCTGTTAATGCAAGTGGGCTATTGAATTGCATAGAAACGCAGTCGCTCTTACTGCGCGTGTGCTGTTTAATAGCACGTAAACGCAGTTGGTGTCACTGCGTGTGTGCTATTACATAGCACCTGAACGCAGTTGGTGTTACTGCGCGTGTGCTGTTACATAGCACCTGAACGCAGTTGGTGTCACTGCACGTTTGCTGTTACATACCACCTGAACGTAGTTGGTGTCACTGCACATGTGCTGTTACATACCACCTGAACGCAGTTGGTGTCACTGCACGTTTGCTGTTACATAGCACCTGAACGCAGTTGTTGTCACTGCGCGTGTGCTGTTACATACCACCTGAACGCAGTTGGTGTCACTGCACATGTGCTGTTACATACCACCTGAACGCAGTTGTCACTGCGCTTGTGCTGTTACATAGCACCTGAACGCAGTTGGTGTCACTACATGTTTGCTGTTACATACCACCTGAACGCATTTGGTGTCACTGCACGTTTGCTGTTACATACCACCTGAACGCAGTTGTTGTCACTGCGCGTGTGCTGTTTACAGTTTTTCTCCATTGTTTTGGCTCATTTCTTGAAACAGAAATTACATTCTCAAAACAACATGGACAAATCTCCAAACCACTTGGCAATTGTTCACAACTGAATTGCATTTCTGATTCATTCCATCAAATTGCAAATGTCTCAGTACATGTCTGAATGCCTTGGTACATTTTTCATATTATTTAGTACAATTAGCCTACATTTAGCACAATTTTCAATTGAATAGATCTTGTTGATCTAAACTGATTTGTCAATTCACAGTCTAATGGTCGTTCTCTCCAAAACGTGTCAGCGTAATTTCATTGTTTAAGTCATCACATGCACAATTGTCTGTTCAGTTGTCAAAATTATTCAGGAACATAATACCATGAATACCATATATGAATCTCTTGCAAAATTTGATAAAATGATTACAGCAATTGACAGTCAGGTACAAATAGAACTTGACTAATGAAGGAGGAGTTGGAGTTGGTCTCAGGTGATCAATCAAACAAGTTAAGTAAGTTTAGTTTGGTTACCTGAGAGGTGCTGTCCATAATTGTCAATGCTGACAAACATGTATATATATTTATGGTCGTGGCCCTCTGACTGAGAGTGATGTGGATCACATAAACACGCGACAAGACTTACAACATAAATAGACCTGAAGTGTGCCTTGGTGGTCTGGTCAGTATGCCAAGAAAAGGAGGCATACCCAAAGTAAGTAATGGGTAGTTAATTGAAGAAGGATATGCTGAGAAGTGCCCTGAAAAAGGGAAGGGCGGGAGGGTGTCGAATGCGATTGAATGCGCAGACTCACGGACATGAGGTGAGCTGGGAAGAGTCGGCCCAGTGACGTGTAGTACTGCACACTGAACCGACAAAGAGCATGTGTGAGTGGGCTGCTTAAATACCCTCCGGGCTCCTCCCATAAACTCAGGCCACCATACTGGCCTTCTTATTTATGGTCGTGGCCCTCTGACTGAGAGTGATGTGGATCACATAAACACGCGACAAGACTTACAACATAAATAGACCTGAAGTGTGCCTTGGTGGTCTGGTCAGTATGCCAAGAAAAGGGGGCAAAAGACTCAGATAGGGAAATAGCTTATATTGATTTCTTGTATTTTTTTGAGCCAGCTTGGTAAAGGCTTGTGCCATTTCTTCCTGAGGATCTGGGATGTATGTGGCAAAACAAGGAGACTTCCCATCAGCCTGGTATCTAGATTACGTGGTCTGGTACTCCCTGTTGTGAGGCAGTTGAGGCTGCTCTAATTCGGAAAGAATGTCCAGAGAACCGACTGGGATTTGAAGCCCAAGTTGCTTAGGATTCTGACATGCTTGACAAACTGGCTGCCACTCAGGGAGCTGGTTTAGAAAGGGTAGCAACGAGCTACAATCAGATTGGCTGGGTAGATGGAGCAGAAGTCGGTCAAACACCGTCACTGGGTGTCAGGCATTGTTAGTCTGAAACAGGTTGATGTCAACCCCCGGGGCTGGTTTGTTGCGTTTGCAGACTGAGAGTGTAGGGGTTCGAAAGCGAGTCGGGTGGCGTCGGAGCAGTGACTGACTGCCGGAGCCACTGACTGTAAATTCACTAGGTCGTAGGGAACCTTGGAAGGCCTGGTAGATGGCTGCTTGGGTGACTATGCTGGGCAAGGCCCTAAATGGGGAATGAGTAAGGATTTCAGACATGTGCCTAAAGAGGGCACTCTTGAAAGGTAGGCGCTTGCCACTGACTACAGGTTGGTGCTTCTGTATGCTCTGTAGGAGGGACTTGACTGCATGGGCTCGAGAATACTGACAGTTTACTGGGGTCCTGCAGGGACAGGAAATGCTGGACGTCATCTAGATATGGCGTGATAGTATTGTGAGAAAGGGTCAGCTGCGTGTGGCAATACGATATGAAGGCTAGGACGTGTCTAACGTTGCCTATTGCTGCTCCGAGGCAAGTGGCCAAAAATTAGCAGTTAGTGTTCCAAGCAGTGTGATAGGCCTTCAGTGTGTTGCGTGCTAAGGAGTGGTTAATAAGCTGGGTTGAGTTGGTGAGATGCTACTTCAGTCCATCGTCAGAAATGACCAGGGTGGGACAGGGATGGTTATTGGGTCAGCTCCAGGCTCTTGCTGGAAAAACAAATAAGGTTAGAATGGGACAGAGCATCAGCTGCGATTTTGCATTTGCCTGGAATATGACTACAGAAGATATTAAACTGGTGACGGAGTGACAGCTGCGCGAGCCTGCGCAGGAAGGACGTGATGGGGAGAGGCTTGATCTACCTTAATTGATGAAGTCGGCTGTGGCCTGATTGTCTGTGGTGAAGAACACTGTCTGTCCAGTTCAAGTGTGGCCCCAAACCTGGGCAGCTGCCACAATGGGGTACAGCACGAGACGTGATGAAGACTGGGTGAAGCAGAAATTTAAGAGAATTTCTGGGGGCCAAGGTTTGGAGAACCAGTGGCGGACGAAAAATGCACGCAAAAGCCTGTGGTGGCTCGGCTGACACTGCCGGGATGAAGATTGAAATGCTGTTCTATCAGGTGGGGAAGTTGTCCCACATAGCTAAGTCTGCTACTGATGCTTGGTCTAGTTTGAGAACTTGGACTGGATCTTGCATTGGTGTGAGAAAATCAAGACAATACACAGGTGCTCAACAAGACGATATACGTGCATTCACTGACCAACGTGCCCTCGCCGACCAACGTGCACTCGCCGACCAACGTGCACTCGCCGACCAACGTGCACTCGCTGACCAACGTGCACTCGCTGACCAACGTGCACCCGCTGACCAACGTGCACCCGCTGACCAACGTGCACTCGCAGACCAACGTGCACTCGCAGACCAACGTGCACTCGCTGGTGCTGGATGGAAACCTGAACTAACTGCAGGGAAAAAGACAGGGAAAAGATGAGTGGCCCGCGTGCCGCTAAAGATGAATGGCCAACTGGGTGCCACTGTGTGTTTGTTTGGCTGACTGTCACTGAGGTGTGTTTGCAAGTTTAGTTTGTATTCGGGTTTGCACGTAGGTGCGTGCTGCAAAGTGTTTTATACTGCTGCAGACAATATTGTGTGGTTGCAAGGGTCTCAGTCTGGTTTGCTGAGACGATATTGCGTGGTTGCAAAGGTCTCGATGATTATGAGGTTTGTTTTGAGATGGCCTTGTGTGGTTGCATGGGTCTCAACAAGTGAGGGGTTGCTGAGACGATGTTGCGTTTGCAATGGTCTCAAGTGAGTGTCGGGCTGCTGAGATGACTATGTATGGCTGCAAAGGTCTGAACGGGTGTCAGGTTGCTGAGATGATATTGCGTTTGCAATGGTGTCAAATGAGTGTCAGTTTGCTAAGATGACTTTGTATGACTGCAAAGGTCTGAACGGGCGTTAGGTTGCTGAGATGAGATTGTGTGGTTGCAAAGGTCTAGACGAGTGTGAGGTAGCTGAGATGATATTACATTTTGCAAGGGTCTCAAATGAGTGTCAAGTTGCTGAGACAATATTCCCCCCTTTTTTTTATTTATTTTTTTATAAAAACGACTGTAAATGAAATGCTGGTAAACATGAGTTACCACATGTGGCTGTGTTTACAAGCTGTTACAGGCATCAGCGTTTCGCATGCCTTTGAACATCCGTCTGAACCCATTTTTTTTTTAGAAGGTTTCTGAACTCAACTGCCTAGAAATTACTATAAATGATCCTGTGTACATGTACTGATAATATAACATAGAGGAGTGATTGGGGATCCTGTGTAGACGTACTGGTAAGAAAACATAGAGGAGAGATCAGGGGCGGTTGAAAAACACCCATTTTTCTGGCTACAAGGGTCTCAATGAATGCCATGTTGCTGGGGCGAGACTGCGTGGTCACAAAGGTCTTTGATGAGTGGGAGGTTGCTCGAGACGGTATTGCGTGGTTGCAAGGCTCTCGATGAGTGTGGGGCTGCTGAGACGGTATTGCGTTTGCAAGGGTCTCAACAATGGTGTGAGGCTGCCGAGACGGTATTGCGTGGTTGCAAGGGCCTTGATGAGTGTGGGGCTGCTGAGACGGTATTGCGTTTGCAAGGGTCTCAACAATAGTGTGAGGCTGCCGAGACGGTATTGCGTGGTTGCAAGGGCCTTGATGAATGTGGGGCTGCTGAGACGGTATTGCGTTTGCAAGGGTCTCATCAATGGTGTGAGGCTGCCGAGACGGTATTGCATGGTTGCAAGGGCCTTGATGAATGTGGGGCTGCTGAGATGGTATTGCGTTTGCAAGGATCTCAACAAGGGTGTCAAGCTGCTGAGACGGTTTTGCGTGGTTGCAAGGGCCTTGATGAATGTAGGGCTGCTGAGACGATTTTGCGTGGTTGCAATGGTCTCAACAGGTGTCAGGTTGCTGGGCCGAGATTGCGTGGTGGCAACGTTTCTTTTTTTTTTTTTGCGGGTTTTTTTTTTTTTTTTAATATATATATATATATATATATTTTCTTTGCGTTTTTGTAAGGGCCTTGTGTTGCAAGGGTCTTAACAAGGGTGTCAGGCTGCTGAGATGATTTTGTGTGGTTTCAAGGGTCTCGATGAGTGTGGGTCTGCTGAGACGGTATTGCGTTTGCCAGGGTCTCAACAAGTGTGTCAGGCTGCTGAGACGATTTTGCGTGGTTGCAATGGTCTAAACAGGTGTCAGGTTGCTGGGCCGAGATTGTGTGGTGGCAAAGTTATTTTATTTTTTTTGCACTTTAATGTTTAATTTTGCTTTTTTTTTTTGCTTTTTTATATATCTTTTTTTCTTTTTTTTTTGCCTTTTGTAAGGGTCATGTGTTGTAAGGGTCTTAAGGGTGTCAGGCTGCTGAGGCGATATACGAGTGGTTGCAAGGATGTCAATGAGTGTGAGGGCTGCTGAGACGATATTGCGTTTGCAAGGGTCTTAACAAGGGTGTCAGGCTGCTGAGACGATTTTGCGTGGTTGCAACGGTCTCAACAGGTGTCAGGTTGCCAAGGGGCTGAGATTGCGTGGTGGCAAAGGTTTTATTTTTTTTGCGGTTTTTTTGCGTTTTTTTTTTTTGCGGTTTTATATTTATTTATTTTTTATTTTATTTTGCGTTTTGTAAAGGTCATGTGTTGCAAGGGTCTTAACAAGGGTGTCAGGCTGCTGAGATGATTTTGCGTGGTTGCAAGGATCTCAATGAGTGTGAGGGCTGCTGGGACGATATTGCGTTTGCAAGGGTCTCAACAAGGGTGTCAGGCTGCTGAGACGATTTTGCGTAGTTGCAACGGTCTCAACAGGTGTCAGGTTGCCAAGGGGCTAAGATTGCGTGGTGGCAAAGGTTTTTTTTTTTATTTATTTTTTTGAGTTTTTATATTTATTTATTTTTTTATTTTGCGTTTTGTAAAGGTCATGTGTTGCAAGGGTCTTAACAAGGGTGTCAGGCTGCTGAGATGATTTGCATGGTTGCAAGGTCTCAATCAATAAGAATTGGGTTACTGAGAAAGAATAGAAATACCTGGTTTGTTTGTACCTTAAGAAAGCAGTATAAGGTAGAAGGACAACGCCTGTTTGACTTGTGGTTCCATAGGGGCCACTAATGAACGATATGGGAGACAACGAATGGTAGCAAATTGATAGGACATAAAGAATGTAATAACAAATCTTACTTGCGACAGTGGGCCATGCAAGTGAGTTTGCGGCGGACTGTGGCTGGAGTGAAACATGTCGGGAAGGTGTAGCGTGATGCCGTGCATGGGGCAAAACAATGAGGTTTGGTGTAGAAAATAGAACACGAGAAGTGCGTATCAATGCTTTGTAAGCTCCACTGCGGGAACCAAACATATGGTACGGGTGACACCATGAGTGGCCACGAATTTGACATGACAAACAAGCTAACGAATCCTACCTGGGACAGTGAACGTGTGACTGGGTTTGCTTTGGACTGGAGTGGATGTGCAACACATCCGAAGAGTGTGGTGTGGCGCCATGCATGACGCACAGGCAATAACTTTGGTAAATAAATGAGAGAGAAAAACCGTGAACAAACAATTCGTAAGTTCCGCTGCGGGAACTAAAAACACACGGCATGGGGGAACAATGAATGACAACGGTAGAAACCATGCAATGTATCTGATACAAAACGGTTGTAAAAATGCATGAAGCAAATTCGATACGAATCGGTAGTAAGGAGTATTGAACTAATCTGATACGATTTGGTTGTAGAGTGTATGCTACCCCTTGCTTTGAAACCGAACACCTACCAACCACCCATCCCCCCAGGCTAATCAAGTGCAGACAAGGCACCATGTGAGTCCAATTACCACCTCAATCTGCCAAAGAACCCATACAAACACATGCTAATCTCCAAATGGATTTACAAATGAATCGTATGTTTGGCAGAAGGAAGTTACAAATGTACTACGCCTGAGCCAAATGATGTTGGAACATGAGCAACAATAACTCAGAGGAAGATTTTCTTTCCAAAATGGGTGCAGGATAGAAAGCATAACGAATTGCAAGATTGCACAAGATATGAAAAGGTTTGAATCCTACCTGCGACAGTAAGCGGGAACCGCCGGCGAAGACCATGAAGGGAGAAGCCACAAAGCAATTGCGATGTCGAATGCGATTGAATGCGCAGACTCACGGACATGAGGTGAGCGAGGAAGAGTCGGCCCAGTGACGTGTAGTACTGCACACTGAACCGACAAAGAGCATGTGTGAGTGGGCTGCTTAAATACCCTCCGGGCTCCTCCCATAAACTCAGGCCACCATACTGGCCTTCTTACTGTATATATATCGAGAGAGAGAGTGTGAGAGAGAGAGAGAGAGAGAGAGAGAGAGAGAGAGCTTGACCATGCAGGACCAGTAGAATTTCTGAACATCGAGGCACCTGACCAAGTAAATGAACAAGGGCAACTGCCTGCTGGAGGAAGAGGAAGAAGAGGAGGAGGAGTAAGGGTGCGTGGTGGTGGAATAGGAGGAAGAGGCAGAGGAGCACGAAGACACCATGCTGTCCCTGATGAAATTCGGGCCACAATTATAGACCATGTCATCAACCATGGCCTCACAATCAATGATGGAATTATATAGGGCCAGATTCAGGTAGATGGGCGCTTCTTTACTTTGGAGTAACGTTTCTTATTTACGTTACTCCGCCGACACTTTCGGCGCAAGTACTTTTATTCACATAGCAGTTGCGCGTAAACTTGCGCCAGAGTAACGATAATGCGCTGGCGTAACCCGACGCAAGTGGAAGTGGGTGTGATCATATGTAAATGATGGGCGGACCCCAGCGCAGAGGCTTACGTTCAGCGCATCATCCACGGAGCATGCGCAGTAAGTGAGGCTCCACTCGCCCCCTTGTGCGCATGCTCACAACTTCCGTCGGCACCACTTCACGGGAAACGTCAGCGCAATGTGTTCCGTTGCGCGTATAAAAGCGCTAGCGGAAACGCCATTCCGGCGCAAAAGTATATCCGTTTCCCCCCACCCCAGGTAAGATACTTTTGCACTGTCATGGCTGCTCCCGCTACCCCCAGAGAGAGGAGGAACCTCAACTTTAATGCCTAGGAGGTCTCTGTGATCATCTCGGCTATGGAGATGTTTAATGATTTCCACGGGAAAAAAAGTAGGAAGACCAGCCGGGAGAGGAAGCAGGGCATCCTGGAGACCATTGCTGCCAGGGTTAATGTGCTAGGGTACTCCACCCGGACTGCAGGCGACATTCAAAAAAAAATAAACGACCTGCGGCGCAAGGTCCGTGGCAAGGTGGCCACCATTAGGAGCCATGAGAGGGGCACAGGTGGTGGTCCACCATGTCCGGTCAGCCTGAACACGGAGGAGGAGGTGGTCGCCCGCTGCCTGGACAGGGAGCAGTTGGAGGGGGTCCCTGGCTATGACTCCGTAGAGGAAGGCTCCAGGACAGGTACGTTTTTTTTATCCCCTATTTGGTGTGTTGCATGTGGGGGGGGGCGGTACATGTGCCAAGTGTGTGGGACCACCAACATGTGTCTGCTTTGTGTCATCCACAGATGACGGAGCTGGGCCATCATCGCTTACCGGCCAGTCCACCCCAACCTCCCAATGGGATCCTGATGATGAGGCCCTGGGTGCTGGAGACACCGAGGGGGAGGAGAGTGCCCACACCACTTCTGCAGAGATGGTTGAGGAGGAGCCTGTCCCTGAGCAGGACTTTATTTTATTGTTGGAGAAGTCCTCCTCCTCTGCAGGGCCCTCTGTCATCCCCTCCCCCATCCTAGGTAGCCCCTCAAGGGCGACTCCATCCCCATGGGGACAACCTTCTTCTGCCCCCAGGAAGGCGACCCGTAAGACCAGGGGGGTGTCTGATCTGGTCCAGGACCAGGTAGTGTTGGACCACGCAAGGCAGACCCAGCAAATGGGGGAGATTGCTGGCCACTTAGACCGGGTCGCAGACAGCCTGGGCTCCATGTCACAGCTGCACCTGACAGCAGCCGTCCAAGACAACACAGCTGCCATCCGGGAAGAGGGGAGGCAGCGGCAACGTGACCAGCGGCATCATATCACCCGCCAGCTGAGGATGCAGGCCCAGACAAACCTGTATCTGAGCCATATTGCCGTGGCATTGGAGGGCAGGCAGCCAACAGCTCCCAGGAGTGGCCCACCCGGGGATCAGCCTCCTCCAGATGCCCCCCCACCCCCACCACCACCCACTCCCTCCAGGCAGCTGAGGAGCCCGAGAGTGCCCCCAAGGAGGAGCCCCCGTCATCCCAGATGAGGGTTTTTTGATTTTTTGGTTTTTATTTTTATTTTTTATACTCAGGTTATGAGTTTTTGTTTATTTTTTAATATTTATTTTATACTCAGGATATGAGTTTTTGTTTATTTTTTAATATTTATTTTATACTCAGGATATGAGTTTTTGTTTATTTTTTAATATTTATTTTATACTCAGGATATGAGTTTTTGTTTATTTTTTAATATTTATTTTATACTCAGGATATGAGTTTTTGTTTATTTTTGTTCTCATGTTATGAGATATGTATTTCTTTTTTTACTGCACACGGTCAGGAGTGCAGGGGACAGTGTGAATGGTGTGTGAATGTGAGGGGGTGGCACTCCTGCCAGTAAGGGGTGTCACCCTCGGCCGTGGTGGTGAAGTTAACCCCACGGCTGTATGAATGACGTGTGAAAGGTGTATGAATGGACAGTGACATCATTGGGGCCTTGACGCTGGCGTTGCTGCTCCCAAGTCCTACATGCTGGACTTGGGCTAATACAATGCGATGTGCATGTGGTGTGTGTGATATAGGGACATCAGTGGTGTACACGCGTGCATTGTCTGTGTGATAAATGTTTTGGTTTATTGTCCAAAGATGCCTACGGCGAGGACCCTCCTGACTGCTCTTCCATCAGCAGACTGGGTCTCCTCTGGCAGGTGGGGACTGTGTGGGTCGGGGGTCAGGTCATCACGTATGTCAATCTGCAGGCCTTTTCTCATAGCAAAGTTGTGCAGAATGCAACATGCTCCGATGATCTGACACACAAAGGTAGGGGAATACAATAGGGTCCCCCCGGACTTATCCAGGCAGCGGAAACGGGACTTCAGGAGCCCAAATGTTTGCTCCACCACTGCACGGGTTTTGATGTGTGCTTCATTGTATTTTCTCTCTCCTCTGGTTTGGGGGTTCCGGAAAGGAGTCATGAGATGGGGTCCCAGTGCATATGCAGAGTCACCTCGAAGGGAAAAGACAGGAGGATGTTAGTCATGCATGTGCCCCTTCTGATGTGCATCACGGGAGGGGATAGTCATGCCTGCCACCCATGTCACTCACCAACCAGCCAGCTGTCCCCATACATGTTCTGCTCGAATTCTGCTGGGATGGGACTCTGACGGTATATGAATCTGTCATGGCTGGACCCGGGGTGTTTGGCACGGACGTGCCATATGAGGCGTTGGGCATCGGCTATCACCTGTACGTTGATGGAATGCCAATGCTTCCGATTGCGGTATATGTGCTCTGTGGCACTGGGGGGCTGTAGGGCCACATGTGTGCAATCAATGGCCCCGATGGTGCGCGGGAATCTGGCAATGCTGTAGAAATCTGTCATTGCCTTCAGCCGCAGCTCCTCAGTGGTGGGTCTGATGAACTGGTTGGACATGCGTCTGAGGATTGCAGGGACAACCTGGTGCACACATCTGCTTATGGTGGACTGTGACATCCCAGCCACCACTCCACTTGTACGCTGGAATGATCCACTTGCAAGGAAATGAAGTGTTGCCAGGACCTTCACCAGTGGCTGCACTGCTTGTGAGCGGTGTGTCTTGCTGGTGATGTTACCCTGCAGGGTTGTGGTTAGTTCAAGGATTGCATCTGGGCTGAATCTGAAGAGGCGATACACCTCCTCATCCCCCATGCCAAAGAGGCTCATGCGCGTGCGGTATATCCTCTCACGTGCCCGCCTCCTTCATTCCGGGGGACCCAGTACTAGTGCTAGGACCACGATTGCCCCTGGCATGTTGGCACACAGAGGTGTTGTCCTTGCACGTGTGGTTGTTCAGCTTGCTAGTTTCGTCGGTAACGCTGCTGCTGGAGCTGCTCTCCTGCTGACCTGAGGCCGTCTGGAGTAAAGATAAAGCAGCTATTTGTAGAAATAACTTTGCGCCGGACGGACGAGATACGCGCGGCGCATGTAGCCAGCGTATGGTGCTAATCCGTTCGCGAATCGGGAAATCTCCCTCATTTGCATATTTGCAGGGGAAATCAATAGGCGCGACTGATGCGCCAAGCGAAATTATGCGCTGACGATACTCTGGCGTCGGAAAGTTAAGCCGATCGGAAATGGCCCGTTTTCTGTCGCATCTAGTTTGGTGGGTACGGCCACATAGAAACGACGGCGCATAATCACAGTTACGCGGCGCATATCGAAATACTCCAGCGCAAGTGTTGCTGAATCTGGCCCATAATGTATAGGACAGGACAAATATGTTTATTTACTCATTTACGTATTCATTTAGTGTGTGTGTGTGTGTGTGTGATAGGCCTACAGTATTACAGTATCTTACTTCAGTGGGATGTTACGTATGATACTAACCATGACAAGAAAAATATTGTAGAAAATAAACTATGGAATAGTATGGAATAGTTTATTTTCTACAATATTGATGATACAGTTTACAGTAGTATTCCAGTATTACAGTAAAAACTGCAGCTTACTGTATGATGCAATTATCATTATAATCCTTATTTTGAAGAATATAACATACAATACAGTAAGTAAAAGGGTCAAAGAGTTGCAATTACAGTAGTGCCTCCCATGTAAATCGATCTATTAATGTTACTGTAACATTTCAGTAAGTCTAGTCGTTGATAATTTTCCACTCCCCTTTCTATCAAATACCCCCTGTAGTACCTCTGCATAGGGTACATGTACCCCAGGTTTGGACCCACTGAAATACTGGCCAGTAGTATATTGAACTTGTGCAGAACATAGAACATTCCTATGTAGCTGTCTGTAACTGTAGTGTATGACTCTTCTGTATGACTGATTTGATGTTTTCTTTATTTACTCTATTGTAGAGAATAATGGCATTGGAAGGAAACGAGACCTCTCACATACTCGTGTATGGGGATGAGGCCGGCTTCAACCTGGCCAAGGGCCGAAGACGGGGCCTTATTTTTATTGACCACTGGGCCACGGTGGATGTCCCAGGCAAGCGAGGGGGCAATATAACTATGTGTGCTGCCATTTCTGAGAATGGTGTGGCCACTCACATGCCCAGTCTTGGCCCATACAATACACAGAAGCTCCTCATCTTCTTGGACTGCTTTCATTTGGATTTGATCCCTAAAAATTAGAGAGGTCTCATAGGGCCTCACCTACCACAATATATAATTGTATGGGACAATGTGAATTTCCACCGTGGCCCGCTTATCAGGGCCTGGTTCACTGCTCATCCAAGGATGAATATTGTGTTCCTACCACCTTACTCTCCTTTCCTCAACCCTATTGAGGAGTTTTTCTGCGCTTGGAGGTGGAGAGTGTATGAGCATCAGGCTCAAGATCAGAGGTCCCTGCTCCATGCAATAGACGCTGCCTGTGAGAATATTACAGGAGATCAGTGTAGGCGATGGTTGCGACATCGCCCTTGTTTCTTCCCTCGTTGCATCGCAAAGGGAGGATATAAGCTGCAATGTTGATGGGAATCTGTGGCCAGACAGACAGCAGCGTGTGAATGGGCAGGAGGGTGAGGGCAGTACCCAGGAGAGGGAGGGTGAGGACAGCGACCAGTGAAGAGATGTTAGGGCTCTTTCACACGGGTGGCCTGTTCAGGTCCGCCTGCCAGTTTTTAGGCGGACCTGAATAGGCGCTCTGTGCTCCTCTATAGAGCCGCTGATGTCAGCGGTGACATGCCCACTAACATCCAACCCGCTCCGATCTGCCAAAGTGTGACGGAAGAAAAACCTACTTTTCCATCCGTCTGGCAGATCGGAATAGGTGAACACGGACAGACGGCCTGTGTTCATCTGATCCCCCATAGGGGAGAGCAGAGAGCTGACAGGGCAGTCCCTGCACAGTGTGCAAGGACCTCCCTGTCATCTGCCGGCTCAGCGGGGATCAACGGAGCGATCCCCGCTGAGCAAGTGGAGGTTCACGGGGCGGATCATTACTGATCCGCCCCATGTGAAGGGGGCCTTACAGTAGTTGTGAAACTCGAGCTTTATTTACAGCATTGTAGGCTACATTTACTGTAATTGTCCTTGTTTTTTGTTTGTGTGTTTATATTTCCGTATATTATGCTGTATACATTTTCTTTTTAGTCTCATGTATGGAAGTTACTTTGTGTCTGAATGATAATGGTTACAATACTGTAAAGTAATTTTTTCTAGGCAGTATGAGTGCAATGTGTGATGTCAAACCTTGGAGGCGACTCTTACCCTATAATCTTTCCTTTTTTTTAAGTTTTATACACAATTGTATTCAGTTAGCCAGACAAAAACTGTACAGTAACCATTGTCAATGAAGGACTGGGCTAAGACTAAAAGGTGGACATGAGGGATATTTCAATGGTCCTCTGCCATAGAGATAAAACATCTAAACATTTTTACCTGCAGTGCTTACACAATGCCAAAGGGATGATGCATTTTGGGGGCACTGACTATTTGAATGAAAAATAAATTTAGTTTTGACACATGAGTGAACTGTTTTGGGAAAGATATGAACTTTTGAAGTTGAACCATGGTGTTGTGTCGAACCATCCAGGTTATTTTGGCAAAAGCACCACGAGAGCTGAGAATGTCTGGTCTGTTTCAAGAAATGAGCCAAAGCAATTGAGAAGAATCTTTGCCATTTTGGAGGCACTGACTCTTTATATGGGAAAGGAATATGGTTTTGAAGCATTAGTGAACAGTTTTGGGAAAGATATGAGCTTTTGCACGTGAGTTATAGTGTTGTGCTGAACTGTAAGACTGTTTTGCCAAATGATCTTAGAGTTTTGAGAATGTAATTTCAGTTTCAAGAAATGAGCCAAAGCAATAGAGAAAAACTGTAATACCACCTAAACGCAGTTGGTGTCACTGCGCGTGTGCTGTTATATACCACCTGAACGCAGTTGGTGTCACTGCACGTTTGCTGTTACATACCACCTGAACGCAGTTGGTGTCACTGCACGTTTGCTGTTACATAGCACCTGAACGCAGTTGTTGTCACTGCGCGTGTGCTGTTTAATACCACCTGAATGCAGTTGGTGTCACTGCATGTGTGCTGTTACATACCACCTGAATGCAGTTGGTGTCACTGCACGTTTGCTGTTACATACCACCTGAACGCAGTTGGTGTCACTGCACGTGTGCTGTTACATACCACCTGAACGCAGTTGGTGTCACTGCACATTTGCTGTTACATACCACCTGAACGCAGTTGGTGTCACTGCACGTGTGCTGTTACATACCACCTGAACGCAGTTGGTGTCACTGCACGTTTGCTGTTACATACCACCTGAACGCAGTTGGTGTCACTGCACGTGTGCTGTTACATACCACCTGAACGCAGTTGGTGTCACTGCACGTTTGCTGTTACATACAACCTGAACGCATTTGGTGCCACTGCACGTTTGCTGGTACATACCACCTGAACGCATTTGGTGTCACTGCACGTTTGCTGTTACATGCCACCAAATGTAACGGTCAACACCGTTTACGATCTTCCATCCAACCAGGACAAGCTTATCTGGCACACAATCCTGCACACACGATCCATTCCATTTCCCATAATAACCGAGACTCTGCTCTGGTACTGGTTTCAAAGATATGGCCCCTTTATTGATATTTTCTCAGCTTCTTATACAGTTTCAAGCATAATGCAGTTAATCACAGGACAATGTAGTCTCCACCCCCCTTCACACAATGGGGGGCTTCAATCACCTTAAAAGGCATTCAGGTAAGCTAATTATGTTGACACGTCTGCACCGCATCATCAATAGAGTTAACTCAGAGAGGATGACATCAAAACCAAATACTATCACACCTGAGCATTAATACATTCCTGTATGAATAGAATTCAATTAACCTTAAATAATAACACAATAGGGTAAACAGAGAGCTTCACACAATGAAAGAGTCTTTCTTGCAATTAACACCCTTTGAACAGAATGTGTCTTTCACAGTGAATAGCCAACACCTCAAGACACTTCACTAGCCTTTATACAATGTCTTGTGAGTCACTTGTCTTGTAGACCTGAATTAACACCTTTCAAAAGCATGTGTGCCCAGGTTGAATAGCCAACAGCTTTTGATATTTCAAGACATCCACTTTGTAATATTCCAGTCCTGCAATATGAATTATTATTAATGTCCCATCTCATGTAATATATGAATTATGATTCTTTGTCACCCTATGGCCCTAGTGGACATAAGGTGACCCTAGACATAGGAATATCTCAGTCTGTCACGGTTCATTCTGTTACAGCAGCTGAACGCAGTTGTTGTCACTGCGCGTGTGCTGTTTAATACCACCTAAACGCAGTTGGTGTCACTGCGCGTGTGCTGTTACATAGCACCTGAACGCAGTCGTTCTTACTGCGTGTGTGCTGTTTAATACCACCTGAACGCAGTTGGTGTCACTGCACGTGTTCTGTTACATACTACCTGAACTCAGTTGGTGTCACTGCGATTGTGCTGTTACATAGCACCTGAACGCAGTTGGTGTCACTGCACGTTTGCTGAAATAAAATTGATTAGCGCATAAATCATTCAACACTGAGATACTAAATAATAATAATCTGTGCAAAAATGCAGATGCATAAAAATAAAAGTCCCAGCTCATAAATAATTCAACTAATAAAGTCCATATAGTGAATCACAATCTGTGCAGAAAAAAGTGCAAATGCATAAAATAAAGTGAACTGTCCCATCCGTGGTGGTGTAGCATGTTCTGTGATATGGGTGACTTTTCTTCAGGAAATGTGCTCACATTGCGCTTACCTTAATAAGGCAAAAGTATAGCCTTTCAATGTGTGTTGCTCTGGTTCTCCAGCAGGTGTCACTCCGTCCTTTCAATAGGTTGGTATGATGAGGTTATGAAAATCTTGTATTCCAAGGTTGGACGAGAGGGGGGAGTTCCAGAGTCACTCAAATAAAGAGGAATTGTGCCATGGTGAAGTACGTATGAACGTAGAATAGAATAGAATAGCCAACTGGAGTCTGATGGTGGTGAGCCCGAGACTCCAGTTGGCTATTCTATTTTTCTGCACAGATTGTGATTCACTATATGGACTTTATTAGTTGAATTATTTATGAGCTGGGACTTTTATTTTTATGCATCTGCATTTTTGCACAGATTATTATTATTTAGTATCTCAGTGTTGAATGATTTATGCGCTAATCAATTTTATTTCATTCACTGTTGTTATATTTATGAGTATTTATCACAATTTAGATTGAGCAGCATTATCATTTAATTTCACCTTATTTATTTGGTGTCGCAAGAGCCTACACATTCACTGCACGTTTGCTGTTACATACCACCTGAACGCCTTTGGTGTCACTGCACGTTTGCTGTTACATACCACCTGAACGCATTTGGTGTCACTGCACGTTTGCTGTTACATAGCACCTGAACGCAGTTGTTGTCACTGCGCGTGTGCTGTTTAATACCACCTAAACGCAGTTGGTGTCACTGCGCGTGTGCTGTTACATAGCACCTGAACGCAGTCACTCTTACTGCGCCTGTGCTGTTTAATACCACCTGAACCCAGTTGGTGTTACTGCACGTGTGCTGTTACATAGCACCTGAACGCAGTTGGTGTCACTGCACGTTTGCTGTTACATACCACCTGAACGCAGTTGGTGTCACTGCACGTGTGCTGTTACATAGCACATGCACGCTGTTGGTGTCACTGCACGTTTGCTGTTACATACCACCTGAACGCAGTTGGTGTCACTGCACGTGTGCTGTTACATACCACCTGAACGCAGTTGGTGTCACTGCGCGTGTGCTGTTACATAGCACCTGAGCGCATAAATATGTCTGGAAGGACAACAAAAAGAGGCAGAGAGTCACGAGGGCAAACAGGCTCTGCATTTAGAGGTAACGCTGGTGGTGGATGTGGTGCATCCTCTTCAGCACGTGGCCGTGGCCGATCGTCCTTCTTTTCGGGAGCTGGCCGTGTTGAGCCTCAACATGCAGAGAAATTAGTAGAGTGGATGACCAAGCCGTCCTCATCCTCCTCATCCTCTCTCAAACAGACTGATCTAAGTTTGTTTGGCAAAGCAGCTGCCAAGGCGTCGTCTTCCCTCTGCACAATGGCTTCACACAATCCTTCCCTAGTCCCACCATGTCCTCCTGAGGAGTTCCCCAAACTGTTTCAACACAGTGTTGGGTACATGCTGCAGGAAGATGCGCAGCGTTTTGAAGACTCCGATGACAGAACACAGATAGAGGAAGGCATTGATGTGAGCCCAGGAAGAGGGGGTGGCCGAGAGGGAGTGATGTTCCCCCAGCTGGAGCATACTGCCAGGTTTTCGACAGTGATGATGAGGAGGGAGGGAATGATGAGGTCACTGACTCTACCTGGGTGCCTGATAGGAGAGAGGAGGAGGAAGAGGAGGAGGAGGAGGAGGACGAGGCACAGGCACATCTCCAAAAAGGGCAGGATGCCCTCCAGGGGTCAGCTTAAGGGCAGAACACCAACTGCATTACGTGGCACATCTTCGCATGGCACTGCTGTGTCTCAACGGTACAGCAAAAGTTCTTTGGTGTGGGCCTTTTTTGAAAAATGTCCATCAGATCGTACCTTTGCTGTTTGCAACATATGTCTCAAGCGTATCTCGCGTGGACAAAACATCACCCGCTTGGGCACCACATGCTTGTCAAGACATATGTCGACCTGCCATGCAGCTCGTTGGCAAGCATACCAGAAAGACCCACACCAAAGACCAAAGCGGACCTCCCCTTGCCCTTCTGTGACCTCCAACCCCACTAGACCCCCAGTCCTCTCTGAAGCCTGCACTGAAGTTGTAGAAATAGGTGTGTCACAACCTAGTAGTGGTAGTACATGCGGGCAATCTAATTATAGTACCAGACAAATTTCCCTGCCCCAGCTGCTGCAGCGCAGAAAGAAGTACACTCCCAGCCATCCACATGCCCAGTGGGTGAAAGCTAGCTTAGCGAAATTGCTAGCACTTCAACTGCTACCTTTTCAGTTGGTAGATTCTGCCCCCTTCCGTGAGTTTGTGGAATGTGCAGTACCTCAGTGGCAAGTACCAAAACGCCACTTTTTCTCACGGAAGGCGATTCCGGCTCTCTACCGGCATGTGGAAGGCCTCGCTGGACAGGGCGGTCAGTGGTAAGGTGCATCTTACCACTGACTCATGGTCCAGCAGGCATGGACAGGGACGTTACCTGTCTTTTACGGCCCATTGGGTGACTCTGCTGGCAGCTGGGAAGGACGCAGGGCAAGGTACAGTAGTTTTGGAGGTTGTTCCGCCACCACACCTCCAAAACACTACTACTGCTTGTGACACACATCTCTCCTCCACCCCCTCCTCTTCGTCTTCCTCTGTGGCCTCTTCCTGTGGTGATGTTTCCTCAGAACCAGCCGTGCTCTGTAGGCATACGAGGGGCTACGCAGGAATGCAGGCCAAGAGATGCCATGCGGTGCTAGAGCTGGTGTGCTTGGGAGACAGGAGCCACACTGGGGAAGAGGTTCTTTCAGATCTGAAGGGGCAGGCTCAGAGGTGGTTGACACCACGCCAGCTGAAGCCTGGTATGGTGGTCAGCGATATGGGCACCAACCTCCTCTCTGCCCTGCGACAGGGAAAACTCACCTACGTGCCCTGTTTTGCGCATGTCCTGAATTTGGTGGTGCAGCGGTTCTTGGGCAGGTACCCGGGCTTACAGGATGTCCTGAAGCAGGCCAGGAAAGTCTGTGTGCATTTCCGGAGGTCATATAATGCCACTGCTCGGCTGACAGACCTCCAAAGGGAATACAACCTGCCCAAGAACCGCCTGATCTGTGACATGCCCACCAGATGGAACTCTACGTTGGCCATGCTGCAGCAGCTGCTCACGCAGCAGCGGGCCATCAATGAGTACCTGTGCCAATATGGCAGCAGAACTGGGTCAGGGCAGCTAGGTTTTTTTTCACCACGCCAGTGGAGGCCACGAGGATGGTGAGCAGTGACAGTGCATGCATCAGTGAGACTGTCCCTCTTATTCACATGTTGGAGCACACGCTAGGTGGAATAATGAACAGGGCCCTTGAGGCAAAACAAAGGGAGGAAAATAAGGACTTCCTTACCTCTCAAGGCCCCCTTTACCCAGACAGTGGGCCTGCTTGTCCACCTAGCACACAGGAAGAGGAGGAGGAGGAGGAGGATGATTGTATCAGCAGCATGGAGGTGGAGCCTAGCACTCAGCATCAGCAGCAGCAGTCTTCAATGGATCATTTACAGTCCCAAGGAACATGTGGACTTTTACGTGGCTGGGATGAGGTGGCTGTGGATCCTGTCGTCCTCAGTGACCCAGAGGACTGTGCCCCGAATGCCTCTGCAAACCTACGCTGCATGGCCTCCCTGATCCTGCAAAGCCTGCATAAGGATCCTTGTGTAAGTGCTATCAAGGAGACGGATCATTACTGGCTGGCAACTCTCCTTGATCCACGTTACAAGAGTAAGGTTGCGGACCTTATGTTGCCATTGCAGAGGGAGCAGAAAATGAAACTTCTGCGGGAGGCCTTGCAGAATGGTCTGTGCCATGCGTTCCCAGAACGGGGGGGATTACCAAAACCTGGCTCTGGACAACGTCTTGCTGAGGCTTCGGTGAGTCACAGAAGGAGCGGTGGAGAAGGTGGCCGTCTGACCGATGCGTTCAGACAGTTTTTTAGTCCGCAGCCCCAAGGTCTGACCGGTTCCAGCAACCATCGCCAGCGTCTGGTTTACATGGTCCGGGAATACCTAGGGGCAAGATCCGACTTGGACTCCTTCCCCACCAAAAATCCTCTGGCTTACTGGGTCTTGAGGATGGATCACTGGCCAGAGCTTGCACAGTACGCAATTGAGCTACTGGCTTGCCCTGCATCCAGTGTTTTTTCAGAACGCACATTCAGTGCTGCTGGAGGCTTTGTTACTGATCACAGGGTGCGCCTCCCCACCGACTCTGTTGATCGACTGACCTTCATCAAAATGAATCAGGCTTGGATCAACACCAGCTACCAAGCACCTGATGCTGATGTTACTGAATAATATTTTTTTGTTGAAATGTCGGATCCCTTTTAGACTGCGTATGCTGATGCTGAGTGACTGTCCTCTTATGCTGCTGATGGAATATCCTTCTCCTCCTCACTTTTCTTGCTGATAGCTAGTAAGAAATGTTGTGTTTCTGGGCTCCGCCACCAGTTTCCTCAAGGCACAATTTTTCAGCCCCTGTTTATCAGGGGCGCCTAATAAAATTTTT
Organism: Rana kukunoris; assembly: GCA_029574335.1. Taxonomy (NCBI): domain Eukaryota; kingdom Metazoa; phylum Chordata; class Amphibia; order Anura; family Ranidae; genus Rana; species Rana kukunoris. Next base: position 72,088,642 of record CM056060.1, read on the forward strand.
TGATGCAATACTTTGCACGTGGCTCTTTGTTGTGCTCCAACTGCAGTTATTTGGAGGGGTTGCAGTGTTGTGTTGTGCCCAAGGCCCAATTTTTCTGCCCCTGTTTAACAGGGGCGCCTAATAACAATTTTTGATGCAATACTTTGCACGTGGCTCCTTGTTGCGCTCCAATTGGGGTTATTGTGAGGGGTTGCAGTGTTGTGTTGTGCCCAAGGCCCAATTTTTCTGCCCCTGTTTAACAGGGGCGCCTAATAACAATTTTTGATGCAATAATTTGCACGTGGCTCCTTGTTGCGCTCCAATTGGAGTTATTGGGAAGGGTTGCAGTGTTGTGTTGTGCCCAAGGCACAATTTTTCTGCCCTTGTTTAACAGGGGCGCCTAATAACAATTTTTGATGCAATACTTTGCACGTGGCTCCTTGTTGCGCTCCAATTGGAGTTATTGGGAGGGGTTGCAGTGTTGTGTTGTGCCCAAGGCACAATTTTTCAGCCCCTGTTTAACAGGGGCGCCTAATAACAATTTTTGATGCAATACTTTGCACGTTGCTCCTTGTTGCGCTCCAATTACAGTATGTTTGAGGGGTGCCCTTTTTTCTAAAAATTTTCTTTCACAAAACAATAATGGCCCCCCACCACCGCTAAAATATTCGACATAATGTTGCCACACAGAACTTGCGCAAGTAGCATTAATTACTTTTTTTTATAGTCCTCTCATGTTGTGCAGGGACATTTCTAAACACGTGCCACTACTATAGACACCCAGCAGGTGTGATATTTATAGTATTTTTTTTTCACTTTAAGCATCATTAAAATGGCTGCTCCGGAAAAAACGGCCGTTTAAAAAAAAAAAATTCCATTGATACATGTTCCCTGGGGCAATACCCGGGTTCTGAATGACGTTTTCCAACATTTAATTGAATTTTGGTCTTTAAAACTACCGTTTTTGAATTCGAACGTTCGGGTCCCATAGACTTCAATGGGGTTCGAAATATTTGTGCGAACCCGCGGTCTGTTCGAACGTTCTGGTGCGAACCAAACCCGGGTGTGTTCGGCTCATCCCTAATTTTGGGTAATGTGTAAATTGTTGGAATTCTGTTTGAACTCGGTACTAGATAGTTTCTCTCTCGAGAATTTAATACCCCTGACTTGAAGCCCATGTCGATAAAATGTTTCAAATCTATTTCATATTGAATTGAAGGGTCTTTGTCCAATTTAATGTATGTACTAGCATCACTTAACATCTCTTTCAGTTGTTTATCATAGAACTCTTTGTCAAGAATGACCACACCTCCACCTTTATCCGCTGGGCGGATTATTATGTTCTTTTTCTATCTTCCAACATTTTAAGTCCATCCAGAATATATTGGGGGTTGACATTCTTCTTAGGCACTATTTGTTCCAAATCTCTAAGCACAAGCCCCTTAAAGACTTCTATCTGGTGGTTGCCTTTATTTAAAGGATTGAATTGGGATTTATTACGTAAACCACTATCTAGAGCCACCGAAGCTATGCCAGAAGTAGATTCTTGGGGCCAGATTCACAGAGCCATTACGCCGGCGTTACAGGAGATGCGCGGCGTAAGTCTAAATCTGCGCCGCATCCCCAAAACGATATACGTATGAAATCTAATTTCTTTCGACCGGCGTAATTTCGATAGACCGGCGCATCCGTGCACGCAAAACTGCGCTAGACACACCATTGATTTGCTATTCAAATATGCAAATGAGGGAGTAACGGAGATCCACAAAAGTAAGTTGGTGCAGCGCAGGAAACGCGCTGTGCGCAACAGCTGCACGTCCTGTCTAAAATTAGTCCATATAAAAGGTGGAATAAAATTAGACAATCCGTCTGTTAGTGAGGAGCTGAGCAGTCACACTTGCTGCACAACAAACTGTATGCCAACATGCCAGGGGCATCCATGCTCATAGCTATACTACTGACTTTAGATAAGCAAAGAGGGAGGAGGGCACGGAGGAGGGCACGGGAGAGGATTTTTTTTTTCTCAAAAACTTTTTATTTGCTTTTATAAACATTAAAAAAATATATACATATATATATATACATCAATACATAACATACATACAAATTACAAACACGGTCTCACTATCTTTCAATAGCCCCTCACTCTTCACTTGATATATCACAAATGCATAGACATCTTTGGCATGAGTGATTCTGAGGTGTCTCGCATCTTCAGATTCACCCCTCATGCCATCATGGAATTAACCACAACCCTGCAGGAGGACATCACCAGCCCAACACATGACACCACCCATGACACCCATGACAGCTACATATACAATCATAGCCCCATCCCCACAGATTTTGAACAGAACATGTATTGGGGCAGCTGGCTGGTTGGTGAGTGACATGGGTGGCAGGCATGACTGTCCCCCCCATGATGCTGAAATCACAAGGGGCACATGCACTACTAACATCCTCCTGTCTTATCCCTTCAGGGTGACTCTGCATATGCACTGGGACCCCATCTCATGACTCCTATCCGGAACCCCCCATGGTACCCTGTTGTATTCCCCAAACTTTGTATGCCAGATCATCGGTGCATGTTGCATGCTGCACAACTTCACAGTGAGAAAGGGCCTGGAGATTGACATAAGTGATGACCTGACCCCTGACCCAGACAATCCCCCCCTAACCGAGGCTACCCCGTCTTCTGAGGGAAGAGCAGCCAGGAGACAGCTCACATTAGGCATCTTTGCACGTTAAACACACACATTAATCATGGCACAATGAGAATGCATGCATGCACACCACTGTGGTCCCTAGCACAGACACATCACATCCTCATCAAATTGGATTAGCACAAGACCACCATGCAGGACTTGTGAGCAGCAACGCCACGGCTCCAATTATGTCACTGAACATTCATATACCATTCACACGGACCTGGGGATCACTTCTCCCTGGTCCTGGGGATCACTTCTCCACCACAAATGAAGGTGACACCCCTTTTCCGGCAGGAATGTCACCCCCACATTCCAAAATCATTCACAAACAGAACCAAAAAAAAAATGACCAGCAAAAAAAAAAAAATGCCCAGCAAAAATATAATTAAAAAAAAACCACAACAAAGAAAACACAGAAAAGACAAATATCACTCTGCAAAACAGTCCCCAAATATCTCAAAGACACGTTACAAACAAACAAACGCTAATAAACAACAGAAGCACCTTGCTGTATAGGAAGGGATACAAAGGGATGTACTTTTGAAAAGGAAGTTTGTGTCTGTCTATTTAAGCTCTCTGCGTAGCTCACTAAGTTGCCCGGGTCCACTTCCAATTTCACTGATTGTGCCGTTCCCGGGTTGTGAGCATGCGCACAGAGGTGCTGACCATGGTCTGCTTCATGTGCGCATGTGCGATCCGGCCGGCCCTTCATTTGCATGGGGTCACGGCTCATTTCAATGTAACACGCCCACGTCCTTCCCAATTTGAATTTCTCCGCCTTACGCCTCAGGAATTACTTCGCACCGGCGCAAATTTCTGCGCAAATACTACGAGGATACAGTTATTGCGCCTCTACATTGCGCCGGTCTAACGTAAAGGAGGTGCGCTACGCCGGTCAAAATATGCGCCAATGTACCTGAATCTGGCCCTGAATTTTTATTCAGAAAATATTTCTTCATATTTACTTTACACACGTATTTATGAATGTCGATAAACACGTCAAACTTATTGATAGGTCTTTTTAAACCACATTTCAAACCTAGATGCAAGATGTTAGTTTTTTTAGGAGATAGAGTAGTGGTTCTTAAATTGAAAATGCCACCTCTATTTACACCCTCCTTCTTTTTCTGTGCCCTCTGTCCCGCTCTACATCCTCTAGATCTTCTCTCCTTGGATTGGGATAGTAAATATAATCCCTTTCCCAATAGGCTGGCTCTCTCCATTGTTGTTCTACATATCCGTATGTTTGCTGCGGGTGTGAGGGGGTCTGCCCTCCTCTGAGGAGCACCCCATCCTCGTTTCTGACCTCCCCTCCCTCTCCCTAAAAAAGACCTGGGAGATTGAGGGTGACCTCTTTCATTATCTTTCTATAATGGTTCAAATCGGTTTTGCACTGGGACTTGATAATACCTATCATGGGATGCACGGGGATGTCCATTATTTTGTACTTCCCTTAACACATTAACCCTACCCTGATTAGTGTTATTTCTAAAATGGGTGAACTGATCTCTAGGAGGACGCATAGGGGGATCTATCCTCCTAGTTTCATTAGTGTTCTGTGTGGCAGTAGGTTCTGGGTTCCTATCTAATGAGACTTCCGTATGTAAAGCATCCCTATTTCTATTCGTTTTAGTTTGCTGCCAGAGGTATACATTGTTAGAACGAAAGTCACCTAGGTCCCAGTGGAATTTTTTTATTTTTTTATTTTCTGTGTCCTTATCGACTTTTTCAAATTTTTTCTTAATACGGTATTAAAATCCGTTAACTGCTGAGCATCTTTTATGGGCTCAAGCTGTATTTTTAAATCATTAATCTTACCTACCAGAATACAATTTTTTTTTCTTTTACGTTTAAGTACAAGTTCCTGTAACTTAACCCCCATATTAGTGAAAAAGTTATACCATTCATTCGTAGACTCTGTATCGTCTAGCCCATCTCAAACTCGTGGTTATAATATTTTCTTTTGCGTATCGCTCTAATGTGCGTACCTGTTTTTCCAGCACATTCCCTAATGTGGTCATAATTGCATTAAAGTACACCTGTGTAGATGTTTGTTCAGTGACAGCAAATACATTATTAATGAAAAAATGGAAAAAGTTGCGCTGCTTATAACAAATGTGTGTGTAGCTGCCAGCACCAACAGTGGAACAATGTTGCAAACAAGAATAAGGCTTCATTCACACATAGCCGACTCCGTCGCAGTCCGTTCCGACGGAGTCCGCCTGTGTCTGCCAGCTCAGCGGGAGATCAGTCCGCAGATCTCCGCTGAGCCGACGGATGACAAGCTCCCCTCTGCTCACTGAGCGGGGAGGAGCTTGTCGAGTCCCGCTGTCCTCTATGGAGCGATCTGATGAAAACGGACAGCATGTCCGTTTTCATCAGATCTTTCCCGATCCGATCCGCATGGACGGATGGGGACGTGAGCCCCATACGTTTGTTTTTAGCGGATCGGATCAGGTCGGATGTCAGCGGACATGTCTCCGCTGACATCCGACGCTCCATAGGGGTGCATTGAGCGCCCGTTCAGGTCCGCCTGAAAAACTGACAGACGGACCTGAACGGATCCATGTGTGAACGAGGCCTAAAAAGAAAAAAGTGCAGCGCTAGAAAAACATAGTGTAAACTATGCCTGTTGGATTACTAATAATCACACCCAGGAAGGGTAATTGCTGAAACTGTTACCAGTAAGCAATACAATTAGTGATACAAACCAATAAGTTATACAGTGTAAGTGATATATATAAATATCATGGTGAAACACATATAAAAATAATACATTGGGCGTCTATTACTAGAACAGAGTTCAATATATAACAAACAAAGAGGAAAGTCCTTAAGATCGACTAAGTTGGAACACATGTGAGGTGAGTCGTCTTAAGGCAGGAATTAATCATACAATCCACTGAGTGCTCCAGATGGTAACTGAGATGGTGATGAGATGGCTGAAGATCGACATCAGAGGTCCCAATATCCAAGGCGCGGTGAGCTGCTGGAAGGATCCTTATATAGAGCAACTGGGATGCATGTTCAACCATGGGAACATGGAAGGAAGGAAAGAACACTCCACATAGTGTAGTTACTTCCAATAAAAAAAAAGGCCGCTCCGATCTCTCCCGAGTCTCTGATCGGCCAGATCACGGACACGGCCTGGCCGATCAGAGACTCGGGAGAGATCGGAGTGGCCTTTTTTATTGGAAGTAACTACATTATGTGGAGTGTTCTTTTCTTCCTTTCATGTTCCCATTGTTGAACATGCATCCCAGTTGCTCTATATAAGGATCCTTCCAGCAGCTCACTGTGCCTTGGATATTGGGACCTCTGATGTCGATCTTCAGCCATCTCATCACCTGTTCCATTGTTGCCATCAGCCTGAGGAGCTCTTACATGCCTGACTGACACACCGCCGCTGGCGTTTGTGTCCACCATATCTGGTAAGAGTACCCAACCTTTACATTTACCATGCCTTAGATGACCCTAGAGGAATGATGTTTTGAAGTGATCTTCTTACATTCATCTCAGTTACCATCTGGAGCACTCAGTGGATTGTATGATTAATTCCTGCCTTAAGACGACTCACCTCACATGTGTTCCAACTTAGTCGATCTAAAGGACTTTCCTCTTTGTTATATATTGAACTCTGTTCTAGTAATAGACACCCAATGTATTATTTTTATATGTGTTTTATGTGATATTTATATATATATATATCACTTACACCAGTGTTTTTCAACTCCAGTCCTCAAGGCACACCAACAGGTCAAGTTTTCAGGATTTCCCTCAGATGAAATGGCTGTGGTGATTACTAAGGCAGTGAAACTGATCAAATCACCTGTGCAAAATAATGGAAAGCCTGAAAACATGACCTGTTGGTGTGCCTTGAGGACTGGAGTTGAAAAACACTGACTTAGCCCTGGTTCACACTGATGCTACTTTGAAATCGTGCTTCTTTACTTGAAGTAGCGCGATTTCAAAGTAGCAAGGTCAGCGCGATTTCAGGTGCTACTTGATAGACATTTGTGTGGCTTCATACACAGATGTCTATAGAAATCGCACCTAAAATCGTCAAAAGTAGTGCAGGAACTACTTTTGCAAATCGGTGCCGCGCCGCAAAATCGGTGTCGCACCGATTGGAACAGTGCCATTGCCGGCAATAGGCTGCGACTTGTCATGCGATTTGATCTCTCAAATCGCATAACAAATCGCTCCAATGTGAACGTAGGCTTACACTGTATAACTTATTGGTTTGTATCACTAATTGTATTGCTTACTGGTAACAGTTTTAGCAATTACCCTTCCTGGGTGTGATTATTAGTAATCCAACAGGCATAGTTTACACTATGTTTTTCTAGCGCTGCACTTTTTTCTTTTTAATACATTATTAATGTCTATAGTTCTGCTACTCAGAAATTGCAAAGTTGTTGTTGGAAAATCACAATTCAACGCACAAAAATTCTACGCATGCTTGTAATCATTGAACTTCACTTTTCTCGACTCGTCGTAGTGTTGTACGTCACCATGTTCTTGACGTTTGCAACTTCCGACAACATTTGTGTGACCGTGTGTTATCAAGACAAGTTTGAGAAAACATCCGTCGATAAAAAATTCACGATTTTGATGTCGGAATGTCCGACCATGTGTACACGGCATTAGACTTGGAGGGAATACTGGCATTAATGAACACAGAACATAAATGGGAATTCTTCAAAACTATTATTGTATATGTGAACACACTGGGCAATAAGTTTAAAAGGCTAAAAATAAAACCTATGTGGCTCACGGACAAAGTTAAAAAAGCTATAAATAATAAAAAAGAGCCTTTAAAAAAATATAAAAATTAAGGAACACTCATTATTTAAATGTTACAAGGAATATAACAGAATACTTTTTTAAATAAGGATGCAAAAAATCTAAATAGATTGCAAAAGAGAGTAGGGCGCTATAAACAAAAATAGAGTGACAATTTTGAAAAAAAATGCAATATTTTTGACTTTTTACTATAATAAATATTCCCCAAAAATTAGGGCTGTGAATGATCAAAATTTTTGTGTTCGATTAATCGTTTTTTTTTTTAATCGATTAATCGACTAATTTCGATTAATTATAACGCACATACAGATCCAACTACTTTTAGCTGATCTCCTCACAGGCTGATTCCCAGTGCAGCTACCAACCACTGGAAAAATGGATAGCAGGATACAAAAAACACACAAAGGCAGCACTCGATGGGATTAGCATTAAAACTTTTATAGTCTTCAAGTAGGTAACAAAATAAATATTGCACTGGAGATAAAATCGATGTAGCTACATAAACTGTAAAAATGGTGCGAGTAATACCAAATGGTACCAAAAGCAGTCATAAAAACCTGTAGCTAAGTATGATACTGGTATAAAAATGTGTACAACGATGCCACTGCTGAATCCAGATGAGGAGGGGTTAACATCAGTCCATCGGCATGTAGATGTCCCATGAAGGGAACTATCACAACTCCCAGTGGATGGCTGTAGAATCCCAGGTTGACAGAGGGAAGTAATAGAGGGAAGTGTAACAGCGCTTGCGTCAGGGCTGTCTTAATGAGAGGGCACACCTGGGCACTGCCCAGGGGCCCCAGCTGCATTTGCCCAAAGCAGCTGGTCCTTGAGGCTACGCTGCCCCGAAATTGGGGGCCCCATGATGGCACTGAGAGTGATAGATACACAGGGGAGGCATTCTGCCTTCTACCTACTTGATGTCTGTTTACCTGCACTGTCATTATTGTAGGGGCCCCAGAGCATTTCTTTGCCCAGGGGCCCAAGATGCTATTAAAACGGCCCTGGCTTGCGTGTGGCAGATAGTAAGGTCCCGCCGGCATGCAGATATGAAGGCACAGCAAAGGAGCCCTTCAGATGGACACGGCAAGCCCCGCCGGTGTCCATGATGTCACCGGATCTCCGACAGAACTCCCTGAAGGCCCAGAAGCCGGCAGAGAGGTGAGTACCAGTCATAAGAATTTTTTAATCGATCAAAAAGATTTTGATCGATCAAAAAAATTAAAGATTAATCGATCGATTAAAAGTTAATTTGCACAGCCCTACCAAAAATATATCAAAAATTTTTTTTTCTCAGTTTAGGCCGATAGGTATTTTTCTACCTATTTTTGGTTAAAAAAAATCACAATAAGCGTTCATCCGTTGTTTTGCGCAAAATTGATAGTGTTTACAATATACAGTAGGTGATAGTTTTATTGCATTTGTATTAATTATTAATTTTTTACTACTAACGGCGATCAGCGATTTTTTTTTGTGACTGCGACATTATGGTGGACACTTTGGACAATTTTGACACATTTTTGGGACCATTGTCATTTTTACAGCAAAAAATGCATTTAAAATGCATTGTTTACTGTGGAAATGACAGTTGCAGTTTGGGAGTTAACCACAGGGAACGCTGATGGAGATATGTGTGACCTGAAGTGTGTTTACAACTGTAGGGGGGTGTGGCTGTAGGTGTGATGTCATCGATTGTGTCCCTCTATAAGAGGGATGACACGATCGATGACGCCGCCACAGTGAAGAACGGGGAAGCCGTGTTTACACACGGCTCTCCCCGTTCTTCAGCTCCGGGGACCGATCGCCACACTCCAGCGGCAATCGGGTCTGCGAGTCCCGCGGTCCTGGTCCCGGGGCTTCGGACCCACCACTGGGTACTAGCACAGCACGTACGTGCATGTGCCCAGCCGTGCCATTCTGCCAACGTATATGTGCAGGAGGCGGTCCTTAAGTGGTTAATTTAAAAAAAGTTCAGGTTTGAGCATGTAGGCCCTTTACAAAATAATCTGGAGTGGGTTACCAGGGACAAAGAAAAGGCAAATCTATTAAAGCGATGTTCTGCCGCCCCAGCAAAAAAATAAAAGTCAGTAGCTACAGAACACATACTGTAGCTGCTGACTTTTAATATTAGGACATTTACCTGTCCTGCAATCTAGCAACCCCAACCAATGTTTCTATCCACTCTTGGGTGCTGCCATTGCCTGTATAGGAAACTGGCAGGGATGCCTTTGCGGCTCCACAGCCAGTTCCCTACTGCGCATGTGCAAAGCGGGCTGCGCTTTCTGAATGACCCGGCGGCAGGGGAAGGAGTAGGGGGGTCAAACGTCCCAGGAATCTTGCCTCGGCAATATATCTCGAAAGTGAGGACAGGTACCTGTCAAATACAGGTACCTGCTTCCCCCGAAAGGTGCCAAATGTGGCACTGGAGGGGGGAGGCAGATAAGCAGAGCTTCCACTTTTGGGTGGAACTCCGCTTTAAATACCCTTTTCAGCTCTGTGTATACAAAGCAGCATGGAGGAGCTCAAATTCATAATGGGGATGGTATTGATATAGCTCTAAATGATCCACAATGGCTCAAAATGTATACAATGCAGAAATATTTAGACCAGATGGCATATACCCACATGTATTTAAATGATTTAGGTCATTATAAAAAGGCATTGTTTTTGTTTTTAAGGACTCTTTAATGACTGGCATAGTACCACTGGATTGGCGTAATGCCAACTTGGTGCCTATATTTAAAAAGGGATCTAAGTCTTTACCAAGTAAATATAAACCTATTAGTTTACTTCTATAGTTGGGAAGATACTAGAGGTAAATAAAGGGCTACGTAGATACATTTTTGATAGAAAAAAAAAATTAGGCAAAAGTCAGCATGAAATTATGAAAGACAAAACAAACAAATCAGATTTTTTTTTATGAGGACATAAGCAAAACTTTAGACAAAGGAGTGTCTGTTGGCATGCTATACTTGGATTTTGCAAAAGTGTTCCCTGCACACAGCTAATGAGTAAGGTAAAGTCTACTGTGGGGATCTGTACATGGGGGACCGTGGTCCAAGTCCGGACCGGGTTTCTTTCCTATCCAGACCAGTATGGTTCTGCCAATTAGGAGCCATGTTCCCCTCCCAGGCTTCAGCCGCTGCCATTCTCCGCGGAGCGAAGAGTGGCACACAATTCTGAATGGCGGGAGGGGATTGGAGCTGCAGTAGTTAACTTTTCAAGTTAAGCAGCAGGTTAGTGGTTCTTAGGACACAGAGCTATCCTAGCAGTCAATCATCGGCTTGTTAAGAAGAAAAGTTTACTTGCCCACTCCCTCTCCTACCCAGCATTCAGTACAGTTAGCCTGCCACTCTCTATATGCTAAGAATGGAAGTGGCTGAAGTTTGGGGGAAAAGCCGTCTCCTGCTCGCAGATCCTGCTCTCCTCTGTGTAAGTAAAAGAGTAACAGAGGAGATTGCAGTGATGAAAACAGGGGGGGGGGGGCAAAAGACCAGAGGACACCACTGTGGGGGCAGTCATGTGAAAGGGGCTGCGATGTGATTGGGGGCAGAGGACATCACTGTGGGGGAGGTGATGATTTGTAGAAGTTGGGAATTCGAAGGGGGGACAGAGGACACTGCTGTGGGGGGGAAATGTGAAGGGGGACAGAGGCACCACTGTGGGGGGTAATGTAAAGGATGGGAAAGAGGACACTGCTGTGGGGGGGCAGTGTGAAGGGGGACAGAGGCACTACTGTGGGGGGGGTAACGTGAAGGATGGGAAAGAGTACAATGCTGTGGGGGATAACATAAAAGGGGGCAGAGGACACCGCTGTGAGGGGTAATGTGAAGTGGGGGGCAGAGGACACTGCTGTGGGGGGTAACATGAGGGGGGGACAGAGGACACTGCTGTGGGGGTAACAGGAAGAGGTGGGACAGAGGACACTGCTGTGGGAGTTAATGTGAAGGTGTAACATGAAGGAGGACAGAGGAAACCACTCTGGGGTTACCATGAAGGGAAGTGTAATAGAACGTACCACACTCCACTTGAGTGCTTCCATCATATACCGCTTCCTCCAGTCTGAATATAGATATTACTGTAGATATTACAGCTGCTTTCAAACAAGAACTAGGCAGGACTAATTTTGGCTGCTGAACTGAAACATGAACTCTTTATTTGAACAAAGGCACACAGATATACACTCAGGGGACAATCCCCCTTCTTTGCATATTGAATCATACTGGACAGCAGACTGGAACTGGACAGCAGACTGGAACCTGGAACAGGCTGGATCAGCAGACAGGTGCAGCAGACTGGAGCAGACTCAGGAAGGTCAGGCAAGCCAAATCGGTTATCAGGCGGGCAGAAGAGGGACCAAAGGAGCAGGCAGAAGAGAAGTCAGACAGGCCGAGGTCGGATGCACGCAGATGGCAAGGATTGTCAGGAGCAGGCCGGGTAAAGCACAAGAACAGATTTCAGATATCAATAACGCTGTAGAGCAGACAGCAAAGCCCCAATGTTTCAGTCTGGTTTAAATAGCCCGCCTGGCATTAGTGGGCGCTCCCGTGCGCATGCATGCATGTGCGTGCTTGCACATGTGCATTGGTGCCCACGAACGCGCACCAGGAAGTCCAAAACACCTGTTACTGGCAGGATCTTCCTGACAGTCCATTTCATTCAAATTTGGTCATATGCATATGGCCAGATTTGTTAATGTTTTGGCCACTCAAGAAACAGTCTGGTTATCAGGTTCAGTCATAAAATCCAGCTATTTATGACAGACTTAAATACAGAACATTGCACTTGCCATCTTTTCTAAAAGTTTAGGCATTTATGAGTAACCAGCAGACCAAAATATTTACAGATGCAAGAAAAGAAAATCAGCTTGTTTTTGGTAGAAAAACCACTGGCCATGTCCCAGAGCCAAATATATCTGAAACAGATAGAAGCTTTCTATTCTCCAGTTGGCATTTTTGCTGATTTGTAGAACACAAAGCTAACCTTTTATATCCCCAAGTCGTTGATGTGTGCTGGCGGATTAGTGTTCAGCCAGAGGTATTGGCTGCTTTTTAGAAGCTGGTAGCATTTTGCTTTATATTGAGGCACAGACTCCTGTGAGACGCTGTTTCTTTTATGAACATTATGTCCATAAAATCATTGCCTGAATAGATAGACACATTTTTATGGATGTAGAATATTTCATAAAAGTTACCAGGTCAGCAGATATATATATATATATATATATATATATATATATATATATATATAATGTTAACTACCCTATAGACAGGGATGTTTATGCAACTGCTAAAGCATTTCTGAAAATGTATGCTTTTATTGCCAAGAATGTTTAATAAAATGTGTATTAGAAGTATATTACAAATATATCCTAGGATCTAAATTAAAAATGGCTGGATATAGCTCTCAACTAAAAAACCTGTATCCAAAAAGCATAATCTTTCACCAACATCCCCACCAAACCCCTTTGATGTTACTGGCATGAGTAAATGTTATTATCTTTTTTCCTTATAGTGTGTTATAGTATGTGGTCACCACAAAGCAGGAAGACATGTTTCAGAAAGTGGGGTCATATAGATGGGGGCATCCATCCCTGACAATCAAGAGAGACGATTAAATATTTAATTTATTTGACCCAGAACAACTACCTGAATAAGGCCTCAGTAGCAAGTAAATATGAGGAGGGAGGATATAAAATTTTAACTAGATGGTTGTAACGACTCTGCTACGTGAATGTGTTTAGTTGAATAAGATCTCAGCTGCAGAGGCTTCTCAGGCGTAACCACCAGTTCACTCTCTAATCAATAAGAAAGTTTGGGGTTTAACTCATCACAGCCTCTAAATGATAGACAACATAAAGTATAGCGAAGCCTAATCCAACTTAAGCTACCGCTACTGATGAAGATATAGTAAAGTCTCTAGTATACATGGTAATACGGATAAGTGCAATGTGATACAGAATTGCTGTAGTATTTCTGGGTTGAACACAAATAGAGAGTACTTGTTATGTACTAATTCCAAGACACATATAGATGAATAGCTTAGTCCATATGAGAATAGATCTCCTTACAGTGACACAGACCTGGTATTTCCCCTATAGGGTGCAGGAGCGTATGGATAACAAAGGACTACAGTATGTCTCTTACAATACTTGCGGTTCTGCTGGGACTGGTAGTACTTTGGAAGAGATACGAGCAGAAATGGTGTGCGGAGAACCCAGGGTGCCTGAAGGATGAGATGCAGGGAATCGCAGGGTGGTCCCTGTTGGGGAAAGCAATGCAGTGCAGTGGCGTTCCCAGGTGACGGCAGGCGTTCAACAGAATAACGGAACACCCTGCCATCATCTGCATGGTGTTTAAATAGCCGCGGATTCGCGGGGAATCAGAGCAGAACGCTGGGACGCACTTCCGCGTCACAGCGTGGAGCGCAGAGATCCGCGCACCGGAAGTGACGCGGACCACCTGCAGAACGGAGCGCAGCTGCTAGAATAGGGTACAGCTGCGCTCGTTCTGCAGAGTGAAACAGCAGGGATGTTACATACTCCCCCCCTCAAGGGAGCATCTCTGGTGCTCCCAGTAGGAGAGGGGCGATTAGGGTACCTCCGATGAAATTGTCTGATCAGACGTGGGGCATGTCTGTCTGAGGAATTTTCCCAAGAGTCATCGAGATGATCATAACCCTGCCAGCGTATTAAGTATTGGAGGGAAGAACCACGCTTCCTGGAATCTAATATCTTTTCGACCTCGTATTCAGTTTCACCAAGCACTTCCACTGGAGGAGGGGGGCATGGTTTCCTGTTAGGGAATGGATTAGAAACAAAAGGTTTAATGAGTGAGACATGAAATGAGGGGTGGACTTTCCAATCTGGGGGCAAAAGCAATTTAACAGCGTTAGGATTAATGACATGTGAAATTGGAAATGGACCAGTGAATTGACTGCCAAGTTTTTTCGAGGGTATTTTAAGATGAAGATTCCGGGTGGAAAGCCAAACTAAATCCCCGACTTTATATTCGGGAGGTACAGATCTGTGGGCATCATAGTATTGTTTTTGTCTTCGCTGAGCAAGTTCAAGGTTGGTTTGTAAAATTCCCAGTGTTTCCTTTAGATTAGAGCAGGGGTCTCAAACTGGCGGCCGTCCAGCTGTTGCAAAACTACAAATCCCATGAGGCATTGCAAGGCTGACAGGCACAAGCATGACTCCCATAGGCAGAGGCATGATGGGACTTGTAGTTTCACCACAGCTGGAGGGCCGCCAGTTTGAGACCCCTGGATTAGAGAGATAATGATCAACTGCTGGAACAGTACCTGGAAGGGAAGTGGATGGTAGACTGTTGGGGTGGAAGCCATAATTGGCATAGAATGGTGTGAACCGAGATGAAGAACTGGTGGAGTTATTATAGGCAAATTCAGCCAGGGGAAGTAATTCGAACCAATCATCTTGAAGGTGTGTGCAGTAGCATCGTAAGTACTGTTCGAGGATTTGGTTAACACGTTCTGTCTGTCCATTTGTTTGAGGGTGGTAGGCAGTGGACATTCGGTGGTCAATGTGTAGAGCGCTACATAGGGCTTTCCAAAACCTAGAGATGAATTGAGATCCGCGATCCGAAATGATTTGGGAGGGAATTCCATGAAGTTTGAGAATGTTGTTAATGAAAGCCTTCGCTGTCTCGAGGGAAGTAGGCAACTTCTTTAAGGGAACGAAGTGTGCCATCTTTGTTAATAGATCCACTGTTACCATGATGGTGTTTGCACCGTTTGAGCGAGGGAGGTCAACTATAAAATCCAATGAAACAACTTCCCAGGGTCTATTAGGTACTGGGATGGAAGCTAGTAGACCGAAAGGGGGTTGCCTTGAATGCTTGTTACGAGCGCAAATGTCACAAGAGCTGACATACTGATGAATCGTCTTAGACAAATGGGGCCACCAATAGTCCCTTTTAACCAGATGAGTGGTTTTGTTGATACCAGGGTGTCCGGCTAAGGGAGAATCATGGAGATGTCTGAGAAGTAAAAGTTGTAAATTGGGTGGAACGTAAATTTTGTTGTGGAATGTATAAACACCATCAGGTTGCCTAATGAGATCTTTTGGTAAGCTAGGGAGATCTTCGCAAAGAGTCTGAGAGAGTAATTGTCTGAAGGAGGTGGTAACTCCAATGAAACGGTTTGGAGGAATGATGGAGATCGGAGGAATATCAGTGGATTGATCTTCATTCATACGGGATAGGGAGTCGGCTTTGATGTTTTGTGAACCAGGCCTATAGGATATGTAAAAATCAAACCTGTCAGGCCTTGTACACACGAGGGGATATTTCCGCTGAACATGGTCCGACGGACCATTTCAGCCGAAAAATCCCCTCGTCTGTAGGGGCAAACGGACGCTTTTTGCCGGATTCATCCGGAGGAAAAATTTCAAAGCATGCTTTGAAATAATTCCGCCGGATAGCTGGCCGTCAGATATGTCCGCTGGTTAGTACGGCAAACCAGCGGACATATCTTGCCGCACATGCGTCGTATCCTGTGAATGGATCCGACGCATGTGCGCGGAAGTGTTTACTTCCTGGTGCGGTGACGTGGCGGTCACGTGGCGGCGTCAACGTCACCGCCGCGTCACCGCGCTGTCCGCCGGCGGGGAATTTGATCCGATGGTGTGTACAGCCATCGGATCAAAACATCCCGGCGCAAATATACGCTGTAAACGGTCCGGGGACCGTTTACAGCGGATATTTCCCGTCGTGTGTACAAGGCCTCAAAGAATAGACTCCATCTAACCTGACGGGCGGAGAGTGTCTTACAGGACTTCAGATGTTGTAAGTTACGGTGGTCCGTAAGGATGGTTATTGGGTGTGTGGAACCCTCCAATAGATGCCTCCAGTTCTCAAATGCATCTTTAATTGCAAGGAGTTCCTTCTCCCCAATAGGGTAGTTTTTTTCCGCTTGTGATAGTGTTCTGGAGAAAAAGGCCACTGGGTGTAAAGGATCAGATAGGGTTGGACGTTGGGAGAGTATAGCACCTAAGGCATAGTGGGAGGCATCAACTTCTAGTGTAAAGTAATACGAAGGATTAGGCAGTTGAAGGATGGGAGCCGAAGTGTAACAGAGCTTGAGAGAGTCAAAAGACTTCTGGGCTTTCTTTGACCAGATGAAGGGTGTATTTATGCTGGTTAAAGCAGTCAATGGTTTAACAATAGCTGAAAAGTTTTTTATAAACTTGCGGTAGTAGTTTGAAAAACCGAGAAAACGTTGAAGAGCTTTTCTAGAGTGAGGAACTGGCCAGGAGATAATACAGTCCACCTTGGATTGATCCATCTGGATGCCTTGAGGTGTAATTTGGTAACCAAGGAAGGAAATACTTGACTGGCTGAATACGCATTTCTCAAGTTTGGCATACAAGGAATGTGTTCTGAGTCTGGCCAGAACCCAACGAACATGTTTGGTGTGTTCCTCAAGAGTGTCAGAGTAAATCAGAATGTCATCCAAGTATATTACTACACAGATATCGAGCAGATCCCGGAATATGTCATTTATGAACCACTGGAATGTAGCAGGTGCATTGCAGAGTCCGAATGGCATTACAGTGTATTCAAAAAGACCGTATCGAGTTTTGAAAGCAGTCTTCCACTCGTCTACAGGCCGAATCCTGATTAAATTGTAGGCACCCCTGAGGTCTAATTTTATGAAAACTTTTGAGGTTTGAAGACGTTCGATTAGTTCTGGAATGAGGGGCAAAGGGTAGCGGTTTTTTACAGTGATACTGTTGAGGGATCGGTAATCTATTATAGGCCGGAGAGAGCCATCCTTATTTTTAACAAAGAACATGGCAGCACTTGCGGGTGAAGTGGAAGGTCTAATAAAACCTTTTTTTAAGTTATCATCAAGATAAACTTTAAGGTGCAGCAATTCTGGTTGTGAAAGGGGATAGATGCGAGCAGTTGGGATTGGTCTGTCAGGAATGAGATCAATCGGACAGTCATATATACGATGGGGAGGGAGTTTCTCTGCCTTAGTTTTACAGAAAACATCTGAGAAATCATGTAGATAAGTAGGAAGAACTTCAGAGTGAACTTCTGTGGAAAGAATCGTATATATGGGGTAACAGGTCTGCTTGCAATATGTGGAGTTTAGACTTAGTGAGTGATTAGACCAAATGAAAGTTGGTTGATGGAGTATTAACCAAGGGAGACCGAGAACTATTGGAAATAATGGAGATGGAATAACGTCAAAGACAAGGGTCTCAGTATGATTATTCCCACAAGTGACCAGTAGAGGAGAGGTCTGGGAAGATATTGGTCCATAAAGGGACCTAGAGCCATCAATAAAGGTGACAGTGAGAGGTTTTTGCTTAAGCACACAAGGAATTTTATTAGATTTTACAATTTCTAAATCAATGAAGTTGCCGCAGGCACCGGTGTCGACCATCGCGTCAATGCTGGTTCTATGATGATCCCACTGTAAGGTAAGAGTAATAAAGATGAATTGATTAGAGGTAGATTCAGGTGGTTTGGTTTTGCAAATGTTAGATATGATACCATCGGACTTCCTCTTGAGGAGTGGGCAACTGGATACCATGTGGTCTGGAGCGGAACAATATAGACAGAGGTTATGAGCGCTGCGACGTTCTTTCTCTGCTAGAGATAAAGGACCTCTGACAACTCTGAGTTCCATGGGAACATCCTTGGGTGGTGATTTGGACCTCCTGAGAGGTGGAGGAATATAAGTATTCCCACGTTCAGCCTTCCTTTCTCTGAGGCGACGGTCAATGGTGAGAGATAGGTGCATGAGATCCTCTAAAGATGAAGGAAGTTCAATGCGAGCAATCTCGTCCTTCATAGGTTCAGACAGGCCTAGTCTAAATTGATTACGGAGTGCAATATCCGTCCACTGGGTCTCCCTGCTCCAACACTTAAACTCTGAGATATAGTCCTCTACGGGTCTTTTCGCTTGTTTGAGGTTCCTTATAGTGTTCTCTGCTGTAAGCTGTTTATTGGGATCCTCATATAGAAGTGACATCTCATCCAGGAAAGTATTGAATGCCCCCAATAGGTCACCATGTTCTTCTACAAAAGCATCCGCCCAGGCTCTAGGCTCCCCCTTCAGGTAGGATACCAGGGTGAGAATCTTAACCCTGTCAGAGTAGTAGGTGCGAGGACGCAATTCAAACATGAGACGACAAGAGCTAATGGACTGGCGGAATAATTTTTGGTCCCCTGAAAAGGGTTCTGGGGGCAAACCTTAGGTTCAGGTCTGTCCCTGGGTTGAGCAAAGTTTTGATTACGTAGGGCGTCATTTACTAAACGAAGATCATTCATTGAAGCAGTGAGGGTGTCAACTCTTTGTGAGAGTCCAACTAGGTGGTTAGCAAGCTCTGCTGGATCCATCAATTCAGTTAAAAGGGTTCCGTTATTATGTAACGACTCTGCTACGTGAATGTGTTTAGTTGAATAAGATCTCAGCTGCAGAGGCTTCTCAGGCGTAACCACCAGTTCACTCTCTAATCAATAAGAAAGTTTGGGGTTTAACTCATCACAGCCTCTAAATGATAGACAACATAAAGTATAGCGAAGCCTAATCCAACTTAAGCTACCGCTACTGATGAAGATATAGTAAAGTCTCTAGTATACACGGTAATACGGATAAGTGCAATGTGATACAGAATTGCTGTAGTATTTCTGGGTTGAACACAAATAGAGAGTACTTGTTATGTACTAATTCCAAGACACATATAGATGCATAGCTTAGTCCATATGAGAATAGATCTCCTTACAGTGACACAGACCTGGTATTTCCCCTATAGGGTGCAGGAGCGTATGGATAACAAAGGACTACAGTATGTCTCCTACAATACTTGCGGTTCTGCTGGGACTGGTAGTACTTTGGAGGAGATACGAGCAGAGATGGTGTGCGGAGAACCCAGGGTGCTGGAAGGATGAGATGCAGGGAATCGCAGGGTGGTCCGTGTTGGGGAAAGCAATGCAGTGCAGTGGCGTTCCCAGGTGACGGCAGGCGTTCAACAGAATAACAGAACACCCTGCCGTCATCTGCATGGTGTTTAAATAGCCGCGGATTCGCAGGGAATCAGAGCAGAACGCTGGGACGCACTTCCGCGTTCCAGCGTGGAGCGCAGAGATCCGCGCACCGGAAGTGACGCGGACCACCTGCAGAACGGAGCGCAGCTGCTAGAATAGGGTACAGCTGCGCTCGTTCTGCAGAGTGAAACAGCAGGGATGTTACAATGGTACAGAACACCAACAGTAGTACATCAAATGTATCTTCAGACATCGGATGCTTGCTGGAGGTGTCACTACTGCATATCTTTTTGGGAATGCGCAAAAATACAGGAATTTTGGAAAATGGTAATAGAAACGATTAAAAAAATCATAGGGATTGACCTAGAAGGTAGACCATCAGCCGTGTTAACACTAGATATCCCTATGTCATTAGAAAAATACAAAAACCCGCTGTTAAGACATCTCATTATAGCTGCAAGGGCATGTATCCCGGTCCTGTGGAAACAAGAGACCTCCCTATCTAGAGCACAATGGCTCGCGAGAGTGGCAGAGATTCAATTAATGGAGAATCTCACAATGACAATAAAAGACCAAGATGAGAGATACCGGAATATATGGGCCCCTTATCTAAAGTATAAGGAGGAGCAAGGGAGACACGAGAGGGGGAAGAGACGACCGACGGAGAGTTTTTTTTCTCTCTTCTTGTGCGTAGGGAGGGTGGGAAATAGCGAGAAATAGAACTGTGAGAAAATGAGAGGATACACGGATTCAGAGAAGATATGAGAGGAAGGGAGAGGGGATAGGATGGGAGGGGGTCTCCTTGTCTCTTCCCTGCTTTTTTGGATATAGTTGATATAAAACGGACGATATGGAATGTGATAATCTGTAACGTGAAACTTCTGAAAAAAAAAAGAATAAAAAAAAAAAAGAAAGTGGCACCTCCTCACTCTCCTCTCTCCCGGGGGAGTAACGCAAATTCAGCAATGTCTTTAACAAAGGTCAAGCCAGTAGTTTGCCTCCGCACCGGTCGTATGACTGCGCAATTGACCTTCAACCTGGTGCCATACCCCCTCGTGGCTGGCTTTACCCTCTGTCTGTCTCAGGGGACAAAGCCATGGAGGAGTATGTTGCTGACACCCTTTATCGAGGATTCATCCGTAAATCCTCTTTTCCTGCTGGTTTCTTTGTGAAAAGGAAGAGTGGTGAACTGAGACTTATCGATTATAGAGGTCTCATCCACTTCACGATTAAGAATGCTTATTCGATTCCGTTGATTACAGAGTTATTTGACCACGTCAAGGGAGCAACAGTTTCCACAAAGCTTGATCTTAGAGGGGCATACAATCTCGTGAGGATCAAGGAGGGCAACAAATGGAAAACAGGCCCTTATGAACACCTTGTAATGCAGTTTGGTCTTTGCAACGCCCCGGCAGTTTTCCAGGAATTTATCAACAATGTCTTCAGAGATTTGTTGCACCTATGTGTAGTGGTTTATCTCGACAATGTCCAGAGAAACCTTCGGCAATTCTACAGTGAGCCTGACTAGGGTTGAGCGAACCTGAACTGTAAAGTTCGGGTTTGTACCGGACTTTTGGATTTTGTGTACCCGGACCCGAAACCGAATAATTTACTGTACGTTCGGGTTTCGGGTTTGGTGTTTGGCAATGTAATGGCGTGCTGCAGGGCAGCCAATCACCATTTGTTTTACTCATGTGACCTAGAAGCCATCACAGCCATGCCTATTAATGGCATGGGTGTGATTGGCCAGTGCAGCATGTGACCCAGCATGTGACCCAGCCTCTATATAAGCTAGAGGCACACAGCACAGCTCGTCACTCTGCTTTAGATATGGTAGGGAAAGGCTGCTGCTGCTCTTCTGAGGGAGAGAATTAGATAGGAGTCAGACTGTCCTGCTTCAGAAATCACATTACTCAGCGATCTACATAGCATTAGATAGTTACTTTAGGGAAAGGTTCCTGCTTGTGCTTGTAGGGAGAGAAATATATAGGAGTCTGTCCTGCTTCAGAAATCTAATTACACTAGCACTGCATATGTTACTGTGAGATACTCTGCAAGATACTTTAGGGGAAGGTTCCTGCTTGTGCTTGTAGGGAGAGAAATATATAGGAGTCTGTCCTGCTTCAGAAATCTTATTACACCAGCACTGCATATGTTACTGTGAGATACTCTGCAAGATACTTTAGGGGAAGGTTCCTGCTTGTGCTTGTAGAGAGAGAAATATATAGGAGTCTGTCCTGCTTCAAAAATCTAATTACACCAGCACTGCATATGTTACTGTGAGATACTCTGCAAGATACATTAGGGGAAGGTTCCTGCTTGTGCTTGTAGGGAGAGAAATATATAGGAGTCTGTCCTGCTTCTAAAATCTAATTACACCAGCACTACATATGTTACAGTGAGATACTCTGCAAGATACTTTAGGGGAAGGTTCCTGATTGTGCTTGTAGGGAGAGAAATATATAGGAGTCTGTCCTGCTTCTAAAATCTAATTACACCAGCACTGCATATGTTAATGTGAGATACTCTGCAAGATACTTTTCTTCTATTGTGCTATTCAAAAAACATCTATTTAGGGCAAAAAAATAAAAAAAATTGCAGTGTTTCCTCCATATCTGTACATGTCAGATAAACATTTTAGCTAGTGTTCTTCTATTGTGCCTTTTAAAAAACACCCATTTAGGGCAAAAAAAATATTTTGCAGTGTTTCCTTCAGTGTTTGCCGTTTTTCCTCCATATCTGTACGTGTGAGATAAACACTTTAGCTACTGTTCTACTATTGTTCTATTAAAAAAAAAAACACCCATTTAGGGCAAATCATTTTTTGTTTGTTCGTTTCCTGCATATCTGTACGTGTGAGATACACACTTTAGATACTGATGCCTCACTCACTGTGCCTGTAACATGCCTCACTCACTGTACCTGTAACATGCCTCACATGCCTTACTGTGCCTGTAACATGCCTCACATGCCTCACTGTGCCTGTAACATGCCTCACTGTGCCTGTAACATGCCTCACATGCCTCACTGTGCCTGTAACATGCCTCACATGCCTCACTGTGCCTGTAACATGCCTCACTGTGCCTGTAACATGCCTCACTGTGCCTGTAACATGCCTCACATGCCTCACTGTGCCTGTAACATGCCTCACATGCCTCACTGTGCCTGTAACCTGCCTCACTGTCAGTGAGGCATGTTATAGATGGCACAGTGAGGCATGTTACAGATGGCACAGTGAGGGGTCGTCTTATACAGTGAGTATATCCCAAAACCAAAATTTTAGCTGGAAAATTAGGGGGTCGTCATACGCTGGCAAAAAAAAAAGTCAGTTACTTTGCTGAGTAACTAATTACTTTGCCAATGTAGTAACTGAGTCACTAACTCAATTACTTTTTCGGACAAGTAATTTGTAACTGTAACTAATTACTTTTTTAAAGGACGATGAGCAACACTGGTGATCTGTGTGAATTCCCCCATTACATCGGTACTAAGATAATATGCCCCTATTACATTGTACATTTGTAATGAATATCAGGGCCCCTGTTACTGGTAATCAGTGTTAATGCCCCAATAATTCCCCATTATTTATATGTGTTATCTGTTTTCCATTTAGTAACCTCGCAAAAAACACTCAATTTACTTAGCTATGATGAATGTGTTGCTTAACATTACAATAGATATTTAAAAATATGTAGTGTTTTTTTTAGCTCTAACTGCTGGGGGTGGGGGGGATTACATTGGCAACCAATGCCTCTATTACATTGGTAATTAGTGTAAATGCCCCCATTACATTTGTGATGGATGCCAGGGCCCTTGTAACTAGTAATTAGTGTAAATTCCCTGTTATATTAATACTCAGTGTAAATTACCCCATTACATTGGCAATCAGTTTAAAAGCCCCATTACATTGGTAATCAATGTAAGTGCCCCTATTACATTGTTAATCAGTGTAAATGCCCTAATTACATTAGTGATTAATGCCAGGGCCCCTGTTACTGGTAATCAGTGTACATGCCCCAAATGTCTTATATGTTTTACCTATTTGCTATTTATTCATTTCACAAAAATACTCAATTTACTATAGCTATAATGAATGTATTGCTTAATATCACAATAGATATTTTCAGCTATGGGATTTTATTCCAGCTCTCATTGCTGGAGGGCCTAAACATAATTACTGCATAGGGGCCGCTTGTTGACTTTGTCCACCACTGGCATGCATAAAGCATGCCAGAGAATCAGCGGCTGTCATTAACATTTTTCATACTCATGCCAAAATATAAGGACACACATAAAAAATGCTTAAAAATGTCAGACAGTTCTGCTGTGACTTATTCCTAAGCACTTTCAATGAGTGTAATTTTTACAGCTGGCAAATTGTTCACAGAGCTTGCCTGATGTCATAAAATAACAAGCAGTATAATAATATATTGCAGTAAAGTTAAAGGTTAGCAGAGCTAATAGAACTTTCCTTTTCTGTTGTAGAAAATTAAAAGTGTACTACAGCGCTAATTAAATAATTAATCCCAGGAACACCAAATAAAATGCCAAATAACACAGCTGCTATCCATGTGATACCAAATCAAACAGTGAAAAAATTATTAATAATATAGGATGCGCTGATATTAACTTAATAGTGTAAATCATACAGACAAACAAATAAATCAGGGAGAAACAGTCTCCATAATGTGTTTAAATACATGTGATTAGTCCTTAATCAAGTGCACAGTGAAGGCAGCAGCACGGATTCCATACAAGGAAAAAACACATAAACGATGCCCTCCTTCACTAAGAGTGTGGATCCCAAACTGAGAATCAGGTGATCAGGCACTCGTAGCAGATGAATATGAAAAAAAGAAGAAAAACCTCATTGCACAAACATCGGATAAGTCGCGTGCCCGTGACGTAACGCGTAGGGAGGAGCCTACGATCGTATCCGAGTCCATCGGATCGAGTTGAGGAGACAGCACACTGAGTGGCGTTTCATGCTTATACTAAGCGGGGATCCGTGAGTGCATCTGTTGATGGTTTTTGGATCGTATTATCCGCCTGTTATCCGATGTTTGTGCAATGAGGTTTTTCTTCTTTTTTTCATATTCATCTGCTACGAGTGCCTGATCACCTGATTCTCAGTTTGGGATCCACACTCTTAGTGAAGGAGGGCATCGTTTATGTGTTTTTTCCTTGTATGGAATCCGTGCTGCTGCCTTCACTGTGCACTTGATTAAGGACTAATCACATGTATTTAAACACATTATGGAGACTGTTTCTCCCTGATTTATTTGTTTGTCCTTTTCTGTTGTGTCACCCCACTTCCCTGTTAACCTGCTTAATTTTCTGCAATGCATTATTATGCTGCCTGTAACAGGGCTGCGTTAAAAAACATCCATAACCTATTTGATAGCTGTTAAACAGTAAAATAAACAGTAAGCGCATGTGAAGCTACGAACTCCGACAGCCATATTTCTTTTCATTCATAGACCTTTTTCATTTGATCACTGTCAGGATTTCTAGTCGTCTTCTTCAGCACATTAGTAGTCTCATATCATCTTTTTTAGCATGATGGATTATCTCTAGTCATCTTTTAACAATTTGGTAATCTCTAGTAGTATCTTGAAACATGTATTTTGTCTCTTGAAATATACAGTGCCTTGAAAAAAGTATGCATACCTTTTGAAATTTTTCACATTTTGTCATGTTACAACCAAAAATTTAAATGTATTTTATTGGTATTGTATGTGAAAGTGGCACATAGTTGTGAAGAGGAAGGAAAATGATAAAAGGTTTTCAATTTTTTTATAAAGAAATATCTGAAAAGTGTGACATGCATTTGTATTCAGCCCCCCAGAAGAGTCAATACTTTGTAGAACCACCTTTCACTGTATTTACAGCTGCAAGTTTGGTTATGTCTCTACCAGCTTTACACATCTAGAGAGTGACATTTTTGCCCATTTTCTTTGCAAAATAGCTCAAGTACTGTCAGATTGGATGGAAAGCATCTGTGAACAGCAATATTCAAGTCTAGCCACAGATTCTCATTTGGATTTATGTCTGAACTTTGGCTGGGCCATTCTAAACACATGAATATGCTTTGATGTAAACCATTCTATTGTAGCTCTGGCTGTATGTTTAGGGTCATTGTCCTGCTAGAAGGTAAAGCTCCACCCCAGTCTCAAAATCTTTTGCAGACTCTAAGGCCGCGTACATACGATCAAATCTATCTGCTGGAAACGGTCGGCCCGACCGTCCAAGCAGACAGATTCGATCGTGTGTACTGGCGAGCCGACGGATGTGGCCAGCCAACAGATTTCAAAGCATGCTTTGAAATCTGTCGGCTGGGAACCCGTCCGCCCAACATGTCTGCTGGTTAGTACGCTAACCAGCAGACATGTCTTCTTGCACATGTGTCGAATGGTTTCGACGCATGCGCGGAAGTGTTTTACTTCCTGGTGCGGTGACGTGGCTGCGTCAACGTCACCGCCACTTCACCGTGCCATCTGTCGGCGGGGATTTTGGTTTGATCGTGTGTACATGATCAAACCAATACGTCCCCAGCAGACAGATTTGTTCAAATCGGTCTGCCCGACCGATTTGAACAAATCTGTCTGCTCGTGTGTATGGGGCCTAAAAGGTTTTCTTCTAAGGTTACCCTGTATTTACAGCGTTTTGTAATGTACTTTTTTTCATTTAGCCGTTGGCTGACCGATGTGGATGAAGAAGTCTCTGCCGTAAAAAGTGTATGCTCAACATTAGAAGCTTACGCCACACATCCACCCACTCTTCTGAATTGTTTCATTCAGCCTACGCACTGAATGAAAAAAAGAAACTAACAGATTCCTCCAATCACATGGATCGATGTAGATGAAGAAATCACTGGCATAAAAAAGTGAATAAAAGTATATGCCGAGCATAAGAGCTACTGCCCTTTTTTTTTATTTTTATTGATGATTAAGAAATCTCCCCCTGTTGCGCTGCAGACCCTGACATATGTATTCTGAAAACAGCACCCTGCTGCTGTTAGAATACACAGATCAGTGCTGCAGCTGATTGGCGTTCCTGCAAAGCAAACAAAAGTTTGGTAACACACAGTAACCATATAGTATTAACCCAATTAAACAACAACTTTTTTTAGTAACTTAACTTTTCAGAACAATAACCTTTCTAGCCTTTGATTTTAAGCAACAAAGAAAAGGGCAGCGTGACATTCTCATTAGAATGATAAAGTAATTTATTCCATTAAAAACAAATAGTACACTTACATCTTAAAATCTTGGTATTTAGTATGTATGGAAGATGAAAACACCACAGGGTTATGTGATGAATGAAGAAACCGCAAGGTTGTCAGTGTATGAGCCTGTGCTTTCCCTCTAGCCGGCATCAGGGAGATCAGGTCATCAGAATCATCTGCATTCTGCACAAGAGCAGTCAACCTCATGGCAACCCCTTTGGTGTGTGAGAAGTGGGGGTGGTAACACATTTCAGATGTTTACTAATTTGTCAAAAAAATACTCCTGGTTAATTTGGACCACCATGTCTGGGAAAATGAAGGACAGGATTAATACATCACGTTTGTCCTTTTATTTTACTACTAGTACCTTTTTATTTTGTAAGCAGGCTTTCTCCCACGTTCTAAGTGGATGTTAACGAACCATTGGGGGAAGCCCAAGGTTGCATGGTGCCACAGCAGCCAATTGTCTAAAAAGTGGCATGCGTAAAAGTTATTTATTTATTTATTTATTTATTTATAAAAATGCTTTTTGGGAGCGCAGTTATTATCCGAAGGCCTCGATGCATGCATGCATAAAAGTTGTCAACTTGCAAATCGTAACAAGGGTTACAAGTTCCATACTATCCTACCTCTGCTCCTTATGTAGTCTGGGCCTCCGGAGGACTCCACTTGACTTGTCTTTTTCCTCATGATTTCTAAAGCAGTATGGATAGCCTGTGGCTCTCTCACAGAGCTTATACATGTTGAACCTATATATGACACGCTTGCTGGGGACATATGGGCTTGAATGCCTGATTTGTTGGGACATATATACATCTGCAGATTTCTGGGACAGGTAATTTATGAGGGGCCGATTATAATCAGGGACACCCCAGGGATGACAGAGGTTATTGTCTTGAAATGCAAAAAAGGCATTATTGTCTCTTTATATACTGTATATTTTCATGGCCATTGCAGCAGAGAACACAGGCATATTTTGAATTGTGTCTGTGGACTGTTATGACTGCTATTCTTTCTTTTTTGTACTGCACATGTTAAGGGTTAAGCCCCCCAAAAAAATGAATTCAGAAACCGTTATAGGTTCTGTATAGGTTATAGGTTATAGGTAGGGTTGTCCCGATACCGATACCAGTATCGGTATCGGGACTGATACCGAGTATTTGTGGGAGTACTTGTACTCCCGCAAATACCCCCGATACCTAAATAGAATACTTCCCCCCCTCCCCCCGCCGTTGCCCCAACCGCCGCCGTCGCATACCGCAAAGCCGCCGCATTAACCCCGTGAATTACAGCGCCGCACTATACAGGCATCTTCCGTTTGAATACTCCTAATCCCCGCCGCGCCATGCATAGACACTCCCCTCCTCCGGGATTGGACGGATCTGTCCAATTCCGAGCAAGGGGGAGTGTCTATGCACGGATCCGTCCAATCCCGAGAAGGGGAGTGTCTATGCATGGCGCGGATTAGGAGTATTCAAACGGAAGATGCCTGTATAGTGCGGTGCTGTAATGCACAGGGTTAACGCGGCAGCAGCAGCAGCGGTGGCATCGGCACTATCTGCCACTAGGTATGGGGGACATGACATGGCTGCATACGTGGGGGACATGACATGGCTGGATATGTAAGGGGCATGACATGGCTGCATATGTGAGGGACATGACATGGCTGCATACGTGGGGGTTATGACATGGCTGGATATGTGAGGGACATGACATGGCTGCATATGTGAGGGACATGACATGGCTGCATACGTGGGGGACATGACATGGCTGCATATGTGAGGGACATGACATGGCTGCATATGTGAGGGACATGACATGGCTGCATATGTGAGGGACATGACATGGCTGCATACGTGGGGGACATGACATGGCTGGATATGTGAGGGACATGACATGGCTGGATACGTGAGGGACATGACATGGC
Source organism: Rana kukunoris (assembly GCA_029574335.1). NCBI lineage: Eukaryota > Metazoa > Chordata > Amphibia > Anura > Ranidae > Rana > Rana kukunoris. The sequence goes on from CM056060.1 coordinate 72,117,313, forward strand.
TGCATATGTGAGGGACATGACATGGCTGCATATGTGAGGGACATGACATGCAGTGCCGGCCCAAGACATTATGCTGCCTGGTACCAAGAATGAAATGCTGCCCCCCCCCCCAAAAAAAAATCCATTACTTTATATCATGGTAAGTAAAGTGGACCTGTCATGGCTCTATACATGTATATAGGAGTATAAAGAGGACCTGTCATGGCTCTATACATGTGTATAGGAGTGTAAAAGGACGTGTCGGGGCTCAATACATGTACTGTATGTAGGAATATAAAGAGGACCTGTCATGGCTCTATACATGTATGTAGGAGTATAAAGAGGACCTGTCATGGCTCTATGCATGTGTGTAGGAGTATAAAGAGGACCTGTCATGGCTCTATGCATGTATGTAGGAGTATAAAGAGGACCTGTTATGGCTCTATGCATGTATGTAGGAGTATAAAGAGGACCTGTCATGGCTCTATGTGTGTATGTAGGAGTATAAAGAGGACCTGTCATGGCTCTATGCATGTATGTAGGAGTATAAAGAGGACCTGCCATGGCCCTATACATGTATATAGGAGTATAAAAGGACCTGTGCAGGGCCGGCAAACACAATGTCAGCTGGCCACCCGCGATCGCTCCACAGAGAGCCAGAACGGGGATTTGTCAATGTAAACAGACAGATCCCCATTCTGACAGGGTAGGAGAGACAGATGTGCTGTTCCTAGTGATTAGGAACAGAGATCTCTCTCCTCCTCCATTCAATCCCATCCCCCCCAGTTAGAAACACCCCCAGGGAACACATTTAACCCCTTCCCTGACAGTGACATTTACACAGTTAGCAGTGCAATGTTATAGCACAGAACGCTATATAGATGTCACTGGTCCCAAAAATGTGTCAGAAGTGTCTGATCGGTTCACCACAATGTCGCAGTCTCGCTAAAAATTGCAGATCATTGCCATTACTAGTAAAAAATAATAATAATAAAAACGCTTGAAGCATATTATTTCTACATTGCTATATAAAACATTAAAACATAAAATAAAAAATGCAGAATCAGTGGGAGCGCCAAGCTTGTCACTTGCCACGTCACCTGCCTTCAGATGCGGATTTTCACATGCCGCGTCACCTGCCACACATTACGAATTGTCACTTGCCACATATTGCGAATAGTCACTTGCCATGATGTCACCTGCCACAAGTAGCGGATTGCCACTTCCGGAGTAAAGGCAGGCAACAGAGAGATAATGTAATCTCTCTGCTGCCCGCACAGTGGGGGCGGAACTGCAGTGATGCAGGGCGGCAGTGAGAGATGATCTCATCTCTCTGTTCCCCCGCCCACTAATTGGCCTTGAAGCCCGATCATCTGCCGACTGTCCCGCCCGGAGTGTGCGGGTGGTGGATCGCGTTTTTTACACATCTAAGGCTGGGGGCGGGGTTCTTGCGGCGATCACCGCCTTCCCCGTCTGTCTTCGGGGGGGTGTTTGCGGTGATCGCCGGCTTCGTATGCATTGTCTGACAGCCCTTCCTCTAGCAGCTAAAAGCTGAAGGGAGCAGTACAGGCAGGCGGCAATCAGAGCTGGTGCAAGGATTTTTGGCGAAACCTAATTTCCCCGCCCCCCCATTGGATCACCCCTGACACCACCCTCTTTACCTTGTCCATGTAAACGGTGGGATAGGGTAATATATGGACAGGCTAACTATGCAACTGCCTGTCTGTATGAACAGACAAATACACTGGCAATGCTTTACGGGCTCCTAGTAAAAATATTAATAAATGCACATTTTTTTACCTGCAAAAAAAAATCTGCATTTATTATTTTTTTACAAAGCTGAACCTCCACAACTCAAATACCCCCCGATCAGTTTACCTCTGTACCCCCCCCCCCCTACACACACACACACATCAGCTCCCCTCTTTACCCCCCAAATAAGTTCCCTTCTGTACCCCCCACACATTAGTCCACTTCTGTACCCCCAAATCAGTTCCTCTCTGTACCCCCCCCCACACACACACATTAGTCCTCTCTGTATTCCCCAAATAAGTTCCCCCCTGTACCCCCCCCCCAAATCAGTTTCTCTCTGTTCCCCCCCCCCTACACATTAGTTCTCCTCTGTACCCCCAAATCAGTTCCTCTCTGTACCCCCCAAATCAGTTCCTCTCTGTACCCCCCCCCCCCACACACACACACATGCATACATTAGTACACCTCTGTACTCCCCCCCACACAAATTAATTAGTTCACCTCTGTCCCCCCCAAATCAGTTCCCCCCTTTTCCTCCTCCCAAATCAGTTTCTCTCTGTACCCCCTTACACACACTCACATATTAGTTCCCCTCTGTACCCCCGTACACAATACAATACACTTGACAACGCCGGTGGGGGCCTCACCTCGAGGAGAGTGGCGCTGCTGCCTGTCCTCCCACCACAGATCACCGACAGTCCAGGAAGAGGGAGGGGAAATCGCGGCAAGCCCGGACCTTAAATGCAGGGCTTCCTTCTCGGGCCGCTTCCATGTATCATGCAGTACTCCGGCCATCTGCTCTGTGTCCTGGCTCACTCTCTTCCCTCCTGTTCTCACTGCCGCTGCTTGGGCAGCATTGCAGGTTGGGGACAGAGCTCTAAAAAACAGGCTGGCAGAACGGGGGATGGAGAGGTGGCCGGCAATTAGCCTCACACAAAGTCTAGTCTCGGTAGGGGCACTGGCGGATTTTTTTTTTTTTTTGTGCAAACCAATCAATATACGCTTATTGGGATTTTTTTTTACCAAAAATATGTAGCAGAATACATATTTTTTTTATAGCATAAAGCGAAAAATATTGCTTTATTTTTTAAAATTGACGCTCTTTTTCTGTTGCAAAAAATAAAAATAAAAACTGCACAGGAATTCAAACATCAAAAGAAAGCTCTATATGGGGGAAAAAAAGGACATCCATTTTACTTGGGTATAGCGGTGCAAGACCACGTAATTGTCAGTGATTTAAAGTAACACAGCATTGAAAAAAATGGCCTGGTCATAAAGGAGGGGTAAAACTTTCCGGAGCTAAAGGGGTTAAGATTGAACAAGTCTAAACTAAAAGGACATTTTTTTTCATACATGGCAGAAGCACACATGTATTTTGGCGATTTGACACAACATTCATTCATTCTTTTACTCACTTTTAGTCAAATATTTTGGTGCTCTGGTGGGGAGAGGGGCTCCCATGCAGGAGCAATGGAGTGGAGATGGATCCAGGACCAGTAATTGCACTGTCTGCAGCATGCTTCTTCCTGTTTTCACACCTGTCTGCAGACTGCAAGTGCAAGCTGGAGAAGATGGAGAGAGGAGGTGGGTGGAGCCAACTCTCACTCAGGGGCAGGGGCCTGTACAGATAAGGAAGAATGCTGGTGCTCTGACCTGACTGACTGTCTGTGCTGGACATTTTAGTGCAGCAGCACACGACTTTAAAACCTGAGGTTAGGCACTTAGACTGTCCCAAAGCCTAAGGAACTCTGTAGCAGTGGCTCCTGTCAGTGTCATGTCGGCTCTGAGACTCTGAGTCCGACGTGACTCACTAATGTCACTCGTTGCTAGATGCCAAGCCAGGCGCTAGCAACCAGTGCAGGGAAAGGCTCCACCCACCTCCTCCTCCTACTCCAGGCAGCGTAATTACACTAGACGAATCCCTCTCTCGGCACCACTGATCGGCTGATCGTGTGAGACAGAGAGAGAGACTCGGGCAGAGGTTGCAAGTGATTGATCATGTGATATTTTCAACAGCGGGCGGCAATTTGATCTACAGTGGAGCAGGAAGCGGAGCAGACGACAATTTGCTGCCCCCTTGAAAGTGCCGCCTGGTACCATGGTACCAGCGGGTACCATGATAGGGCCGGCCCTGATGACATGGCTGCATATGTGAGGGACATGACATGGCTGCATATGTGAGGGACATGGCTGCATTTGGGGACACATTTAAAAAAAGTATCGGTATTCGGTATCGGCGACTACTTGAAAAAAAGTATCGATACTTGTACTCGGTCCTAAAAAAGTGGTATCGGGACAACCTTAGTTATAGGTCATATTAATGATCCCAAACACACCTCCAAGACGTCCACTGCCTTGCTTTTTTTTTGTTCAATATCGGAATATTTTAGAAAAAAAGAAAAAATAGGTAATAAAAAAAATCAATATTCAAACAGTCAATGAGACAAAGTATATGAGCTCATATGTACCTAGGGTCCAACGGATAAATAATCTATAATCAAGGACCTCTAAGGGCATGAAAATATCTAAAGAAAAGGATTACAACAACTGGCCTAGAAGAAGGCATAGGTCTAGGTGAGCATTTGAGCCAACAGAAATAAAAAGTTCAAACGACCTAGTATTGGTTATAATAGGAAAGAGTGACGGACAAAGAACATATAGGGGAGAAAAGAGGAGAATGTGAAAGAGGGAAGGGGAGGGATGAGGTGTAGGATAGGTATAAGGGAAGTGGAAGGGTGGATTTCTGGTAAGCATGGTAACTTTCATAAAGAAAATATACGACTGAGGGCCTGAGAAGGTGAACCTTTTGCAACATGAATAGGTAGTACATCGATTATGATGATTTAATGGTTTTGATTGATTGAGAGTCCTGTGAGATCATGGACATAATGTCTTTGTAGCAAGGGGTGGTGGTGAATTTAATCCAAGGGGCCCAGGCTAGGGTATGACACTTTGTATTTCTCCTTTCAATGTGAGTAAGTTCTTTCATGAGACATACCTCAGAGACCTTTTGCAGCCACTTCCTAATGGATGGGATTATAGGTTGGCCCCAAAGAGTGGGTATGAGAGCCTTAGCTGTATTTAACAGGTGGGGGATGAGTGAAAGTTTGTACCTGCCAATTGGCTCCATAGTGGCATGAAAGAGTATGGTCCATGGATCGTTAGGAAGGTTAATGTCAGTTATCTGATATATCAGATTAAGAACACTAGCCCAAAAAGAGCGGATTAGGGGGCTGGACCCCCAGATGTGGACGTGGGTAGCATTGTTCCCACAGTTCCTCCAACATAACGGGGAGCTGGAGGGGAACATTCGATTCAGCTTAGATGGGGTGTGGTGTCACCTGGTACATCATTTGTAGTTAGTTTCTTCCATTCTTGACGCTAGTGAGGAGACATGAGACAGTTGTAGGGTTTTATCCTTTTTCTTGTTTGTGAGAGTGTAATCAAGGTCGGATTCCAATTTAGCATGAGAAACCGGGTATGAAGAGCTTTGTAATTCAATTAGAGCTTTGTAAAACTGCGAAACGCAGTGTAGTGGAGGGTCCTTGTGGTTGAACAGGGATTCAATCCTGTTAAGATCCTGAATAATCCATAATGGCAGAGGAAAGGTTAGGAGAAAGCACTGTAACTGATTATATCTCCATTTCTCCATGAATGTGATGCGTTTTGAGCCCAAAATCTCAGACAGTGGCTAGAGGGTGTTTGAGCGAAGGATATGATGAAACAGGGGGCCCTCCGGTGCCCAAGATTTAAATCCCGGTCCCATGGAACGAGGTACAAAGTGGTTATGGTGTAGGCGTGGCATCAGGGGGGAGTCATATGTCCAAGAAAGTTTTTTGTGTAGAGCATTCCAGACGTCCAGAGAAGAAGTGGTGAGGGCAAGGCATCAAGGAGAGGATGAAAGGTCCAAACCACATAAGGTGTACTCCAACTGTACCCATAATTTAGAGGCATTGGTGTATTTCCAATCTGCAACACGTGACAACACAACAGCATGGTAATAAGCTTTGAGATTAGGTAGAGCTAACCCCCCAGAGCAAAAAAGTACCGCTCTGGAGACTCTGGGGTGGCTGTCTCTCCAAATAAAGTGGGAGATCATGGTCTGGAGTAAGGTAAAAAAAACTATGGGGACACCCAGGGGAATCCTTTGGAAAATTAAGAGAATACGGGGCAGAATGTTCATTTTGATTATATTTACCTTACCTAGCCAGGAGTGGGACAGGTTAGACCAGTTCCTGAGGTCTGCTCTAATATTGTTCAAGAGGGGGATATAATTATATTTGAAGAGGGAATGAAGACTGGGAGTGAGATAGATTCCTAGATATTTAATGCTCTTGTGTTCCCAACGGAAGGAAAAAAGAGGTTTCAATTGGTCAGCTTCTGGTCGAGGGATATTAAGGTTTAGTATCTCAGAGTTTGGAAAACAAAAAGGGTGCAATCAGCGCAAAAATTAAATAAAATAAACCTCCCCCTTCACGATTGCAAGCTGAACACTGACAGGACAATCACAAAATCCAAAAGATGCAAAAATGTATAAGAAATAGTGCATTAATACAATTAAACTAAAGTGCAAAACACAGTTTTTAATCATGAATGGTACATATATAATGCAAAAATCAGTCCAAAAAGTGAAAAATTCCAAAGGAATAGGGTGACAATGGGGGAAGGAGCCTGAAGTCACTTGCTGCCATCTCTGAGAAGACACATGTTGTGTGTATTTCCTTTCTGCCGTTTTGCCTTTCAGGGTAATGTGAGTAGACTGTTAATGCCTTTTTAATGAACATAAGACGTTTTAAAGCACAGAGCACCTAGATCTGTTTTTCTCTTATCCTTGATCTCAATGCTGCCAAGCCTAAGAAGTACCACATATTGCACCAATCTGTCTATCGATTTCTGCTGGTATGACTGCCTGGTAAAACAGGGGTCCATACCCTAAGGTGAGAGTAGCCATTATTATTGGTGGAGGGATCACTTTTTTAAAGTTAAAGTCACTGGTGAAGATTTGGAGTGGTTGTCACCCTAATCCTTTGGAATTTTTCACTTTTTGGACTGATTTTTGCATTATTTATGCACCATTCATGATTAATTTGTTATCAGTATCTCAGAGTTAGCTAAGTTAATTTTGAAGTTGGAAATTGCTTGGAAGTCAAAGAAAGCTGGCATTAAATTTGGTAGCGAGATTTGCGGTTGTTTGATAAAAAATAAAATGTCATTAGCATAATTCTATTTCCTACCTGAATGCCTTGAATGTTTCTGTTGTGTCTAATTGTGGCTAGAAAGGGTTCCAGGGAAAGGGCAAAAAAAGGAGAGTGGATAGGGGGCAACCTTGTCTGGTGCCATTGTGTAATGTAAAGGGGTCGCTTAAGGATCCATTTATACGGATTGTGTAATGGGAGGAAATGCAGTGATACATCTTGGAACCAAGTCCAAAGTACTGTAGGGTCATCTTGAGATAGCCTCAGTCCACCCAATTAAATGCTTTTTCAGCATCGATGGAGAGGAGAAGGGTGGGCTGGGCACATCTACAGACATAGTGGGTCAATGACAGAGAATGCAAGGAATTATCTCTGACTTCCCTGTTAGGTAAAAAAAAAACATTTGATCTGATGTTATCCATCAGGGCAGTAGGGGGAGCAATCTATTTGCCATGACTTTGGCATATAGTTAAGTATCTGTATTTAATAATGAAATGGGTCTGTAGCTACCACAAAGGGTAGGATCCTTGTCAGGTTTAGGAATAACAGTTATATAAGCTGAGAGGGATTGCGGTCGTAAACCTAAGGTGTGAGAGATTGAGTTGGCATAGGTTGCAAGACGGGGGAGTAAAATATCACTAAATGTTTTGTATTATAATATTGTGAATATTGTTTACCTGAGGATTTTTTCACCTGTGAGAATACCTATCCCTTTGACAAATTGCGATAATTTGGTGAGGATTTGGCAGAAAAAAGTAGGTTGGTTGTGATTAATTAGGGCAGTAGACATTCGCTAGGGTTCATTGGGTGTTACCTAGGAACCCCTTGAGGAAGAGAAAGCAACCATGATCATCAACTAACATTTCAGTGAGGAGAAAAGACACACTGTTACTGAACCCAAAAGCCACTCCTTTGGCTTTATTGGTATCAGATAAACTGTAATACCACTGTGGAAAGTATTGTGAGTGTAATATGACAGAGGTTGAGTGAGTCAGATGCGTCTTTTGGAGGAAGGCAATAGAACAGGAAGATTTTTTTAATTCTTGCAGTACTTGATGCCGCTTCACAGCTACGTTTAGGCCTCTTACATTATACAAGACAACCGTTAGAGTAGCCATTAAATCAGTGGTGTATGAGCCTTCAGCTTATGCATCCATGTATACCAGAAAAAAGGGGGGGGGGGTGTAGAAAGTAAAGCTAGACCAGGAGAGAAGGAAGAGAGAAAAAGAGCTCATACAGGACAAGCATTTAAAATCTGTAAAACTAATGGGAATTAGAGGATAGTCACGCAGAAAACTGCAGTGGTTCCAGAGGGGAAAGAGAGAGAGCAGTCATCAAGAGCCAGACAAGTAATGCATGTGGGCTGTCAGAACTCGCCAACCCCAAAAGGAAGGGGGCAAGGGAAATACGCCAAGATAAGGACATTGGCAGGGAGCAATAATATAAACAAGAATAGACTCTAGCAATACTAAAACAGAAACATAATAAACAGTGCGGATCATAATACAAGACAGTTCAACAATGTAGAGGATAAAACAGAACAGGAATCAGTCCCCAATATGCATTAGACAACTGATCTCAATGGGAGATCAGAGATAAAGAAACATCACAAGATGGCAACGGTGATGCATCAGCATGCGCACAATTATCGTGGGCAGATGTGAATGTGATGAAAATAGGTATGCACAAAGAAAATCTCACCCATTTTTCTGGGAGCGCACCTCTTTTTAGATGGGGTTTTCCGCCATTGGGGGTCCAAGGAGTCCAAGGGGACTGAGATGTCATCATGGAGTAGTGTAAGAGGACTCCAGTGGCAACCTGTGAAGCTCTGGTGAACTCCATGCCCAAGAGGGTTAAGGCAGTGCTGAAAAATAATGGTGGCCACACAAAATATTGACACCTTGGGCCCAATTTGGACATTTTCACATAAGGGTGTACTCGACATTAATGGCTGTGTGTTGAGTTATTTCAAGAGGATAACAAATGTACACAGTCATGTAAGCTGTACACTCACTGCTTTACATTGTAGCAAAGTGTAATTTGTTGAGACATGAAAATATAGAATAAAATATTTATAATGTGAGGGGTGTACTCACTTTTGTGAGATACTGTATATATATATATATATATATATATATATATATATATATATATATATATATATTGTAACGTTTGGGGGATCAGCTTGATCGCAGGACACAGGCTTTTAAATCAAAACTGAGGTTTATTGAACACAAATGGCTTCACAGCAGCAAAAGCAAAACAAATAATCAGTCTCACCGACTCTTAGGGCTCAGCACTGCCATTGCAATTCACAGTCCTTGCAGGTAAAGTTCCCCAGTTGCAGGCTTTCAGGCAGGACCTTTTAAAGTTCTTCCCAGCTTCTCAGAGCTTTGCAGCATTCACCTGTCTAGCATCGCCATACACAGGCTCTGCTACACACTTCCACTCTCTCACCTGCAACTTCCTGTCCTCACTTAAACCATCTCCTGGACAGGTGCATTAACCCTTTTTGTCCTCTTAAAAGGACCATAGCCCAAATAGAGGGGAAACATAGCGTCCCTCCAGGACGCAGCCACGGCGACCTGTACATATCCCCCCCCTGTGCCCCAACGCCGAGGAGGTGGGGGCAACAGTGGAGCCCAAACAATGGACTCGGGAGAGGGCATCTGCATTTTGATGCAGTCTCCCGGGCCTATGCTCCACTATAAATTTAAATTCTTGGAGCGCCAGGAACCACCGGGTAATCCTGGCATTAGTCCCTTTACCGTGCCTAAGCCATGTTAAAGGGGCATGATCAGAAATGAGCCTAAATTTTCTGCCCAAAAGGTAATATCTGAGGGACTCCAGGGCCCACTTAATGGCCAGGCACTCTCTCTCAATAACAGCGTAGTTTTTCTCTGCTGGTGTCAACTTCCTACTGAGGAAGACTACTGGGTGCTCCTCACCATTAACAACCTGTGACAACACCGCTCCTAATCCTACATCGGAAGCGTCAGTTTGGACAACAAACTCTCTTGAAAATTTGGGCGCTATCAAGACAGGGTGTTGGCACAGTGCTGACTTGAGCTCCAAAAAAGCCTTTTCAGCATCCGCATTCCACTCGACCATGACCGATTTCCGACCCTTGGTCAGATTGGTCAGTGGAGCCGCTAATGTGGCAAAGTTGGGTACGAACCTTCTGTAGTATCCCACCATGCCCAGGAATGCACGTACCTGCTTTTTCGTGAGGGGGCGGGGCCAACTATTTATAGCCTCTACCTTGTTGACCTGAGGTTTCACCACCCCTCTACCCACGATATAGCCCAGGTATTTCACCTCCTCCATTCCCAAATGACATTTTTCAGGGTTTATTGTGAACCCTTCCTTCCAAAGAGAGTCCAGTACTGCCTGGACTTTGGGCAAGTGCGAGTCCCAGTCTCTGCTAAAAACGACTATGTCATCCAAGTACACTGAGGCATACTCCCGATGAGGTCGTAAAATCCTATCCATTGCTCGCTGGAATGTGGCTGGAGCAGTTTGCAGTCCAAAAGGCATTCGTTTGTACTGAAAACTCCCCTCTGGAGTAGAAAAAGCAGTTTTCTCTCTAGCCGCCTTAGTCAATGGGATTTGCCAATACCCCTTGGTAAGGTCTAATGTTGTGATGTACCTGGCTGGACCTAGTCGCTCAATAAGTTCATCCACCCGGGGCATGGGGTAGGCATCAAACCGTGAAACCTCATTAAGTTTCCGAAAATCATTGCAGAATCGCAGAGTCCCGTTGGGCTTTGGTACCAACACGATGGGGCTCGACCACTCACTCTGCGATTCCTCGATGATATCCAGGTCTAACATTTTTTTCACTTCCTCTGAAACGGCCTTTCTTTGCGCCTCTGGGATGCGGTAGGGCCGGACAAAAACTTTGACTCCAGGTTCTGTGATAATATCATGCTCTATCACACTAGTAAGCCCTGGCAAGTCTGAAAACTTTTCTTTATTTCTTTGCAAGAACTCCTTTGCTTGCTGATTTTGTATTTTAGACAGGGTATTTGCTACTTGGACACGCTCTACCCCAACCTGAGGCTCAAGCCTTGCACTAGCCAGGGAGGTCACTGTTTCCCTATCCGTCCAGGGTTTTAACAAGTTAACATGATATATCTGATACGGTTTCCTCTTGCCTGGCTGGTGCACTCTATAATTTACCTCTCCTACTTTTTCCACAACTTCAAAGGGACCTTGCCATCTGGCCAAGAATTTACTTTCCACAGTGGGGATGAGCACAGCTACTCGATCTCCCACTTGGAAGTGCCTTATTTTTGCAGCCCTGTTATAGACCCGTCGTTGAGCCTCCTGGGCCTTTTGTAAATGTTCTTTGACTAGTGGCATCACGGTTTGGATCCTTTCCTGCATTTGGGAGACATATTCCAGGACACTCTTATGCTGAACAGGTTCACTTTCCCATTCCTCTTTAATAAAATCAAGTAGTCCGCGAGGTCTCCGCCCATAAACCAACTCAAAAGGCGAAAACCCTGTGGAGGCCTGGGGCACTTCCCGGATGGCAAATAGGAGAGCTGGCAACAGGCAGTCCCAATCTTTCCCATCCCTTTGCACCACTTTCTTGAGCATAGACTTAAGGGTTTTATTAAAGCGTTCCACCAACCCGTCCGTTTGGGGATGGTAGACCGAGGTGCGCAGCTGTTTAATGCGGAACAGCTTACACACATCGGCCATAACCCTCGACATAAACGGGGTACCCTGGTCTGTGAGTATTTCCTTGGGGAAACCCGTCCGTGTAAACAATTGTAATAATTCTCGAGCAATGGCCTTTGAGGAGGTATTCCGCAGGGGTAGCGCCTCAGGATATCGGGTGGCATAGTCAAGAATCACCAAAATGTAGGAGTGACCTCGAGCTGACTTTACCAAGGGACCCACTATATCCATGGCTATCCTCTCGAATGGGACCTCAATTATGGGCAGAGGGACCAAAGGGCTCCGAAAGTGAGTCACCGGAGCGGTCAACTGGCAGGTCGGACAAGAGGTACAGTATCTCTTTACCTCTGCTTTCAGACCTGGCCAGTAAAACCGGTCGGTGATCCGTGCCTCCGTCTTCTCAACTCCCAGGTGCCCCCCTAACACATCATCATGGGCCAGTTCCAGAACCTTTCGTCTATATTGTTGGGGTACCAACAATTGTTCTACCACGTTTTCTCTCTCTTTGGTAACCCGATACAGCAATTCATTATATATTGCAAAGTGTGGCCACCTTTCATTCGCACCTGGCTCTTGGGGAACCCCATTTACTACTACAACTTGTTCCCGTGCACGGGCCAAAGTGGGGTCCTGCATCTGAGCAGTACCAAACTCCCCCTGGGGAACACCCAAAACCGGCAGGGCAGGAGTAGAGGCTACTTCCTCATCCTCTTCCCCCAGCATTACCTGAAGTGGGGAAGGCTCCTCCCCCTGAGGGTTTTGGTAGGTCTGTGTACCACATGTCTTGACATTCTCAACAGTATCAATGCTACTTTTATCACCATTAACCACATCATGAGCATTTTCCTCATCTGGATCCACATTAAACACATTTGGCAGTTCAGGGTTATTCCTCTCAGCAGCAGGAACAGGGGGGCTAGTTTCTCCCCAGTCTCTGAACTGTTCTCCTTGTTCCCACAGTTTGGTAAACAATGGACAGTCTCGTCCTATTATAACATCATGTACCAAGTTCTTTACCACCCCCACCTCTTGAGTACAAGTGCCACATGCTGAGGAGATAGACACCGTGATGATGGGGTACTCTCTAGTGTCCCCGTGTATGCACACCACCCGTAAAGTTTTGCTGACCGTACCGACCTTCCCAATTATTCTAGGATGAACAAGGGTTACCATGCTTCCAGAGTCCAACAAAGCCCAGGCAGGGAGGTTGTTCACTTGGACTTCATACTCAAACTTATCGTCATCCATGTCGAGATGTGTGGTGCATACTTTATGGGCACAGAAAGACCCCCTCCGAAGAACCCTGCATTCCATGGGCTCCTCTTGCAGTGGGCAGTGTGCCCGGGTACGACCCCAGGAATGACATCGCCAACATTGTACATCCACTCCTCTCCGAACAGGAACAGAACGCTGGGGAGGTACCGGGAGTGACTCTTGGCCTTCCGGGGTGTTTGTTCCCAGGCCCCTTGGAACATCCTTTCGAAGGGCAGCAGTTGGTCGAACAGGTCGTGGCAAACTGAGCCCTATGCGCTTGGTAGGTCCGAGCAGGTCCTCCACCACTGTAAATCGTTCCACCATCTCAACAAGGAGGTTTGCGGTTTTGGGATCTCCATGGCTGACCCACCGTTGAAGGTCATCTGGCAGGGACCTCAGGTATCGGTCCAGCACGACCCGCTCCACGATTTGGGGGCCAGACAACACCTCAGGCTGCAGCCATTTTTTCACTAGTTGCACCAGGTCGTGCATTTGAGATCGGGGTGGCCGATCTGGACGATATTTCCATTGGTGTACTCGTTGGGCCCGAACAGCCGTAGTCACCCCCAGACGAGCCAGAATTTCGGCTTTTAGCTTTTGATAGTCTTTAGCATCATCCGGTGGCAGGTCAAAGTAGGCTTTTTGAGGATCTCCAGTGAGAAAAGGAGCAATGAGGCCGGCCCACTGGTCCTGAAGCCACCCTTCTCTCTCTGCCCGCATTCTCCACCAGTGTAACGTTTGGGGGATCAGCTTGATCGCAGGACACAGGCTTTTAAATCAAAACTGAGGTTTATTGAACACAAATGGCTTCACAGCAGCAAAAGCAAAACAAATAATCAGTCTCACCGACTCTTAGGGCTCAGCACTGCCATTGCAATTCACAGTCCTTGCAGGTAAAGTTCCCCAGTTGCAGGCTTTCAGGCAGGACACAAGTCCTTTTAAAGTTCTTCACAGCTTCTCAGAGCTTTGCAGCATTCACCTGTCTAGCATCGCCATACACAGGCTCTGCTACACACTTCCACTCTCTCACCTGCAACTTCCTGTCCTCACTTAAACCATCTCCTGGACAGGTGCATTAACCCTTTTTGTCCTCTTAAAAGGACCATAGCCCAAATAGAGGGGAAACATAGCGTCCCTCCAGGACGCAGCCACGGCGACCTGTACAATATACATATATATATGAGTGTAAATATATATATATATATATATATATATACACATACATATATATACGTTATATATGTATGTAGCACCCCCATGCATTTAGCGCGGGTATTGCCCTTTGAAAAGAATAGTTGATTGGGAGAGTTACTTTGCTCTCAATCGCAATTGTTGAGTCACTGGCCTGCCTTATTCTGGGAAGGTCCACTGGATCGGACTGCATTCTGGGGATGTAAGTTCATCCTTGGACGGAAGTGGGAGCTAGAGGGATTGCCAGCAAATTGAGTCTTCCCCAGCAACCAATTGAAGAGTTTTCCTCTCGCTGGGCATGCTGGGGAGGGGTATATCTGGACGAGAGGTCAGGTGTTCTGGGTTCTTTTGGCGTTCCCTGCGGGGGGTCCTGGAGTCAGGGTGCGGCATCCACCTTTAGGGTGTGCACACCCAGGGACCCCGTCAGTGTGGCCCATCCGGCCAATATCCTGGCCCTGCTGAGTCTCAGTCAGAGACGAATCTGAGGGGGACCACAGTAGATGGCTGGGTTCCTGAATGTCGCCGGGAGGATCCGGCACTAGAGCCATAGACATGTACTCTTCGCTGTCGCATGGTGCCAGACGCACGGAAAATAGCTGGGAGGATTTGATCTGTTCGGGTGCTGGCAAATTTCTCAGAATACATTGGCCTGTGGCAGAGGCCTAGAGCCAGGTAAGAGAGAGAAAGACCGGTTCCTCCTAGCCTGCGTTGTGACGGTGACACATGTGAATTGGTGCTGTCTGTGACTGAGTTGCGCTGTGTGCTTATCCAGGCTGTAGAAATGGCCAGAGAGGTTTGAGGAGTTAGAAGCCTTCAGCTGTTCAAAATGAAGCAATTAAAGCCCCTATAAAGATTTCTGCATCCTGAAGCTTTGGGTGTGAAGGAGCAGTCAGAAGCACTTCTGAAGAGGTGAGGTGCTAATGGATATTTTGTGTGAGAAATATCAAAGAGACTTTTTTGTTGTTTTCTGCTGTAGGACCAGCAGTGTCTGCCCAGCAGTAGGCTGTGCCAGACTCCATAGGTAGGTTCCTATGTTGGGAAGGTAGACGCCCCAAGTGGCAAGGGTTTATTTTATGTTTTGTTTTGTTTATGCTGTTTTGATGCTTGCACGTGTATCCCGCAAGATGGAAAAATAAACCATATCATTTGTTTTCACTCATCCTCAAGTGCCTTTTTGTACAGTTCAGCGTGTAGTGAAGCCATCCAGGGGGTCACACACACCCGCTACCGAGTTAATCCCTCACACATGGTGGAGTGCTGCGGGCAGTTAAAGTAAACCCAAAATGGAGGAGATGCTGAAACAGCTGATTATAGCAAATGCAAATCAACAGCAAGCAAATGCAAATCAACAGCAAGCAAATGCAAATCACCAACAGAGCCTTGCAGCTCAACAACAGGCTCACCGAGAGAGCCTTGCAGCTCACCAAAAGAGCATGGCAGCTCACCGAGAGAACCGTTAGCAAATACTTTGAAGAAATTTGATGATCCAGCTACCAAAGCTGTTACCTTGGAACTGGAACCCAACAAGTTTAAAGGCAAGATTTTGAAGAATTTGAAGACCAATAGGAGAATAAATAGGTGGTTCCTGGCCCTTCAGGAGTTTAGTTTTGTCGTAACGCATCGCCCCGGTGTTAAAATGGGGAATGCAGATGGTTTGCCCCGAGTGCATGCGTGCCTGGCAACCTGTGTCCCAACCCTAGGGTTGAAACAAGAGGGGGGGGGTGTGACAGGAAGTCAGGTAAATCTGTGTGTGGTGTCCCAGATGGAAGATACTTTTCCGCCTTGTGTAGACCAGAGAGGTTTGGGGAGTTAGAAGCCTTCAGCTGTTCAAAATGAAGCAATTAAAGCCCCTATAAAAATAGCCTAAGAATAACGACTGATTGCTGCATCCTGGAGCTTTGGGTGTGAAGGAGCAGTCAGAAGCACTTCTGAAGAGGTGAGGTGCTGATGGATATTTCTGTGTGAGAAGTATCAAAGAGACTTTTTTGTTGTTTTCTGCTGTAGGACCAGCAGTGTCTGCCCAGCAGTAGGCTGTGCCAGACTCCATAGGTAGGTTCCTGTGTTGGGAAGGTAGATGCCCCAAGTGGCAAGGGTTTATTTTATGTTTTGTTTTGTTTATGCTGTTTTGATGCTTGCACGTGTATCCCGCAAGATGGAAAAAAAAACATATCATTTTTTTTCAGTCATCCTCAAGTGCCTTTTTGTACAGTTCAGCGTGTAGTGAACCCATCCAGGGGGTCACACACACCCGCTACCGAGTTAATCCCTCACAGTATATAAATGATACTTATTGATATGATCCCCTGGGAGTGGAGGGAAGTGTTGTGCTCAAGCCTGCTTCGGGAGTGTAGATGTAGATGCCGTTTTATCTTGTATATTTAGGAATGCATATATTTTTGTGTTTGCAGGATTTTGAAAATTGCCTTATCACCAATGCTGCGGAGACTGGGTAGCTAGGTAGATGGGTTTGTGAAATATGTATAATGTGTATATTGCTAATTGTGATTTATTGATTTTTTTTTTCTTTCTTTTCTTTTCTGCCTTTTCAACAGATGTCAGGCCAGCGTTCATGTTTAAATGCTTTGGACACTGGGGACAGTGTCTTTTTCAGGGAGGGGTGTGTGTAGTGCTACCTTGCGTTTAGCGTGGGTATTGCGCTTTGAAAAGAATAGTTGATTGGGAGAGTTACTTTGCTCTCAATCGCAATTGTTGAGTTACTGGTCTGTCTTATTCTGGGAAGGTCCACTGGCTCGGACTGCATTCTGCGGATGTAAGTCCATCCTTGGCCGGCAGTGGGAGCTAGAGGGATTCCTGGCAGATTGAGTCTTCCCCAGCAGCCAATTGGAGAGTTTTCCTCTCGCTGGACATGCTGGGAGGGGTATATCTGGATGAGAGGTCAGGTGTTCTGGGTTCTTTTGGCGTTCCCTGCGGGGGGGGTCCTGGAGTCAGGGTGCGGCATCCACCTTTAGGGTGTGCGCACCCAGGGACCCCGTCGGTGTGGCCCACCCGGCCAATATCCTGGCCCTGCTGAGTCTCGGTTGGAGACGAATCTGAGGGGGACCCCAGTAGATGGCTGGGTTCCTGAAAGTAGCCGGGAGGATCCGGCACTAGAGCCATAGACAGGTACTCTTCGCTGTCGCATGGTGCCGGACACACGGGAAATAGCTGGGAGGATTTTCTCTGTTCGGGTGCTGGCAAATTATTCAGATTACATTGGCCTGTGGCAGAGGCCTAGAGCCAGGTCAGAGAGAGAAAGACCCGTTCCTCCTAGCCTGCGTTGTGACGGTGATGCATGTGAATTGGCGCTGTCTGCGCTGTGTGCTTATCCAGGCCTGACATCAAGAATCTCTATCTCGATTTCATCAACCTGTCCTTCTTCATCGAGTTGATGTTTGGCTATGTTGGCCTGGAATTAAAGCATAAGAAAATCTTTATTGCCTGTCTGGACATTCAAGTTATTGCAAAGTGTTCTAGTGCATCCCTAGACTAAGCAAGGGTAATTTCAACATGCCAGTCCCATCATCAATCCAGCTACATGTATATATTTTTTTTTAGATAATACCAAACCATCAGGACACCAGTAGTATTAGGACAAATGATTGACAGGTCATTTTTTGTTGGCGGATGTTACGTTTTTATGATCTTGAGTGTGTGTGTGTGGTGCGGCCCAGTTCAGCTGTTGGATGGGAGGGATCCAAGCTTGGTAACAGTAAATAAATGGTGGCCCCAGTAAGTTGGATCAGCTCTTGTCTCCCGAAATGCATTAGTTTCCAACAGCAGCCAAAGTTTTGACTCCAGAGGGATTAAACATGGATTTTGTTTTAAATTGTTTTATTTCAGATATGTGATGATTATAATTAGTACATTTGTATTTAATTTTTATTTGATCTGTTTTGTAAAGGGTGGCAGCGGGTGTAATAAAATTATTTTTATGGGCGCATAGAGGTTGGCATCCGACCCAGTTGCAGTTCCCATGGTAATGTTATTTGTACACTATGGATTAAATACATTATTGTATACAGTTTATATATTGGGCCAGATTCAGGTAGAAGATAAGTCGTCTTATCTCCAGATAAGCTGTCTTATCTCTGCGTTTTAGGCCTCCAATCTATGTCACTGATTCATAAAATCAGTTTAGCATAGATTTTTTTTTTTTTTTTAGATTATAATTCTTTTTTATTTTAAAACAAATCAGTACAACACATATATATTAAAAAAAATAATAATACATAACAGAACATTATTACAAAACAACACAACAGTCACGGTCCATCTTATTATTATACATCCCCTTTTACCTTGTTGTCAAAATCAAACATATATCTCCTTCTTACGTATCTCTGCCCTTTCCAAACATCCCTGAGAGAGAAAGAAGAAAGGGAGAAAAAAAAACACCCCACCCTATTTCCCTCTCCCCTGACCCTTCTCCATATTCCTGTGGTTTCTCATTAACCACTTCAATACAGGGCTTTTCTACATACCTCCATACCGGACCTATTCTGGCACTTCTCTCCTACATGTACAAATCATAATTTTTTTGCTAGAAAATTACGCAGTACCCCCAAACATAATATATGTTTTTTTAGCAGACACCCTAGGGAATAAAACGGCGGTCATTGCAACGTTTTATCTTGTACAGTATTTGCGCAATAATTTTTCAAACGCCTTTTTTTGGGAAAAAAATTTTCATGAATTTAAAAATTAACAAAATAGTAAAGTTAGCCCAATTTTTTTCCACATATTATTTAATGCATTTTATGTTTATTGGTCATTAGCGCGGTTTATTTTTATTTTTCTCACATTGCTATTCTGTTTATATGACACAGTTTAAACCGCAGCTCCATTTATGTTTAGTTTGCATTTCACGTGCACCTTTTACTTTATTTGATTTGATGCACAGCATCATATATTGATTAGCGCAATTTACCTCACTTTTTTTCAGCCCAATTTTTTTGTCAAATATGAAAGATTAGGTTACACCGAGTAAATAGATACCTAACATGTCACGCTTTAAAATTGCGCACACTCATGGAATGGCCCCAACCTTCTCCATAGGCAAGGCTTTGAAATTTTTTACAGGTTACCAGTTTAGATTTACAGCGTTTACATATGTCGGCGGGACTTGCATGTGCGTTTGCTTCTGCATGGGAGCTATCAGGGACAGGGGCATTTAAATTTTTTTTTTTTTTATTAGTATTATTTATTTATTTTACATATTTGTTTACACTTTTTTTTTTTATTACTTATATTCCTATTACAAGGAATGTAAACATCCCTTGTAATAGGAATGTGTGTGACAGGTCCTCTTTATTAGTGTTGAGCGGAATACGCCATATTCGATTTCGCAATATTGCGCAAATATATAGAAGAATATTCGCGAATATTCGCTAATATCGAATATTCGTGATATTTTATCCAAAAAAATTTTTGCTAATGCGAAAATGATTGCGAAATTCTCATAAACGGAGATCATTTCCTGTATTACTAAACTAATATGCACTAAACACTAACTCTACACTAACTCTACTTAAAAGAAAGGAGAAGAAGGGGGCAAAAGAAGGGCAGGGAAGATAATCGCGCAATATTCCTATTGCGCGATTATCTTCTCCGTCCTTCTTTTGCATCAGAGCCAATCAGAATAACTTGAATATTCGGCAAAAGGAATATCGCGCAGTATTCCTTTTGCCGAATATTCGAGTTATTCTGATTGGCTCTGATGCAAAAGAAGGGCGGAGAAGATAATCGCGCAATATTCCGTTTGTCGAATATTCAAGTTATTCTGATTGGCTCTGATGCAAAAGAAGGGCGCATCAGAGCCAATCAGAATAACTCGAATATTCGGCAAAAGGAATATTGCGCGATTATCTTCTCTGCCCTTCTTTTGCATCAGAGCCAATCAGAATAACTCGAATATTCGGCAAAAGGAATATCGCGCAATATTCCTTTTGCCGAATATTCGAGTTATTCTGATTGGCTCTGATGCAAAAGAAGGGCGGAGAAGATAATCGCGCAATATTCCGTTTGTCGAATATTCGAGTTATTCTGATTGGCTCTGATGCAAAAGAAGGGCCGAGTAGCTGATGCGATTCTTTTATGTTGCCGAAAATTCGCAATGCGAATTTTCGGCAACATAAAAGAATCGCATCAGCTACTCGGCCCAGGGTCTCTCTCTAATCATACCAGCAATGCTTTTAGACGTCGATGGAGATCACTAGGATGTGATCTGTTTTAAAAATAAATTAGAAAAAATACGAATATTCGCCATAGCGAGTATTCGCCGCAATACTCGAGTTATTCGCGAATACTCGAATATGCAATATTCATAGCGAATATTCGCAATGCGAATATTCGTGAGCAACACTACTCTTTATGGAAAGATGCGGGGTCAGTAAGACCCCACATCTCTCCTCCAGGCTGGAAACCATGAGATCGGTGAAAAAAAGTCACTGATCTCATGAATACTGTGGCTTACAGCCACAATCGCGGCTTTGTTTACTTACGGGACACGGGCATGACGTCATCACATCGCGCCCGAGTCCTCCGACGGTCATAAAGATGACTGGTGAACATCTGGTCACCAGTCATATCTATACTTCCTGCCAGTGCCGGATGATTCTTTCTCCGGGCCCCCGATGGCACGGGAGAGCACGGAGAAGCACCGGATGGCGGCGGGAGGGGGGTGTCCCCTCCCACCGCCTGTAAGAATGATCTAGTGGCAGAACCGCTGCTATGATCGTTCTTACGTTTTGCAGAATCGCTGGCACAAGAGATAGATATCTGGATGATGCCTCTCGCTGCAGGCATCATTCAGATATCCCCCTTCAAAGTCCAGGATGTCATATGACGTCCACTCTGGATGGGAGAGACACTTTGTGGACGTCATATGACGGTGGCTGGTATTGAAGGGGTTAAATCCCACATATACTCAATCCAAGTTCCCGCGCTCCTTCTATACCGTTCAGCCTTATTCTCCTTAGCCTTCACCCCTGTAGTCCATATAGGACTTCCAGAGAGTCCAAGTTCTTAAAGCAGGGGTTCACCCTTAAAACAACTCTGTGTCATCCCATCCAGCATACTGGCATCAGCGCCAGTATGCTGTTTTTTTTTAAATCTCTGTACTTACTGTTTAATTGATCATTTTATTTTGTCCCTACCGCGAGGAATGGTGCGGCTATGGAGCGTCACGGCTTCCGAAAATAGCCGACTAGCACTCAGGTCTTCCCGACGCTATACGGCACCTGTGCACAGACCTAGGAGCTGACTGCGCAGGCGCCGTATATATCAGAGTCCTATTTCGGCTTTTTTCGGAGGGCGTGAAGCGCCATAGCCATTGGACTCGGATATATACGGCGCCAGTAAGTACAGACATTAAAAAAAAAAATTGGATGACACAGAGTTGTTTTAAGGGTGAACCCCCTCTTTAAATATTTTCCCCTTTTATATTGTGTTGTCAGAACTAACTCTTCTAATTTGCTTATTTCCTTAACTTTACATATCCACATCTCCGCTGTTGGTGGAACTGGTGACTTCCACCTTTTTGTTATACAGGCCTTAACGGCATCTAATAGATGGCATATAATCATTTCCCTATAGGCTTTTTCTGGTATTTGGTTTAAATGCAAAAGATAGAATTCCGGATCTTTAGCATAGATTTTCCTTAGATCAGACATGCGTAAGTCTCTTACACTGTCTAATCTTATTTTCATATCTTAGGCTGGCCGCTAGGTGGCGTTCCCGTCTAAAATATGTAGATGAGCCTATACGCCGATTCCCGAACGTACGCCCGGCCGGCGCTATTTTTTACGTCGTTTGCGTTAGCGTAGTACCGTAGTAATGTTATTCCTTCTATATGAGGCACAGTCAATGTTAAGTATGGATGGCGTGCCGGCATTTTTTTTTCACGGCGTTTACGTAAAACGTTCGCGAATAGGGCTTTGCGTAAGTGCCGCTCACGTCGTTTACACGTTGAATTGACGTCGAGATTTGCATGCATGCGCACTGGGATCAATTCACGGCTTGCGCATGCACAGTTCATTCGGTGCAGGGACGTGCTTCATTTACATAATACACGCCCCCTACCTGCCGAATTTGAATTTGGCCGGGTCATTTACGCTACGTCGCCTCAACTTTACAGGCAAGTGCTTTATGAATAAAGCACTTGCCTGAAAAAGTTGCGGCGGCCTAACGTAAATGAGATACGTTAGGCCAAATTAAAGATAGGCTCTCCATCCGGAATCTAGCCCATTGTTTCCATTTTATTTTAACAATAAAGAATTGTATTATTTTATACATGCAGATGCTTAGTTTAAAGTTCACTTATATTCCTTGTATGCAAATGTTGTTTCCAGGATGTGCGGCTTTGGCCGCTCTTTCGTGGGCATTCTACATGTTTTAATAGGAACTTTATTGTTGTCAGTGCTTTCTATACTTAGGGCCAGATTCAGGTAGAAGATAAGTCGGCTTATCTCCAGATAAGCCGTCTTTTTACTGCGTTTTAGGCCTCCAATCTATGCCACTGATTCGTAAAATCAGTTTAGCATAGATTTTCCTTAGATCAGACATGCGTAAGTCTCTTACGCTGTCTAATCTTTTTTTCATATTTTAGGCTGGCCGCTAGATGGCGTTCCCATCTAAAATATGTAAATTAGCCTATACGCCGATTCCCGAACGTACGCCCGTCCGGCACTATTTTTTTACAAGGTTTGCGTTAGCGTAGTACCGTCGTAATGTTATTCCTGCTATATGAGGCGCAGCCAATGTTAAGTATGGACGGCGTGCCGGTGTTTTTTTTTCACACCGTTTACATGGTTTATGTAAAACGTTTGCGAATAGGGCTTTGCGTAAGTGCCGTTCACGTCAATTACACGTCGAATTGACGTCGAGATTTGGAGCATGCACACTGGGATCAATTCGCAGCTTGCACATGTGCAGTTCGTTCTTCATTTAAATAATACACGCCCCCTACCGGGTGAATTTGAATTTGGCCGGGTAATTTACGCTACGCCGCCTCAACTTTACAGGCAAGTGCTTTATGAATAAAGCACTTGCCTGAAAAAGTTAGGCCAAATTAAAGATAGGCTCTCCATCCTGAATCTAGCCCTTAGTCTGTCGCTTTGAGTGCTGACTAGTGGTTTAGGTAGTTTACACTTCAGGAAGCCTTGGTTTGTGGAGTCTGAAGGTGCCATGGCAACAAGTTGTATTTAAGAGTTCATGGGTGACGCCATAGCTCCGCCCCGCTGAGGAAGTTTGTAGGAACATAACTTGTAAAGGGGAGGAGCTACGCATGGATGATGTCACCCGCTGCCATCTTGGCTAAAATATTGTTATGTGCTTGTATTTGATTGTCTAAATGTGAATAGGATACCCTTTTTTTAAATAAAGCATTGGAGAGGACTTAGATCTCTTCTTTTATTCATATATTTCTGGTGTATAATGTAGATATTCAGTGCCTGCTATACTTGTACCCAATTGAGGGACCAGCGCTGTTAGGTCAGGGGTCCATTGCACCAGGTGAGAGAAGCGATTTTGTTGGAGGTGGAGTTCCCCACACACGGCTAATGTGTAAGATAAAGTCTACAGGCCTGAAAATATCAGTTTGTAAATTGATAGAAAACTGTCTAAAAGACAGAATTCAAAGAGTAGTGGTTAATGATTCTTACTCTGAATGGTCTAAGGTTATCAGTGGTGTACCCTAAAGTTCAGTGTAGTGACCCTTACTTTTTAATATCTTTATAAATGATATTGGGTCTGGGATTAAAAGTAAAATTCCTGTCTTTGCAGATGACACCAAGCTATGCAGTGGAATAACATCTTTACAGGATGTCTCTAATTTACAAGCCAACCTCAATGCTCTGTCTAATTGGATGACTAAGCAAAGTCCTTTCTTGTATTAAAAAAAGGTATGGACTCCAGAGAGAGAGATATAATTTTGCCCATGTTCAAATCATTAGTAAGACCTCATCTGGAATATGAAGTTCAGTTTTGGGCACCAGTTCTCAAAAAGGATATTAGGGAACTGGAGAAAGTACAGAGAAGGGCAACCAAACTGAGGCATAGAGGAGCTCAGCTACGAGGAAAGATTAGAGGAACCGAATTTATTCACTCTTGAGAAGAGAAAATTAAGGGGGGATATGATCAACATGTACAAATATATAAGGGGTCCATATAGTGAACTTGGTGTTGAGTTATTCACTTTATGGACAACACTGAGGACAAGGGGGCACTCTTCATCTCCATATACGGAAAGGTTTCTTCACAGTAAGAGCTGTGAAAATGTGGAACAGACTCCCTACAGAGGTAGTTCTGGCCAGCTCAGTAGATTGCTTTAACTTCTTAAGGAACGCCTCCTGCACATATACGTCAGCAGAATGGCACGGCTGGGCACATCCACGTATATTTACGTCGGTTCCAGTACCCAGCCGTGGGTCATGGGCACGCGTCCGTGGCGCGCTCCCGTGACCCGGTCCGAAGCTCCGGGACCACGGGACTAGCGGATAGTGTTGAGCGGAATACGCCATATTCGATTTCGCGATATTGCGCGAATATATAGAAGAATATTTGCGAATATTCGCTAATATCGAATATTCGTGATATTTTATCCAAAAAATTTTTTGCGATATTTCGCTAATGCGAAAATGATTGCAAAATTCTCATAAACGGAGATCATTTCCTGTATTACTAAACTAATATGCACTAAACACTAACTCTACACTAACTCTACTTAAAAGAAAGGAGAATAAGCACATGCGTGGGAGCTCCTAGGATGGCAGCTTAGGACCGGAGCTCTGCTCACCACCGGCTGTCAAACGCAAATATATAGAATTTCAACCCGGATACAAACGACAAAAAGATATCCGAGGACTGCGGATTCAACGGTGAATCGGAAGATACCGGGTAAACTATTCCTTATTCAGGGGAATTATATACAGGAGCCTTGTAAAGAACGACAGCTGGGGACGGGGTGCCCACGCTGTTTCTTTTTTCTGACGAGAATTACAGGTTCTATATACCCGTTAAGAGCAGGGAAACAACAGTAGTGAATAGCTGACATACTGTGGACCCAGTTCATGCCGGGCAAATATTACAAAAAGAGCAAGAAACTTAATAAAAGGCTGGCTAAGAACAATTTACTTAAGATGGCCGCCGTACCTCAGACAAGTACACTGGGTACAGTTGAGACCTCATTGACTGACAGACAAGCTATATCTTCTATAAGTCCTTCTATAGTACCTCAGACACCAAATTCTGACACTTGCCCTATTCTCTCCCCTCCTGCATCATTTGAAATAAAAAATCTCATGGAGGCTGGTCATTTAACTCCTGAGGTAATTACCTCACAAAGTCCTGCACATATGAATACAAAGGCTGAACAGGCTCATGAGGTAACCTTCAATGTCTCTGAATTATTCACCAGAATTTCTGAAATGCTAGATAAAGGACTGGCACAAAATGCAGAAAGAATCACAGGAGAGATTAGGGCTGATTTTCAGAGCCTGGGAAGCAGAATAGAAAATATTGAACACAAACTGGAGGTTAATACAGCACAGACTGATCAGAACTCAGGACATTTGCAATTCATGCAGGAACAGCTGGAAGCTGCTCAGGCACGGATCGACGAATTAGAGAACAGATCAAGAAGAGATCATTTCAGGGTCAGAGGATTACCAGAATCTATCTCAGACGTGCATACAGCTATACAGGACATTATCAAAATCCTGATCCCATCTATACCAAACCACAAACTAGAATTGGACCGAGCACATAGGGCCCTGGGTCCTTTAAGAAAGGACGGTTTACCAAGGGATGTGGTAGTTAAACCACATTTCTATTCCATTAAGGAGGAAGTGATGAAACAGTCTCGCAAACATTAACAAATACAGTACCAAGGCGCCATAATTCAAATATTTTCTGATATATCGCCATACACAATACAGAGAAGAAGAGCTATGAAGCCCTTGTTGTCTGCCCTCATGAAAAAGGACATAAGATACAAATGGGCCTTCCCCTTTGCTTTGAAATTTTCATTTAATGGCAGGCAGTATGTAGTACAGAATTTTCAGGAAGGTGAGAGACTATTATTGGACTTGAAGATTATTTCCTGCGAGCCAGAAATGGACACTACTCCTATCCAGCAGGGCTCTGCCAAAAGACAAACCCCTATCATCCCGACTTTCTCTGCTTGGAGCAGAGTCAAGCACAGGAAGGTTAAAGATAACTTTGCAACCTGAAGAGAAGGAATATGTTTGTGGATGTCTTTTCCCCTTTCTTCAAAGGGATGGTCACCGATGTCTCTTTTTCCCCTATTTTTCCATACCCGGGAAAATAGATCTCACCAAAGCTACATGTTAATACTTTCCTAGGAAATGTTTATATACATATGTGTATATGTATATATATGTATATTTCTATTTTTTTTGTGTTTGTTGTTTTTTCTTAGGAAAGTTAAAATAGTTTGTCTCTTTTAATATGTCATACTGGGTTGAATTATTCATAACAGTGATTTACATTACAGTTTGTTGAGCTGTCGCTGGCAGCCGGTGGTGAGGCATTGGGCCTCAGCCTACCCCTTGGATCGACGTTTCGTCGCCCCGGGGAGTGGGAACATAGCCCCTTATTTTCTGGGCTATTCTATGGTCACGTGTTTGAATAGGGGAGGGGAAATACACCCTCCCCTCATTCTTGGTCATTTTTTGACCTTATGTTAATTTACATATGGATAAAATGTCTTTGTCTATTTTCTTTTTTTCTCTATCATTTCTTTCTCTTCTGTTCACTCTTCCCCCCCGACCTACCTGCCAATGAGAGCTCCTACGTTTAAGTGTCTACAGTCATTATTTTGCAAACCGGATAATGTACCTAAGTTGTTTAATGTGTCTCATGATACGGATATTGTTTGGGAACGCATGAGAATTAGCTTTGCCAATTTTATATCCCATGGCTGGTATGGCTAATCCTCCTGCTCCCCTTCATGTTGTTTCACACAACACGCAGGGGCTGAATTCTCCAGTTAAAAGACGAAAGGCGCTACAAATCCCTTCATGCTGATGTGGTATTTCTACAAGAGACCCACTTCCCAAAGCGGTATACTCCCTCGTTCTTACATGCTCATTTCCCATTATTCTACCTGTCAAAGGCCGAAAATAAGACTAAAGGAGTGGCAATTTTATTCTCCAAACACTGCAAATTTAACTTACTTAAGGAATACGCGGACCCAGAGGGTAGATTCATTCTGGTAAAGGGCACTCTGGAAGGAAATACGTACACTTTTATATCATACTATGCTCCCAATCGGGGACAGAAGGGGTTCTTCTGCCAAATGCTTGAATCTCTCCAGCCTTTGGTAGAGGGAGTCATAGTTATGGGGGGAGATTCCAATCTGGCTTTTGACTCTGGACTGGATAAATCCGGCCCAGCAAAGGCTAAATTAATTAGACCTACTAAAACCAGTACCCAAGTCGCTCGCGTGCTTCACCAATATAGATTGACCGACATATGGAGAGAATTGAACCCAACTGCTAAAGATTTTACTCACTTCTCTAACCCCCACCAGTCGTATTCACGTATAGACCATATATTACTTTCCAATCACCATGTCCCCTCGGCCCAGAAGTCCTCCATTTTGGACGTCCCATGGTCGGATCATTCCATGGTTCTGTTATCTCTAAGAAAAAACAGTTCTAATCAAAGAGTATCTCATTGGACCCTCAACCAGTCATTGTTGAAAGACCCAACTATAGCCACAGAGATTGAACAAGCTATAACAGATTACTTTAAAAATAATGACATAGAGGAAATCTCTCCAGAAACCTTATGGGCGGCCCACAAGGTGACAGTGAGGGGAAAACTAATACAGATCGCAGCCAGACAAAAAAGACTGAAGAGGCTGGAGGTGGAAGAACTTGAAAAGACATTTGACGATTTGAGCAAAAAGCATAAATTGGACCCCTTTGGTTTCCCAACTTCTAAATTGGACGCTGCCAGGACAGCTCTGAATCTTGCGCTTACGGTAAGAGCAGATGAGGCACTTAAATGGTCGGGAGCTAGATTTTATAGATTAAAAGATAAAATTGGTCCAATGTTGGCGCATAAACTATCCCCTAGACTAAGGCCGAGAGTCCTCCCTAAGATTAAACAAGCCAATGGCTTATTTACCTTGAACCCTCAGAAGGTGATGGATTCCTTCCAAAGCTTCTATTCAAAACTTTACGACTTTGAAACACTCTCCAATTCTAATAGCGTGGGAGAATTCCTATATAGTTTGGACCTTCCCTCGCTGGCGGAAGTGCATAGAGAGAAAATGGAAGCTCCCATCTCGATTGAGGAAGTTTTGGAAGTGATCAAAATGTTAAAAACAGATAAAGCTCCAGGACCAGATGGTTTCTCTGCTCCTTACTACAAGACTTTCTCGGTTCTTCTATCTCCATACCTTACTTGTTTTTTTTAACCATTTAACGAAGGGGAATCCTATAGATATTCAGCTGAATTCGGCATATATCTCTGTGATCCCTAAACCTGACAAGGATACCAGTCAAGTGGAAAACTATAGACCAATATCGTTGATTAACAATGACCTTAAAATCCTAACCAAAATAATAGCCAATAGACTAGCATCCTTCATTGGTCAGTATATACATAAGGATCAGGTGGGTTTCATTCCTGGTAGACAAGGCCCTGACCAAGTAAGGAGAGCGGTAGACATAATCTCCATATTGCAATCCGGTTGGATAGGAGATCAAAAACAAGAAGGGATGCTCTTATCATTGGACCTTCAAAAGGCCTTTGATTCGGTCTCCTGGCCATATATGTTTGAAGTTATGAGACGTTGGGGGTTTGACTCAAGAGTCTTGGGCATATTATCTGCACTCTACTCTTCTCCTGAGGCTAAAATAAGACTGCAGGGACTATTTTCAGAATCTATTAAAATTAAAGAGGGGAACCCGCCAGGGATGCCCATTGTCTCCTTTGATATTCGCAATTGTTATAGAATCTTTGGCAATAGCGATTCGGAATAACGCGAATATCAGAGGAGTTCAATGTACCCGTAAGGACCACAAATGTGCATTATTTGCGGATGACCTGCTACTATTTGTTACTTCCCCGATTTCCTCTATGTCCGAAATCGACTCTGTACTTGACAAATTCTCCAGGGCCTCTGGCCTTAAAGTCAATATGTCCAAATCTAGGGCCCTCAATGTCTCGCTTCCTGTAGATGTAGTTTCCTTACTACAAAAGAAATATGAATTTGGTTGGAATGGCTCATCTATCAAATACTTGGGTATCAATTTATCTTCGAAATTTGAGGATCTATATACAGCCAACTACCCTCCTATGTATAAAAAACTTGAATCTGATTTAGGTGATTGGGATACACAGAATATAGGCTGGATTGGCAGGATAAACTCTGTCAAGATGACTCTTGTTCCTAGACTTTACTATACCTCTTTCTTTCTCTCCCCATACCGATAAAAAGGAATCACTTGAAGGCCTTTCAGGGTAAGATCACCAAATTTGTATGGAACAAAAAGAGCCCCCGTGTATCATCGCGTAGCCTCTTTAATCTCCCTAATCAGGGAGGTTTGGGACTCCCAAATTTGCTGTGGTACTACCAGGCAGCTAGACTGGCACAACTGTCAGATATATACCTCAAACAGGACCAACCTGATTGGGTTAGTCTGGAAGAACAGGCGTCCCCCACATGCTCATTGGGAAATCTTGTGTGGTCTATCCCCAAACGCAGACATTCTATTATGTCTCCGGAACTGTCACAGGCATTGGTTCTGTGGGACTCGCTCAGGAGCAATCCCTCTTTAGTCTCAAAGGCCAGGTACACACCATCGGACATATCCGATGAAAACGGTCCGCGGACCATTTCCATCGGATATGTCCGATCGGGAGTTTGATCCGATGGCGTGTACACACCATCGGATCAAATTCCCCACCGCCGGACGGCGCGGTGACGCGGCGGTGACGTTGACGCCGCCGCGTCACCGCCACATCACCGCACCAGGAAGTAAAACACTTCCGCGCATGCGCCGAATCCATTCGGCGGCGGCGCGGCGGCGGCGCGGCGGCGGTGGGGGACGACATGTCTGCTGGTAAGTGTACTAACCAGCAGACATGTCGGGCGGACAGATTCCCACCGGATAGATTTCAAAGCATGCTTTGAAATCTGTCGGGTGGAGAAATCTGTCCGCTAGCCCATACACACGAGCGGAGATGTCTGCTGAAACGGTCCATCGGACCGTTTTCAGTGGACATATCCCCTCGTGTGTACGCGGCCTAAGAGTCTACCATTAACTGATATATTTCAGGTTCCGTCCTTTGCATCCAATGTGAACGTTGAATCCTTCCAGTGGTGGCGAGATAAGGGAGTATACCGCATTGGACGATTCTTCTCCCACTCAGGTCCTCTATCAGAACAATATTTTAGGGACAGTCTTGATCTTCCTCCTTCAGAGAAATCAAGATTTTCTCAAATCTACAGTTTTGTACAGAAACTATGGACTGACAAGGCTGTAACTGGTCATTTTACGCCCTATGAACGAAAATGTGAACAGGCCCCAGTAAGGAAGGGTGGTATTTCTGTAATTTACAAATCCGAATGTCAAAATATTTACTAGATGGTATCTAGTTCCCCTAAGACTGGCATCCATATATCCTTCATCCTCACCTCTATGCTTCAGAGGATGCCAAGGCGTGGGCTCCATGATTCACACCTGGTGGGAATGCCCAAGAATACAAGGTTTTTGGAGTAAAGTGTTCCATATAATTAGACGGATTACGGGTTGTAATATACTTCAGTCCCCGGAGATTTCGGATAGATGAATTGGAATACTTTATTTTATTTTATTATTTTTTAAAAGTTTTTTCAATATATATTTTTATAAGGTAATATCAAATGGGTTTCCATAACACGTTTACATATATATTATATATTCATATATTTATCTATTGAATTTTAATTCATGTATTTTTTGTATTTTTATCTGTGTTTGATGATATGTATATTTTTTAGCAGTGCTATTTGTGGCGATTGTGGATGGCGTCCATTGTTATAAGTATATATTACAGACATAATGTTGTGCATAATATGGGAATTTATCTTAATTACATATATGCTCAGGAAGTCCGAGTAATGCAAATATGATACTCTACGCCTGGCATTTTTGTTTTTCCTTTTTATGTCGGGTGTCTTTATGTCATTTGCAAACCCGCTCATATCATTGAGCCAAGTCTCTGTTCTTCCTGTTTTGATCCTGTTTTGCGTGTATCCGATGGCCCGTGCAATCACCGCTGGGGGAAGTGTCCTCCACGATGTATCTGCTTCCTGATTGGTTGTATGCATCTCAAGGTGTGATTGGCTGGCGGGCTTCCGTGAATACGCATTTATATTAGTCTATGGGGACGTCCAGTGTGTACTTCCTATCCCGCTCTGAAGAAGTCCCGCCCACAGGACGTAACGCGTACGGAGGGAGGAGTCACGCAGGACGTCACCCATGATCGCCATAGATCGCTATGCCTGTATGCTGACACTCAGCGGAGAGTGTTTTTAAATGTGAGTGTGTATACGATATATTTTTGATGCCTTATTAAATGGTCATACCAGAGAGCATTAGATCCCTGTCTCTTGTCTTCCCTTGCTGGTACAATGGAGAACGTTTGAGCCCGGACCCTAGTGTTTACTATTGCCTATTTTACTCCAATGGATGGCTCCCGTATGTCTTCTGTCTTTGGATACTGCTGACATGCCTTGTGACCAATATAGGTCGAATCTATAAGGTGAGAGGCCATCTATCACACGGTGGAGGATTCGTTTGGTGTCACTCTTTCACTCTCACTCCATGTGGATTCTTGGGATTTGCATTTTGGAATTTCTTTTTTTGCTTCTCTCCAAGGACACTACTGTTATTATTTTTCACATTATTTTTCACATTGTTGCATATGTTTATCTATGCCTTTATTCACTTTATTATTATTTTATGCTTAGTATAATATTTGCGCTGCACTATTCTTTTTTGTATCACTGTTTTGGGATTTCCTATGAATTTGTCCTCAAGTGCTGGCTTGCATAATTTTTGTTTTATTATTTGTTTTATCATTTGTCCCAGCGCTGAATAATCTCTTCTATTAGTGCACTTGTTTAATTCATTTCTATTTAGCAGCAGGGATGGAGGTCTTTTCTTACCTCGAGAACCGTGAGGTTACACTTACAGATGTCTTTTCTAGAACAGCAATTCCCTCTGATCAAGGGGATATTAATGTCTCATTTAGAAAATTGGGATATCTGTTTGACAAGAAAATTAAAACCTGGTGGGATATTGTTTCTTTTGAACAGTATCTGGCAGAAAAAATCATCCCCAGACGTCTAAGGTGGGATCTACCACCTAATGATGGATTAACTGATGATGAGTCATACAAGGAATGGTATGACTTTTTTACCAATAAAGGTTTAGAGTTATTAAGATTATTACTTTCCCGTAAACAACGGAAAAAGAAATGGTTGGAGGACCAGATTAAGGCTATTACAGATCGTATTGAACCCAATAAAGACTCACCCGAATTTATCCATCTTTCGGGTGAATTGAAAACTAAATTAGTACGTTCGGATAAAGAGATACAAGATAAGAAACGCAAAAAATGTCTGCGTGACCTCAATGATTTTGGGATCCATCATGCCTTTAAGTGGCAATCTCTAATCACTACTCAATCTGACCACTCCCAACCAGGGTCTATGGACACCACTGAACCAGTGTCAGAGGAGTCCACTTTGTTTGTACAGGCCCCCCAAATTTCCTGGGCAAGGGTGGTTGAATCCCACCCTAAGCCTTCTAGATCTAATACCCCCACTAGAGAACAAGGTCCAGTTAAAGGTAAAGGAAAGGGGAAGGCTAAAAAACAGGGGTGGTTACACCCAATCTGCTAATGGTCATCCTTATTCACAACCACCCACCCAATATGATAACTCTCAGTGGAGAACTGTACCTACTAGGGGGAATGGACACCAAAGGGGTAGAGGTGGATATCCTGTGAGGGCCCCCTCGTTGCCCACATACAATCATTACGCTCCTTTACAGGAGTATTGGGAAGGGTCGTCACCTAATCTGCAACAACATTTTTTAGGTCAGGAGAGGACCCCCTGGAGGGGTCCTCCACCTCATACCCCAATGTGGGGGGGAGATTGGAGGGAATCGCAGATCCCCTTTGGACCAATCGGAAACGGACAATCAAATTTAAAAAGGAAAAACCGAGAGGAACCAGGGGGGGGCGACGAGTCCAAAAGGCCAAAACCATATTAGGCACAGGCATTTTTAATTTAAGTGGTATCCCTCTTTCAGAGGATGAAATTCGTGTTTTAGATAGGGGCCTGAAATTTGCCCCTATCAGGAATTTGAACAAATTTCAAACATATGTCAATGTCCATAGATATGTTCGAAGTTTGAATATGAAAAAGTATTTTCTTTCCAATCCTATACAGAGAAATATCTCTACATCTGTATCTCAGCATTCCAACCTCAGGAATAAATCTGTATTTAATCCACAACTTAATGATAACAGACATCTTGAGGTTTTTAAAAATATGGTGTGTAAAGATCTAGAGGAGCTAAGAATAAAAAAGGTTTGTGATTCCCAAAACATTAAACGAGGAATTAAATCATTGGAACAAAGAAATTACATAGTCATCCGCCCCGCAGATAAGGGGGGCGGGCTAGTTGTGCTTAGCAAGGCCTATTATCAAGAAGAGATGACTAGACTTCTAAGTGACGGTAACACCTATTTACGTCTGAGGGGCGACCCAATGGTACATTTTAAAAATGAATTGCATTCCCTGATAGAAGGGGGTAAAAAGGGGGGAATTTTGAATAAGAAAGAGGCTTCATACCTTGATCCTTATCATTGTCGCACACCCATTATATATTTCTTGCCTAAGTTGCATAAGGATTCTGAACGACCCCCTGGTCGCCCTATAGTCAATGGTATTGACTCTGTCACTTCCAGGTTGGGTCAATACCTTGACTTTTTCCTTCAACCTCTAGTCATTAAAATGAAAGCTTACTTACGGGATACTAAGCAAATCATTTAGATTATAGACACTTTACCATGTACATCTAATACCATTCTGATCACCGCAGATGTAGGATCCCTATACACTATTATAAGTCATGAGGCCGCTTTGGCTTCGGTTGTATGGGCATTAACTAATACTGATTTTAATAGCCAACATACACAGTTCCTTCTAGACAGTCTTAGTTTCTGTCTCCAAAAAAATTATTTCTGGTACGATAAGGAATTTTACCTACAACAACGCGGGGTAGCGATGGGCGCTCGTTTTGCTCCCAGTGTGGCCAATTTATTTATGGCCCACTGGGAGGAGGAGACAGTCTTTCGTGATTGACCACCGCAGCTTGTGTGTTACAAAAGGTATATAGATGACTTGATTATGATATGGGAAGGTGACATAGTTAGTCTACAACTCTTTATGGATAAACTGAATTCCAATGATCATAATATTGTCCTTACCTGGACAGTGGCTTGTAAACAGATTTCTTTTCTAGATTTGGAAATCTTTAAGAGGGATAATAAGTTACATACTAGGAATCACTTTAAGACCACAGATCGAAACGGTTTTATACCTCTCACCAGCTGTCACCACCGACTCTGGTTATGTAACATCCCAAGAGGACAATTTGTGAGATTACGCAGAAACTGCACATTAGAAGCAGATTTCCTTTCACAGTCTAAAATATTGGCCACTAGATTCATCCAGAAAGGATACCCAGTGTCCTCTATTAATTCTGAAATTGAAAAAGTGAGGAACATGGATAGGAATATTATAGTTGCAGACAAACCATTGGATTCGGCGCCCCTTAATACTAATAGCGGCTATAAAATGCTTTTGGATTTCAATATCCAACACAAAAAAATTGAGAAAATAGTAGCCAAAAACTGGCCTATTTTAAAAGGTGATTCTGTGTTGGGTCCTGTTATTCCTGACCGTCCCCAATTCATTTATAGAAAAGCCCCAGCTCTAAGGGACAGTATTGCCCCTGGAGTTATTGACCCACCAATTATTGCTCAACCTAAAATGTTCAACTTCCTGTCTGGCTTTTATGCATGTGGGAGATGTGCGACCTGTAAACAAGCTAAAAATAATGTTAAGAAGCGCAAAACATTCACTTCCTCTGTTACACATGCTAACTACCCCATTAAACAACTTATCACTTGCACCACTGTGGGTGTAGTATATATGTTGGAATGTGAGTGTGGCCTCCAATATGTGGGTCGCACATCACGTGCGCTTCATGTGCGGGTAGGAGAGCATATGAGTTGTATCAGAAGAGGGGTAAAAACGCACAGTGTCTCTCGCCATTTCAGGAATCACCACTACTCGCTCTATACCCCAAAGGGTTTAAAATTTTGGGGTATAGAGCGAGTGTCTAAACATTGGAGGGGTGGGCACTATATACGTCAACTCAGCCGTCGGGAATCCTATTGGATTTTTGAATTAAAAGTAGCCTCTCCGGCTGGCTTGAATGTTGAATTCGATCTAAACTGTTTTATTTCGGATAGATGAATTGGAATACTTTATTTTATTTTATTATTTTTTAAAAGTTTTTTCAATATATATTTTTATAAGGTAATATCAAATGGGTTTCCATAACACGTTTAAATATATATTATATATTCATATATTTATCTATTGTATTTTAATTCATGTATTTTTTGTATTTTTATCTGTGTTTGATGATATGTATATTTTTTAGCAGTGCTATTTGTGGCGATTGTGGATGGCGTCCATTGTTATAAGTATATATTACAGACATAATGTTGTGCATAATATGGGAATTTATCTTAATTACATATATGCTCAGGAAGTCCGAGTAATGCAAATATGATACTCTACGCCTGGCATTTTTGTTTTTCCTTTTTATGTCGGGTGTCTTTATGTCATTTGCAAACCCGCTCATATCATTGAGCCAAGTCTCTGTTCTTCCTGTTTTGATCCTGTTTTGCATGTATCCGATGGCCCGTGCAATCACCGCTGGGGGAAGTGTCCTCCACGATGTATCTGCTTCCTGATTGGTTGTATGCATCTCAAGGTGTGATTGGCTGGCGGGCTTCCGTGAATACGCATTTATATTAGTCTATGGGGACGTCCAGTGTGTACTTCCTATCCCGCGCTGAAGAAGTCCCGCCCACAGGACGTAACGCGTACGGAGGGAGGAGTCACGCAGGACGTCACCCATGATCGCCATAGATCGCTATGCCTGTATGCTGACACTCAGCGGAGAGTGTTTTTAAATGTGAGTGTGTATACGATATATTTTTGATGCCTTATTAAATGGTCATACCAGAGAGCATTAGATCCCTGTCTCTTGTCTTCCCTTGCTGGTACAATGGAGAACGTTTGAGCCCGGACCCTAGTGTTTACTATTGCCTATTTTACTCCAATGGATGGCTCCCGTATGTCTTCTGTCTTTGGATACTGCTGACATGCCTTGTGACCAATATAGGTCGAATCTATAAGGTGAGAGGCCATCTATCACACGGTGGAGGATTCGTTTGGTGTCACTCTTTCACTCTCACTCCATGTGGATTCTTGGGATTTGCATTTTGGAATTTCTTTTTTGCTTCTCTCCAAGGACACTACTGTTATTATTTTTCACATTATTTTTCACATTGTTGCATATGTTTATCTATGCCTTTATTCACTTTATTATTATTTTATGCTTAGTATAATATTTGCGCTGCACTATTCTTTTTTGTATTTTTGAGTCCCCGGAGATTGCCTTACTGAATGGATTCATACCACAAGTATCAAAGGTTACCAGAAGGCTGATATGGTTTATCCTAACAGGAGCTAGAATCACTATAGCTGCAGCCTGGAAGAAACAGGCGGTCTCAATCTTAAGTATGAAAAGAAAGATCACCTGGATAATGGAACAGGAAAGGAGAATTGGCTCAATGTTGGATAGACTTACTCAGTTTAACGCAATCTGGGAACCATGGATAAAGTACTTAGGGATCTCACACCCCATAAAGGGATGATAACATAACTTACTGTAGGCTGATGTACACACCTGGCAGGTAGGATCTCTGTCTCTCTACCCTCTTACCCCTACCCTCTTTTTCGTTCCCTCTCTTTCCATCTTTCTCACATTCCTCTTTTCCTTCTCTTCTACTTTTCTTCTCTATGTTCTGGTTTTATGCTGTGCTTGTGTTCAGGTTTTTTGTATAATCTGTGTTTGGGAAACGTTCTCCATATATATACACATGTTACGCCTCTATCATAGGGGTGGAGGAAGTTGAAGAGGGATTCTCCTCTCTTTTTCTCCCTCCCTCTCTCTTCAAACTTGTTATTTATTCTTTTAGTATTAGGTTCATTTAATCGGTCCAGATATCATACACTTCTTACCAGAGGTACTTGAGAAGTTTTAAGTTTATGAAATGGAGGTACATCACGAAGTGGACTTCACAAAACTGTAATATTTATAATAACTTGCTAAGGGGGCGGGATGGTTTGGGGGAATTACTCTACCTCCCCGGGCACAGAGTGATCCCATTGGGGGTGTCAGTGGGGGTGGAGGGTGCCCTTCCCATCTCATTTCTATATATGTTGGACCAATAAGGTTTTGATTTATCCCAACTGCTGTAGACTAGGGACCCTAGACGGATTTATAGAAACTGCAGGATTTGGGGGAGGGTAGGGAGCTACCCCGGTTAGACTATATGGCTTAGGGTCAGAATTTACTCCCTTGTTGAACCTGTTTTCCTTTCATCGCAGATAGAATGTTATTTAGGTATGGTTGAGAAATGACGTAGTGATGACTTCAGCAAACGATGTCTCAATATTTAAGGATATGTAACAAAATGTATTGATTTCCTGATATGTTCTTTAAATTGTACTGACTTTATTCAGAAAATAAACTTAAACTTGAATGAAAAAAAAAAGAAAGGAGAATAAGGGGGCAAAAGAAGGGCGGAGAAGATAATCGCGCAATATTCCTATTGCGCGATTTTCTTCTCCGCCCTTCTTTTGCATCAGAGCCAATTAGAATAACTCGAATATTCGGCAAAAGGAATATCGCGCAATATTCCTTTTGCCGAATATTCAAGTTATTCTGATTGGCTCTGATGCAAAAGAAGGGCGGAGAAGATAATCGCGCAATATTCCTTTTGCCGAATATTCGAGTTATTCTGATTGGCTCTGATGCAAAAGAAGGGCGCATCAGAGCCAATCAGAATAACTCGAATATTCGGCAAAAGGAATTTTGCGCGATTATCTTCTCGGCCCTTCTTTTGCATCAGAGCCAATCAGAATAACTTGAATATTCGGCAAAAGGAATATCGCGCAATATTCCTTTTGCCGAATATTCGAGTTATTCTGATTGGCTCTGATGCAAAAGAAGGGCCGAGTAGCTGATGCAATTCTTTTATGTTGCCGAAAATTCGCAAGGCGAACGGTCCCCGGAGCTAAAGAACGGGGAGAGCCGTGTGTAAACACGGCTTCCCCGTGCTTCACTGTGGTGGGAGCATTGATCGCGTCATCCCTGTTATAGGGGGATGCGATCGATGACGTCACACCTACAGCCACACCCCCCTACAGTTGTAAACACACAGGGAACACATAACCCCTACAGCACCCTCTTGTGGTTAACTCCCAAACTGCAACTGTCATTTTCACAGGAAACAATGCAATTTAAATGCATTTTTTGCTGTGAAAATGACAATTGTCCCAAAAATGTGTCAAAATTGTCCGAAGTGTCCGCCATAATGTCGCAGTCACGAAAAAAATCGCTGATCGCCGCCAATAGTAGTGGAAAAAAAATTAATAAAAATGCAATAAAACTATCCCTTATTTTGTAAACGCTATAAATTTTGCGAAAACCAACCGATAAACGCTTATTTCGATTTTTTTTACCAAAAATAGGTAGAAGAATACGTATCGGCCTAAACTGAGGAAAAAAAATGTTTTATATATATTTTGGGGGGATATTTATTATAGCAAAAAGTAAAAAATATTGAATTTTTTTCAAAATTGTCGCTCTATTTTTGTTTATAGCGCAAAAAATAAAAACCGCAGAGGTGATCAAATACCTCCAAAAGAAAGCTCTATTTGTGGGGAAAAAAGGACGCCAATTTTGTTTGGAGCCACGTCGCACGACCGCGCAATTGTCAGTTAAAACAACGCAGTGCCGAATCGCAAAAAGGGGCAAGGTCCTTTACCTGCATTGTGGTCCGGGTCTTAAGTGGTTAAAGGATTTGTAAAGGAAAAAAATGTTTTGCCTAAAATTAATGTCTGCAAGGTAGACAGACAGAATAGTGTAATGATTCTGTTAAAAAATGAGTAAATACCTATTAAATTCCTTCATCTATATCACCTCTGGCATTTTAGTTTCTGTTCTCTCATTCAGTTCCTGGTTTGCATCACTTGTTCATGTAAGGCCGCGTACACACGAGGGGATATGTCCGCTGAAAACGGTCCGATGGACCGTTTCAGCAGACATCTCCGCTCGTGTGTATGGGCTAGCGGACAGATTTCTCCACCCGACAGATTTCAAAGCATGCTTTGAAATCTATCCGGTGGGAATCTGTCCGCCCGACATGTCTGCTGGTTAGTACACTTACCAGCAGACATGTCGTCCCCCACCGCCGCCGCGCCGCCGCCGAATGGATTCGGCACATGCGCGGAAGTGTTTTACTTCCTGGTGCGGTGACGTGGCGGTGACGCGGCGGCGTCAACGTCACCGCCGCGTCACCGCCACGTCACCGCGCCGTCCGGCAGCGGGGAATTTGATCCGATGGTGTGTACACACCATCGGATCAAACTCCCGATCGGACATATCCGATGGAAATGGTCCGCGGACCGTTTTCATCGGATATGTCCGATGGTGTGTACGCGGCCTAAGAATTACATTTCCCAGTATGAATTGCGGCACGCCCAGTAATTCACACCTCCTTGAAGTCTCTAACGCATAGAGAGCATTCTCCCCAGGGCTGGCCTTTGGGGTGTGCGCCTGCACAGGGAGCCATAGGCAACAGGGGAGCCATGCCGGTTGACCCGGACAGTCTTTTGGGTTTTTTGACACATGTGCCCATGGCCAGTAGCAGCCGGATCTCTGTCTCCGGACAATACATTTAGACAGGCGGCGTATCGCTGTCACAGTGGGTGCTCTGTGATTGGCCGAACGGGCGCCCTGTGATTGGCCGAACGGTCGCCCTGTGATTGGCCGAATGGGCCATGTGTGAAGGCGGGGGCGGAGCTACACTGTGGATTCGATAATCGCGCCCACTTGCTCCCAGAGTCCTGCCTCCCGATGTGTGTCTCCTGAGGGTTCATCTGCTCGGTCAGCTTACCCCCCTGCTCTGTGTCACCCCCCCTGCTCTGTGTCACCTCCCCCTCCTCTGTGTCACCCCCCTCCTCTGTCACCCCCCCTCTTCTGTGTCAGCTTACCCCCCCTCCTCTGTGTCACCCCTCCTCTGTGTCAGCTTACCCCCATCATCTGTGTTAGCTTACTACCCCTCTGTGTCACCCCCCCTCCTCTGTGTCAACTTACCCCCCTCCTCTGTGTCACCTCCCCTCCTCTGTGTCACCCCCCTCCTCTGTGTCACCCCCCCTCCTTTGTGTCACCCCCCCCCCTTTGTGTCAGCTTACCCCCCACTCTGTCACCCCCCACTCCTCTGTGTCACCCCCCTCCTCTGTGTCACCTCTGTTGTAGTATATGTAGTAATGTGTTGGGTGTTTATATATATATATATACATATATATATATATATATATATATATATAAATATATAAATGTAGATATGGATATATATATATATATATATATATATATATATATATATATATATATATATATTGTGAGGGATTAACTCGGCAGCGGGTGTGTGTGACCCCCTGGATGGGTTCACTACACGCTGAACTGTACAAAAAGGCAGTAGAGGATGGTTGAAAAGAAATTATATGGTTTATTTTTCTATATTGCTGGATACACGTGCAAGCATCAAAACAGCATAAACAAAACCAAAACATAAAATAAACCCTTGCCACTTGGGGCGTCTACCTTCCCAACACAGGAACCTACCTATGGAGTCTGGCACAGCATACTGCTGGGCAGACACTGCTGGTCCTACAGCAGAAAACAACAAAAAAGTATCTTTGATATTTCTCACACAGAAATATCCATCAGCACCTCACCTCTTCAGTAGAGTTTGTGACTGCTCCTTCACTCACAAAGCCTCAGGATGCAGCAATCAGTCATCATCCTTAGGCTATCTTTAGAGGGGCTTTAATTGCCTCATTTTGAACAGCTGAAGTCTTCCAACGCCCCAAACCTCTCTGGCCATCTCTGCAGCCGACGCCTAATAGTAATTGGTGTATTGTCTAAACAAGGCAGAAATATATCTCCCGTCTGTGACAACACACACAGATTTACCTGACTTCCTGTCACATACCCCCCCCCTCTTGTTTCAACCCTAGGGTTGGGACACAGGTTGCCAGGCACGCATGCACTCGGGATAAACCATCTGCATTCCCCATTTTAACACCGGGGCGATGCGTTGCGACAAAACTAAATTCCTGAAGGGCCAGGAACCACCTATTTATTCTCCTATTGGTCTCCTTGTTCTGTGCCATCCACTTCAATGGGGCATGATCTGTCACCAGTTCAAACTGTCTACCCAGGAGGTAGTACCAGAGAGAATCCAAAGCCCATTTCACTGCCAAACACTCCTTCCCAATGGTGGCATAATTCTCTTCATGGGCCTTCAACTTTCGGCTAAGGTACATAACAGGGTGTTCCTCCCCGTTGATAACCTGGGACAGTACAGCTCCTAACCCCACATTTGACGCATCTGTCTGAACCACAAAGTCCCGTGAAAAATCAGGCGATTTTAAAACTGTCTGACTACATAAAGCCTGTTTTAAAGCCTGAAAATCTGCTTCTGCTTCGGGAGTCCATTTGGTCATGACAGACTCCTTCCCTTTGGTCAAATTGGTCAGGGGAGCAGCCTGTGAGGCAAAATGGTGAATAAAACGGCGATAATATCCCGCAATTCCCAAAAATGCACGAACCTGTTTCTTGTTGGTGGGACGTGGCCAATCCTGAATAGCCTCAACTTTGTTTGTTTGGGGCTTGATTGGACCTCTCCCAATGGTATACCCTAGACAATGTGCCTCTTCTAGCCCAAGGGTACATTTTTTCGGATTGGCTGTAAACCCTGCTTTCCAGATGGAATCCAACACAGCCTGAACTTTTGGCAAGTGTGATTCCCAATCCTCACTGTGGATGACCACGTCATCGAGATATGCAGCAGCATAGGCTTGATGAGGCCAAAGGGTCTTATCCATGGTGCGTTGAAATGTGGCAGGAGCATTCTGTAACCCAAAAGGCATCCTCCGATATTGGAAAGATCCGTCTGGAGTTACAAAGGCTGTTTTTTCCCTGGCTGACTCGGAGAGAGGAATTTGCCAATAACCCTTGGTCAGGTCTAACGTCGTCATGTACCGGGCCGTGCCTAGGCGATCAATCAGTTCATCTATGCGGGGCATAGGATAGGTGTCAAACTTAGTGATTTTATTCAGGCAGCGAAAGTCATTACAAAACCGCCAACTTCCATCTGGTTTGGGAACTAAGACAATGGGACTGAACCAATCACTATTTGACTCTTCTATCATCCCCAGCTCAAGCATTTTTTTTTTACTTCCTGGCAAATTGCCTCTCGCCGAGCTTCTGGAATTCTATAAGGCTTCAACTTGACCTTCTCCCCTGGTGTGGTGATAATATCATGTTCAACCCCGGAGACCCAACCTGGCAAATCTGAAAACTTCTCCCTATTACGGAGCACAAGTTCTTTAGCCTCCTGTCGCTGAGTTTTGGACAGAGTCTCCGCTATCCCAACTTCAGGGACAGCCAGGTTAAATGGAGCAGAAAATCGGGTAGTCTCAGTGACCAAGGACTCTCTATCCTTCCATGGTTTCAACAAGTTCACGTGATATAGCTGCTCAGGTTTTCGTCTTCCCAGTTGGCTAATTTTATAATTCACCACCCCCATTTTCTCCAACACTTCATAAGGACCCTGCCATTTGGCTAGGAATTTACTTTCTACCGTGGGGACCAACACCAACACCCTATCACCAGGTGCAAAGGAACGGACCTGGGCCCCACAATTGTAAATCCTCTGTTGAGCCAACTGGGCTTGGGCTAAATGTGCCTTCACAATCAGCATCACTTGGGCAATTCTATCTTGCATTTGTGCCACATGTTCAATCACACTTCGATGAGGGGAACTCTCACTTTACCACATTTCCCAGGCAATGTCCAGCAGGCCCCGGGGGTGCCTCCCATACAGTAGCTCAAACGGAGAGAACCCTGTGGACCACTGGGGAACCTCTCTTATTGCAAACATCAGATAAGGTAGCAGATAATCCCAGTTCTTTCCGTCTTTATCCACCACCTTCCTCAACATTTGTTTTAAAGTTTTATTAAATCTTTCCACTAACCCGTCTGTTTAAGGGTGATATACTGATGTATGTAATTGGGTGACTTTTAGGAGTTTACAAAGTTCTCAGGTCACCCTAGACATAAACGGGGTGCCCTGGTCAGTTAGGACTTCCTTAGGAAGACCCACACAGCTGAAAACCTGAAATAACTCTTTGGCAATGATTTTAGCAGAGGTGTTTCGGAGAGGAATCGCTTCTGGGTAACGGGTGGCATTGTC
The DNA here is from genome assembly GCA_029574335.1 of Rana kukunoris. Classification (NCBI taxonomy): domain Eukaryota; kingdom Metazoa; phylum Chordata; class Amphibia; order Anura; family Ranidae; genus Rana; species Rana kukunoris. The sequence continues at coordinate 72,161,094 of CM056060.1, forward strand.
TATTATTACCATGACGTGCTGGTGCCCTCTAGTGGACTTCAGTAAGGGGCCCACCAAGTCCATGGTGATTCTCTCAAAAGGGACCTCGATAATGGGCAGGGGTACCAACGGACTGCGGAAATGTGGCATGAGTGCAGTAATCTGACACACTGGACAGGAAGAGCAGTACATTTCCACTTCCTTAGTGATCCCAGGCCAATAAAACCTCTGGGTGATTCTCTTCCGGGTTTTTTCTGCTCCCAAATGTCCCCCAAGAATGTGCCCATGGGCCAGTTCCAAAACCATCTTGCGGTACGGTTTAGGCACTACCAGTTGCTCAATGGTCTCCTCGAACCTCTGTGACACTCGATATAACAGGTCCCTTTCAATAATGAAGTAAGGGAGGGCAACCCTCTCATCAGGGTTAACTAACTCCCCATCTATCTTTACTACATTCTCTCGGGCTCTTAGCAATGTGGGGTCCCTCAATTGCTCAGTGATGAAATTTTCTCTGTGCACCTCAAAGTCATCAAACCCTATCGGCCGCTGTTCCTCTTCTGAGGTAGCAGGCTCCTCCCTAGGGACTGGTGTTTCCCCTGCTAAGACTGGGAATGGAAACTCAGGAGAATCCTCACAGTTAGAGGTTTCTGGAGTAGCAGTTTCAGGCTCAGAAGAACCACTTACTGGGGAATCTGGGCAATCCCAGAGCTCCCAGAACTTTGGGAAATCCCTTCCCACAATGGCGTCATGTGGCAGTTGGGGAACTAAACCCACTTGGTGACACAAGTTACCGAGGGACGTTTCAAAGGAAACTGTAGTCACCGGATATTCTCGAGTGTCCCCATGTACACAAACTACAGCCATTTTCCTAGGATGTAAGGTTTTTCCCACCACTAGATCACTTTTCACTAAGGTGACCAGGCTACCTGAATCCAACAATACCACAACATCTTTACCATCTGAGCACATTCTACATAAAGGTTTCTCATTCCCCTTTACTGCAGTGCATGTGGTTGTAAAGATAAAGAAGGACTGTCGTCTCTCTTTCAGAAAGTCACACTGCATGGGTTCATCAACCACTGGGCAAACGGCTGCTACATGTCCCTCTCCATGGCAGCGGAAACAAATCAACCTTCTGGTCCTCTCCTGTGGGATGGGTCTTCTAGGCCGCTCTCGCCAATCATTAGCAGTAGTCCCGATAACACCTCTAGTTGCTCTTTGGTCTTTCTCTCCACCCCCATCCCTTGATGCCGTCTTACCGTTCTCAGTTGCTAGGTACCTTTCAACCAGGTCTACTAGTTTTTCTGCGGTTTCCGGACCACCATGGCTCACCCACTTCTGCAGGGTGTTAGGAAAAGACCTAAGAAATTTGTCCATGACTACTCGCTCCAAAATTTTTGGTCCGGACAGAGTTTCTGGCTGCAGCCATTTCCTAGCCAAATGGATGAGGTCATACGACCGAGGTGGTTTCCTCAGCTGATAACTCCAATTATGGACCCGCTGAGCACGGACATCCAGGATTACACCAAAACGTGCCAATATTTCCTCTTTTAACCGATCATAGTTTTTTACATCTGCAAACTCCAAATCAAAATATGCCTTTTGGGCTTCTCCAGATAATAGGGGGGCCACTAATCCAGCCCACTGTTCTTTAGGCCAACTCTTTTTCCGCTGTTCTCTCAAACGTGGTCAGAAACATCTCAGGGTCATCATCTGCAGTCATCTTTGGCAATAAGTGGCTTACCCGAAAAGTCGATATGTTACTGGCCTGACTCCCAGCCTCGGTCTGCTGTCTCTGAAGCTGTTTCACAATGGTCTCCATTTGCTGCTGGTGTCTCTGTTCCAAGCCTGCAATGCTCTCTTGGTGAACCTGTTGTTGAGCTGCAATGCTCTGTTGGTGAGCTGCAAGGCTCTCTTGGTGAACCTGTTGTTGAGCTGCAAGGCTCCGCTGCAAACCTGCATTCATCTGCTGTTGATTTGAATTTGCTATAACCAGCTGTTTTAGCATCTCCTCCATGTTGGGTTTACTTTAACTGCCCGCGGCACTCCACCATGTGTGAGGGATTAACTCGGTAGCGGGTGTGTGTGAGCCCCTGGATGGGTTCACTACACGCTGAACTGTACAAAAAGGCAGTAGAGAATGCAAGCATTAAAACAGCATAAACAAAACCAAAACATAAAATAAACCCTTGCCACTTGGGTGTCTACCTTCCCAACACAGGAACCTACCTAAGGAGTCTGGAACAGCCTACTGCTGGGCAGACACTGCTGGTCCTACAGCAGAAAACAACAAAAAAGTCTCTTTGATATTTCTTACACAGAAATATCCATCAGCACCTCACCTCTTCAGTAGAGTTTGTAACTGCTCCTTCACTCACAAAGCCTCAGGATGCAGCAATCAGTCGTCATCCTTATGGCCCGTACACACGATCCGAATATCGGACGAAAACGATCGTACGATGATGGATCGGACAATTTTCGGATCGTGTGTACACCACTTTCGACAGCCGATCACGACCGCTCATCCGATATTATTCGATCGGACAAGCGCAAAAATTTTCCTCGTACGATGTCAGATCGTACGATTTTCGTTTAGTCAGTACAGTTGTCGTCCAACAATACAATACAAATACATTACAACACATGAAATCACTTCCGATTTTTTTTTTCTGTCGTACGAGAATTTTCGTGACTTTAATAACCTATTTCATTTTACTTGCGACTATTAAGTGAAAAAAGTCATACGATCCGTCGTACGATATGTGTACGGGCCATAAGGCTATCTTTATAGGGGCTTTAATTGCTTCATTTTGAACAGCTGAAGGCTTCTAACACCCCAAACCTCTCTGGCCATCTCTGCAGCCGACTCCTAATAATAATTGGTGTATTGTCTAAACAAGGCAGAAATATATCTCCCGTCTGTGACAACACACACAGATTTACCTGACTTCCTGTCACAATACATACATATATATATATATATTATGTTAGTCTAAAATCGACCAGGCCAAATTTCAGTAACCTGTAATTACATGTTACACATCAAAAGACACTGGTCCATTGTCAAATGGGCAAGGAGATAGGAAGTCCATTTTTGCACATCAAACCTGTAATTACATGTTACACATCAAAAGACACTTGTCCATTGTCAAATAGGCAACGAGACAGGATGGAGTCTTGTTTATACATCAAACCATTACTTAGGCCACAGGTAATCTAATTACTTATTCAAAGAGAGCGAATTGGTATGCAAGGATGTATACTGGTTGGCTCCCGAATACTAATATGTGACTCCTGCTGGGAGTGACAATTACCTGACACTCTGCAAGACAACCTCCCCCCCTCCTCTGTGTCACCTCCCCTCCTCTGTGTCACCCCCCCACCTCTGTGTCACCTCCCCCATCTCTGTCACCCCCCTCCTCTGTGTCACCTCCCCCTCCTCTGTGTCACCTCCCCCACCTCCTCTGTGTCACCCCCCTCCTCTGTATCACCTCCCCCCCTTTGTGTCACCTTACCCCCCTCTGTGTCACCCCCCCCCCCTCCTCTGTGTCAGCTTACCCCCCTCCTCTGTGTCACTCCCCTCCAATGTCAGCTTACCCCCTTCCTCACTCTCACTCTCTCACCCCTCGCTCACCTCCTCTCTCCCACCCACTACTCTTTCTCTAATCCCCCCTCTCTCTCTCATCCTCACCCCCACCAACTCACCACACCCCCTCTCTCTCACCCCACCTCACCTCCTCCTCTCTCCCACCTGCCCCTGGCACCCTGTGATTGGGTCAAGTGGTCATGTGCGGCGGGCCTGGCCTATCCTCAATCACGAGGAGAGGGGCTGGCCTTTGCTGCGAGCTGTGTATGACTGTATGCTCGCGGTCTTCTCCACCTCCTCCTCAGGCTCTCCAGCGGAATTGGATCCATGAACATGTCCCCGTCGGGGCGGCCCGGGCATGTAGTTTGACAGGCGTCGACAGTAGGAAGAAAATAAATGTGAGAGACTCGTCTCCCTCGTGAGTTTTTGCAGCTGGCCCGGGGAGTAGGTATTGGTCTGGGGAGAGGGAGCAGCCAGAAAGTCATTGTGTAACGTGTTATGCCTTCATAGAAAAATGCTGGGCCTTTTAGTCCCATCAATGCCTCCTATAGTAAAATGCTGGGGCTTTTACTATAGGAGGCATTGGTGGACTACAAGGCCCAGCATTTTACTATAGGAGGCATTGGTGCAGCATTTTACTATAGGAGGCATTGGTGGACTACAAGGCCCAGCATTTTACTATAGGAGGCATTGGTGCAGCATTTTACTATAGGAGGCATTGGTGGACTACAAGGCCCAGCATTTTACTGTAGAGGCATTGGTGGACTACAAGGCCCAGCATTTTACTATAGAAGGCATTGGTGGGACTAAAATGCTGGGCATTGTATTTCACCAATGCCTCCTATAGAAAAATGCTGGGCCATGTAGTCCACCAATTCCCCCTATAGTAAAATGCTGGGCCTTGTAGTCCACCAATGCCCCTATAGTAAAATGCTGGACCTTGTAGTCCACCAATGCCTCTATAGTAAAATGCTTCAATACTGTAGTGTCAGTGTGTATTGTGTAGCGGTCAGTGTGTATTGTGTAGTTTATTGTGTAGCGGTCAGTGTGTATTGTGTAGTGTATTGTGTAGCAGTCATTGTGTATTGTGTAGCGGTCAGTGGGTAGTTTATTGTGTAGTGGTCTGTGGGTAGTGTATTGTGTAGCGGTCAGTTTGTATTGTGTAGTGGTCTGTGGGTAGTGTATTGTGTAGCGGTCTGTGTGTATTGTGTAGCGGTCATTGTGTATTGTGTAACGGTCATTGTGTATTGTGTAGCGGTCAGTGTGTATTGTGTAGCGGTCAGTGTGTATTGTGTAGCGGTCAGTGGGTGGTTTATTGTGTAGTGGTCTGTGGGTAGTGTATTGTGTAGTGGTCGGTGTGGTGGGGCCACAGGATTAGCTCGCACAGGGCGCCTAAACAACTAAGGTCAGCCCTGATCCTGCCACACAGATGTAGTTCCCAGGAGGGGGCGAGCACTGACCACCGCAGTACTGTTTCCCTTCACGGTGGTCAGCAAAATCAGACAAGCAAGAAGTGAACAGAACAGAGAACAAATAGAGCAACTGCTGAGCAAAAACGAACAATGAGGAAGTGAAAAGAGGAATGTCTGCAGGTAAAGGATGTTTATTATGAAAAAAAATGTTTTCCTTTACAACCCCTTTAAGAAAGGCCTGGATTCTTTCCTAAATGTACATAACACATATCATGTACATTTAATATAACTGGGTACTAACATTTATAGGTAAAGTTGATCCAGGAAAAATCCAATTGCCTCTCAGGGCATCAAATTGGATCATGCTCTGCTGGGGTTTTTCGCCTTCCTCTGGATCAACTGTGGGTATAGATTGGGTATATGGGATTGTATGATATTATTAAATTTGTGTTTGTTTTTTAAGGTTGAACTGTATTGACTTGTGTCTTTTTTCAACCTGACTAACTATGTAACTATGACTGCACTGTACATCTGTACTTCTGGATTCCTTTTTTTCACACATGGATATTCTCACTTATGCCATTCTGGGACTGGTTGTTCACCACCTATTTTGTGGACTTTATAATCTGTACATGATTTATTGATTCATTGCACTGCACTTCCTATTGTATATACATTTGTGAGTTTGTCTTTGGCGTTTTAAATACATTTTCATTGGTATGGAGGGTAATGCACTAGGCCATGGGTCCTCAAACTACGGCCCTCCAGTTGTTCAGGAACTACAATTCCCATCATGCCTAGTCATGTCTGTGAATGTCAGTGTGTTACAATGCCTCATGGGATGTGTAGTTCTATAACATCTGGAGGGCCGTAGTTTGAGGATCCCTGCACTAGGCGCTTGTGATCCCCTTTTTTTCTATGTTGTATGTATTATGTTCTATCATACATACTCTCTCCCAGGGGCTAGTCCTATCTGTTTTTTATAACTGCAGACTGTTATGTTATTTTCTGTTTTATTTTGTCTTTTTTTAGCACGTGGTTGCACTCTACTTTTTATGCCCATGGACCATGACACACTGTTCGCCAGATGCCTGTACTGGGCTAGCAGTACAGCTCTACATCGCCTGGTATTAAGTTACAACAATAATTACCATTTGGTTTTTTATTTAGGTTTAGATTGGGATCCCTGTTGTGTCACATAGGGCTGCACCCTACAACCTCTTCCACACATAGGGCTGCACCCTACAGGTTGTTTGCCCTTTTTTCTTGGTTATATCTATTGTGCTGTTTGGGTGTTTTGAGACTAGCTCTCTCCTATGCCTACAGCATATTAGGTTTGCTTTACTGAGTAGGTAACCTCTCTCAGTTGCCCATGCATTTCTCAACCCCCCCCCCCCTCTATTTATCTGCCAGCCTCAGATAGGACCACCGAAAAAACATAGCCTGTCAGTCTCGCTTCTATCAATGTGAAGGGGTTGAACACCCTGGAGAAACACTCCATGGTGCTAACCAACCTGAAACGTATGAAAGCTCATACGCTACTCAAAAAAATTAAAGGAACACTTTGAAAACATATCAGATCTCAACAGGCAAAAATCTCATGCTGGATATCTATACTGATATGGACTGGGTAATGTGTTAAGAATGAAAGGATGACACATCATTTGATGGAAATGAAAATTATCCACCTACAGAGGGCTGAATTCAAAAAAAATTATACAGCAAGCTAGTCCATTTTGCTGAAATTTCATTGCAACAACTCAAAATGGTCCTCAGTAGTTTGTATGGCCCCCCAAGTGCTTGTATGCATGCCTGAAAACATCAGGGCATGCTCCTAATGAGACGACGGATGGTGTCCTGGGGTATTTCCTCCCAGATCTGGACCAGAGCATCACTGAGCTCGGATGGACCGAAACAAAATGTCCCAGAGGTGTTCTTTTGGATTTAGGTCAGGTGAGCATGGGGGGGCATTCAATGGTATCAATTATTCATCCTCCAGGAACTGGCTGCATGCTCTCGCCACATGAGACTGGGCATTGTCGTGCACCAGCACCCACTGCACCAGTGTAGGGTCTGACAATGGTTTCAAGGATTTCATCCCGATACCTAATGGCAGTTAGGTTGCCATTGTGTAGCCTGTAGAGTTCTGTGAGTCCCTCCATGGATATACCTCCCCAGAACACCACTGACCCACCACCAAACCAGTCATGCTAAACGATGTTACAGGCAGCATAAAGTTCTCCGTGGCTTCTCCAGACCATTTCACATCTGTCACATATGCTCAGGGTGAACCTGCTCTCATCTGTGAAAAGCTCGGGGCACCAGTGGCGGACCTGCCAATTCTGGTGTACAATGCAAAATGCCAATGAAGCTCCACAGTGTCCGGCAGTGAGCACAGAGCACACTAAAGGACGTAAGGCCCTCAGGTCACCCCAATGAAGTCTGTTTAAGATTTTTTGGTCAGAGACATTCACACCAGTGGCCTGCAGGAGGTCATTTTGTAGGGCTCTGGCAGTGCTCATCCTGTTCCTACTTGCACAAAGGAGCGGATACTGGTCCTGCTGATGGGTTGCGGACAATTTACGGCTCTGTCCAGCTCTCCTAGAGTAACTGCCTGTCTCCTGCAATCTACTCTATGCTCTTGAGACTGTGGAGACACGCAAACCTTCTGGTAATGACACGTATTGATGTGCCATCCTGGAGGAGCTGGACTGCCTGTGTAACCTTTATAGGGTCCAAGTATCGCCTTGTGCTACCAGTAGTGACACTGACCCTAGCCAAATGCAAAACTAGTGAAAAACAGTCAGACACTTCCACCTGAAAAACCATTCCTGTTTTGGAGGTCGTCTCATTGTTGCCCATCTAGTGCACCTGTTGTTGATTTCAATTAACAGCAAAGCAGCTGAAACTGATTAACAACCCCCTCTGTATACACTTCTCCCCTCTGCTACTTAACTGGCCAGATCAATATCCCAGGAGTTCTGATTCAAAAGTGTTCCTTGAATTTTTTTGAGCAGTGTATATAAAATCTTTAGGAAATCCTTTTATAGGAGATTATGGGCTGTTACAGCTGCAAAGAAGGGATTATCTCGATATTAATTCTCATAGTTTGGGAATAAGATGCCCAACATGTTTATGTTGTCTTATAATATAATGTGATAGTGTCTACAAACTTTTTGCCATGTAATGTATACTGATCAGCTTGTGAAACTGTTGGATAGATATTTTTGTTTTGTTTGATATGCTCACAATCAAGGCAAAATTATTCAAAACTGCCAAATGTTTTTATGATTGGTAAAACAGTCTTGTGTAACTATATTGTATATTGCAGAGCTGAGTACCTGTAGTGAATGCATAAAGGCAAATTCTACAATTTGAGCCCATCTCAAAATCTTAGCAGATCCTTTGTGCAGAAGAACCTGAGGCCCCATACACACGAGCGGACAGATTTGTTCAAATCTGTCCGTCCGACAGATTTGAACAAATCTGTCTGCTGGGATTTTGGTTTGCTCGCGTGTACACACGAGCAAACCAAAATCCCCGCCAGCAGACGGCGCGCTGACGTGTCGGTGACGTGGCGGTGGCGTTGACGCCGCCACGTCACCGCACCAGGAAGTAAAACACTTCCGCGCATGCGCCGAATCCATTCGGCGGCGGCGCGGCGGCGGTGCGGGACGACATGTCTGCTGGTAAGTGTACTAACCAGCAGACATGTCGGGCGGACACATTCCCACCCGATAGATTTCAAAGCATGCTTTGAAATCTGTCGGGTGGACAAATCTGTCCGCTAGCCCATACACACGATCGGAGATGTCTGCTGAAACGTCCATCGGACCGTTTTCAGCGGACATATCCGCTCGTGTGTACGAGGCCTGAGAGTCAAGTGAGCGCCATTAAAAGTCACCAATATGCTACAACAAGTTCCCCTTGCAATCTTCTGTATCTCCAGTTTCCTTCTTCTCCACCCGCAGGTGGAGCAACTTTTGATATATTGGAACACTGGTGGAATTGATCATTCCGTTTGGAGATTTATTCAGCTATATTGCCAAGCATGCGAGTGCAAGGCATGTCTTATTGGCAATTGCAATTCCTTTAGAGTGTAGAGCCACTGAGCACTATGGTGTGGTGGGAGGCTTCAAGTAAGATTTCTTAAGAAGTTCTTTTTTTTGGACACTTTGGCCGGGATTCAAAAAGACTGGCGTATTTTTAGGCGGGCGTAACGCATCTCATATGCACTACGCCGCCGTAACTTAGAGAGGCGAGTACCGTATTCAGAAACAACTTGCGCCCTTTACGGGCGGCGTAGCATAAATGGGCCGGCGTAATCCCACGTATTTCAAAGTAGGCAGGTAGGGGGCGTGTTGTATGATAATGAAGCGTGACCCCATGTAGATGCATGGCTGAGCGAAAGGCTCATGCGCTGTCCGTGGACGTAACCCAGTGCACATGCTCAGAATCACGTCGGATAGAATGCCTAAGATATGCCAAACACTGCCTACGACGTGAACGTAACTTACGCACAGCCCTATTCGCGTACAACTTACGCAAACGACGTAAACGATGTAAAATTAGACGGCTGTTCTGACGTCCATACTTAACATTGGCTGCGCCTCATATAGCAGGGGTAACTTTACGCTGGTCGTACGCCTTACGTAAACGGCATATAGTAATACGTCGGGCGCAAGTACGTTCCTGAATCGGTGTATCTAGGTCATTTGCATATTCAATGTGAAAAACTACGTAAATGCCCCTAGTGGCCAGCGTAAATATACACACAAGATACAATGGCGTAAGAGACTTACGTTGGGCGTATCTTGGAAAAAAAATCGCCATAAAAATGCAATGGCGCAGATTTAAAATTACGGCGGCGTATCTAAAAGCTTTCTGAATCCCGACCTTTAAGTTTAATCACTTGGAATTGAATCACTTATGAACTTGGCTTGTTAATACTGATTAATCTTCTTTATCACTGAATGAACGTTTTTTTGAATATTTAGTTATTTTTATTTTTCACTTCTCATATATGTTTATTATTGTTTAGCATGTGTATTTTTTGTCACAAATTTATTTACACATTCATTTAAGATTGTTTAAAAACATTTTTTGAACATAGAGCTACTATTTTGTTCATTCAGAATTATCACACGCAAATTCTACAATACTTTTAATAGGCTTAATCTCCTGTCTGAGGTCTTATTGTCAGTGGCGGCCCGTCCTTAGGAGGCGCCCGGATGTTTCCCCCCACCCCCCAAGTCAGTAAAAAAAAAATTATAATAAAAAAAAATATTTAAACATGTCCCTTTAAAAAAAAAAAGCAAACAGAAGGTCCTTATGTGCACTGTGTCCGGGCGCCCGTGTTAATTTCCAAGGTTATTATACACGTTTTTGTCCTAAAAAGTATTTGGGGACCTGCCCCAGGGGACATGTATCAATGCCATGTTGAGGGCATGTGGTCTGGTACGGTTCAGGAGACGTGGGGCCGCACTCTGTCCCCCCCTCTTTTCTGCGGCCGGCCAGGTTACGAGCTCGGATTAGGGTCTGGTGTGGATTTTTGGGGGAACTCCACGCCATTTCTTTTTTTAAATTTGGGGTGGAGTTCCTCTTAAAATCCATACCAGACCTGAAGGGCCTGGTAATTGAATTTGGGGGCCCCCCACTTTTTTTTTTTTTTTAATGAGCAATGACTGTATTTTTTATAGCCATGATAACTTTTAAATTACTTTTTTTTCACTTCAGAGATGACATCTTGTACAGGGACAGTTCTAAGCACGGGAAACATGCACTACTTCACAGGCATGCTATACACCCCTCCCCCTGTATGAATTTTAAAGGAATACTTCACTTTAATTGTTTCACTTTAACCACTTCCACACCGGGCCTATTCTGGCACTTCTCTCCTTCATGTAAAAATTATATTTTGTTCCTGGGAAATTACTCAGGACCCCCAAACATTATATATATTTTTTTAGCAGACACCAGGGCAGGGGTGCCCAACCTTTTGAAGAGCGAGGGCCACTTAAGCAATGTGGTAACCAGTCGCGGGCCACAATGAGCGTAGCATGCGGATGACAGGTCATGGCTATTCTATAGGCCCTCCGATCCGATCCGCCTAGCTGGAAGAGGACAAATTCCCTTCATTTTTTTTTTTTAGCAGGTCGGATTGGAGGTAGGCGGGCATAAGTGGACAAAAGTTTGTTAACATTTGCTGCTCTATAGAGGTGAATTGAGGGTCCGATTGGGTCTGGCCGATCCTTTGAAATGGCCCAAGACTGCTTTCACACTGATGTGCTGCAGTTTAGGCACACGCCGTGGGTGCAGCGTACTGCGCACCTGTGTCTATCCTGCGGGTTAGCTGAACTTTGCCACAAACTCCGCCTCTGGCAAAAGCCAGTGCTGTGGAGGAAGCTCTGGCTTATGGGGCTCTGCTCTGCAGCCGCTTTCTTCCTCTACCACCAGCTTCATTCACAACACTAATGCTGTGGTATGGCTGGTTGGCAATCTGCGATCTGGGGTTGCCAACCCCCCATTCCAGAGCAGGAGGTCGCAGGCCACATCAGAGGGCTCCGCGGGCCACATGTGGCCCCCGGGCCACTGGTTGGCCACCAATGCCCTAGGGAATAAAGTGGCATCTTTTAGAAAAAAAAAAAAGGTTTCATGAATTAAAAAATAACAAAGCAGTAAATTTAGCCCACTTTTTTTGTGATAATGTGAAAGAATATGTTACACCGAGTAAATAGATACCTAACTTGTCACACTTTAATATTGGAATGGCGCCAAACTTCAGGAATTTAAAATCTCCATAGGCGACGCTTGTTTTTTTTTTCAGGTTGCCAGTTTAGAGTTACAGAGAAGGTCTAGTGCTAAAGTATTGCTCTCGCTCTAACGCACGCGTCAATACCTCACATGTGTGGTTTGAGCGGCGTTTACATATGTGGGCGGGACTTACATGCATTTTCGCTTCTGAGTGCGAGCTACCAGGGGCGTTTAAAAAAAATTATAGGTAATTTTTTTTTTGCACTTTTTTGTCCCTTTTTTTATCACTTTTATTCCTATTACAAGGAATGTAAACATCCCTTGTAATAGGACTAGTGTGTGACAGGTCCTCTTTATGGAGAGAGACATCTGTCCTCCAGGCTGCAAAGCATAAGATTGGAAAAAAAACACTGATCTCATGCTTTCAGCCACAATCATTTTCGTTCAGCACAGTGGTGTAGTGGATAGCACTTTCACCTAGCAGCAAAAAGGGTCGCTGGTTTGAATCCCCCCCGTGACACCATCTGCCTGGAGTTTGCATGTTCTCCCTGTGCCTGCGTGGGTTTCCTCCCACAATCAAAAAACATGCTGTAAATTGGATCCTGTCTAAATAAGCCCTAATATGCAGTAGTATATTTAGCTTTTGTGCTGCCCGAGGCCTAAACTTCTGCACCTCCTAATAGAAAAATTACCCACCCTTCCTGTCAAGGCCACACCCATGCTTTTTTATGACCCGGCCAGAAATTTTCAGGGGACACACTAGTTCTGGGGGGAGGGGGGCACTGGGGGGGGCACTTTTTTTAACGTAATTTTTTTTGCACTTTTTTTACCCTTTTTTTTATCACTTTTATTCCTATTACAAGGAATGTAAACATCCCTTGTAATAGGACTAGTGTGTGACAGGTCCTCTTTATGGAGAGAGGCATCTGTCCTCCAGGCTGAAAAGCATGAGATCGGAAAAAAAAACACTGATCTCATGCTTTCAGCCGCAATCATTTTCGTTCAGCACAGTGGTGTAGTGGATAGCACTTTCACTTACTGCGGTTTTTATTTTTTGCACTATAAACAAAAATAGAGCGACAATTTAAAAAAAAAAAGAATATTTTTTACTTTTTACTATAATAAATATCCCCAAAAATATATTAAAAAAAAACAATTATTTTCCTCAGTTTAGGCCGATACGTATTCTTCTCCATATTTTTTGTTCAAAAAAATCGCAATAATCGTTTATTGATTGGTTTGCGCAAACGTTATAGCGTCTACAAAATAGGGGTTTGTTTTATGGCATTTTTTTTTTTTACTAGTAATGGCGGCAATGATTTTTATCAGTACGGCCACATTATGGCGGACCCATTGGACAATTCTGCCAAATTTTTGAGACCATTGGCATTTTATAGCGATCAGTGCTATAAAAATGCATTGATTACAATAAAAATGCCACTGGCAGGGAAGGGGTTAACACTAGTGGCGAGTAAGGGGTTAATTATGTTCCCTGGGTGTGTTCTTACTGAAGGGGGGTGGGACTGACTAGGGGAAATGACAGATCGCTGTTCATACATTGTATGAACAGATGATCAGGCATTTGTCCCCCTGACAGGACCGGGAGCTGTGTGTTTACACACACAACTTCCGGTTCTCGCTCTGTAAAGAGCGATCGTGGGTGCACGCCGGACACCTGTGTCGGGACCAGGGGCGAGCAGGGGACGCTGATCATGAAGGGGAACTCCACACCAAATTAAAAAAAAAAACATTGTGGGTTCCCCTCCAGGTGCATTCCAGGCCCTTAGGTTTGGTCTGGATAGTAAGGGGGAAAACCTACACCGAAAAAACGATCCAGACCAAACCCTTATCCAAGCACGCAGTCTGGCCGGACAGGAATGGGGGTGGGGACGAGCGAGCACCCCCCCTCCTGAGCCGTATCAGACCGCATGCCCTCAACATGAGGGAGTGTGTGCTTTGGGGCAGGGGGCACTGCGTCCCCCACCTCAAAGCACTCTTGTCCCCATGTCGATAGGGACAAGGGCCTCTTCCCAACAACCCTGGCCGTTGGTTGTCTGGGTATGCGGGCGGAGTGCTTATCAGAATCTGGGAGCCCCCTTTAATAAGGTAGCCCCCAGATTCCAGCCCCCACCCTATGTGAATGAGTATGGGGTACATCGTACCCCTACCAATTCACCTGGGGAAAAATGTAAAGTTAAAAAAACACACCACACAGATTTTTAAAATAATTTATTAGTCAGTTGGGGGGTCTTCTGCCGGGGCCCCCCATCCCATTTAAGCTCTTTTACATTCGGGGGGGGGCACCCAGGCTTCCTCCTTTTCTGCCGGGGTTGGGCCACCCCCCGGGCTTCTCCGCTGGGGCCCCGGGCTTCCTCGTTTTCTGCCCGGGAGTGGGCCACCCCCGGGCTTCTCCGCTGGGGCCCCGGGCTTCATCGTTTTCTAACGAACACCCCCCCAGGCTTCTCCGCTGCATTCCGCCGGGGCACTGGGCTTTGTCGTTTTCTGCCAGGGGTGGGACACCCCCGGGCTTCTCTGCTGTCTTCCGCCAGGGCCCCCTTTAAGCTATTTTACTATCAGGAGGGGCACCCGGGCTTCCTTGTTTTCTGCCGGGGGGTGGCCCCCTTCCCCCGGGCTTCTCTCCACTGTCTTCTCTCTTGCCTCTTCTGCCGGGCTTCTCTCCGCTGTCTTCTCTGTTCCCTCTTCTGCCGTGCCCCACCCGGGCTTCTCTCCGATGTCTTCTCTGTTCCCTCTTCTGCCTGACTCCTCTGCGGGGGCCAGGGCTTCTCCGCTGTCTTCCTCCTTCCTCTGTTCCAGCGATCTTGACACAACAAGCTCTCCCGCTGTAATGCCATCTGAGTGGTGCGCATCGACTTATATAGGCATAGGGCGTAGTCACCGGGTGATGCCACCCTGCGACCTCAACCTTTGTGACATCACATTCCCATCATGCCCCAGGAATGTGATGTCACAAAGGTTGGGGTCGTAAGGTGGCGTCACCCGGTGACCACGCCTTATGCCTATATAAGTCGATGCGCACCGCTCAAACGGCATTACAGCGGGAGAGCTTGTTGTGTCAACATCGCTGGAAGAGAAGAAGGAAGAAGACAACGGAGAAGCTCTGACCCCCGCAGGGGAGCCAGGCAGAAGAGGGAACAGAGAAGACAGCAGAGAGAAGACCGGCTCCCCCCCGCAGAAAACGGCAAAGGCCAGGCCTACACCCCCCCTTGTAAAAGAGCTTAAAGAAGAAAGGGGGGCCTCGGCAGAAGACCCCTAAGTTGACTAATAAATTACTACAAAAATCTGTATGGTGTTTTGTACCCCATACTCATTCACATAGGGTGGGGGGGCCGGAATCTGGGGGCCACCTTATTAAAGGGGGCTCCCAGATTCCGATAAGCCCCCGCCCGCATACCCCGACAACCAACGGCAAGGGTTGTTGGGAAGAGGTCCTTGTCCCTATCGACATGGGGACAAAAATGCTTTGGGGTGGGGGGGCAGTGCCCCCTGCCCCAAAGCACACACTTCCCCATATTGAGGGCATGCAGTCTGGTATGGCTCAGGAGGGGGGGCGTAGTGAGACAGCGTGCGTAAATGTACGAAATTGCCGCGCACGCATGCGCAGTATGCAAATAAACCTCCCGAGGGTTTAGGCGTACTTGCGGCATACGACAATTGTTTTCAGAAAAATCACTTTCACTTTCAATTCGGCCTGTGAAAGTTAAACAAACACATGTCACTACACTTCCCCACATCATCCCACATCCCCCCTAATAAACTCCCACCAAAACCCCTTCTATTTACATTTCTAAATGCCGTGCGCGAGGTCTATAGAGGTCTATAGAGGCGCACCATGCGCCCTCTCCTGGGCGCACTACGCATTATAGTAAATAAAGAAATACGCTGCTCTGCCGGCATATTTCTTTAGTACATGTCAAATTGGCTGTTACTCATCCCTTTGCTCCATGGATCATGGCGCAAAGGCTTGGTAAATCAGCCCCTATGAGTGGAAGCAAGTGGAATACAGGGGACGGAGTGGTAGATTCTATAAGAGGTGTGGCTTCTGAGAAGTGGGAGGGACCAAATATATAGGAGCGGAGTCTTGCGCCCCCAACATCCTAAAACTTCACTGCTTATTGTTATACAGGTACTCCTCGCTTAACGACCGACCTGTTTAGCGACCGCTCGCACTTACGACCATCTCACCGACGGTACGAGCTAAAACGTGTTTACGTCCTAAAACGTGGTAGCGGCGGCCCTGCGTCTCAAAGTCATTCATGGCTGATATACTGTACACGTACTACACTATTCTAAGGACCGGTACTGCTGATTTAATGGTCAGTATTCACATTTCAGCAGTAAATTATTTTTGCAAAAGAATGCAAGGATGCAAAGAAAAAAACTTTAAAAACGGCTATACTGTACTGTACTGTATACAGTCCAGGATCTCTCTCAGGCCCACAAAATACAGCACAGTAGTGTGACAATATACAGTACTATACAGATATACTGTAGTATGTACAGTACAGTGTAACTATTTATAAAGCTTTTTCTTCAAGCATACAAGTTGTGTGTGATCTGGGTGTAGTACATGCAGTTCCTCACTTAACGACCAATTCGCTTAACGACCAAGGTGTTGAAACGGAACTCGGTCATTAAGCGAGGAGTACCTGTATAGCTTGCAGACATTGGACATTTATAACATACTGTATATTACACATATCGTGTTTACATGATGAGCTAATTACAAGCTTTAAAAATTATTTTCTTTGCACAAATATTCAAAATTGTGCCTTTTTGATATATTTAACGTCAAATTTCATTTTATTTTTTTATTTTAGCTATACTGTATATGTCAAGTGAACACAGGTAAAATAGAGCCTTAATTTGCATTCACTTTGTGAAAACACAACTTAAAATGTTTTTTTAGCTAAATCATTGAAATCCCAATTAATAGTGTTCTTTGAAAAATAGATGTTAAAGAAGCATTAATTTAATTTTGTATTGAAGCTCTGTAAATGAGCCCAGCTCTCCAGTTTATTTTACCTTTTTACATTCATCCATCACAATATAGATTTTGGCTGTACTTGCTGTGTCTTGATTTTGACCCTGAAATGTTTATGTATATTGATGAAAGAAGAAGTTATATCAATTTATAGTTATATTTAAGTGTCCTGGAGTCACTGCAAATGTTTGGAGGTATTCCACTTTTATTTATAGCTAGTAATAATAGGCTGAAATAATATTGGTAGCTGAAATAAATACTAAACACTTGCAATCTAAGCAGACAGAATAAATATGTAAAAAAAACATTCAGCACTAGAAGTAAAACAGAAGTTTCATTACTCTAGGAAATTATTTAGGCACAAACAGATATGCTGAGCTCTGTGAATTAATAGAAGACCTTTTATAATATTGGCAGAATGTTCTTTTAAACACATTTAATTATTTATCAAATGTAAAGGTGATCCATTAGTTGATGTTAGAGAATACAACAGAAACTACTGCAAAGGTTTAAGAACTTCAAAGAACAGCGGGGTGCATTCACTAAAGTGTATTGCATGCGTTATTTAGGTGTCTGGACACATTTTCTCATATTGCATGTGATCCTGAAACAGTCAATTTATTTACTTTTTATTGGGGTACCCTATATTCTAAAGATTTCACCTGGAAGGAGGTCTGTTGTGCTGGGGGAGAGGTTTATGGTAAGGCTGGGGGAGTATTGAACAAGGATTGAGGGTGAGGGTGATTTAAATTATAATGGGGCAGACAGATCAGACAGGGGTCAGCTCTATTGAGGGGTGGAATGGTAAAAGACGGGGGAAGGGAGCTATGGCAGGTGATAAGAAAGTTCCCATGTTACAAACAACCATTGGAAATGGTACTATTTATACTTAAAAAAATGCAAAATACGTCTGCAAAATGTGACAATGAATTAAAGTGTTTTTTCACCAATGCCAGAAGCCTGCCAAGCAAAATAGGTAAGTTAGAAGCTTTGGTGCACAACAAGAACTATGATTTAATTGGTATTGCTGAATCTTGGCTTCATTCTTCACATGACTGGGCTATTAATATTCCTGGCTATGCTTTCTTTCAGAAAGACGGGGTAAAATGGAGGGGTGGTAATGTATGTGTCTATGTGAGAAGTAGGGATGAGCCGAACACCCCCCGTTCGGTTCGCACCAGAACCTTCGAACGTACCGAACGTTCGCGCAAACATTTCGAACCCTATTGATGTCTATGGGACTCAAACATTCGAATTCAAAAGTGCTAATTTTAAAGCCTAATATGCAAGTTATTGTCGTAAAACGTCTTTGAGAACCCGGGTCTTGCACCAGGGAACATGTATCAATGGAAAAAAAGTTTAAAAAAACGGTCGTTATTTCAGGAGCAGGACTTTTTTCCATTGATACATGATCCCTCGGGCAAGACCCGGGTTCTCAAAGACATTTTCACAGGCAAACTATAGACACCCAGCAGGTACAATATTTAAAGGAATTTTTCATTTTTTTAAAAGAGCACATTTTTCCAAGATGAGGACTGCTCCCCAAGACTTAGTCTGGGAGGGAATATTGGCATAGATGAACACAGAACAGAAATGGAAAGTCTTTTTTTTTTTGTGTGTGTAAAATTATTTTTATTTAATTTTCAGAATACACATACAACAGGCGACAACATGTGCCCAACAGTTACCGGCCAGAGCACAGAGACCGGTGTACAAAAACAAAACAAAAAGCAGAGGAAAGAAAAAAAAATAGGGGGAAGGAGTTGGGGGGGAGGGGGAGGAAATGCATCAGACTGTAACAAAGCAAACTAAAACAGAGTGCAATCGTAGTAAAATTAGATCAAATGAGGACAAATCAAATCTAATCAAGTCCCCCAAACACAATACAATTAAAACCTCTTGCCTACTCCCAATTCTAGTGCTGACACCTCAAACTGGGAGTAAGTGCCAGATGACATAGCACTCGTGGCCCACGGCTCTCCAGACCTTAATAGCAGGTAGAAAATAAAAAAAATTAAAGCATGACCCTCCTCCCTCCAAAGAAACCCAGACGTGCTACCATAGACAACTACACGTTCCCCTCCAAAAGCGAACAGCCACCCCATAATGCAAAGATTAGTGATCCACCAACCCCAAAAAAGGATTCCCCTTTGACTATAGCTTTCCGACAATAGAGAGCTCTACTAATCCGAGCCTTAATCCGATACTGTATCCACCGAGGCCATCCAGTCCCCCCACACCTTATCAAATTTAGTCAGCACCCCCTACTCAAGTAAGTAGCTTTGTAAAATGGGATGGCTTTGTTAATTAATACCTTCCAAGATGCCATCGTTGGGGCTGAGGAGCTTTTCCAAGAAAGGATTTGTTTTTTAGCATAAAAGAGCAATAGAATGACAAGAGTCCTTATAGCCCTGGTTGTGGTCAGGGGTTCCACCAAGTGTAATAAACAAACCTCCACAGTCATGGGTATTGAAATGGAAGTGACCGATCTAATGCAATCCACCACAGCTTGCCAATATGTTTTGACCCGGGGGCAATCCCAAAAGACATGTATAAAGTTTGCAGAGGGCATGGAACTCTAATTCCCAAACATTCTAGCTATTCTAGCTGGGGTCAGGTAGATCCTATGTAGAAACTTGTATTGAATAAGTCTGTCCCTAGTTGAAACCAGGGCCTGAAATGCCGCCCCCCAGACATCATCCCAGTCGTCTCTGTCTAACCCAGAAGTCACAGGGCCAGATTCTCAGAGGCGTTACGACGGAGTATCTCAGATACCCCGTCGTATCGCCTTTTTTTTTGACTCGTATCTATGCGAGTGATGCTGACGCTTCTACATCCGACAAGTGTAATACAATTACACTTTCGGATCGTAGATGTAATGACAACTCCGGCCACTAGGTGGCCTTTACGTTGTTTTTTCATTTGCATATGCAAATGAAGTAGTACGCCGATTCTCGATCGCTTTTACGCCGCCCCGTCGTCGCGTACGTCGTTTACGAACTCGTAAGGTTACCCCAGCTTCTATGTGGAGTAACCTTACGAGGACCTGTCGGATACCGTCGTGTCCCGTCGGACGCCATGTTAAGTATGGCGTCGGGTCAGCGTCGGCTTTTTCCGTCGCTTACGTCGTTTTACTAACTCGTTCGCGAATAGGGACTTGCGTAAATGACGCTCACGTCGTTTTGACGTCGGTTTCAACGACGCTTTCCGACGTGAGCTGGAGCATGCGCACTGGGCTTTTTCCCCGGCCGGCGCATGCGCAGTTCGTTCGACGCGGGGGCGCGCTTAATTTAAATACAAGCCGCCCCATTTGAATTGCGCGGGTTTACGCTGCGCGATTTACGCGACGCAGGCGAAACCTACGGAGCAAGTGCTTAGAGAATAAAGCACTTGCTCCAGTACGCAGTGGCGGCGTAGTGTAACTGGCTTACCCTACGCCGCCGAAAATATTTGAGAATCTGGCCCACAGTCTCCCAGGCCCGCCTGCACGGCGCAAGTAACTTAGTTGTTTAGAAATGGGAATTCTTAATAAAGACTGTACGTGAACTGTAATATTCCCATGGGCAATACGTTTATAAGACTAAAAATAAACATTAGTGGCTCACAGTCAAAGTTAAAAAAGCTATAAATAATAAGAAAAGTGCTTTTAATCACTTGCTGATCACATGCTGACAGAATGGCACGGGCAGGCTGTACATCCCTTTAAATTTGCCGCCCAGCGGGCGCACGCCTTGTGAGTCGTGGGTCCCGGGAACTCGATGTTTCCGAGCGGCCCGCAATTGCGGTCGGCAAAGGCAAAACAGGGGGATGCCTTTGTAAGCAAGGCATTACCCTATTCTGTACCGCTAATAATATATTGAGCAGATAACTCTACTCAAAGAAGGTTGCAAGGAACCAAAACCATGTGAAGTGGATGAATAGCTTTGAAAAGGTATACACCCTATCTAAAGTGCATATAGAGGACTCTATGGGCCAGATTCAGGAACAGTTAGGCTGGCGGATCCAGTGATCCGCCAGCCT
This sequence comes from Rana kukunoris, assembly GCA_029574335.1. Lineage (NCBI taxonomy): Eukaryota > Metazoa > Chordata > Amphibia > Anura > Ranidae > Rana > Rana kukunoris. Next base: position 72,181,846 of record CM056060.1, read on the forward strand.
AACTGTGACTTTAAGCCGGCGTTTCTGTTTTCTGTAACCAGAAAACAAGAAACGCCGGGTTGAAGCTCCGATGCGAGCAGCGTAACTGAGTTTCGCCATCGCATCGTTACTTCAACTTAAAAATGGCGCCGGGGGCGTTCCTGCCGATTTCCGCTCAAAAAATATGTTAATGAGCGGAAATCGGCAATTCACGATCGCATTCCGGCGCGACGCAGTGACGTTACGACGTTTCCGGACGGGATACGCGGCGCATAGTTATACCTACATGGGGTTGGAATATCCTATGTTAGGTATAGGCGTCGTCATCGCGTCGAAAAAAAAAAAAAAAAAACGTCGCTTGCGTAAAACGTTCATAAATGGGAATGTGACGTCATTGACGTTCATTCACAAAATTTGGAGCATGCGCACGGGGATGGTTTAACACTCGACGCATGCGCAGTACGTTCGCGGCGGGAACGCGCTTCGTTTAAATACTACACGCCCCGTACCCGCCCAATTTGAATTCCGCCGGCTCATTTGCGATGCGCTGCCGCAACTTTAGGAGCAAGTGCTTCGTGAATGACAGCACTTGCTCCTAAAATTTCTGCAGCGTAACGCAAATGAGAAGCGTTACTCCGGAGCAAAGATGCTCCCATCTACCTGAATCTGGCCCTATGCCTTTAAGAAGTCGCAGAAGGTTGCCTAAAGTGATAACCTGTGAAAAAAACTATAAAGATATATATGCAGATATTTCTAAAGGCACATATAAAACAAACATGAAGTTATGTGCAATATTAATGTAACTTTAAACACTATGGCCCGGATTCACAGACAGCGGGTGCACATAATGCCGCCATAGCGAGGCAAGCATGGAATTCATAAAGCCGGTGCTCCCAACGTTGCACCAGCATAGCGTGGGTTTCAAAGGCACAGGCCTGCGTAGGTTGAAGTGGGCGTGATCCATGCAAATGAGGCATGACCCCATGCAAATGATGGGCCGAGCACCAGACAAGTACATATAACGAACTGCGCATGCGCCGTGACGTGAATGCATCTCCCTGCGCATGCTTACAACCGCGTTGGAACAACTGCCTGAGACACGCCGGATCACTGTGTACGCCGTTAACGTAACCTACGTCCAGCCAGACACACGTCCAACGTAAAATACACCGGCTTGTGTTCCCTGGTGCAGGCCTGAGCATGTCTGTTGCTGAGTTACACCTCCTTTATGGGGAATAACTTTACGCCGGACGTACAACTTACGCGCACCGCACGTAGCCTGCGTCGGGTGCACGTACGTTCGTCAATCGCCATATTTACCTAATTTGCATGTTTGAATGGCTAATCAATGGGAGCGACACCATGCACCCAGCCTAAATGTACGCCCACCCTACTCCGGCACAAGCAAGTTACGTCAGCGGGGTGTAGCCTGGTTTTAGGCACATCTCTGTTTGTGGTGCTCTGTGAATCCGGGCCTATAAGTGCATAACACACATATATAGACTTTTTTTTAGTAGTCTTATTTTTTTTACCAGTTTTAGAAAAACATTTTTTTGTGTTTTTTTTGTTTTTTTTTGTGGTTTTAAAAAAAATACTGGCCCAGATTCACAGAGCGATTACGCCTGTGCAACAGGAGATGCGCGTGCGTAAGTCGAAATGTGCGCGTGCGTTTCGTTGCGCGGCATCCACAGAACGAGATACGCAAAAAATCGCAATTTTTTGTCCCGCGTAATTTCGTTAGACTGGCGCATCCTTCCGCGCAAAAGTGCGCTAGACACACCATTGATTTGCTAGTCAAATATGCTAATGAGGGACTTACGGGGATCCACAAAACAACGTTGGGGCAGCGCAGGCGACGCAGTGTGCGCAACAGCAAAATGTCCTGTCTAAAATTAGACCATATAAAAGCTGGTCTAAAAAGAGAAAAAAAGTCTACTTGTTAGATAATGCAACACTGTTAGTGAGCAGCTCAGCAGTCACACGTGTTGCACAACAATCTGTATGCCAACATGCCAGGGGCATCGTCGCACATAGCTATACTACTGACTTTAGATGAACAAAGAAGGATGAGGGCACGGAGGATGGCACGGAGGATGGCACGGGAGAGGATATACCGCACCCGCATAGACCTGTTTGGCATGAGTGATTCTGAGGTGTTTTGCATCTTCAGATTCACCCCTCATGCCATCCTGGAATTAACAACAACCCTGCAGGAGGACATCACCAGCCCAACACACCGCTCACATGCAGTGCAGCCACTGGTCAAGGTACTGGCAACACTCCATTTCCTTGCCAGTGGCTCTTTTCAGCGTACAAGTGGAGTGGTGGCTGGGATGTCACAATCCTCCATGAGCAGATGTGTGCACCAGGTTGTCCCTGCAATCCTCAGATGCATAGCCAACCAAATTATCAAACCCACCACCACTCTGTCAGTAGGTGTGTCAGTAGGGTGTGCAGCAGACGTGCAGCAGACACTCTCTCCTCAGTCTGCCTAGTCTGCTCACTGCAGGGATAGTGACAAGTCAGCTCCCCCTAGGGATATCATCAGCTAGCTAGGCAGGATCTTCTCACAGCTCTCACCTTCTACTCCAGGTAGGTTCTACTTTTTATCACCTTCCCTGGAACCGATTGGCGGCCGTCCTTATCAGGATAAGCCGCCGAATCGGCTGAACGCTGGGGCCTCTTTCCCTCTACCACCCCACATTACCACCCGCCAACCATCCACCTACCATTACAACCTTCCCCCACCGCCTCCCCGCGATTCCCCGTTTTTCCCCCTGAACCGCGCCAGCCTCTGCTGATTTGCGGCCGCCGCACCTTAGGAAAGGCCGCAGCTTCATCTGCGGCCTAGCGGCGCGCCGCACTTTCGGCCAAAAACACCAGCAGTAACCCCCTAGGAGCTCACCCCCAGCCCCAGTAGGATTCATCCCCTGGCCTCAACAACCAGCCCCCCCCCCCTGCTCACCTACCCACCCAGCTGGCTACACACCAGCCTGGGTCCCATGTCCTGCTCCTGGTCGGCGGCCATCTTGGTACACCCCAGCAGCAGTGTCAGTTCTCCCCCCCCCCCCCCAGCCCCCTTTCTCTTTTCACAAACTTAACAGCACTTGATCCAGGGGTTCGCCCGATCGCCTTTCAGGGATCAGGAAGGAATTTTTTTCCCCAACCAAAGCAAATTGGCATAGCACGGTTAGGGGTTTTTTGCCTTCCTCTGGACCAAGCCGGGAGGATTCACTGAATCCTCTCTCCATCGCCACCATAAAAAACATTTCCCCCGGTGAATGGCGACCATGGCTAATTTGCGGTACTCCGCAGAGACCATTTGGAGTCTGAGGCGTTTCGCCGCAATACTGCCAGCCTGCACCAAAAAGACCCTAAGAATTGAGCAACTTTTGAGGATCGATCGACGATCGACGATCAAAAATTTTAGCCGGTTACCCCAGCCTAAGCACATTTTATGTGCTATGGTCAACACAAGATCGGCAGTAAAACACCGACTTGAAATCCATGATTTCATTCTACAACACAATCTAGACTGCCTCTTCATTACAGAGAGCTGGCTTACAGCCGACTGTAACACCATTCTAGGAGAATTGGTGCCAGAAAACTACCGTATTATAACGGAAAACAGAATAGGGCAGAGAGGAGGAGGCCTGGCGGTAATTTGCAAAACTCAGCTTGCAATCACAAAACCAGCCCTTCAAAATCCTCTTCCATTCATGGAAAACCTTACGCTACAACTGCAAACAAATTCAAAGGAGACCATCCACATTCTGCTCTTCTATAGGCCGCCCGGCCCAAAATCGCAGCTGCTATCATCATGGACGGATTTCTTTTCCACTTACACCCTCAACAGCAAACATTTTCTGCTGCTTGGGGATTTCAACCTCTGGGCCAATTCCGCACAAGACCCCATTGCCGATGCCTGTATTAACCACCTGGTGGATCTAGGGTCACAGCAACTAGTATGTGGGCCCACACATGCTTCAGGTCACACACTCGATCTTATTTTCAGACAAGCTCTGGAAATAAAAATTTTGGAAAATGAAAAGTTGCCATGGACAGACCACCATGCAATTAAATTCATTATTTCCACAATCCCCCCCGCAACAAAAACATCAAATCCAGCGACAACACACTGGACTAGATGTCAGAAGAAGCTCCACTCGGAACTCTTCAAAACCACTTTAAGGGAAAAAATAGAAACAATTCAACCGCATCAAACGGCCGTTGAAACGCTGGAGGCCATAAATTCGGCCATGCTACAGTCAGCCGACTTGGTAGCGCCGAAACGCAAAACCCGCATCCGGAAAAACAACCGCAGCTGGTTTAACAACCAGCTGTCGTTACTGAAGCAAGAACGCAGAAGGGCCGAATCGGCCTGGAAAAGAAGTGCCTCAGAGCTAAACCTGTCCATCTACAAGGCGGCGACAAGAAAATACCACAAAGGAATTTTCCAAGCCAAGAAAAATTATTTTTCAGAGGCTATCAACAGCGCCTTAAACCGCCCCCGCGAACTCTTCAAGATGGTCACTCAGACCATGAAACCAGGATGTATTGAAGCCCCCAATACAGACACACAAGAATTTTGCAATGAACTATCGGATTGCTTCATTAATAAAATTGAGGCAATCCGTGAAAGCATTCAGCAAAACAATCCCCCCCTTAGCCCCCCCTGCAGCCTCTCACATAACACCCATAGTAATTCTCTTATATCAGGTAAGTTCACCCTGGAACCCATCTCCATCGAGGCCACCAAGAATGTTATTGACACTTTGCGTAATGGCACAGCGCCAAATGACATTATCCCCACAAAACTGCTAAAGGAATGCGCCTACATCTTGGCTCCTCCCATCACGCAGCTTATCAACCAGTCTTTCTTGGAGGGCATAGTACCCTCACAGTTGAAAGAGGGTATAATCCAACCCATCCTTAAGAAACCCTCCCTGGACCCCAAGGACCCACTCCACCGCCGTCCCATAACAAGCCTCAATGTACTCTCAAAGGTAATGGAGAAAGTAGTGGTACAACAGCTGCAACAGCATCTGGATACCCACAAGCTACTTGACCCATTGCAATCAGGGTTCCGTCCCGGACACGGGACTGAAACCGCGCTGCTCAAAGTATGGGACGATGTTCTCGAGGCCGCAGACGAAGGAGAATCTTGTCTTCTAGTTCTGTTGGACCTTAGTGCAGCTTTCGACACCGTAGATCACAAACTGTTACTGACGCGACTTGCTGAAGTAGCCAGAGTCGCAGAAGGCGATTTATCTTGGTTCTCCTCTTTTTTGGAAAACCGATCGCAAACAGTGAAATTAGGACCCTTCACATCTGAGAAACGCACAGTAACATGCGGAGTCCCTCAAGGATCGCCTCTGTCACCAGTGCTGTTTAACATTTATCTTCGTCCTCTTTTTGAGATTATCAACAGCCAAAACCTGCTGTATCACTCATACGCAGACGACACGCAACTTTATTTCCGCATTTGCAACAGAAAGGATCACCACCTCAATCTAGAGACATGCCTCTCTTTGATAGAGGACTGGATGACAAAGAGTTATCTTAAACTCAATGGAGCGAAAACAGAACTTCTTCTGTTTCACGCCAAGCAAAGGAATCAACCTGCAACAACCTGGACACCCCCGCCCATTCTGGGCAAAATCATCACCCCTAGCGCCAAAGTCAAAAGTCTCGGGGTCATCTTTGACTCCTTTATGACAATGGACGCACAAATAGGATCAGTAGTCAGCGGATCCCACCATCTGTTGCGCCTACTACGCAGACTTACCCCCTTCATCCCCAAAGAAGACTTAGCGGTCCTGGTGGGAGCAATTGTCAACTCCAGATTGGACTATGCAAATGCCCTTTACCTCGGACTCCCCAAGTACCAAATCGCTCGTCTGCAAGTCGTTCAAAATACGGCCGCCAGACTTGTGACTGGAAAAAAACCCTGGGAATCAATCTCACCTTCACTGAGATCCCTTCACTGGCTACCAGTTAAAGACAGGATTGCTTTTAAAGCTCTCTGTCTAACGCATAGATGTGTCCATGGGAATGCCCCCCAATATCTATGCGATAAAATAAAAGCTCACAATCCCAATCGCATCTTGCGATCCACCAATCAGAACCTACTACTGATCCCAAAAGCCAACTACAAGTCCAAAGGAGAAAGAAGATTCGCCGTCCAAGGTCCCAGACTATGGAACGCTTTACCAGCCAGCATTCGGTTGGAGGCGAATCACTTAGCCTTCAGGAGAAAGATCAAGACTCATCTCTTTTGATATCAAAGGAGACAGGAACAACAAGCGCCCAGAGGCGATTCAGTTCGCATGTGCCGCGCTCTATAAGTTTTTCATTCATTCATTCATTCAGGAGCTGCGGCTGAAGGCAATGACAGATTTCTACAGAATTGCCAGATTCCCACGCACTGTGGGGGCCATTGATTGCACACATGTGGCACTCCAGCCCCCCCAGGAGACAGAGCACATGTACCGCAATCGGAAGCATTGGCATTCCATCAATGTATAGGTGATAGTCGATGCCCAAGGCCTCATATGGCACGTCCGTGCCAAACACCCAGGGTCCAGCCATGACAGCTACATATACAATCAATGCCACATCCGAATGGAATTCGATCAGAACGTGTATGGGGACACCTGGCTGGTTGGTGAGTGACATGGGAGTCAGGCATGACTATCCCCTTCCATGATGCACACATCACAAGGGGCACATGCATGACTAACATCCTCCTGTCTTTTCCCTTACAGGTGACTCTGCATATCCACTGGGACCCCATCTCATGACTCCTATCCGGAACCCCCAAAACCCAGGAGAGGAAAGATACAATCAAGCACATGCTCAAACACGAGCAGTGGTGGAGCACACCTTTGGCCTCCTAAAGTCACGTTTCCGATGCCTGGATAAGTCTGGGGGTACCCTCTTGTATTCCCCAAACTTTGTGTGCCAGATCATCGGTGCATGTTGCATGCTGCACAACTTCGCAGAAAGAAAGGGCCTGCAGATTGACCTACGTGATGACCTGACCCCTGAACCAGACAATCCCCCCCTAACCGAGTCTACCCCGTTGTCAGAATGTTTATGCTGAAATATTAAAACAATGTACAATTTATGGAAATGAGCAACGATCTGGAATTATGGAGATACCACTCGTTTCCACAAATTAGTAAAGCAATTTAAGTTCTTTTATCTGCGCTAAGTTGAAGACCAAATGAGGATAAAACGAGTATTGTGCAAAAATATATATATTTATTAATAAAATCGGTGCAGAGTATCAAAGATGTACTCAGGGATAAACAAGTACGTAAATCTACCTTTCAGCTAGGTAAACAATAACATATGGAAAATAATTATAACCTCAAGCTTGGGTCTAAGATTTTATAAAATGGGGACCAAATTACCCTTCCGAGTACATAAACAGCCCAAGTGGCTAGCAGATTTATACAAACAAACAATCAAGTGTGGGTCTTTGACATTTAGACGTCTTCTCCAACAAATAGATCTTCTGCTCAACTTCTCAACACAAAACACAAGATTTTAACACACAAGGCTATCTCTAATGCATCAACTGTTTAAACTTATCCCAACGTTAGGCCATTCACTGGGGTTCACGAGAATGTTGTGACCGACATATGCAATTATGCGTTACTTCTTTAATTGCATCTAAAAGACCTTATACTGCAGTTAAAGATCCCTCAGATCCAATTAATGCTTGTTAAGATAATAGAGTGGTCACATTTGGTATCGGTTTAAAATACCTATTGCATAGAGGAGGTAAAATTATACTTTACCACGACTTCTTGAACTTCTTGTTTGGGAAGATGTCTAAAATCCAATCCAGCTCTTTTCCTTGCAAAGTGCCTTTCTCCTCAAATGATTGTCCTGTGCAATACTTTTATCTTCCCAAAGAAGTGGGTGTGTATTCCCCTATCACGTGACTGACTATGTCACATGATAATATGTTTTGGTGGGTGACCAACTTGAACCATGCCGATATTAACCTGTAGGGGGCAGTGGCGTCTAAAGAATAATTCCTAATTTTAGGGTTATTCAGAGTTAACCAGGATTTATGACCCCCTGTGACCTGAATCTTGGTATAGCATCATAAGTTGTTATATACGTCAAACAACACGACAACAACCCTAGACATTCCGGCGACCCCGAAATTTATGATTGAGATAAGGTGCAATGATCTAAACCCATATGCCTGGGAATGTTCCTTTAAACTAATGCTGGGATGTGATCAAAGCCATCTAATACTTTGAAATATTATAGGATCTTATACCTGGGATCCCAATAATGTCTATGTATTTGCGAGTATACTATGTGAACTATTAATACACATATATTGTCATGGCATAATGAAGACACAATACTATTTAAGATATATTATTCCATTGGGATAGTGAATAAGCCCCTCTAGTCTCATAGTATAAAGACCACCATGTGTGTAGTGTCATGCTGTGCCAGGCCTTTCATTCTCTTATCTTATAAGTGTCAAACCCAAAGAGAAATGACCTGGAAGACGGCACAGATAGTCTCCTTACAACCTACAGACAGTGTCTATTCATGCCTGAGAATCTATGTTCAAACTTTAACAGGGAAAAATGGTTGTGCAAAGTTCATCATATCCATGTATATGGGACATTACGAAACATATATTATGTGCGATTTTTATATGTATTCTTTTAACCCCAAATGTTCTGACACCGTCTTCTGAGGGAAGAGCAGCCAGGAGACAGCTCACATTGGGCATCTTTGCACGTTAAACACACACATTAATCATGGCACAATGAGAATGCATGCATGCACAACACTGTGGTCCCTAGCACACACACCCCACATCCACATCAAATTGGATTGGCACCAGTCCACCATGCAGGACTTGTGAGCAGCAACGCCACGCCAAGGCTCCAATTATGTCACTGTACATTCATACACCATTCACACGGACCTGGGGATCACTTCTCCCTGGTCCTGGGAAACCCTTCTCCACCAAAATTGAGGGTGACACCCCTTTTCCGGCAGGAATGTCACCCCCACATTCACACAGCATTCACAACACAAAAAAGAAAATGACCTGCAAAAGCAAAAAATTTCCAGCAAAAAAAAAAAAAAAAAATTAAAATTAAAAAAAAAAAAAAAAGGGGAAAAACAAATTATTGCCCTTTGCGTGAGCCACGCCTGGGGCGCCCCCGGCCACGGCCCCGGCTTCTCAGGGGAGACTCATGGGGGGGGGTAAAACCAGGGAAGGAGGAGCAGCCCCTGATCTCTGCCCACCTGGCGGCCTGCCCTCCAAGGCCCCGGCTATTCTGTCCAGGGCAGCACCAAGTGTTGCCGTGTTGGCCTGGATAGCCAGGGTAAGGGCCCTCACATCCTGCCCAACGCCTGCTGATGTCGTCTGCAGTTCATTTAGGCAGGTTGTGAAAGCCCGGGAGTGGGAGTCCAGGTTCCCCAGCGTATCCTTGATGGAGGACAGGCTCTCCTCCATCCGCACCAATGTCTGGCTGACCTGTCCCAGATGGCGGGTCTGGAGGAACTGGTCCCTTCTCAGAGTGGCGGGCAGGAGATCGGCCACCCCCCTGGTGGTCTGGGATGACATCCTGCCTCCAGCTGATGCTTGTGGCCGGGAAGAAGGGGAGGCCCTTGTGAGGGGAGCCATGTTGGGGGAGGAGGGGGGGGTTTCCCCTTAGGGAGGCCTGCCTGCTGCCAACAAGAGGGGAAGAGTCCTCAAAAACCAAACGTCCAGTGCCTGACATGGACTCCTCCTCCTCATGATTCTCCTCCTCCTCATGATTCTCCTGCTCCTCTTGAACCTCCTCCGCGGACTCCGGCCTTGTTGGGGGGGCCTCATTAGGCTGCTGTCCTGGGGTTGGTGCGGTCAGGCCAGGTGGCCCTGCACCCTCCTGCACATCTGTGGATGACACAAAACATTCACAGGTTGGAGGATCCACACACTTGCCACATATTCCCTTTCACCCCCTCCCCCACACATGCTACACACCTGATATTAAAAAAAAAACAACTTACCTGGCACCACGGGCTCCGGACTTGAGTCAAAGCCGGGCAGGCCCTCAACTTCATGCCGATGAAAGGTCAGGGCCACCGCACGCTCCTCCGCTGTCAGCCTAATACGGCATGGTGGGCCCCCTCCTGTGCCCCTGGCATGGGCATGCATTCTGGCCAGCTTCTGTTTGACCAGACGCCGGAGGTCATTGATTTTTTTGTCAATCCCAGACCGGGTCCGTGTCTCCCCCTGCCCCGCTGAATTCACCTGGTCAGTGATCCTATCCAAAATCTCCCTCCTCCTGGCCGGGGTGGTGTTGGCACTCTCTGGGCCGTGGAGGTAACGCCCATACTCGCTAATGGCCGGGGCAAGAATTTGTTTTTCCACAACTGTAAAATTCAGCTTTCGTTTTCTCTCAGTCATCCTTCCAAAAAAACTCAGTCCCAGTCAACAAAATTCACGCACACAAACAAGCCCAACCAATCAAAACAAAACACACACAGAGAGAAAACTACTCAGCAAGAAACAGTCACCAAAAAACAAAACAAAAATACAGCAGGAAAAGAAACAAACAGAAATATATCAATCAAACAAACAGTCTCTCAAACACTTATCAAAAACCACTTTAAAAAATCTACTAACAAACACTTGATCACACAGAACACTAATCTGACAACTACAAAACACACCGCAACGAACAACAGGACAAAAGCACTTGGTTAAATGGGAAGGGACAAAGGGATGTACTTTTGCAATGCAAGTGCGTTTGTGTGTGTCTATTTATGCTGTCTGCGTAGTTCACAACGTTGCCCTAGTCCATTTCCAATTTCACTGATTGCGCTGCTCCCGAGTTGTGAGCATGCGCACAGCGGAGCTGACATGGTCTGCTTCAAGCGCGCATGCGCGAGCCGGCCGGCCCTTCATTTGCATGGGGTCACGGCTCATTTCAATGTAACACGCCCACGTCCTTCCCAATTTGTATTACTCCTCCTTACGCCTCTGAAAAAACGTTACGCATGCGCAATTTCCTGCGCAAAAGCTACGAGAATAGGGTGATTACGCGACAAAATTGCGCAAGTCTAACGTAAAGGCGGTGCGCTACGCCGGTCCAATAATGCGCAGATGTACCTGAATCTGGGGCACTGTTTTTATTATTGATTTTACTGTTTTTATTAAATAAATAAATATGTTAATGTTTTTAACCACTTGCATACTGGGCACTTACACCCCCCTCCTGCCCAGGTAAAATTTCAGCTTCCGGCACTGCGTCGCTTTAACTGACAATTGCGCGGTCGTGCGACGTGGCTCCCAAACAAAATTTACGTCCTTTTTTCCCCACTAGTAGAGCTTTCTTTTGGTGGTATTTGATCGCCTGTGCGATTTTTATTTTTTGCGCTATAAACAAAAAAGAGCGACAATTTTGAAGAAAAATACAATATTTTTTACTTGTTGCTATAATAAATATCCCAATTAAAAATAAAAACACATTTTTTTTCTCAGTTTAGGGCGATATGTATTCTTCTACATATTTTTGGTAAAAAAAAAAAAAAAAAAACGCAATAAGCGACTGGTTTGCGCAAAAGTTATAGCGCTTACACAATAGGGGAGAGAATTATTATTTTTTATTATTTTTTTTTTACTAGAAATGGCGGCGATCTGCGATTTTTATTGGTACTGCGACGTTATGGCGGACACATCGGACACTTTTGACACATTTTTGCCGCCATTCACATTTATACTGCGATCAGTGCTATAAATATGCACTAATTACAGTATAAATGTGACTGGCATTGAAGGGGTTAACACTAGGGGGTGAGGAAGGGGTTAAATGTGTATGCTAGGTGTGTTATAACTGTGGGGGGAGGGGGGGGTGACTGGGGGGGTGACCGATCTGTGTCCCTATGTAAGAAGGAACACAGATCGGGCTCCTCCCCTCCAGAGACAGGACATTGTCTCTGTGTGAGCCGACAATGAGAGATGATCTATGAGAGATCATCTCTCATTGGCCCACAGATCGCATCGCAAACGGCCGCTCTGATTGGCCGTTTGCCGCGATCTGTGATTGGCCGTGTCCAAGGGACACGGACAACACAGGGCATCCCCGCAAGCGCGCACTACAGCGCGCGCTGGGAATGCCAGAAAGACATGCCGTCAAATGACGGCATGTTGGCTATTCAGGCCCGCGCTGTTGCCGTCATCCGACGGTAGCGCGGGCCTCAAGTGGTTAATAAAAAAAATAACATTTTTTTTACTGGTTTTATTAAAAAATGTAATATAAACATTTTTTAAATAGATTTTTTTTGTTTTTTTCCTGATTTAAAAATTTTTTTTCGTTTTGTCCCTAGCCTCCCATGTAGGTACAAAGCCCATCTGATCCAAGTGGATCAGATTTGGAATAAGATTTTGTATTCTGTTTGCCAGTATTTTTGTAAAGAGTTTAAGGTCCAAATTGAGCATTCAGATGGGCCAGGAGCTTCCGCAGGAGGCTAGGTCTTTCCCCTCCTTAGGGATCACTGAGATGTGTGCTTATAAGGTGTCAGCCGTGAATGTTGCAGTCAAGCCAAGTGCGTTAAACCAGGGTTTGAATTGCGACAAGAAAAAGCGACCTGGCTTCCGGTGAAGCTTAGGCCTGCAGAAGGCCAGCCAGCGCAACCTGACGTGATCATGCGGCGGGGGAGGTGGGGGTCCATTGAGACACAGGATACCCCATCCTGTGTCTCCGTGCACCCCCACCTCCCCCGCCCCACCAGCCGGTAATTGAGGCATCGGCTTTGCGGCCTTCTGCAGGCCTAAGCTTCCTTCTGTGATCTGGCGCCATCTTGTGGTGGCCATTGGCATGACAAGTAAACCAACAATTCTAATGTGTTTTTTACTGCCATCACCTTTCCTCTTATTAGAGCCCCCAAACATTATAACGGAAAATTTATTATCAGTACTTACCTTAATTTTCCTTTCCTGATGGACTCCATGGCAGCCTACGTGTGGGTTAATTCCACCTCCTCTCTAATGCTATAGGACCCCCTACCCTAAAAGTTTGAGCTCACCTTTAGAGACTGTGTTCCGTAACTAGCCTACTCTAGACCGATGGGGGGGAACTCCGGCTGCCATGGAGTTCATCAGGAAAGGAAAATTATGGTAAGTACTGATAATACATTTCCATGGCAGCCTACGTGTGGGAAATAACTAGCCAAGCCACACGGGTGGGTATGATGAACAGAAATACATTTGATTTGACCTGTCAAACAAAAGACCATAGAAGGTAGTGGAGCAGGCTCACTACAGAAAGTGACAAAAGGTATTAATGGAGGCCCAAGAGGCCGTTCTACAGAAAACATCTGGAACCATAAGCTGGACTGCTGCCCATTAAACCGCTATACTCCTAGTGGAATGTGCTCTCGCCGACTCCGGAGGAGCCGGGTTATCAGCTTTACAAGCTTGTTGGACAGACTGGACAATCCAGGCCGCAATCGTTCCGCTCGAGGCTCAACTGTCAGCATGCAGGACGAACAACTAGACAGAGTGTCTAAGGCCGCGTACACACAAAAGATTTTCTCGTCAGAATCCATCAAGAAACTTTATGGGAGACGTATTCTGCCGAGAAAACTGGTCGTGTGTACACTTTTCTCAGAGAAAACTGTCGAAAAACTCGTCGAGCCAAAAAGAGAGCATGTCTTCTTTTTCCTCGACGTGAATGGGAAAATTTGGCCCGACGAGTTCCTCAACAGCCGAACAAGGAACTCGACGGGGAAAACGATGTGTTTCGCCCGTCGAGTTCCTCGGTCGTGTGTACGCGGCCTAAGATGGAGGAAGTAGCCAGAGGATAAATTCTAGTGGACTCGTGGGTCCAAAAGTGGAGGTAGGACGATTCCCTGGCTCTTATGGAACCTTGAGGCAATCAAAGATTTGAGCCAATCAAAGGAAAAAAAGGCGTATGTCTTCTAGAAACCCAATCAATCTGTCAGGGCATCCATTCCAGAGGCCTAGCTGCACGATCCAGCGTGTAATACCTTTTAAGCTTAAAGTTGCTGGGAAAGACTAGAGAATAGGACCACTTCAGGAAAGACTTCCCAGGGGCAGAATTCGTTGAATGTCTGCACATGAAGGGACCACTAGTTGGTATCTAACCAAATACACGTCATGAAGTCCACTCAGACATTCCGGACTCTGGGATGTAAGCTGTTGACATGCAGGTTAGGTTCTTCTGGACCCAAGACATAATGGACTTGACCTCCCTCCAAGTGCCCCCAGATTCTTCATATAGGAGATCACCATGGTGTCGACCACTGTTAATGATACTGACTCTCCCTTCCAGGGACTGGAGAAAGACTGAAGGGCACACCAAGCTGCCTGAAGCCCCAAGACGTTCTAGCCCGGGTTGAGAAGACATATACCTAACTTGTCTAGGGCAAGATTCGATCAGAAGAGGGCTCCCCAACTGGAACCGCTGGCATGAGTTGTGACCATGACCCATGGGATGGGGCAATTGAGCAGGTTTTGTGCTGAAGCCACCAGAAGAAGCTGCACCTCATCTTTGATGATATGAGAATTAAGTTGACCATTGCCCCTTGGCATCTGTAGCTGCAGGAAACCTAATTGGAAAAGAAAAAAGACGTAACATCTGCAGGGACCACTTGACTATAGGGGTCTTGGAGACCATTGAGCCGAAAATCTTTGGCACTGTGGGGCCCTTGGCCGTGAAGAGATTAGAGATAACAAAATTCTCTTCTGAGAAACTGGGAGTGGGATGGTGCTTTCCACCATAGGACAAAATTAAGCTGGGCTCCAGAGTACACTAGGTGCTGGATTGGTCCTAGGTGGCCTTTTCCCCTGATCTATGAACCATCCAAAAGCTGGCCAAGGTGGAGACTACCTTCTCCCTGTGAACCAGCAGCTACCCTTTGTCCTGCGTCAGAAACAGGAGGTCGAAGTAGTGACACGACGTACCACTCTCGTTCTGATGAGGGCCATTATGGCCAGAGAAATCCTTGAGAAGACTTGGGTGAGGTTGTCGTCTCAACAAGAAACAAAAAGAACTGTAGATTTTCTTGTCCAACTTGGAACTGGAGGTATTTAGGAAACTCCTTTGCCACTGAAACGTGGAGATAAGCATTTTAGGTCGATTGAGAATAGCCGGTGATCTGGCTGTAAAGATGGTCGACAGAGTCTTCCTTTGACTCTTTCAATTTTTATACACATGTTTAGGTAAGTTAGGACTGTCACGGGTCGCCACAAAACCTTCTTCTCCTGTGCTACGAGAGGGGGGAATATACCCCCTGGGAATCTCCGTCCCTTCAGACATGTACCTCTGCTCCCTGCGACTTCAGTGCAACCATGGCTGGGGAGTATTCCCAGAGACTCCACTTCTGTCTTGAAAGGGTATACTCTGAAGATTTTGTTTGATGAAGAAGTTTTCCTGTCCACCATACTCCGCTCCGATGATATCCTTTAACCCCTGTAAGGAGCAAAAAGGAGAGAAAGAGAGTGTTCTTTCCCCGGACGCTTAAAGAACCTCTTTGCTTAGCCGGGGGGGGGGGGGGATGATCTACCCACCCAAGGGCCTCCTTAACCGTCTTGACTAATGGGGGAGCCAGAAAGACATCAAAGCCTCTGCAACTTTCATCATCTTCCAACTCTCTGTCCGAAGAATCCGGAGAAGCAGCGTAGGGCTGGAAGGATCAAAATCCTTTGGGCCGCATTTAGCCAAGGAGCCATGTAGAATGGTAGACTGGCTCTGTGTGTGGGATGTATCCCATTTTTTAAGGGATTGCTCTACCACATGTTTCACCAGAGACTTCATATTTTTTGGACCCGTCTCATTTTCCCTCAACTGCCTGGACATAACATTGGTCACATAAAGACTTGCCTTCCGGGACTCATGTCCCAAATCTCCAGCAGACATGGCAGTGAGTGTGGTGAACGGAGGAGGAATGCTACGTCTCCTCTAGTTGGAGGAGGAATGCAAAGTCTCCTCTAGTTGGAGGAGGAATGCAACGTCTCCTCTAGTTGGAGGAGGAATGCAACATCTCCTCTAGTTGGAGGAGGAATGCAACATCTCCTCTAGTTGGAGGAGGAAGGCAACATCTCCTCTAGTTGGAGGAGGAAGGCGAGGGGACACAGGGATACCGGAGAGTTTCGGGGAAATACCGGGAAATGTACAATCAAACAAATAGACACAGAGGCGACTGCCATAGAGGAAGTGAAAGAAAAAGTGCAGACCTTGCCAGCCATTGATGTGTCCACCTTCAGGCATACCGTGGCAACCTCCCTTCCAACACTGGGGTATACACTGCCATGAAAATCCACAAGTTGTAGCTCAGCCCCGGGCTGTACCGCATGGATGATATGCCAAAAACTCTGGAAACATTCCGAACGGATGCCAGCAGGAACAAACGTGATGTAGGTCCATGAGGAGGACAAAAAAGGAACACAGTCTCTACCGGTGAGCTCAAAATTATAGGGTAGGGGGTCCTATAGCATTAGAGAGGAGGCGGGGTTAACCTACACGTAGGCTGCCATGGAGTCTGTCAGGAAATATATTTTTTTTTACTCTAACACCCTAGAGAATAAAATGGCAGTCATTGCAATATTTTCTGTTACACCGTATTTGCGCAGCGGTCTTATAAGCGGGGAAAATACACTTTTTTATTTAAAAATACGACAACAGTAAAGTTAGCCTAATGTTTTTGTATATTTTGAAAGATAATGTTACGCCGAGTAAATTGATACCCAACATGTCACGCTTCAAAATTGCGTCCGCTCGTGGAATGGCGACAAACTTTTACCCTTTAAAATCTCCATAGGCGACGTTTAAAAGAATTCTACAGGTTGCATGTTTTGAGTTACAGAGGAGGTCTAGGGCTAGAATTGTTGCTCTCGCTCTACCAATCGCGGCGATACCTTACATGTGTGGTTTGAATACCGTTTACATATGCAGGCGCTACTGGCGTATGCATTCGCTTCTGCGCATGAGCTCGGCGGGACGGGGCGAGTTTTCTGGCTCCTAACTTTTTTAGCTGGCTCCTAGATTCCAAGCAAATTTGTCAAACCCTGCGTTAAACAGCTTGACCATATATGGGGGTGGGAGAATGTAGTAGGGTCTTATAGTATTGGGCAGTCAGTCCATCTGGGCCAGGTGCCTTGCCCTGTTTAGCAGCTCTGACAACTCCCTGAAATTCCTCTATAGTTTTGGAATCTTCAAGGATGACTCTGTCCCTGTCTAAAAATTAAGACATAAGTGATGATGAAAGATAAGAGTCTGTGTGTGGGTAGGAGGCTTGGTTGTCAGGTGTGACAGGAAGTTAGGTAAATCTGTCAGTGTTGTCACAGACGGGAGATACATTTCTGCCTTGTTTAGACAATACACCAATTACTACCAGGTGTCGGCTACAGAGGTATCCAGAAAGGTTTAGGGCGTTGGAAAACTTCAGCTGTTCAGAATGAGGCAATTAAGGCCTCTATAAGTTATCCAAAGGATGACTACTGATTGCTGCATCCTGAGGCTTTTTGAGTTAAAGTGGAGTTCCACCCATTTTTTTTTATGTTTGTCTGTGCTACATGCCCTAATCTAATAGTGTTTTCTGTGTGATAAAAATCAAAAAGACTATTGTTTCTCTTTCAGCAGTAGGCTGTGCCAGACTCCATTGATAGGTTCCCAAGTGGCCAGGGTTTATTTTATGTTTTGTTTTGTTTATGCTGTTTGGATGCTTGCACTTGTTTCCAGCAATATGGAAGAATAAACCAAACTGTTTGTTTTCAACCGTCTTTGGCTGCCTCTCTGTATAGTTCAGTGTGTAGTGAACCCATCCAGGGGGTCACACACCCCCGCTACCGAGCTAACCCCTTACACATGGTGGAGTGCCGCGGGCAGTTAAAAGTAAACCCAAAATGGAGGAGATACTGAAACAGCTGGCTATAGCAAATGCAAATCAACAGCAGACAAATGCAGGTTTGCAGCGGAGCCTTGCAGCTCAACAGGCTCACGCAGCTCAACAATAGGCTCACAAGAGAGCCTTGCAGCTCACCAAGAGAGCCTTGCAGCTCACCGAGAGAGCATTGCAGGCTTGGAACAGAGACACCAGCAGCAAATGGAGGCCATCGTGAAAAAGCTTCAGAGACAGCAGACCGAGGCTGGGAGTCAGGCCAGTAACATACTGACTTTTAGGGTAAGACACTTATTGCCAAAGATGACTGCAGATGATGACCCTGAGATGTTTCTGACCACGTTTGAGAGAACAGAGGAAAAAGAGAGTTGGCCTAAAGAACAGTGGGCTGGACTAGTGGCCCCCCTATTATCTGGCATATTTTGATTTGGAGCTTGCAGACGCAAAAAAACTATGATCGGTTAAACGAGGAAATATTGGCACGTTTTGGTGTAACCCTGGATGTCCGTGCTCAGCGGGTCCACAATTGGAGTTATCAGCTGAGGAAGCCACCTCGGTCGCAGATGTATGACCTCATCCATTTGGCAAAGAAAAGGAAGACCCATCCCACAGGAGAGGACCAGAAGATTGATTTTTTACCATATCCGGGAAGAGGGACATGTAGCAGCGGTTTGCCCAGCGGGTGATGAACCCATGCAATGTGACTTTCTGACAGAGAGACGACAGTCCCTTTTTGCAACCACATGCACTGCAGTAAAGGGAAATGAGAAACATTTATGTAGAATGTGCTCAGATGGTAAAGATGTTGTGGTATTGTTGGATTCAGGTAGCCTGGTCACCTTAGTGATAAGGGATCTAGTGGTGGGAAAAACCTTAGATTCTAGGAAAATGCCTGTAATTTGTGTACATGGGGACACTCGAGAATATCCGGTGACTACGGTTTCCTTTGAAACCTCCCTCGGTAACTTGTGTCACCTAGTGGGGTTAGTTGCCCAACTGCCACATGACGCCATTGTGGAAAGGGATTTCCCAAAGTTCTGGGAGCTCTGGGATTGCCCAGATTCCCCAGTAAGTGGTTCTTCTGAGCCTGAAACATCTATTTCAGAATCCTCTAACTGTGAGGATTCTCCTGAGTTTCCGTTCTCAGTCTTAGCAGGGGAAACACCAGTCCCTAGGGAGGAGCCTGCTACCTCAGAAGAGGAACAGCAGCCGATCGGGTTTGATGACCTCGATGTGCACAGAGAAAATTTTATCACTGAGCAATTGAGGGACCCCATATTGCTAAGAGCCTGGGAGAATATAGTGAAGATAGATGGGGAGTTAGTTAACCCTGATGACAGGGTTGCCCTCCCTTACTTCATTATTGAAGGGACCTGTTATATCAAGTGTCACAGAGGTTCGAGGAGACCATTGAGCAACTGGTAGTGCCTAAACCGTAACTCAAGATGGTTTTGGAACTGGCCTATGGGCACATTCTTGGGGGACATTTGGGAGCAGAAAAAACTCGGGAAAGAATCACCCAGAGGTTTTATTGGCCTGGGATCACTAAGGAAGTGGAATTGTACTGCTCTTCCTGTCCAGTGTTAGATTACTGCACCCATGCCACATTTCCGCAGTCCGTTGGTACCCCTGCCCATTATCAGGGTCCCTTTTGAGAAGATCGCCATGGACTTGGTTGGCCCCTTACTGAAGTCCACTAGAGGGCACCAGCACATATTGGTAATAATGGACTATGCCACCCATTACCCAGAAGCGATTCCTCCCCGAAGCACCTCTGCTAAAACCATTGCCAAGAGTTATTTCAGGTTTTCAGCCGTGTGGGTCTTCCTAAGGAAGTCCTAACTGACCAGGGTAACCCGTTTATGTCTAGGGTGACCAAAGAACTTTGTAAACTCCTGAAAGTGACCCAATTACGTACATAAGTATATCACCCTCAAAAAGACGGGTTAGTGGAAAGGTTTAATAAAACTTTAAAACAAATGTAACGGTCACCACCGTTTACGACCTTCCATCCAACCACGACAAGCTTATTTGACATACTCCGACAATACTGCATACACGATCCATATCAATTCCCATAATCAAGACGAGACTACTGCTCTGCACTTGGTTTCAAAGATATGAACACTTTAATGGTATTTTTCCAGCTTATTTATACAGTACAAGATGTTACAGGTAATCACAGGACAATGCCATCTCCACCCCCCCTATTCACACCATGGGGGGGCTTCAATCATATTCTAAAAGACATTTCAAAATACAATTACACAATGCCTTGACCTCCGTCCACATAACTATGGCCAGTTACAAGGTAGACATTTCGGCATCGCTACTGACGAGATACATTACATTTCTAAATACAATCACACCTGAGCCTCAATACATTCCTGTATGAATAGAATTCAATTAACCTTTAGCATAACACAATCACAGTCTAACAGACATCTAGTTGAATAAGTTATCTAGACAGCTTTATCACACAATGGAAGAGACTTTATAGGAGTGGGTGCAGTTAACACCTTTCAAAAGAATGAAATGTCTTTCACAAGCCGGGTCACTTAACATTTCAATAGCCGGAGCTAAGCATTGAATAAGCTTGTAATGTCCCTCTCCTGTGTAACAGGTGTCAATATGGACCCCTTGTAATATGCCAGTCCTGCAATATGAATTATTATTAATGTCCCATCTTCTGCAATACATGATATAATTTCTTTGTCACCCTATGGCCCTAGTGGACATAAGGTGACCCTAGACATAAGAGAATCCCGGTTCTGCAAAGCAAAGCCGACATCCTCCTGTCCCAGTCCTGTACCATTTTCTGGGGTTGTGTCAGTGGAGACTGGAGTCCCATCCACTACCCCAGGGACCCCCTCTTCTGAGGCCGCGTACACACGAGGGCATATGTCCGCTGAAAACGGTCCGATGGACCGTTTCAGCAGACATCTCCGCTCGTGTGTATGGGCTAGCGGACAGATTTCTCCACCCGACAGATTTCAAAGCATGCTTTGAAATCTATCCGGTGGGAATCTGTCCGCCCGACATGTCTGCTGGTTAGTACACTTACCAGCAGACATGTCGGCTCCCACCGCCGCCGCGCCGCTGCCGAATGGATTCGGCGCATGCGCGGAAGTGTTTTACTTCCTGGTGCGGTGACGTAGCGGTGACGCGGCGGCGTCAACGTCACCGCCGCGTCATCGCCACGTCACGGCGCCGTCCGGCGGCGGGGAATTTGATCCGATGGTGTGTACACGCCATCGGATCAAACTCCCGATCGGACATATCCGATGGAAATGGTCCGCGGACCGTTTTCATCGGATATATCCGATCGTGTGTATGGGGCCTTATAGTTGGGAGCAGAGGCCCGGGGCACTCTGCTCTGTTGCCAGCTCTTCCGCTGGGTTGCTGTGAGTGGAGACCACAGTCCCATCCACTACCACAGGGTCCCCCTCTTCTGTTAGTGAGGAGCAGAGGCCTATGACACTCTGCTCTGTAGCTAGCTCTTCCGCTGGGTTGCTGTAAATGGAGACCACAGTCCCATCCACTACCACAGGGTCCCCCTCTTCCGTTAGTGGAGAGCAGAGGTCCGTGACCCTCTGTTCTGTTGCCAGCTCTTCCGCTGGGTTGCTGTGAGTGGAGACCACAGTCCCATCCACTACCACAGGGTCCCCCTCTTCTGCTAGTTGGGAGCAGAGGCCTGGGGCACCCTGCTCTGTTGCCAGTGATTCAGCTGGGGGTAAAAGCTTTACCACCTCAGCTTGTTGCTGGAGAGAGGGGCCAGCCGCCCCAGCTCT
This sequence comes from Rana kukunoris, assembly GCA_029574335.1. Taxonomy (NCBI): domain Eukaryota; kingdom Metazoa; phylum Chordata; class Amphibia; order Anura; family Ranidae; genus Rana; species Rana kukunoris. The sequence continues at coordinate 72,203,520 of CM056060.1, forward strand.
CTGGAACTCCACACCATCTGCTTCGGCTTTAGGGATGAAACTCTCCATATTTTCCACTGCCGATTCTTCAGCCAGGATTTCACAGTTGTCACCTGATCTTTCCTCATAGTCCCAGGCAATGAAAGCCTGTAGGCGACCTGCAGCTCCCATTCCCGAATGGCCAGAAATTCCAAATCTTCCTGTAACCAGTGGCCTCCCGAGATATTCAATTTTTTCTCTCTGTGCTCCATTATGTTCTCCAAGCGCCACTCCCGATCATCCCCGAAGTCGGGATCACTGGACATCCTCCAATACAACAATCCAAGGCCATCATAGTCATAGCCTTCTGTGGGGCTGTCATCCGCTGACCACGAGCACTCTTGGGCTACATACCACTGGAGGGCTCTGTAGCTCTCGTCCAGCTGCATCTCTGCCCAGATCAGCCTGCTTAACTCCGCTGTCCACTCCTGCTTCGGTTGTTCCCCCAACAACAGCATTTGTACGTCATACTGCGGCCAGTACCTTGCATAGATGGAGGGCAGGACCTTTCCTTGGTGATGCTGCTCCCGAGCTAACGCTTCCTTCCAGAGTTGGCACCGAATCACATCCGACCATCCCAACAGGACCTCCTCTGATACTGGTCCTCTATGCTGTATCCGCATTTCTTGTAACCTTCTTTGGAATTCCTCTTCAATGGGGACTGGTGTCTGCACCTCTCCTCTCTCTTTAGTTGGTGCTGCTGTGACTTCAGCTGCGGCAGCACTTCTTCGCTGTAGCAAGGTGGCATTCAGAGCCGCTATAACTCGGTCCCTGATCTCCGGTGGAGGGTTAGGACCATAATGTGTCAGTCTTATGTTAACAGCCCGATCAAAACTTGCTTCTTCGGGTGTCCTGTCTGTTACGGTCGGCCTTTTAGCTCTATCCATTTCTACCATTTCGTCCCTTTTCTTACGGTTGCTGGCCGGTCTGCCCCGGCTCTCCAGTAAGTCCATGAGGGAAAAGAGCTTCATCCGTTCATACACCGTCTCCATTGTCATGTGCCCTTGTAGCCGTCCTTCTGGTGATGGAATCATCCCACCGCTGCCACCAAATGTAATGGTCACCACCGTTTACGACCTTCCATCCAACCACGACAAGCTTATCTGACACACTCCGACAATACTGCATACACGATCCATATCAATTCCCATAATCAAGACGAGACTACTGCTCTGCGCTTGGTTTTAAAGATATGAACACTTTAACGGTATTTTTCCAGCTTATTTATACAGTACAAGATGTTACAGGTAATCACAAGACAATGCCATCTCCACCCCCCTATTCACACCATGGGGGGCTTCAATCATATTCTAAAAGACATTTCAAAATACAATTACACAATGCCTTGACCTCCGTCCACATAACTATGGCCAGTTACAAGGTAGACATGTCGGCATCGCTACTGACGAGATACATTACATTTCTAAATACAATTACACCTGAGCCTCAATACATTCCTGTATGAATAGAATTCAATTAACCTTTAGCATAACACAATCACAGTCTAACAGACATTACACAATGGAAGAGATTTTATAGGAGTGGGTGCAATTAACACCTTTCAAAAGAATGAAATGTCTTTCACAAGCCGGGTCACTTAACATTTCAATAGCCGGAGGTAAGCATTGAATAAGCTTGTATTGTCCCTCTCCTGTGTAACAGGTGTCAAAATGAACCCCTTGTAATATGCCAGTCCTGCAATATGAATTATTATTAATGTCCCATCTTCTGTAATACATGATATAATTTCTTTGTCACCCTATGGCCCTAGTGGACATAAGGTGACCCTAGACATAGGAGAATCTCAGTCTGTCACGGGTCATTCCGTTACAACAAATGTTAAGGAAGGTGGTGGATAAAGACGGAAAGAACTGGGATTATCTGCTCCCTTATCTGATGTTTGCCATAAGAGAGGTTCCCCAATCGTCCACAGGGCTCTCTCCGTTTGAGCTACTGTTTGGGAGGCACCCCCGGGCAGAGCCGGACTGGCCAACCGGGACAGCGGGAAATATCCCGGTAGGCTGGCTGTCATGGGGCTGCTATGAACAGGACTCGGGGATGAATGAGGAAATTAATTCCAGCAGCGGAGCGCGGAGGGCTGGAGGAGCACGTGACCATCGTGCGGCAGGCACTGGCAGGTATGTGCTCTGCGGTGTGGAGGAGAAGAAAGCAGGTGGGAGGGAGCATGGATGGACACTTACTGAGTGTTCTCTGGCCAGTCATTTCTCTAGTAGGGAACCCACAGCCAATAGCGCTGCTTAAAGGAGTGCAAGGGAGGACCTGCTCCTCCTCCGGTCCATCCACAGCCAATCAACAGGCAGTGTAGCTTTTCCCCGCTCACATTTGATTGCAAGTGCTGGCTGAATGGGGGACGCTAGGAGGGAGATGCAGGAAAGGTAGGATGACAAATATCCACGTTCTGCAGCCTCCAGGACACACAAACCTGGCTCAATAGAAAAAAACAGGATCACCAGGAGAACAGTAACGTGTTGCTGGCCGGCTGCAGTGTCTTTCAGATGTGATCAGGCAGTGTGCAGGTTACCAATCAGCCTCCTCCTCCCTCTTGTCTCCCTTGTTACTTTTTTTATCTGCCTAACTAACCTGACCTGCACATTGTCTGATCACACTGACAAGATCTCTGGAAGAAGCTGCAGCAGGGTTCTATGAGACAGGGGATACATGGCTGTTAACCATTTCAGCTTCTAATCAGCTATTTAGGCAGAGCTCTGTAATGCTGCTGCACAGATTGTTTGATGGGAGTTTTTTTTTTTTTTTTGGAGGATTTACTGCTGGATCAGGCTAAAAGCTTCACAGACCAATTTACTGGTTACTGTCCACTAATCCTGAGCAGTTCAGTTTTCCAAGAAAATTTGTATTTTAGAAATTGGATGCGATTATTTCTTCTGTCACTTGGTTGTACTTTCAAAGAAAAAAGACTGATTTGATCCCTCAGAGATGGTTTACATAGAGTGTAGCAACACTACAATACTATATACCTGTACACTGAGTTCAACTTGAAATGCAGTCTCTGACCATCTCCTGAATCAATCATGTCTGCAATCCCTAACCGTCCCCTGTGCCATGTCTGCAATCCCTAACCGTCCCCCTGTGCCATGTCTGCAATCCCTAACCGTCCCCCTGTGCCATGTCTGCAATCCCTAACCGTCCCCCTGTGCCATGTCTGCAATCCCTAACCGTCCCCCTGTGCCATGTCTGCAATCCCTAACCGTCCCCCTGTGCCATGTCTGCAATCCCTAACCGTCCCCCTGTGCCATGTCTGCAATCCCTAACCGTCCCCCTGTGCCATGTCTGCAATCCCTAACCGTCCCCCTGTGCCATGTCTGCAATCCCTAACCGTCCCCCTGTGCCATGTCTGCAATCCCTAACCGTCCCCCTGTGCCATGTCTGCAATCCCTAACCGTCCCCCTGTGCCATGTCTGCAATCCCTAACCGTCCCCCTGTGCCATGTCTGCAATCCCTAACCGTCCCCCTGTGCCATGTCTGCAATCCCTAACCGTCCCCCTGTGCCATGTCTGCAATCCCTAACCGTCCCCCTGTGCCATGTCTGCAATCCCTAACCGTCCCCCTGTGCCATGTCTGCAATCCCTAACCGTCCCCCTGTGCCATGTCTGCAATCCCTAACCGTCCCCCTGTGCCATGTCTGCAATCCCTAACCGTCCCCCTGTGCCATGTCTGCAATCCCTAACCGTCCCCCTGTGCCATGTCTGCAATCCCTAACCGTCCCCCTGTGCCATGTCTGCAATCCCTAACCGTCCCCCTGTGCCATGTCTGCAATCCCTAACCGTCCCCCTGTGCCATGTCTGCAATCCCTAACCGTCCCCCTGTGCCATGTCTGCAATCCCTAACCGTCCCCCTGTGCCATGTCTGCAATCCCTAACCGTCCCCCTGTGCCATGTCTGCAATCCCTAACCGTCCCCCTGTGCCATGTCTGCAATCCCTAACCGTCCCCCTGTGCCATGTCTGCAATCCCTAACCGTCCCCCTGTGCCATGTCTGCAATCCCTAACCGTCCCCCTGTGCCATGTCTGCAATCCCTAACCGTCCCCCTGTGCCATGTCTGCAATCCCTAACCGTCCCCCTGTGCCATGTCTGCAATCCCTAACCGTCCCCCTGTGCCATGTCTGCAATCCCTAACCGCCCCTGTGCCATGTCTGCAATCCCTAACCGTCCCCCTGTGCCATGTCTGCAATCCCTAACCGTCCCCCTGTGCCATGTCTGCAATCCCTAACCGTCCCCCTGTGCCATGTCTGCAATCCCTAACCGTCCCCCTGTGCCATGTCTGCAATCCCTAACCGTCCCCCTGTGCCATGTCTGCAATCCCTAACCGTCCCCCTGTGCCATGTCTGCAATCCCTAACCGTCCCCCTGTGCCATGTCTGCAATCCCTAACCGTCCCCCTGTGCCATGTCTGCAATCCCTAACCGTCCCCCTGTGCCATGTCTGCAATCCCTAACCGTCCCCCTGTGCCATGTCTGCAATCCCTAACCGTCCCCCTGTGCCATGTCTGCAATCCCTAACCGTCCCCCTGTGCCATGTCTGCAATCCCTAACCGTCCCCCTGTGCCATGTCTGCAATCCCTAACCGTCCCCCTGTGCCATGTCTGCAATCCCTAACCGTCCCCCTGTGCCATGTCTGCAATCCCTAACCGTCCCCCTGTGCCATGTCTGCAATCCCTAACCGTCCCCCTGTGCCATGTCTGCAATCCCTAACCGTCCCCCTGTGCCATGTCTGCAATCCCTAACCGTCCCCCTGTGCCATGTCTGCAATCCCTAACCGTCCCCCTGTGCCATGTCTGCAATCCCTAACCGTCCCCCTGTGCCATGTCTGCAATCCCTAACCGTCCCCCTGTGCCATGTGCCAACCGTCCCCCTGTCTGCAATCCCTAACCGTCCCCCTGTGCTGTGCCAACCGTGTCTGCAATCCCTAACCGTCCCCCCTGTGCCATGTCTGCAATCCCTAACCGTTCCCCCTGTGCCATGTCTGCAATCCCTAACCGTTCCCCTGTGCCATGTCTGCAATCCCTAACCGTCCCCTGTGCCATGTCTGCAATCCCTAACCGTTTCCCTGTGCCATGTCTGCAATCCCTAACCGTTTCCCTGTGCCATGTCTGCAATCCCTAACCGTTTCCCTGTGCCATGTCTGCAATCCCTAACCGTTTCCCTGTGCCATGTCTGCAATCCCTAACCGTTTCCCTGTGCCATGTCTGCAATCCCTAACCGTTCCCCTGTGCCATGTCTGCAATCCCTAACCGTCCCCCTGTGCCATGTCTGCAATCCCTAACCGTTCCCCTGTGCCATGTCTGCAATCCCTGCAGGAGAGGGCACACACAAACTGTACACACTTCCTCATCTGCCAAAGCAGAATTACATTACAGCCAGAGTACAGAGGGAGGATGCTTTATGATAGGCGCTATGGCCAAGGCACATTTCACATTAAAATCCACTCTCCCCCATAATCATTCATTGGGTGCAATATATAGGTATAAATACATACAGTACACTGTGTGTGTGTGTATAGATAGAGGTGAGAGGAAAAAACAAGGAATAAGAGAAGGAATAAAAAGAGGGGGAGGAACATAAAAAAAGGATAAAGAGCGATAGATTGGGGGGGGGGGGGGCAAGACATTAGGATAGAGCGAGATAATAGGTAAAGAAAGGAGAACAAAGAGAAAGAGTGGTACATCCTAAGAGGTACCATATGTGGGTTTAATACAGTACGAGTGGAAGGGATTTGGTCTGCTAAATGTCCGTGGGTTAGGGGTGCAAATTACTTGCCTTGGGTGCTGACAACCCACACTAAGCCACTGGGGCTGCTATGAAGTCATTTCCAGGGCTGGTTTTTATGCCCAGTCCGGCCCTGCCCCCGGGGCCTACTGGACATTGCCAGGGAAACGTGGGAAAGTGAGAGTTCCCCTCATCGAAGTGTGATTGAACATGTGGCACAAATGCAAGATAGAATTGCCCAAGTGATGCTGATTGTGAAGGCACATTTAGCCCAAGCCCAGTTGGCTCAACAGAGGATTTACAATCGTGGGGCCCAGGTCCGTTCCTTTGCACCTGGTAATAGGGTGTTGGTGCTGGTCCCCACGGTCGAAAGTAAATTCCTAGCCAAATGACAGGGTCCCTATGAAGTGTTGGTGAAAATGGGGGTGGTGAATTATAAAATTAGCCAACCGGGAAGACGAAAACCTGAGTAGATATATCACGTGAACTTGTTGAAACCATGGAAGGATAGAGAGTCCTTGGTCGCTGAGACTACCCGATTTTCTGCTCCATTTAACCTGGCTGTCCCTGAAGTTGGGATAGCGGAGTCTCTGTCCAAAACTCAGCGACAGGAGGCTAAAGATCTTGTGCTCCGTAATAGGGAGGAGTTTTCAGATTTGCCAGGTTGGGTCTCCGGGGTTGAACATGACATTATCACCACACCAGGGGAGAAGGTCAAGTTGAAGCCTTATAGAATTCCTGAAGCCCGGCGAGAGGCAATTCGCCAGGAAGTAAAAAAAATGCTTGAGGTGATAGAAGAGTCAAATAGTGATTGGTCCAGTCCCATTGTCTTAGTGCCCAAACCATATGGAAGTTGGCGGTTTTGTAATGACTTTTTGCCGCCTGAATAAAATCACTAAGTTTGACACCTATCCTATGCCCCGCATAGATGAACTGATTGATCGCCTAGGCACTGCCCGGTACATGATGACGTTAGACCTGACCAAGGGTTATTGGCAAATTCCTCTCTCAGAGTCGGCCAGGGAAAAAACAGCATTTGTAACTCCAGACGGATCATTCCAATATTGGAGGATGCCTTTTGGGTTATAGAATGCTCCCGCCACATTTCAATGCACCATAGATAAGACCCTTCGGCCTCATCGAGCCTATGCTGCTGCATACCTCGATGACGTGGTCATCCACAGTGAGGATTGTGAATCACACTTGCCAAAAGTTCAGGCTGTGTTGGATTCCATCTGGAAAGCCGGCTTTACAGCCAATCCAAAAAAAATGTACCCTTGGGCTAGAAGAGGTGAAGTATCTGGGGTATACCATTGGAAGAGGTCTAATCAAGCCCCAAATAAACAAAGTTGAGGCTATTCAGGATTGGCCACGTCCCACCAACAAGAAACAAGTTTGTGCATTTTTGGGGATCGCGGGGTATTATCGCCACTTTATCCCCCATTTTGCATCACAGGCTGCTCCCCTGACCAATTTGACCAAAGGGAAGGAGTCTGTCATGACCAAATGGACTCCCGAAGCAGAAGCAGCTTTTCAGGCTTTAAAACAGGCCTTATGTAGTCAGCCAGTTTTAAAATCACCTGGTTTTTCACAGGACTTTGTGGTTCAGACAGATGAGTCAAATGTGGGGTTAGGAGCTGTACTGTCCCAGGTTATCAACGGGGAGGAACACCCTGTTATGTACCTTAGCCGAAAGTTGAAGGCCCATGAAGAGAATTATGCCACCATTGGGAAGGAGTGTTTGGCAGTGAAATGGGCTTTGGATTCTCTCTGGTACTACCTCCTGGGTAGACAGTTTGAACTGGTGACGGATCATGCACCATTGAAGTGGATGGCACAGAACAAGGAGACCAATAGGAGAATAAATAGGTGGTTCCTGGCCCTTCAGGAATTTAGTTTTGTGGTAACACATCTCCCCGGTGTTAAAATGGGGAATGCAGATGGGTTGTCCCGAGTGCATGCGTGCCTGGCAACCTGTGTCATAAAACCCTAGGGTTGAAACAAGAGGGGAGGTATGTGACAGGAAGTCAGGTAAATCTGTGGGTGTTGTCACAGACGGGAGATACATTTCTGCCTTGTTTAGACAATTCACCAATTACTATTAGGTGTCGGCTGCAGAAATAGCCAGAAAGGTTAAGGGTGTTGGAAAACTTTAGGTGTTCAGAATGATGCAATTAAGGCCTCTATAAGTCACCCAAAGGATGACTACTGATTGCTGCATCCTGAGGCCTTTGAGTTAAGGAGAGCAGTGGACTGAGAAATACTTCTAAAGGTGAGGTCGTATCAGTATTTCTGTGTGATAAATATCAAAGAGACTTTTTGTTTACTGCTGTATGACCAGCAGTGTCTGCCCAGCAGTAGGCTGTGCCAGACTCTATAGGCAGGTTCCTGTGTTGTGAATGTAGACGCCCCAAGTGGCAAGGGTTTATTTTATGTTTTGTTTTGTTTATGCTGTTTTGATGCCTGCATTTGTATCCAGCAATATGGAAGAATAATCCATATTCTTTGTTTTCAACCATCCTCAACTGCCTTTCTGTATAGTTCAGCGTGTAGTGAACCCATCCAGGGAGTCACACACACCCGCTACCGAGCAAATCCCTCACAGTATTCACAAAGCACTTGCGCCCTAAGTTACGGCGGCGTAGCGTAAATGGGCCAGCGTAAGCCCGCATAATTCAAAGTAGGCTTTGAGTGGGAGTGTAGTATGGTAATCAACCATGACCCCACGTAAAAAGTTTCTAACAAGTGGCGCATGTATCCCAGTGCGCATGCGCAAAATTATGCCACAAATACTCATTGGTTTCGACATGAACGTAACTTACGCAAAGCCCTATTCGCGAACGTTTTACACAAACGACATAAACTACGGAAAATTTGACGCTGTCCCGACGTCCATACTTAACATTGCGTACGCCTCCATATAGCAGGGGTAACTTTACGCTGGAAAAAGCCTTACGCAAACGACGTAAAAAAATGCGCTGGGCACAAGTACGTACGTGAAACAGCGTATCTAGCTCATTTGCATATTCGACGCGGAAAATATACGGAAGCGCCCCTATCGGCCAGCATAAATATGCAACCAAGATACGACGGCTTAAGAGAATTAGGATCGCCGTAAAGATGCAATGGCGGAGATTTGAAATTACGGTGGCGTATCTGGAGATACGCCGCTGTAAAAGTTTTGTGGATCTGGCCCATAGCGTCTACAAAATATGGGACAGATTTTTATTATTATTTTTTCTTTTACTAGTAATGGCAGTGATCTGCAATTTGGCTTCTCCCTCTGCTTTACTCTCTGCATTGTAACCAAGGGCACTTTTTGTTAGTGTTGAATAAAGTGGAGAGGGATTAGAACACTTGTCATGTTTTATTGCTGTCTGTGCCCCAATAGGGAGATTCCCCCATCTCTATTTGTTTTGTTTACTGTTATCATCAAAAGTAAAGCTGGATACACACTATACAATTTTCTTTAGATTATTTCCTTTAGATTTACCAAAACCAAAACCTAAACCCTTTCAATTTGTATGCTATTAGGCAAGCCCTTGCACTACAGTTGAAGGTAAATCTAAAGGAAATCAAACAAAAGTTGTATAGTGTGTAGCTTCAGAAAAATAAATATTTGGATTGACACCAGAACAGTAATAGAGGGGAAATCTTCCGATGGGGACACCCAGGGATTCCCTAATTTTGGAGGGATTTCTTCTCATTTCCTTATTTGGCAGTGCGACAGGAAATTAAGGCAAATCTCCCCAATGCTCACAGATGTTAAAAAAAGTTGTGAATGAGTTGAATCTGTGTCAAATTAATTTTTACAGTGAATTTAGAATTTTAGTGTGTGTTTTTATACAATTGCTCCATTGATAGCTTGCAATGGGCTGAGAGGTAGCTTGCAATTGGAGCTGGATAATCCAGATGCACATGAACTGTGGAGTGGTTAGAATTTGGTATTATACTCAGGGTTGGTGTCAATTGAGTTCCCAAGTTAAAACTGCTTGCTCAGCCTCTCACAATCTATAGGCTTTGTGAGGGACTGAGCCCCAAAAAGATATGGAATTTTTTGTATTGAAACTGGTATCCCCATTAAACTGACGCAATGGGTTTACCTTGACATTGGTCGTCTTTCGTCAGTAAATTGAGATGAAACTAATAAAATGCAATCATAATTTATTAAGAATCATGGATGAGATGCACTAGGATATTATGATTTTAGATGTTGTAATAACCACACTCATACAAAGGTGAGATCTTGGGCATACTGAATTCATTATGTTGGAGTCATTATTGTGGAATCACTAACATGAATACAATGCCTGACACAACAAAGGGAATTTTAGGAATTTGGATTAAACAGTATTCCACTTTAAATTAATTTTAAAAAACTGTGTGATAACGTATTCTGTTAACTTCACTGATGTCATTGTCTACAGGAATGTCATTCTCTCTGAGGTAGTAAAGTCATGCCAAATACATCGGTGCCGAAATGCCTCTGTATGGAAACCCCAGTGTGTGAAAAGGGGGTGGAGATTTCATTGTTCTTTGATTGATGGAAGCTGTAAACTGTATATAACCAGCTGAGTGTTTCAATAAAGTTGAGTTCTGGTTGAACATTCATACAACTCGTTTGGTGTGTGTTCTTCATGGATCCAATCGGCACATAGCTGTAGGTTGGATCCTGGAATCTTGGATGACTGGACCATCAGATGTGCAAGCTGCAATCTGATCCGATAGAAGCAGAGGAGTGTCGGGAGAGCAGGACCTGGGCGAGAAAGGGTCTCGTCACATTGGTTGGCAGCGGTGGGATTTGCTCTCCAGTTACTGGGACAACTCCAAACCACCACCATGAATGACCAGCTATGCAGCCTGCAGGAGAACCATGCTAAAAGATTTGCTTGAAGAGCCGTGGAGGGACTGGTGGGAAGAACAAGGCCACCCTGATCATTACGCTAGCTGAGATGGATCAGAGGGATGGTGATGCAGGACCCCGGTCAGTTGAAGGCTTGTTCCAGCAGCGAGTTCAACAGCGGTTGGCATTATATGGTGCTAACCCATCAGAGACCGCCAGACATGAGGCCATTAGAGACATCCAGCTGCAGGATGAGTGACAACAGAAAGAACTAAAGCGCCAAGAGAGAGAACGAGAGCGGCAACAGAGAGAAGGAGAGCGACAACCTGAGCTGGAATTTGCCTACAAACAGCTGCTAGACTCCGCTCAGCAGCAGGATGGGGCTCCCTTTACCTGGGTCTATGAGGAAATATCAGCTGACAGTGCTGAAATCCTGGCTGAAGAATTGGCAATGTGGCAGGGTAACAGTGTGCTTTGCCAACCTGCCCCTGCAGCTGACAGTGCTGAAATCCTGGCTGAAGAATCGGCAATGTGGCAGGGTAACAGTGTGCTTTGCCAACCTGCCCCTGCAGCTGACAGTGCTGAAATCCTGGCTGAAGAATCGGCAATGTGGCAGGGTAACAGTGTGCTTTGCCAACCTGCCCCTGCAGCTATGGACCCGGAGGTCTTATGGCAGATGCAGCAAGTGCTGACTGACCTTGATGATCCTGTTTCTGCATGGGATAATCTTGAATGGAGGAATGTGCCTGTCCAGCAGTATGCCAGTGAATTGGCAGTGGAAAATCTGGAGATTGCCATTCCCAAAGCTGACGCAATGGGTTTACCTTGACATTGGTCATCTTTCGTCAGTATATTGAGATGAAACTAATAAAATGCAATCATAATTTATTAAGAATCATGGATGAGATGCAATAGGATATTATGATTTTAGATGTTGTAATAACCACACTAATACAAAGGTGAGATCTTGGGCATACTGAATTCATTATGTTGGAGTCATTAATGTGGAATCACTAACATGAATACAATGCCTGACACAACAAAGGGAATTTTAGGAATTGGGATTAAACAGTATTCCACTTTAAATTAATTTAAAAAAAAACATATTTAAATTAATTTCTCAGCATATCACTTTATATTTAAGCTTGAAAACACACTGCAAAAGGAAACAAAATGCTAAAACGTAGTCATAATTGGATTTCCAAATGTAAATTATATACTGCTATACGCTGTTATCTTCCTCCGTTATATATTTTTGTTCCAGCTATGCTAGACTTTAATTATCTGCTTTTGTCTGCACACAAGCTTTCACCTTAAAATGCAAGTCAATTTTAATTTAGTTCAGTCTGCTTTAATTACACATAATTGATTGCAGTTTAAAAAAATTCTACCTCAGTCTTTTCATCTGTTTCTTTAGTTGGGTTTTATTGCCCTTATCCCATATACCCCACTTTATGTTAGCTACAGAAAGCATGAAAAAAAATTAAAATCCAGCATTAACCCACAACAAAGCAATTGCTTGAAAAACAACTTTCTTTAAAATCAGATTTGATTGTATGACAGTTGGGTACAATACATTTAGATTCTTAATAAAAACCTGTTCTGCTATTGGTTCTCTTGTACTTCTGTCATCCAATATGCTTTCCTTTAATATGCAGATCCACAGATATTTAATCACACTGGCTTAACCACTTAAGGACCGCCTCCTGCACATATACGTTGGCAGAATGGCACGGCTGGGCACAAGCACGTACAGGTACGTCCTCTTTAATTGCCCAGCCGTGGGTCGCGCCCGCGATCAGGGCCGAAGCTCCAAGACCGCGGCTGCAGGACCCGCGGACCCGATCGCCTATGGAGTCCCGCGATCGGTCCCCGGAGCAGAAGAACGGGGAAAGCTGTGTGTATACACAGCTTCCCCGTTCTTCACTGTGGCGCTGTCATTGATTGTGTGTTCCCTTATATAGGGAACCACAATCAATGACGTCACACCTACAGCCACACCCCCCTACTGTTAGAAACAGAGATGAGGTCACACTTAACCCATTCAGCGCCCCCTACCAAACTGCAATTTTCACTTTCACAGTAAACAATGCATTTTTAATGCATTTTTTGCTGTGAAAACGACAATGGTCCCAAAAGTGTCAAAATTGTCAGAAGTGTCCACCATAATGTCGCAGTCACGAAAAAAAATCGCTGATCGCCACCATTAGTAGTAAAAAAAATTTTTTTTAGAAAAATGCAATAAAACTATCCCCTATTTTGTAAACACTATAAGTTTTGCGCCAACCAACCGATAAACGCTTATTGCGATTTTTTTTACAAAAATAGGTAGAAGAATACGTATCGGCCTAAACTGAGGAAACACTTTTCTTATATATATATATATATATATATATATATATATATATATTTTGGGGGATATTTATTATAGCCAAAAGTAAAAAATATTGAATTTTTTTCAAAATTGTCGCTCTATTTTTGTTTATAGCGCAAAAAATTAAAACCGCAGAGGTGATCAAATACCACCAAAATAAAGCTCTATTTGTGGGAAAAAAAAGGATGCCAATTTTGTTTGGGAGCCACGTCGCACCATCGCGCAATTGTCAGTTAAAGCGACGCAGTGCCGAATCGCAAAAACTGTCTGGGTCCTTTAGCTGCCTAAAGGTCCGGATCTTAAGTGGTTAGTAAAGGGGTTGTTTTATTAAACATTACAAAACAGTGGACAAGAAAACAAGTGTTTCACCTTAAAACAATAATAGCTCAGCACATTTGCTGGCATTCCAATGGCCCACAATGACTGTCATTGTCATGGACTGTGAAATCATACTTCATGTATTACATAAGATTAGACATTATGGATAGGACATATTGCAGGATGCCTTTGGACATTATGAGGTGTCTGTCTAGATGGGGATTGAACTAAATCAGACTATTGAGGACTATTGAAAGGCTAAGTGGCTTGTGAAAGACATTCATTGTCCAGTGTGTAGAGGTGTTAATTCAGTCGGCTCTTTGACCTTTCTATTGTGTGATAACTAGGGTTGTCCAGATACCGATACTAGTATCGGTATCGGGACCGATACCGAGTATTTGCGGGAGTACTTGTACTCGCGTAAATGCTCCCGATACCTAAATAGAATACTTTTTTTGTATTATCAACATGTTCTGTGAAAATTCTTTGAGTTTTTTACTACTGCGTGACAAGAAAATAAAAAATGTTTATTCATTTTTACTCATTTTTATTCTTTAATAATGTCTTGAGTTAGAGTTCTTCATAATTCTAAAGAAAATATCCTTAGTCTGTATTGTGGTTTGAAAACTGTCACATGACATTTAAAAAAAAGTATCGGTATTCGGTATCGGCAAGTACATGAAAAAAAGTATCGGTACTTGTACTCGGTCCTAAAAAAGTGGTATCGGGACAACCCTAGTGATAACACTGTTTTGAGATTAGCATGTCATTATCTAAAAAAGTGTGATCTCTCAGATGTAGTAATGACCTCCTCTCTATGCGGAGACAAGCTGGCTAGAAAACGTATTCTGTTAACTTCACTGATGTCATTGTCTACAGGAATGTCATTCTCTCTGAGGTAGTAAAGTCATGCTAAATCCATCGGAATGGAGATTTCATTGTTCTTTGATTGATGGAAGCTGTAACCTGTATATAACCAGCTGAGTGTTTCAATAAAGTTGAGTTCTGGTTGAACATTCATACAACTCGTTTGGTGTGTGTTCTTCATGGATCCAATCGCCACATAGCTGTAGGTTGGATCCTGGAATCTTGGATGACTGGACCATCAGATGTGCAAGCTGCAATCTGATCTGATAGAAGCAGAGGAGTGTCGGGAGAGCAGGACCTGGGCAAGAAAGGGTCTCGTCACAGTCATGTACCTTGTTATAGACCCCCTTCTTACTGAACACATCAATAAACTCGTGGTATGGTTCTGGGACAGACTGAAACAGGCTGGGGTTTGAGTTCACACACAGCAGGGTAGAAGGCAGATTGGAAGGTCTGGGTAGGCAGTGCTCCAGACAGTAGTGGGAAGAAAACGATACCTCCCCAGATATCCAGTTGACCTGGGGATTGTAAGCCCAGAGCCAGGTATGTCCAGGATCACTGGAAACAGGGGAGAGGAGATGACATCCAGGATTAACAGTTCTTTATGGTTGGAAGTGTTGGTAGCAGGCAGAGGAAGGGTCTCCCGGGTCACTTGTCCCGACCTAATATGGGAGCCATCGGCCAGGAAGACAGAGAGTCTAAAATCTTTCTCTCGTAGAGGAATGTTATGCAGGTCAGCAAAGGTGACATCAATGAAACAACTGCATGCGCCAGAGTCAATGATGGCGCTGACCGGGACCGTCCTTCCCTGGATCTGCAATGAGAGAGAGAGGGCAAGGTGGGTTGTGTTGGCTGAGAGAGTGGAGACATTGATAGGCACAGAAGAATGGCACTTAGGCCTCGTACACACGAGGGGATATGTCCGCTGAAAACGGTCCGATGGACCGTTTCAGCAGACATCTCCGCTCGTGTGTATGGGCTAGCGGACAGATTTCTCCACCCGACAGATTTCAAAGCATGCTTTGAAATCTATCCGGTGGGAATCTGTCCGCCCGACATGTCTGCTGGTTAGTACACTTACCAGCAGACATGTCGTCCCCCACCGCCGCCGCGCCGCCGCCGAATGGATTCGGCGCATGCGCGGAAGTGTTTAACTTCCTGGTGCGGTGACGTGGCGGTGACGTGGCGGCGTCAACGTCACCGCCGCGTCACCACCACGTCACCGCGCCGTCCGGCGGCGGGGAATTTGACCCGATGGTGTGTACACGCCATCGGATCAAACTCCCGATCGGACATATCCGATGGAAATGGTCCGCGGACCGTTTTCATCGGATATGTCCGATAGTGTGTACGAGGCCTTATGCATCTTGACGGGGCAGTTGCGTATATAATGGCCGGCTTTACCACAATACAGGCACAGGTTCAGCTGGCGGCTACGCACCCGTTCTTCAGGGGGCAAGGTAGGTCGCATGACGCCAAGTTGCATAGGCTCGGAAGTGTCCGGGGAAGTGCCAGCAGAGCTTGGACAGGCAGGTGGTTGGTAGCGGGAGACGGGCATGAGAGCTTTACTGGTAACCCACACTGGGCGACTCTGATGGGAAGAATGTTCCGCCCGTCGTTCCCGTAGCTGGCGGTCGATCTGTATTGTCTTGGAGATTATCTCTTCTAGGGTATCGGGTACGCCGATTCGGGCCAGCTCGTCCCTCAGGGATTCCGAGAGGCCTAAACGGAATTGATGCCGCAGAGCTGCGTTGTTCCACTAAGTGTCCGCACTCCATCGTCGAAAGTCTGTTACATAGTCCTCGGCCGCTCTGCGGCCTTGCTGGAGTGCAAGCAGAGCAGACTCAGCGGTGGCAGTTCTTTGGGGATCATCGTAAAGTTGCGCCATTATCTCGAAGAAAGCCGGTAAAGTCGCTGTTTGGCGCCATTCTCCTCCGACAACCGGTGAGCCCAAGTTTGGGGTTCCCCTTGGAGTAGGGAAACTATGAATCCCACTTTTGTGGCCTCCAATGAAAAAGTACGGGGTTGCAGGGTGAAGTACATCTGACAGGCGTTGTGGAAGTCCCGGAACTTGGTTCGGTCCCCGTTGAATCGCTCTGGCATGGGTACCCTCAGTTTCGGGTGGCAGCATCACCACCGATAGAGCTGAGGCAGTTGATGAGGATCTGGCAGTGGATGCTGGAACAGCGTCTCTGGAAACGGATAAGTTCTAGACTTGGCCCTCCAGTCTCACATAGCCGTCCTGCAGGTTCTTCACCGCTTGAGTGAGAGCTGCCAGGTGTTCACAGATCTCCTCCATGGCCGGGGCAACTGCTGCAGACTCTGTCATGGCTGTCTGATACTGTTAAGTACCACGTACCTGGTAGCCAGGGTCTAGTCGCAGGAGAAGGCCTCTCTTACAGCCCTGGCTCACGGGCCGCTGGGATGGGAACGACTTACGTAAACGACGTAAGAAATTCAAAACTCGACGCAGGAACGACAGCCGAACGCAAAAGACGTAAAAAAAAAGCGACGGCCGGGTGTTTATTTCTGAATCGGCGGTTCTCCTCATTTACATATTCGTCGGGTATACAAACGGAAGTGCCACCTAGCGGCCAGCAGGAGATTGCAGCCTAAGATCCGACGGTGTAAGTCACTTACACCTGTCGGATCTAAGGGAGATCTATGCGGAACCTGATTCGACAAATCAGCCGCATAGATCCAACCGTCGGATCTCAGAGATACGACGGCGTATCAGTAGATACGCCGTCGTATCCCTATATGAATCTACCCCATTCATTTTAAATTCCTCTATAGGATTTACTATACACCTGCTAGGCTGGCGTCTATATATCCGGCAGTGCAGGCAGAGTGCTGGAGATGCACATTTGCTCCAGCGGCTGCGGAACATGTCTTTTGGAGCTGCCCTCTGATCTCCATATTTTGGACAGAGGTATATCTAAAATTTGGATGACTGCTGTTCCGGTGACGGGTCGGGTGTGCCTCTTGGGGCTGGTCGAGGATGTGATCCTGTCTAGGGCGCACAGGACTCTACTTAACATACTTATATTCTATGCAAGAAAGGCCAGATTATTAAGGTGGTGCAGACAGGGGGCCCCTACATTGGGTTTCTGGAAGGGCCTAGTTAATTCTATGATGCCATATTACAAGTCTTATTACTTATCGAGAGGGTGTGGAGGGAAGTTTGATAAAGTGTGGTGGGAATGGTATAACTCGGATTTGACTTTGGGTTGATGTCTTTAATTGGGGACTGGCTGACTGTGGGGTGATGGTATGTACTTTGCTTTATGTTGTGTAGATGGGTTAGAGGTCCTACTGCGGAATCCGAGCAGGTGGGGGATGTGGGGTGCATATGTTTCTGGATATTGCTGAGGAGGGAGTGCTGAGCGGGGTGGGGGGAGGGGGGTTGTGTTCTTGTTTTGCTATATTGTTAGTCAGCCACTGTCTCTGTTAGATAAAAGGTCATTGTTTGTACCTGTGTAATGGGCCATGTTGGCCCTTTTTCGGCTCAGTAAATACTGGCCAGCTGTTGTTTTCTTTTCTATGTCTCTTTTATAACTAATAAAAATAATTTTCAAAAAATTGCTGAACTCTGGGTTGCTCCTACCCTCACTTTCCTCTAACTATTTACTGCCTATTTACTTCGGGTGTCCTCATCACTGCCTGTGTAATGTGGACACTTTCTATTGCTTGTCTAGCATTGGGAACCTCTCTGCATTTTGCAAAATGGCAATAATATCAGCACTAAGAAAATATTGGAGAACAGCCAGCACAAACACATCTGCATCACTAGATTACTGGTCCCCCATACCCATCCCTCACCAGTGGAGTATAAAATGTTCCACAAAATAAAAACAATTGTAAATAAAAACAAAAATAACAGCAATATAACCTTTATAAATATCCTAAATGTATGCAGCTACCCCCTGTGCAAAAAAGCATAAAGTGCATGAACTATTGTGCAAATTAATGAAAACTTATACCCAGTAATAATATGCAAAAGTAAATACAGTAACTTCCTAAATATGTAACAATTAAGTGGAATAGGGCATTACACCAACCTTCAAAAACTTGTGCAAAATGTCAAACAAATGTTTTTGTGCAATTCTCCAAACGTGAAGAATATTTATCACTTTAATATTAAGTTCAGCAAAATCCACCACTTGTGGTGTATTATAAATCACTTCTATTCCATTGTGATTTCTACACAATCCAATCACTCCCCTTGTGATAACGCACTCCCCCTCCGGCACTGATCACTAGGGATGAGCTTCGAGTTCAAGTCGAACATGAGCTCGACTTGAACATTGGCTGTTTGCCAGTACAGCGAAAAGCAAACAATTTGGGTTGTTCGAGGCAAATTCGAAAAGCCTCAGAGAATTCTCTATGGGAGAATTCTAAAGCGCTAATTTTAAAGGTTAATTTTAAGTTATTATCCTAAAAAGTTTTTGGGGACTCGGATCCTGCCCCAGGGGACATGTATCAATGCAAAATTTTTTTAAAAACTGTTGTTTTTTCGGGAGCAGTGATTTTAATAATGCTTAAAGTGAAACAATAAAAGTGAAATATTATATGAAAAAAAGACTGCGCTAAACAAATAGGAAAAAATAAATCGATAAAGATCACAGGCATCAATTAAAATGCGATAAACACAAATAACATGATACAAAAAAATAAAACTGCGCCAATGGAACAAACCAGCAACAAGGTGCCAGTGCTTATTGCAAATAAACAAGGTCTCTGAGCCCCCAAGAATAGTAGCATAATGGGGGTATAAATAATTAGGAAAAGTCCCAAGTAGTAAGTAAGGGATCGAAGCAGACCCCACAAACAGGATGTATCAGCAGCACCGTGAGAATGACTTCTTGTGAGGAAATTAGCACCTAATGGAAAGCCGCTTACCACAACCATGAGGTTTAAAGGCTTAAAGGAAACTCCATCCATGGGCTGGGGCACCGGACCAACAGGAACTTCAAAGGACAGATATGTAGGGTATAATCACTTCCTCATAAATGAACAGGTCCTCGTTTAATGGATGTAAAAGAAAACGGACCATAGTGTGATTCTGTATTTTTTTTATTAAAAAGCATGTATTAAAAAGCATGTATACAAATGCCGGCCGGCACTACTGGAGCCCTTTCTTCCATATGTTCAGTGCGGTGATGTCAGTGTGCGCCGTCTCAGACGCGTTTCGTCATCAACAGACGTAATCAATGGGCTATTGTTGCTGGTTTGTTCCATTGGCGCAATTTTATTTTTTTGTATTATGAAAAGTGAAGTATTCCTTTTAAATTTCGTACGTGGGGGTGTCTAAAGTATGCATGTAAAAAAAATTTAAAACTAAAACTTGTCGGGTCCTGGCATTGAAAACAATGGCAGGGGTTCCCCTTAATATTCATTCCAGACCCAAAGGGGGGACCTCTGTCACTTTTCTCTGTGTTGCCGGGACCGACAGTTCATGAATAGCCGCTAGTAGTTTTAAATGACTTTTTTTCCTTCAGAAATGACACTTTGTGCAGGGACAATTCTAAGCACGGGAAACATGTGCTACTTTACATGCATACTTTAGACACCCATCAGGTACGAAATTTAAAGGAATATTTCACTTTTTTGTTTTACTTTAAGCATTATTAAAATCACTGCTCCCGAAAAAAATTCAGTTTTTAAAACTTTTTTTGCATTGATACATGTCCCCTGGGGCAGGGCCCAGGTCCCCAAACACTTTTTATGACAATAACTTGCATATTAACCTTTAAAATTAGCACTTTTGATTTTTCATGTTCGTGTCCCATAGTGTTTTGCCTGTTCGCATGTTCTGCTGTGAACCGAACTGGGGGGTGTTCGGCTCATCCCTACTGATCACTTAAACAAATTAGATGGTCAAATAGAGCGTGTTGAAAAGGAACATACAATCCAAAAAGGTAGCTGTCAGTTTTCAAAGACTCTCCATATACAACTCCATCCATAAGTCATTGAAAGAGAAGATGCAGACATCATTGTGCAACATATTATTTAGTTTATTACCTACTTCAATACCAGGCACTTTTACCCCTCTCTGCCCAGGCCAATTTTCATCTTTCAGCACTGTCGCACTTTGAATGACAATTGCGCGGTCATGCAACACTGTACCCAAACAACATTTTTATTGTTTTGTTCACACAATAAGAGCTATATTTTGGTGGTATTTAATCACCACTGTTTTTTTTTGCTAAATAAAAACGTGTTTTTTGATGTTTCTGTTATAGGAATTCTGCAAATAAACAATTGCTCTTCCTAAATATAGGCCAGAATGTATTCTACTATATTTCTTTGGTGAAAGTAACCCAAATCAGTGTATATTATTTAGTCTGTAGGAAAGTTATAGAGTCCACCATAGGGACCATATACCATAGGCTATATATTTGAAAATCTATCAATACTGATGTACTGATGACCTCATGATCTAATTTCTTGAGGCCCCAAAAAAATGTCAATACAGTAGAAATATCCACAAAATGACCCCTTTTTGGAAAGTAAACAGTCCAAGGTATAGCATCATGATATAGCTGGTGTGGAGTGATCAGGGACACTGACTGGTGGCCGTATTTATATCTTTATTTTTATTTTTTACAATTTTTTTGCACACTTAGTAACATTGTACTATTCTGGGGAAGTGATCAGAATGTTTTTTTACACACTATGAGTGGTTATAACAGTGGATTTTATTGCTATAAGAAAGCATTTTACTGAACTAATTTGATTCATTCAGTTTGCTTTGTTGTGATTAGCTGTGATTGGCCACAGCTGATCACATGGATGGACTGTTGTCTTTATTCAACCTTACAAACTATGTAACATTGTACACTAAGGCAGTGATTGGTCCTGTCTGTACCATGTGATCACTGTGACCAATCACAGCTAACAACACAATTGTAACAATGAATGGCATGAAAGAAAGCAATTAATTGTTTACAACTGGCATGTGATATGCTATGATTGGTAACAGCAATCACATAGTGCTGACAGCGGGCCTGTACACTGATCAGTCATCGGCTGTGTCCTGGCCGTGGCCTGATCTGGGACCATGTCATATTGAAAGCGAATTACTAAAGACTCATTAATTAATTAATAGATTTCCTGACACAATTTCTCAGGGTTAGCCATTTCTACCGGTCTGATTCCAAATTACTATGAGAGAATGCAAAATCAGAGACAAACAGAATTTACATGCTCACCTCTCTCAGCTTCAATCCCAACAGGAAGAGCAAGCCTGCTGGCTCTTTATTAAAACCACAGAATCACAAAACATGCACACCCACTCTACCCTCTTATTTCACACCCCCTGTATTCGACATGGAATTCTCATTGGCCAGTTCATACAGGCAGAAGAAAAAGTCAATTGTCAGCTCCTACGATCAGTCCCTTCAAAAGTCTCACAAGGCAAAGATTTCCTTCAACGATGGGGGATGGTTTCACTTCCTCTTGCAAAGTCCACACAAAAACCTCCGAGTGAAGGGGAGGGGGAGGCCGAACACACTTCTAACACAATGGAGCCTGAACATAACATCGGCTTCTTCATATTTTCAATGCTGGGTTCATACTTTTATAACATTATCTGTTTCTTTATGTAAGGATAATAAACAGTGTTGCAATATATATCCATACATACATAATAACTCCATAGATCAAGCAATAAAAGGGAAACAAACGATAAACAGTATAAGGGATATGGGAAAGAGAAAACATTTCTGTGATTCTAATAAATGAATAGTCTAAAATAAAATAGGGATTTTAGATAATCCACCACAATCCCCCCTCAAAATCACTATTTTTGTCAGTGCTGTCCCTACATCCTCTTTGTCCCTATGTTTGGCCTCCCTACTGTCAACTCTTTTATGTTTCGCATAGCGTCCAGACAGGGCTATTCCGTAGTCCTTCAACGAAACTTCAGGAGGCACTCAAACACTATTCTTTCCCTCACTTGTAAATGTGGTATGTGGTTTTCTTAACAGGTAAGGACGGTAATGGAGGACACGGTCAATACAACAAAACATTTTCATAACCCATATAAGCAGAAACAAAAATTGCTATACCTGAGTACAAATGTGTTATCACCCAAAATACTGTCCCCAGGGGACATTCTAAATGCACCCCCCTTCATCATTAGGGCCATCCATCTACATTCCCATCACTAACTTAAATTTCATAAAAGCATCCGTTTCACCAAATTCCTGTATTCTCCCTTCATAAGCATTTTAATTTTGCAGAAGAACATTAATTTTATATTGGGCTCTGTCCTAAATGTTTTATTTCCTAAAGGAACTTAGTTATTACATTACACTAGTTTTCAGAACTGATCATACAGCATGAATATTCTTGTCGCATGACTGTTTAAACAAACATAGAAGCCTTCAGCATAAACGAACATTCAGAAGTTTCATTGTTCCCTTACATGGATCCAAATATAAGGGCCCAATATTCACTCCATTAATACATTCGTCAATCTGAAGCCTGGAAAGCTGGCTGTATCATCTGTTCATATGGTATCTTTAATTTTCACTATTTTATCTGACTTTTCTTAAGCTATGCAGATTAACACCATATTTAATTTTCTTTATAATGACACCCTTAAAGTAAGATATTCTTCTAAACAAATGGTGCAAAAACCCACATTTTAGTAGAGCAAGAGAAAGTAAGAGAGAGAAAGAAAGAGAGAGAGAGAAAAAGAGAAAAAGAGTAAGAGAGAGAAAATGAGAGAGAGAGAGAGAGAGAAAAAGAGAGAGAAAATGGAGAGAAAGAGAGAAAAAGAAAGGGAGGAAGAGAGAGAGGGAGAGAAAGAGAAATAGAAAGAGAGAGAGAAAAAAAAGAAAAAGAGAAAAATGTATATATCTGGCAAAAACAAGTTTAATAATAAGGGCTTTCTTTCAGATCTCCAAATGATTGTGTACTAATTACCTTTATTAAAAGAAAGATTTACCCTATATATAAAAAAAACTTTAAAAGTCTACTTAACATAAACTCAGACATTTTTGCCTTCCAAAATCTCAATGAACTAATTTCTCAATGAGTCATTTAAAACCCATCAGTATAAAGTCACATGGTTTCTGTCAGGCTGCGTAACCTAATCTCTAGCAGCTAAGAGACCTTCACCGGGAAACATCTGCTTAAACATCTGTTCCCCACTACTTCGAGAGATTGTACACAATCTATAAGGAAGATACACCATATACAATACAATCGAATGGTATCGTTTTTCAAATTTTTAACCCTTTTTCAATTTTTTTTAAACATATTTGGTTTGTACATATGCCAAAAATCATTATATTATAATATGACACTTCTTGACTAAAGCATCCACAACAGATCGTTTAGAAGAGAAATTCGTGAAATTCACAGACTAGCTCCAGCCTAATGAACTGTGAAGTGGCCATTTTCACGAGAAACTCCTCCTTTCAACCAGCATCTCCACTCTGTCAGCAACGTCACATTATAAAAACTTTCAACACTCGTTTTTATCTAATTTTTATTTTTACTATTTTTATAATTTTTTTAGAATCTGTTGTAAACATTGCTTGCAACCAGATCTGTAGGATTTTCTGTTTAAATACCAAATACCATGCTGTTTACCATCATTTCAGTTTTTACACAATTCTTTACACAACCTTAATCAATAATTTTCTCTTAAACCTTTGTTCTGATCC
Source organism: Rana kukunoris (assembly GCA_029574335.1). NCBI lineage: Eukaryota > Metazoa > Chordata > Amphibia > Anura > Ranidae > Rana > Rana kukunoris. The sequence continues at coordinate 72,227,362 of CM056060.1, forward strand.
CATGTTTGTGCTTTGACATATCATATCCTGACACATTTTCAGTTGTTCAGGCTAGATATTCATAAACATTTACAGACAATATTAAACTCAATTTTCTCATTATAGAACTTCTTTACACTCTGACATTAATTAACTAATTATCCTATGAGATATATCACAGTGATTATGGGACTCAAGACCTGTAATTACTTCATCTCTTGATTTAAACTTCTGGGGCCCCTCTATATATCAGGGCATATAATACACATATATCAGCTATATTCCAACCCACAAATTCTCAGTAGTCACAATCACATGTATTTGAAAAAGATATATAGTTTCATTCAGACGTGGGTGGCACAGTCCATCATTTCTCATCTCCAGAGAATATTTTTGCCAAGGAACCTTTTAATCATCACCCTGGGGATATCGATAATTATCGGTACCTACATCGAAAAATGCAAGAAGAACTCGTACACAAATATTAGTTAATTATTTTTCAAAAGCGGTCACTTAATTTTCAAAGTATCAGACTGTAATTGCAACTGTCATCGCCCATAACAACCTAATTTAGAGACTGCCTTCAAACAAGACGTCAAAAGGGGATAATAAATGGTCTTGGGGAATACTATGCCCACTAACAATGAGTGTGATATGGTATGTGGAATAAAACCGTTTGAACATGATATGTAAAACCGTTCTGATGCGATACCCAGGGGCCTTAATCCTTCATTTGTGACTGTGAGCACAAGGACTGTAGCAATGAACACAAGGACTTATTCACCCTTATTCTACCATCTCGGCCACCCACCAGGCGAGGCCTGTGGCCCTGTATCAATTCTCTTTTTTCCGTGCTTGTCCACGAAATGGCATATACCCCCCCTGGACAAGCGAAAGAAGAGAAGGTGGGCCGCAGAGCACAGAAGCCAGTATGGCAGCGGGCAGGAGAGCATCCGGGCGGGCCCATGCTTGCTCCAGCCAGGTAGCTGGTGACACCAACTGCGTTCAGGGATAGGGGCAGGACGGGGCAAGGCCTTGAGCCGGGAAGAGCATCTGGGCATCGGTCAGCAAAGATTTGGGCAGAACAGGAGGGGAAGGAAGGGACAAGAATCATAGGAACAGGCCTGGGCATCACATGACAACAGCTAAACTGGCAAAAAGCCCTGTATGTACCAGAGCATAAGTCATATTACCATCAGAGGCAGTGAGAAATATAGACAGGTCCCCACAGCGTCAGTTGCTATAACCGTGTAACATGTTGCAATACAGCAGCCTGTCTTTAAAAGGAAAAAAACGGTGTCTTTAGGGGTTTTTTTTCCAGGAGGAGGAGGGTGTAGAGGGGGGAGGTCCTGCAACCTTTACCTGCAAAATAAAGACTTAACAATTGCTTAGTATGTGCATCAAAGGTCGCTTCCATATGTATCAAACCTCTGGAGAAATATCCTATTATGTTCTGATTACTATTTTTAAATTGCTACAAAGTAACTGAAATCGAATTCTCTGATAAATCAGTGTACAATCTAACAGACATACACGGACCAACTTCAATTGTACTCAATGAATGAGCATTCTGCACATCCCATTCCAACATTTCAAAGGCATCTGTCAGGGGTTGACCCCAGTTATCAAACACACCATCTTATTGTCTCAACAAATCAAATAATGGTTTGACCTTATCATAAAAATTATGTAATGCCTTGTAAGATGTTGGAACTGGAAAAGCAGAAACGTCCCTAATTTTTCCTGTGTGTCATCTACCAAAAAAAAACTTTTCAGCCTGAAGACAGAAACAAATAATAGATGCAGTCTTGACAAAAAAAAGTATATTAGGCACACATTAGTCCTATGCCTAAAAGTAGTATGGCTGTGCTAGCTCGTCCTAGAACCTGTCATGTCCCGGGGTGTATTCGAACCTGGGTCTTCCTGGTCTCTTAAACCATAGCCTTACCTGCTGTGCCACAGAAGAGATCTAGACCTTGGGAATATCCTTATTGTGTTCAACAATACCTCTGACTCACTAGCTCCACCTGCTGCAAGCTGTGGACAATTCTCATTCTGGACAGCCTTTAAATAGGAAGTGAGGTCATCACTCAGCGCCCGTTTATTTTGGATTACTTCCTGGGTGTTTTGTCTTCAGTGATCTTCCCTGTATTGAACTCCTGCCTGATATCCCGACTATTCTACAGCCTGCTGATTTTGTACCTTACCGCCAGATCGTGTATGACCTTTGCCTGCCTGACCCTTCTCCGGAATCCGTTTGTGAACTATTTGCCTGATCCGTTGCCGACCGTATCTGCCTGACGACGCTTTGCCTGGACCTCCAGCATACTTGTTCCACTTCGGACACTACCTTTTACAGGTACCTTACAGAACCTTACAGACAGACAGAGAAACCTGAGCTGAGCTAGGCAATAGGGTTTGTTTACTTTGCTCTGTTTTTTTTTGTATAACAGCTAACATGAGATGAATAAGACATTGGAAGGGTTAAGAATGTCGTGTGTGGGGGGGGGGGGGTTGGAAGCTATCAGCACAAAAGCACAACATTCTTTGAAAAGGAAAAAAAAGTTCTTGAGCAGGAAACAGAGGAATTTCACTGATAGACTCTGGGCTTCAAAGCAAGGGAAGGTGAGAAAGACAGTATAAAGAGTTAAGTATGCTCTGCTGGAGAGGGGGGTGAACAAAAGAGAAACACTGTCCAGCAGAGAAAAGAATGTTAAAGAAGGGGGGGAGAGGGTGGGAGGGAAACCCCTGAGCCTGTTCAAAGCACAAGGTAAGGAAAGCAGGCTGTAGTGTGTGCAGCGTACATCTTCCAGAACAAAAATGCATGTAAAAAAATGCACAGCACTTTATAATACGGACAAACAAAACAAAACACAACACAGAATACGACTGTTTCAGCTCTCTGTCAATAACCCCTAACCCCAAAAACATATAACTAACAAAAAAAACATACATTGTCTCCCAACCAGTCTTGTGCTGAAAGATCGGAGTTGGCACCTGCAGCCGATGTCCATCAGTCTTTCACCTCACCCCCTTGCAAATCAGTCAAGCAGTCTGAGCCCCAAATCATGCAGCAGTCTCTTCTGCTTTTTGATGACTCTGTTAGCATGTGTTCCCAGGGCCATCCACCTAGCCCTGCCCCAGACATGGAAGAGATTCTGTGAGTCAGAGTGCACTGATGCCCAACCACTTATGTTTCAAGTACATGGGGGGACCATCACAGCACGTCTCGAATGATGAAGAAACACAGTTGCCAACTGCTGCTGCTTTCGCAATTGTGCAGACTGACAAGGAGGGCGGTGGTGAAGACTGGGTGGAAGATGCTGTGGAGGACGATGAGGTCCTTGACCCCACATGGAATCAACATAATGTAGGTGACCTGTGTAGTTCAGAGGAAGAGGCGGTGGTCGCACAGAGCCACCAGCACAGCAGAAGAGGGAGCACGGTGCAAAAGCGGAGCGTCCGTCCCCTAGACAGTACGCCTGCTACTGCCCAACGCAGCAAGGGACCAAGCACACCAAAGCTCCAAGGAGTTCCCTAGCGTGGCAGTTCTTCACACAATGTGCTGATGACAAGACACGAGTGGTTTGCACGATGTGCAATCAGAGCCTGAAGTGAGGCATAAACGTTCTCAACCTGAGCACAACCTGGATGACCGGGCATCTAAGTGCAAAGCACGAGCTGCAGTGGAGTAGACACCTCAAAAACCAAGAAAGGTCTCTGGCTCCTCCTGCTTCCTCTTCTGCTTCAGTCTCAGTCTCTTCATCCACCTCTGTAGTGACAGTGGCACCTGCCACCCCACAATCAGAGGATCGGCAAGCAACACTACCACCTGGGTCACCAAACATCTCCACAATGTCCCATGGAAGCGTTCAGCTTTCTATCTCCCAAACACTGGAGCGGAAGAGGAAGTACCCCCCTACCCACCAGCGATCCCTGGCCCTGAATTCCAGCATTTCAAAATTCCTGGCCTTAGAAATGCTATCATTCCGTCTGGTGGAGACGCAGAGTTTTAAAAGCCTGATGGCATTGGCTATCGCACAGTACGTTGTGCCCAGCCGCCACTACTTTTCCAGGCGAGCCATCCCTTCCCTGCACAACCAAGTGGGGTACAAAATCAGGTGTGCACTGCGCAACGCCATCTGTGGCAAGGTCCACCTAACTATGGATACGTGGACCAGTAAGCACAGTCAGGGATGTTATATCTCCTTAACAGCACACTGGGTAAATGCAGTGACGGCTGGGCCTGAGGCAGATAGCAGTTTGGCCCATGTCCTTCCACCATCGAGGATTGCAGGGCGCTTCAGTTTGCCTCCTGTTGCTAACTCCTCCTCCTCCGCTTCCTCATCCTCTACCGCTTCCTTATCCGGTCAGCGTAACACATTCACCACCAACTTCAGCACAGCCATGGGTAAACGCCAGCAGGCAGTTTTAAAACTTTCCTGTTTGGGGGAAAAACCCCACACCGCACAGGAGTTGTGGAGGGACATGGAACAACAGACCGATGAGTGGTTGGCGGCAGTGAGCCTCAAGCCGGGCCTGGTGGTGTGCGATAATGGGCGAAATCTTGTAGCAGCTCTGGGCCTAGTCGGTTTGACGCACATCCCTTGACTGGCGCATGTGCTAAATTTGGTGGTGCAGAGGTTCCTTAAAACTTACCCCGATATGCCACAGCTGCTGCAGAAAGTGTGGGCCGTCTGTGCGCACTTTCGGCATTCTCACCCTGCTGCTGCTCGCCTGTCAGTGCTGCAGCGTAACTTCGGCCTTCCCGCTCATCGCCTCATATGTGACGTGCCCACAAAGTGGAACTCCATCTTGCACATGCTGGCCAGACTGTGCGAGCAGCAGCGGGCGATAGTGGAGCTTCAGCTGCAGTACGCACGCGTGAGTCACTGCGAAACAGAACCACTTCACCACCAATAACTGGGCCTCCATGCGAGACCTGTGTGCCTTGTTGCTCTGTTTCGAGTACTCCACCAACATGGTGCTGATGACGCCGTTATCAGCGTTACTATCCCAGTTCTATGCCTCCTTGAAAAAACGCTTTGGGCGATGATGGAAGAGGATGTGGCACAGGAGGAGGAGGAATCAGGATCATTTTCAAGGCTTTCAGGGCAGTCATTCACAAGTGGCTCTGAGGGGGGGTTCCTGCACCAACAAACGGCAGGTCCACAATTGTCCAGCAAGGGCACAGTTCTGGAGGATGACGAGGTGGAGGATGAGGAGGAGGAGATGGAGGAGGAGGAACCATGTTCACAGCAAGGTGGCACCCACCCAGGTGATACACCTCCCACAGAGGACAGCTTTTCGTTGCCTCGGGGCAGCCTGACACACATGAGCCATTACATGCTGCAGTGTCTCCGCTGTGTTGCCCACATTTTAACAGGTGCTGATTACTGGGTGGCAACGCTGCTGGATCCCTGTTACAAGTATAGCGCCCCCTTGCTTTTCGCATGGGCAATTTTCTAAAACTAGTTTGACTGGGAGAGTTACATTGCTCCCAGTCGTGATTTGTTAGGGTTAATGACCTGTGTCGTTCTGGAAAGGACCACTGGCTTGCATTCTGAGGATGTGAGTTCATCTTTGGCCGGCAGTGGGAGCTGGGGGGATTTCTAGCTGATGGAATCTTCCCCAGCAGCCAATTGGAGAGGGTTTTCACTCGCTGGGCATGCTGGGGAGGGATATATCTGGGACAGAGGTCAGGTGTTCGGGGGCGTTTGGCAGTGCGGGGTCCCAGAGTCGGGGTGCGGCACCCACCTTCAGGGTGTGCGCACTAATGGATCCTGCCGGCGTGGCCTACCTGGCTAGGTTATAGGCCTTATTGAGTCTTAATTGGAGACGAAACTGAGGGGACCCCGGTAGTTCGCTGGGTTCCCCAAATGCCGCAGAGAATATCCGGCGTCCGGGCAATGGACAGGTACGCTTTGCTGTCACCCAGAGATCTGTTCTAAGATAGTTGCTGGGAGGATTCGCTCTGTACGGACACTCCAAATCATTTACATTTTATTGGCCTGTGGCAGGGGCTTAGAGTCGGGTCGGTGAGAGAGACTCGTTCCTCCCAGCTAGAATATAAGGTGGCATCCCGTCTGATGTCTGAGAGAGAGAGACCTGTCTGGGAGACACCTCATCCACCCAAGGCATTGAGTGGCGACATGTGGGCTTTGTGTTTTTTTCAAGAGCTAATCTCTGCTACACCTATATCCAGGCCTGACATCTAGAGTTCTTTCCTTCTCATCAACCTATTCTTCCTTCACCGAGTTGATGTTCGACAATGTTGGCCTGGAATTAAAGCATTGAGTGTGGACACTCAATTACTATCTAGTACTTCTGGTGCACCCCTAGACAAAAAGTGAGAGTGACTTAATCTGCCGATCCCATCATCAAACCAGCGGCCCTTTCGGGGGTAGCGCTACACAAGGACAATGTACTGTCCTTAATTCAAGATGCGCGAGTACAAGCGCACGCTGGTAGACACGCTGCTGGTGGAATTCCCACCTGACTGCGGGGGCACAGGGGAAGCACAAGGCGAAGGCAGAGGAGGAGGAGGAAGAGGACGCCAACGCAGCCGGGGCACCGCCAGCACCTCAGAAGGCAGGGTTAGCATAGCCAAAATGTGGAAAAGCTTTGTCAGCACGCCACAACAAACAGCACCACCAGCTGATATGGAACGTTTTAGCAGGAGGCAGCATTTCACCAACATGGTGGAGCAGTATGTGTGCACACACCTACACGTACTGAATGACGGGTCTGCCCCCTTAAACTTCTGGGTCTCCAAATTGGGCACATGGCCTAAGCTTGCCCTTCACGCCTTGGAGGTGCTGGCCTGCCCTGCAGCCAGTGTATTATCTGAACATGTATTTAGCACGGCAGGGGGCATTATCACAGACAAGCACAGCCGTCTGTCCAGAGCCAATGTGGACAAGCTCACTTTCATTAAAATGAACCAGGCATGGATCCCAGAGGACTTGTCCGTATCTTGTGCAGAATAGACACGTATACCGGCCTTACACAGACATTCTTGTATTTCTGATCTTTCTCACTCTTTTGGGGTGTACCCTAATTAAAAAAATAAAAATAAATTAAAAACAAAAACCTGTGTTGGCTCCCTCTTCCTCCTCCACCGCCGCTTCCACCTACACCACCACATCCACCGCCACCTCAACCTCCTACTCCAAATGGACCTCATCCTCCTAGGTCAAGATTTTTTTTTAATGTTATTTTAAGTTATTTCCATATCCACATTTGTTTGCAGAGTACTTGCCATGCTCTTACCAACATTTTGCTGCCATTTGCAGCCCTCTAGCCCTTTTCATTATTTTTTTAGAGACATTTTAGTACTGAAAAGTTCGGGTCCCCATTGACTTCAATGGGGTTCGGGTTCGGGTCTTTTCTCCGAAGTTCGCCGAACCCGTCGAACCCGAACATCCAGGTGTCCGCTCAACTCTAGTGACAACACTGAAGAAATTACACTTTGCTACAATGTAAAGTAGTAAGTGTACAGCTTGTATAACAGTGTAAATTTGTTGTCCCCTCAAAATGATTTAACACAGCCATTAATGTCTAAACCACCGGCAACAAAAGTGAGTACACCCTCAAGTGAAAATGTCCAATTGGGCCCAAAGTGTCAATATTTTGTGTGGCCACAATTATTTTCCAGCACTGCCTTAACCCTCTTGGGCATGGAGTTCACAAGGGCTTCACAGGTTGCCACTGGAGTCTTCCTCCACTCCTCCATGACAACATCATGGAGCTGGTGGATGTAAGACCTTGTGCTCTTTCACCTTCAATTTGAGCATGCCCCACAGATGTTCAATAGGGTTTAGGTCTGGAGACATGCTTGGCCAGTCCATCACCTTTACCGTCAGCTTCTTTAGCAAGGCATTGGTCATCTTGGAGGTGTGTTTGGGGTGGTTATGTTGGAATACTGCCCTGTGGCCCAGTCTCCAAAGGGAGGGGATCATGTTCTGCTTCAGTATGTTACAGTACATGTTGGCATTCATGGTTTCCTCAATGAACTGTAGCTCCCCAGTGTCGGAAGTACTCGTGCAGCCCAGACCATGACACTCCCACCACCATGCTTGACTGTAGGCAAGACAAACTTGTCTTTGTACTCCTCACCTGGTTGCCACCACACACGTTTGAGACCATCTGAACCAAATACATTTATCTTGGTCTCATTAGACCACAGGACATGGTTCCAGTAATCCATGTCCTTATCTGCTTGTCTTCAGCAAATTGTTTGCAGGTTTTCTTGTTCATCATCTTTAGAAGAGGCTTCTTTCTGGGAAGACAGCCATGCAGACCAATTTTATGCAGTGTGCAGCATATGGTCTAAGCACTGACAGGCTGACCCCCCCCCCCCACCCCTTCATCCTTTGTTGCAATGCTGGAAGCACTGATACGTCTATTTCCCAAAGACAACCTCTAGATATGGCGCTGAGCATGTGCACCAAACTTCTTTGGTCGACCATGGCAAGGCTTGTTCTGAGTGGAACATGTACTGTTAAACTGCTGTATGGTCCTGGCCACCATGCTGCAGCTCATTTTTAGGGTCTTGGCAATCTTCTGATAGCCATCTTTATGTAGAGCAACAATCATTTTTTTTCAGAATCTTACAGAGTTCTTTGCCATGAGGTGCCATGTTGAACTTCCAGTGGCCAGTATGAGAGAGTGAAAGCGATAACACAAAATTTAACACACCTGCTCCCCATTCACACCTGAGACCTTGTAACACTAACGAGTCACGTGACACCGGGGAGGGAAAATGGATAATTGGGCCCAATTTGGACATTTTTACTTAGGGGTGTACACACTTTTGTTGCCAGCAGTTTAGACATTAATGGCTGTGTGTTGAGTTATTTTGAGGGGGACAGCAAATGTACACTGTTATACAAGCTGTACACTCACTACATTGTAGCAAAGTGTAATTTCTTCAGTGTTGTCACATGAAAATATGTAATAAAATATTTACATAAATGTGAGGGGTGTACTCACTTTTGTGAGATACTACATCCTGTTCCAAATTATTATGCAAATTATATTTTTCTCATTTACCTAAATAATTGATGTAAACAACAGTCAACATAATTCTGATGTTATCAACCATTAAGAGTACAATTACATTTTTATTGAACAAACCTCCTAATGATAACAGTTTTTTTTTCCAAATAAAAAACTTACAACGCACTGTTTCAAATTATTACGCACTGCAAGTTTCAAAACATTTTATAGGTTGTAAAAACCTAAACATTTGTTATGTTTGCAGCATATTTACTGAAATCAAAAGCTATTTAAATCAAACTTTAAACAACATTTTTTTAAACATTTTAACAGGTCATGTTACATTTTAACATAGGACCCCTTATTTGATAGCAGCTTTACATGTCTTGCCTATATTGAACTTGTGAGTTTTTGGACAGTTTCTGCATGAATTTGTTTGCAAGATGTCAGAATAGACTACCAGAGCTGCTGTTGGATGTAAATTGCCTCCCACCCTCATAGATCTTATGCTTGAGGATGCTCCAAAGGTTCTTAATAGGATTGAGGTCAGGGGAGGATGGAGACCGCACCATGACTTTCTCTCATTTTATCCCCATTGATGCAGAGGTATTCTTTGCAGCATGAGATGGTGCATTGTCATGCATGAAGATTATTTTATTACAGAAAGCATAGTTCTTCCTTCTGTACCAGGGAAGGAAGTGGTCAGTCAGGAACTCCACATACTTTGCAGAGGTCATCTTTACACCTTCGGGGACCCTAAAGGGGCCGACCAGCTCTCTTCCCATGATTCCGGCCAAAACATGGCTTCACCTTGCTGATGTCGCAGCCTTGTTGGAACAGGGTGGCCGTCCACCAACCATCCACTACTCCATCTATCTGGACCAGTGGCGGCTGGTGAAGTTTTAGGATGGGGGGTGCAAGACCCTGCCCCTCCACGACTGGCCCCTCCCACTTCTTGTAAACCACACCCCTTATATAATCCACCTACTTTGTCCACTGTATTCCACTTCCTTCCACCCATAGTTTCAGGAGTATGCAGCTCAGCATCACTGGACAGAGTAAACTGTAAATAGCACATATCTGCATTCTGCAACCTGTAAATAGCACATATCAGCAACCTGTAAATAGCACGTATTGGCATTCTGCAACCCCCCCCCCCAATGAGGTCAGCTACAGTGCTACACTATACACATGGCAGGGGGGTGATGAACACAGCAATCAACACCCCCCCCCCCCGTAGACTAACACAGGGTGGCAGGGCAGACAGACACACTCCTCCAGGCTCCAGCCTCTTCTTCTTTTTACAAGTACAACACTACTACAAGTCCCAACATTAAAAAAAAGGCATGACACCTCATCCTCCTTGTAGTTCTCCATTGTTTCCTGAGGCTCAGGTGCATGCTATCCACCATCTTTGTCCAGTTTTTCTCACTGCTGGTACTTGTAGTCCCATAGATGGTGGATTGCATTCACCTGAGCCCCAGGAGAAGATGGAGAACTACAAGTCTCAGCATGTTATAATATAAGGCCCCTAGGTGGATGGGTGTCCAATGCAACCAAGCACACATGTATGCAGCTCAATGCAACCAAGCACACATGTATGCAGTTCAAGGCAAATAAGCATATACTGTATCTATTACATGATCAGATTAGGTGACTCACCCTAATGAAGGGGAATCTCCAGAGGACTTATATTGCATCTGTCATTTTACAAGGCCATGTGTGGATCAACATACCAGAAAGACAATTTCGCAAACAAGTGGGCAGATTCCCAAAAGATTGGTATACAGTGGCCCAGACAGTATGCTATCAAAATATATAGGATTAATTGTACGTAAAACAGATTGCAAAAAGGCAAAAACAGTCCATTTAAAACCTCCAAACACCACAAAAAATCAATGTTGTTATTTTGTAATTCAAAATTTAACACATACAGAGCCCAAGCACAAACTCCTATGAGCGGGTGGGGGAAGGATCAGATAACACTACATAAATACCCTTTTTCCCTTCAGATTGATACTCCTTTAAGTGGGCGATCCACTGCCCATGTGTGGTGTTATCTGATCCTGCCCCCCCCCCGGGGATTGATAAGTGCATGCAATCCACACCCATCCACCTCAGAGCCTTATTGTATGTATAACCTGCTGGGACTTGTAGTTCTCCATCTTCTCCTGGGGCTCATGGAGATTGGAGAACTAGTCCCAGCAGGTTTTACATACAATAAGGCTCTGAGGTGGATGGGTGTGGATTGCATGCACCTATCAATCCCCAAGGGGGGGGGGGGGGGCAGGATCAGATCAGTCTTTTCCTGGCCAGTCCTCCCGTCAGCACATCATGGGTTAATCCCCTCCTCCGGTCCACCAGTACCACCTTCTTCTAGCTAATAAGTAGGGGGCCCCTCCTCCCAGTCCTTGTTCCTTTTTTTTGGTCGGACGATCAGACCACCTAAGACTCTTCCAGACAAACAAAGAAAATTTCAAGGGACAAGGAAGAAAAGAACCCCCCTGCCGAACCATCCCCACCCAGGTTCAGCCTCTCCTCGGGTTGGAAGGTCCAGAAGTAATAAAGGTATGCCCCTTTATGACACTGGACGCTCAGGTGCATGAGCTGTGGGCGTTTTAGCTTGTAGGAAGCTTACTGTGTTAACAGGGGCTGTGGTGTGTCTCCTGTCCATCTGCTAGGACATGCTGTGGCTCCTTCTCCTTGTTCAGATCTGAGCTCCGTAGGAGCGCGCCGCCCCTCCTTCCTCCACTTTCTGTTAGTCGGCGGTGATGTCACAGGGGGGGTGGGGCCGGGGGGCACGCCATGGGCGGGCCCAAATCGGCTATAAAGACTCTCCAGGGCAGGAGGCTCTGCCACTGTCTGGGAGAGGAAGCTCTAGGTAAGCCTCCAGCTGAGGAGGAGTGTGTGAAAGATTGTGTCAGCGCTGCACTATTCTTAAAGGTACTTTTTTTTTCTAAACACCTGCTGCCACCCTGGAATTTTTCCTTCTCTTTAAATTTAAAGAGGAGGTTGTAAAAAATGTACATACATACAGTGTATATTATTTTGGGGTGCATAGGTAAAAAAAATATATATATATATATATATATATATATATATATATATATATATATATATATATATATATATATATATATATATATATATATATATATTATATTATTATTATTATTATTATTATTATTATTATTAATTAAATAAAATATATAGATAAATAAGAAATACAAAATTAGGTACACACTTTTTTTCTTAGTACACTGGTATCAATTGCTTCACCGCCTGATGTGCGTATCCTGCATTCTTTACACAGCATGAGCTCACCACAGCCTCAGGATGCACCAAGGTCACCAGACAGGTAGGAGGGGTCAAAGGGGGCCACAATGTAAAAGAGTGCAATACCAAGAGCTAAAGGTAGTGTTTCTTGGTTGTCTTTTTAGGAGCAGAAGCCCTAAGATAAGACATGGAACGGAGAAAAAAGTCCCACCACCGCTCAAAATCTCCGCAAGCGTCTGGCTCTCGGGCAATGCATAAGTCCCATTCTAGTCCAGCACGCAAATCCAGTCACTCTGCGACTGTAGCAGAGCCAAATATATCAAGACCCCGCCCAGACGATGGTCTTTGTTGGGCATGATCGGCACCATCCAAACCTGGCAAACTTCTATGCACCGGCTGCATTAAGGACGTGGCTACAGACAGGGAAGCAGAGGTGAGAAGAATTAGAGACTATATTCAAGAAGCAGTGGCAGAGGGTATTCAGTCAGCCTCAGCCACCAAATCACCTAGGTCTAGATCCAATCGGCCAGTGCACGATGAATCACCTGCCCGGGAGGCGCTATCACTAGACTCATCGGACTCTGAAGAAGCCCTCAGAATATTTATTTGATTTTCAATATATTGAATCATTTGTCACAGCCGTAAGGGAGGCCATTGACTGGGATCAAGATGTTCAGCCACCTGAAAAAATTAAGATTTTTTCCTAGCCGGAAGAGACAAGGGGTTACTTTCCCCCTCTTGCCAGAGATCCGAGAATGGTTCGAGGAAGAATGGGAAAAGCCGGAAAAGAGGGCAAACATACAGAACCGTTTCTCAAGGTTGTACCCTTTTAAAACCCCAGAAGCAGACCTTTGGGACTCCCTGTTGGGCATAGATGTGGCCTTAGGGCGCCTGGCCCGACAGGTCGCGTTGCCATTGCAAGATTCTACAACCTTCAAAGACCCAATGGACAGACATGCAGACACAGACCTAAAGAAGGTGTACTCAGCTGCGGGTGCAGCGTGCCGTCCAGCTATTGCCCTAACCTCAGTCTCCAGAGTACTCAAGGTTTGGACCACGAGAACCCAAGCAGCACTAAAAGCAGATACAGGGTCAGAATCAGTCATACAGACAATGGAGGAATTCGATCTTGCCGCCGATTTCATAGCAGAAGCCTCTAAGAACCTGACAAAGTTACTCACAAGAATCATGGCTTTTGCAGTGACGGCAAAGAGGGCCCTCTGGTTGCGACATTGGGGAGCAGACAGCACCTCAAAACTGAGTCTCTGCAATATTCCGTTTAACGGCAAGGTGCTGTTCGGAAAGACCGTGGAAGAAGCTATTAGTCAAGCTACAGGGGGAAAGTCGGGTCTAATGCCACAGAGACCCAGGAAGACACAGCAGGCCACCCGGCCAGCCCAACCAGACTACAAGAGGGTGTATGACACCAGGTCATACAGGCCAGGACGGGAATATACAAGACCCTACTGGAAAAATCCACACGATTCTTTCATGCAGAAAGTAAAGTCTAGAGCGGCACAGACTGCGAAAAAACCTGAAAAATCTTTTTGACGGGTTAACCGCCCATTCCCCCCAGGTGGGCGCCAGGTAATGTCCTTCTGGGAGGTATGGGCGGAAGAAGTCAAGGACCAGTGGGTCCGCAAGACGGTCAGATACGATAACAAAATATCCATTCAGAAGAAACCACCCAATACGGTGGTCCACACAGAATGGCCGACAGATCAAACGGATCTGCTTACAAGAATATTTAGACGGCTTACAGCAAAAGAATGCAATTTTGCCGGTGCCCCTATCCCAACAAGGAAAAGGGGTATACTCTCCAATCTTTCTAGTTCCCAAAGCATCGAGGGATCTTAGACCAGTTCTGGACCTGAGAATTCTAAACCACTTCATAGAACCCAAGACGTTCAAGATGGAATCTGTATTTACAATCATCTCTGTGTTGCAACCAGGAGACTGGCTGATATCAGTCGATCTAACGGATGCATATTTGCACGTTCCAATCAACGAGAGCCACCAAAGATACCTAAGATTCTTGGCGTCTCAACGCGAGATGGTTCTAGAAATCATATCAAAATTTGGCTGGATCATCAACAGGCAAAAGAGCCAATTGATTTCCTCACAACAGATGGAATATCTGGGACTGATTCTCAATACAAACAGAGGCCTTGTCCTCCTACCCGAACGAAAGAAGGCAGAATTGGTAGCCTGCGTCAGCAGCGTGATGAAGTCAACGTCACTAATGGCAAGAGATTGTATGACCCTACTCGGGATGTTTACTGCAGCAAGCCCAACCATTCCTTGGGCAAGGTTCCACACAAGAGCCTTCCAGGCAACCTTGTTGAACCAATGGGACGGTACCTCTCTCCACCAGAGGATTCGCATACCAAACCGGATTCGACAGAACCTAGCTTGGTGGAAGTCATCAGAGAACCTGTTGCGGGGCATGCCCCTCGGCCCCGGGGACTGGATTCTGATAACTTCGGGTGCCAGTCTCCGGGGCTGGGGTGCTCACTGCCTCGGCAAGCAGATGCGGGGAGTTTGGAGCAAGATGGAATCCCGACACTCCAACCTTTTGGAGCTGCAAGCCGCATACCTGGCCCTGCGGGCCTTTGAGAAGCTAGTTCAGGGAGCTCGAGTCAAACTAATGTTAGACAACAAGACGGCAGTGGCATATATAGCCAGACAGGGCGGAACCAAGAGCTTGCCACTTCTGCAGGTGGCAACCAAAATATTTGTGTGGGCCGAAGCACATCTGGAAGCCCTAACAGCAGCCTACATTCCGGGCAGCCAGAATTCCATTGCGGATCATCTGAGTCGGGAGCTCCCCGACAAGAACGAATGGGCCTTGAACAAGAAGTTCCTAGAACCAATCTTTTCCGAGTGAGGGACACCCTCAGTGGATCTAATAGTGACCCGAGTCAATACAAAGACACCCCAATTTGTGTCCAGGTTCAATTGCAACAAAGCCTTGACCCAAGATGCCTTCTCCATTCCATGGGATTTTCCCCTAGTTTACATCTTTCCGCCGGTGCCGCTAGTAATGAGGGCTTTGGTAAAGATTGCGAGAGAAAAGGTCCATACAATAATAATGCTACCCTTCTGGCCGCAGAGGCCGTGGTTCCCTCTACTACTACACATGGCGTCGGCCCCCCCAATACGTCTGCCGATAAAGAGGGATCTCCTAATGGCAGCGCCAATGGGTACACCCCAACCCGAACAGGTTGCAACTGACGGCCTGGCTGCTGAATCAACCAGACTCCAGGCACAAGGCATTTCAAAGGAAGTAATCTCAACACTGTTAAAGTCTAGAAAGGCCTCGACTAACGCCACCTACAACAGGATTTGGGCAAAGTTTTTACAACTTTTGCGTTACAGAAAAATTTGCTTCAGTGGATCCGAATGTGGCACAAGTACTGGACTTTTTGCAATCTACTCGAAACAAAGGCTTAGCCTATAGTACATTGAAGGTACAAATTTCAGCCTTGTCATGTTTTACAGGATACAGGTGGGCAGACGAACCACTGGTAAAACAATTCTTAAAAGCGACCATGAAAATGAATCCTCCAAGGAAGTCTCTATTTCCGGCCCGGGACTTAGGCACAGTACTAAGAGCACTGCTTCTACATCCTTTTGTACCGCAGAATCTTGTCCATTCTGGTTTCTAACACTTAAACTGTTTTTTCTCACCGCCGTAACATCGGCAAGAAGGGTATCCGAGCTAGCAGCCCTGTCCAGTAAGAAACCGTACTGCAACATCCTTCCAGACAAGGTCATTCTGAGGCCTTCACCAATAGCAACGCCCAAGGTAATTTCAAAATTTCACCTTAACTGGGAGGCAGTGCTACCTAGCTTTACATCACCGCCTATGCAGGAAGAACTGGACCTCAGACCTCTGGACATGGTCAACCTTTTCTCAATTTACCTGCATCGTTCTCAAGTACGCAAAACGGATTCCCTTTTCGTCTTACCATTTGGGCCTAAAAAAGGACAAGCCGCTTCAACAAGAATAATCTCGACCTGGATCACCAAAGTAATAAAACTCACGTATGAGAAACAAGGGCTGACGCCTCCTCAGGCAACTAGAGCTCACTCTACCAGAGGGGTGGCAGCCTCCTGGGCAGCATTTGCCAAAATACCAGTTGAGGAAATATGCAAGATGGCCAGTTGGAGTTCCTGCAAGACCTTCGCAAAGCATTACAATCTAGACGGGACGTCATCTAAGGCGTCTAGTTTCGGAAATGCCATGGTATCGGCTCCTCGTCAGGCAAAATAAAGAAAGATTCACTTAAGCAGCATTTATAGTTGTCGTCCGAGTCTTATATACATTTTCCCGCCCTAGGGTGCTAAATTAAATCCCATGATGTGCTGACGGGAGGACTGGCCAGGAAAACGGAAAATTGTTATTCTTACCTACGGTAATTTTCCTTTCCTGGCCTGTCCTCACGTCAGCACAGCCTTTCCCTCCCTATAGTCTGTCGTCCGCCAAATTAGTGGAACAAGGACTGGGAGGAGGGGCCCCCTACTTATTAGCTAGAAGAAGGTGGTACTGGTGGACCGGAGGAGGGGATTAACCCATGATGTGCTGACGTGAGGACAGGCCAGGAAAGGAAAATTACCGTAAGTAAGAATAACAATTTTCCGTTTTGGTGGTATTTGATCACTTCTGGGTTTTTTATTTTTTGCGCTATAAAAGAAAAACGACTGAAAATTCTGTAAAAAAAAAAAAAAAAAAAAATCTTGTTTCTGTCATATTAGCAGGTTATTTCTCACACACAGCATATGCATACCTCAAATTACACCCCAAAACACATTCTGCTATTCCTCCCGAGTATGGCGATACCCCATGTGTGGGACTTTTACACAGCGTGGCCACATACAGAGGCCCAACATGCAGGGAACGCCACCAGGCGTTCTGGAACACCCAGACCAATTCTGACATTTCTCTCCTACATGTAAAAATCATCATTTATTTGCTAGAAAATTACATAGCACCCCAAAACATTATATATGCTTTTTTAGCAAAGACCCTAGAGAATACAATGGCGTGGTTACAACTTTTTATCTCGCATGGTATTTTCGTAGAAATTTTTTGAACCCGTGTTTTAAAAAAAAAGTTTTGTGCTAAAAAAAAAAAAAAAAAAAAAAAAACAGTAAAGTTAGCCCATTTTTTTTTCATAATGTGAAAGATGAAGTTACGCCGAGTAAATAGATACCCAACATGTCACACTTCAAAATTGCGCACAATGATGGAATGGCTTCGCTACTTAAAAATCCCCATAGGCCACGCTTTAATTACTGTTTTTAGTTACAGAGGAGGTCTAGGGCCAAAATGATTGCTCTCGCTCTAACATTCGCAGAGATACCTCACATGTGTAGCTTGAATACCGTTTTCATATGTGGGCGGGACTTACGTATGCGTTCGCTTTTGCATGCAAGCACACGGGGACAGGGGTGCTTTAAAAAAATGGGTATTGCAGAGTATTTGGGTATTGCAGAGTATTTGGGTATTGCAGAGTATTGGGGTATTGCAGAGTATCGCGCAGGGTATTGGGGTATTGCAGAGTATTGCGCAGGGTATTGGGGTATTGCAGAGTATTGGGGTATTGCAGAGTATTGCGCAGTGTATTGGGGTACTGCAGGGTATTGGGGTACTGCAGGGTATCGTGCAGGGTATTGCAGAGTACTGGGGTATTGCAGAGTATTGGGGTACTGCAGAGTATTGGGGTACTGCAGGGTACTGGGGTACTGCAGGGTACTGGGGTATTGCAGAGTATTGGGGTATTGCAGGGTACTGGGGTACTGCAGGGTACTGGGGTATTGCAGAGTACTGGGGTATTGCAGAGTACTGGGGTACTGCAGGGTACTAGGGTACTGGGGTATTGCAGGGTACTGGGGTATTGCAGGGTACTGGGTTATTGCAGGGTACTGGGGTATTGCAGGGTACTGGGGATTGCAGGGTACTGGGGTACTGCAGAGCTGGGATGGATGGAGGGATGGCTGGATCTGTGACTGCATTTGTCACAGATCCAGCCACAGCACAGCTGCTGACACCCCGCTCCCCCCTCTCCTCGCACACTGTACCGAACGGTACAGAGAGGAGACGCAGAAGAGGGAGGAACCGGCGTCATCAAATGACGCCGGTTTGTTTACAAGTGATCACGCCGTCATTTGACGGCGCGATCATGTGGTAAACGGCCGCTATCAGCGGCAATTTACCCTGATCCGTGATTCGCCGGGTCTTCTAGACCCGGCGAGCACGGACACTTCCGCGAGCGCGTCTCAGGGGACGCGCAATCGCGGAAGTGAAGGGACGTCGTCCCAAAATAACTCCGCCGCGCTGTAGCAGTATTTTTGCTATAGCGCAGTGGGAAAGTGGTTAAAGGGGCCACAAAAAAAATGTATATATTTTATTTTTTTTTTGCCTACAGGAGGGGGGGCGGGCCGCCACTGATCTGGACTATCCAGGGTTGCACGGCACTCATCAGTGAACATGACTGTTTGAAAATTAGTCTTTGTGTATTTTTCTGCCCAATGCAGCCGTTTCTGCTTGTGAGTATCCTTAGTGGAGGCTGAATGGAAGGTTTATGCACAGTTGCAAGACTCTGGAGGACTCTCCACCTTGATGTCTGTGGTACTCCAGAGGCACCAGCATCTTCAAATATCTGTTCGCTGCTATGTAATGGTGTTTTAGCAGCTGCTCTCTTGATCTGATGCATGGATCTGGCAGAAATCTTCCTCAATGTGCCTTTATCTGCACGAAACCAGTCTGTGCTCTGAATCAGCCACAAATCTCATAATAGTGCGATGATCACGCTTACGTTTTCGGGAAATATCGAATGTTTTCATATCTCGTCCAAGGCATTGAACTATTTCACTCTTTTCGGCAGCAGAGAGATCCTTTTTCTTCCCCATATTGCTTGAAAATGGTGCTCTGCTTAATAATGTGGAACACCCTCCTTTAGTAGTTTTTCCTTTAATTGGGCTCACCTAGCAATCTAATTATCACAGGTGTCCGAGATTGTTTTCAGTAATTAAAAGAGCCCTGAGACACAATGGGCCAGATTCAGGAACGAGTTACACCGGCGTATCTCCAGATACGCCGTCATAACTCTGAGTGAGCGGCGTTGTATCTATGCGTCTTAGGGTCCTTTCACACGGAGCGGACCGTTTTTCGGTCCGCTCCGTGTGTGTCCGTCGGCTCAGCGGGGATCCCCGCTCAGCTGTCGGCGGACAGGGAGGTCCCCGCACCTTTGCCTATGGGGAATCGGATGAAAAACCGGAGCCAGATGGAAGCGGATCTTTGCGAACGTTAGCGGATGCATCATCCACTAACGGACGCGATCCCATAGGGATGCATTACAAGTCTGTTTACAGTGTAGCGCTGGACAGCATATACCACATAAGTATCTAAAGTAACTGGTGTAAACAGTGTTAATCTATAAATGGTAACAATCAAAATGTGAATACACAAAAGCTATAAGTGCATAGGTTGTTATAACACTGTGCCAATCAATATGGCACTGAGCATAAAGTACTTATAAATATCAACAGATAAATAAACAGTGTAAAAATAAAGTGACCAATTCAGCATATGAGGTGCAAAACAAATAGAGTCCACAGAAAAAAGCTGGGAGTTATTAGCCCCCTTCCAATGCAGGTGATGAAAAGATGCAAACAATGAAAGTCCAATTAGGAGATCCACAGGTGAGAAAGGAGGGAGATTTCAGACATCAGTGGCCCAACACCAGTAGAAATAAAGGCTTACCAGAAAGCCTGTGACTATCCCTTTCAGGAGTAGTCTAAACAGGCATAGCAGGAAATTCTGATCCTTTGGGGTGTCAGGAACGAATCCGCATCTCTCCACAGATTAGATGGTAGAATCCACAGCTGGGGTTAACCACTGCTTCCAAATGGAACTTGCATAGATGTATGTGAGCGTGTGTTTATCAAACACCATGTGGGAAAAAAGAAAGGGACAATCCCATAGTGTAGGCGTAAAACACGAGAGGGTTTATTTAAAAACTAAAACATTTGAAACAGTTTAAAATACTCTCATTCATAGAGAGTGATACAAAAGTCCTTGCAAGGATAAAAAGCTCCGTATGAATATCAGACCGCCTAGGGCCGTTAGCATTTGCGCAATACGAGTGTGTCTGCCTTAGGCAGACACACTCGTATTGCGCAAATGCTAACGGCATTTTCCCACATGGTGTTTAATAAACACACGCTCACATACATCTATGCAAGTTCCATTTGGAAGCAGTGGTTAACCCCATGAGGAGCTGTGGATTCTACCATCTAATCTGTGGAGAGACCCGGATTCGTTCCTGACACCCCAAAGTATCAGAATTACCTGCTATGCCTGTTTAGACTACTCCTGAAAGGGATAGTCACAGGCTTTCTGGTAAGCCTTTATTTCCACTGGTGTTGGGCCACTGATGTCTGAAATCTCCCTCCTTTCTCACCTGTGGATCTCCTAATTGGACTTTCATTGTTTGCATCTTTTCATCACCTGCATTGGAAGGGGCTAATAACTCCCAGCTTTTTTCTGTGGACTCTATTTGTTTTGCACCTCATATGCTGAATTGGTCACTTTATTTTTACACTGTTTATTTATCTGTTGATATTTATAAGTACTTTATGCTCAGTGACATATTGATTGGCACAGTGTTGTAACAACCTATGCACTTATAGCTTTTGTGTATTCACATTTTAATTGTTACCATTTATAGATTATCACTGTTTACACCAGTTACTTTAGATACTTATGTGGTATATGCTGTCCAGCGCTACACTGTTTTTGCACATTTTTCTTTACACTTTATATCTAAGTTGTAGTGTTTAGCAGCAGGACGTCCTTTTCAGGACCCTATCTTAATTGTTTCACTAATATACATTTTTACTAAGCGCAAATTATTCCCATTCCCTTTTCCCTTACTTTTACATATTTTTGTTTATCGCACAAAAAAATAAAAAGATGATCAAATACCACCAAAAGAAAGCTCTATTTGTGGGAAAAAAAGGACGCCAATTTTGTTTGGGAGCCACGTCGCACGACTGCGCAATCGTCAGTTAAAGCGACGCAGTGCCGAATCACAAAAAGTGCTCTGGTCATTGGGCAGCAATATGGTCCGGGGGTTAAGTGGTTAAAAAAAAAATCTTATTTTTTTACCCAATTTTTTATTTTTTGATTTCATAGGCAAGTGTAAATTGTTGTTAAAATGCTGTATATAGCCTAAAGTATTAGGTCCCTTTCACACTGGGGTGTTTTTCCGGCGGTACAGCGCTAAAAATAGCGCTGCTATACCGCCTGAAAAAATCGTGCCCTGTAGTCTTCAATATGAAAGCCCGAAGGCTTTCACACTGAATAGGTGCGCTAGCATGACCGCTCCAAAAGTCTTGCTAGCCGCATCTTTGGAGCGGTATAGGAGCGGGGTGTTTAAGGCTCCTATACTGCTCCTTCCCATTGAAATCAATGGGAAACCGTGGTAATACCGCCCGCAATGCGCCTCTGCAGAAGCGCATTGCGGGGGGTATTAACCCCTTTAACGGCTGCTAGCGGGTGTTAATACCGCACCACTAGCGGCCGAATATCACGGTAAATACGACGGTATAGCGGCGCTAAAAATCGTGCTGCTATACCGCCACCGCACCTCCACTGCCCCATGTGAAAGGGGCCTTACAGTGACCACTTCAAGAGGTCAAATCTAGCTGGAGTAATTGTCATTCTTGACATACTCCACTGTTGCACTTTTGTAAACAACGTTTACTTGAAAAAAAATGTATTCAATAAAAAAGTTATTGACGTTAAAGTTCAGCCCATATTTGAAATATATTTGCACTGCATATATTGCCTTTTGGTTTCATTTTAAGGAACAATTGTGTACTCGGTATGTCAAATGCCACATTTCTGTGTGTCTCCTGAGGTTAGAATGGTGCCCCTTTCAGTGGGTCTTCTTTGGGTGGAATAGTGCCCCTTCCGGTAGGTCTACTGTAGGTAGAATTGTACCCCTTTTTGTGGGTGGAATAGGGCCCCTGCCTGTGGGTCGTCTGTGGTTTGAATTAGACCCTTTTATGTGGTCTTCTCTGGGTTGGATTAGGCCCCTTCCTGAGGGTCTTCTGTGGGTGGAATTAGGCCCCTGCCTGAGGGTCTCATGTGGAAGATATTAGGCCTCTTCCTAAATGTCTCACGTGGGTAGAATTAGGCCTCTTCCTGTGGGTCTTCTTTGGGTGCAATGGTGCCTCTTCCTGTGGGTGTTCTGTGGGTAATATTGTGTCCCTTTTTGTGGATGGAATATTGCCCCTTCCTGTGGGTCTTCTGTGGGTGAAATTATGTCCTTTTCTGTGGGTCTTCTGTGAGTGGAAGAGTGCCCCTTCCTGTGGGTCTTCTGGTGGTGGAATAGTTCCCCTTCCTGTGGGTCTTCTGGTGGTGGAATAGTGCCCCTTCCAGTGGGTCTTCTGTGGGTGGAAATAGGCCCTTTTCTGTGGGTCTTCTGGTGGTGGAATAGTGCCCCTTCCTGTGGGTCTTCTGGTGGTGGAATAGTTCCCCTTCCTGTGGGTCTTCTGGTGGTGGAATAGTGCCCCTTCCCACGGGTCTTCTGTGGGTGGAAATAGGCCCTTTTCTGTGGGTCTTCTGGTGGTGGAATAGTGCCCCTTTCTGTGAGTAGTATTGTGCCCTCTTCTGCAGATAGAATAGTGTGTCCCTTTTTGAACATATGTGTAAAATGTATCTGCAAATGTGTGTAAAATGCTGCTGCAAAAGTTCATTTCAAAGATGATACACATAACTGCTATGTAAAGACCACTGTAATTTTATTTATTTTTTGGTTGGATATTCTTACCATGTCATACTGCTGTAATTGTTAAAATGGCTGAAAACTAATAATTATATATATAACAATTGTTGTTGGCATCAGAAAGAAAAGTAGAGGCAGTGTGCTACTAATAACACTCGTCATAACCAAACCCCACTCCACCACACCCCATCAAACCAAAATCAATACCTAAACCATGTGTCCATGTGCATCCTATGAAAAGGTGCACATGGTACATAGGAGTAAGCTTGAACCATAGAAAATCACACTTTAACAGGCATGTCATATCTAAAATGTAACTCATCGGGTGAAGTACTGATCTATCAACTGCTGCCTATATGCATTGCCTGGAGGATTCTGAGACATTTCAATTATAAAGATGTCCTCTCCATCCTCCATGAGACCCATCATACTCCGCTCCCCATCACAGACTGCTGCGGAAGTGCTGTGGCGGCAAACTGCGCATGCGCTCCAAACGCATCTGCGATGCGTTCCAATGCATTTACGACAGTGCACACCAGCGAAACCTTGTTCGGCATCCAGGCTCTTTCCTTAACATCCCCGTGGATTGGAGGATGTTAAAAAAAGAGCCAGGAGGCCGAGCGAGCGCAGCGAGGACGTGAGGCCACTTACCTCTAAGAATGACGGCTTCGCTGGTGTGCACGGTCGTAAATCCATTGGAACACATC
The DNA here is from genome assembly GCA_029574335.1 of Rana kukunoris. Classification (NCBI taxonomy): domain Eukaryota; kingdom Metazoa; phylum Chordata; class Amphibia; order Anura; family Ranidae; genus Rana; species Rana kukunoris. The sequence continues at coordinate 72,251,123 of CM056060.1, forward strand.
ACAATTGCGTTTGGAACGCATCGCGCATGCGCAGTTGGCCGCTACGTCACTTCCGCAGCATTGTGTGACGGGGAGCCGAATATGACATAATTTCACCCACTGGCAATGTTGTGAAGAATGCAGCAGGCCAGGAACATGTCCCACACTTTCTTCGGAGCATTTTGTAGGAACCCTCTAGAAAGCAAAATGCATCAGAACCAGCTCTTCAGCACACCGCAGGTCCACTCGAAGACAATGTGGATCCTGGAGTGGGCTGCATTGTACGTCGACTGGACAATATAAGATAGGTGAGGTGCAATACGAGATAAATGTAAACAGCTAGGGCAAACACAGGTATCCGGAATCAAGTGTACAAAAAGGTTGACTTTGCATTACATTAGTAAAGACACGTTTGCCAAAACACATATATTTAGTTACTCCCGAAAATCTTTTTGATTTATTTTGTTTTTCGTTGGGGAATAGCTTTCGTCCGAAAATCCAAAAATACTTGGTTTCTGTGAAATGGTCAAAAAAATATTCGACAGAACGTCGAATCTTTACGTCGAATCGTACATTTCCATTCGAAAATTCCGCCTACAAGAATTCTAATGTTGCATGACTAGTAATAATGTTGAATCTATTCTCTATAATGTCGAATCTATTTTCTCATAAATCGAAATCTATTCTCTGTAATGTCAAATCTATTATTTCTATAGTGTCAAATCTTTTCTCTATAATGTCGAATCTTTTCCCTATAATGTCGAATCTCTCTATATCGAATTTTTACCGCAACAAAAACGTTATCGTTTGTTAAAACGATAACGAAAAAACATGATTTTCGGACGAAAATGCATTCTAACGAAAACGAATGCACATGTCTAGTAAAGATGGGTGAAAATGAGAATTTGCAGATTCAGGCCTAAGAACGACGAAAACAATCCTGCTTCCAATGGGGCTTTAACTTTGTCGCCACTCCAGCCAGAGTGGGTACAGCATACCTGGACAGTCTCTCTCACAGAACTGGCAGCCAGAATATCACTGAGAATCTTGAGAAGAAAATCAAGTCTCTGCCACAGACTTGACTGAAATAGAAATAGGAGTGAGACCTCTGCCACAGGCCCTTTGCTTCAGAATACAATTATTGATGCCCAAATCTGCCTCAGGTAGTTTTCTTCAAATAGTCACCGACTGACAGGTTGCCATTAGACAAACTCCCAGTGTCCGGTCACCTCGATCCCCGATGGCTTGTCTAGGCCCTATTGGATCGCCTGCCTCCGGGCTTTCCTCAGACTGACTCCCCACCGAACAGCACAACTCGCTTGGGATCTTCTCCTCAAAATTATGGGACCCAATAAGTCACTGGGTCCCATCATAGCTTCAGTTGCTCCGGGCCAACATGGTCCTGGAACCAAGAACAACGCGTGGCATGTGTGCCCCGGCCTGGTCGGCCATATCGCTGGGGCCCCTGATGTGGGCACACCCTGAGGGTGGGTGCCGCACCCGGATACAATCACGAGCTCCCGTCAAGAGGGTGTCCGCTCAAGAAGTACCCTCTCCCAGCATGCCCCGCGAGGGAAAAAAAAACTCTGATTGGCTGCTGGCAAGAAGGCACTCTGACCTGAACTCCACTGTTGCCCCGGGGTGGAAAGGCACCTTAGGAACACAGAATGAACTGACAGCGCAGCCCAGCTAGAACGGAAGCTGAATTTGTGCAAATCATCTGGATTAGATATCTGGATTAGAGCTACATAACTCTCTCATCCCCCCTCTAAATTTGAAATTGCACCTTGACTGAAAGTACACAGGCGCTACATAAGGAAGAAAAAAAAGAGAGCTTGGCAGATTTGGAAAGATGTGCCCATTACTGAAGAGTCATGGCTAAGAGCGTTGCAGCAGTGAGACATGAAAAGATCTTACAGGTAGGTAAACAATAAACATGCATGCATGAAAACATACATTTGGATTTTACACTACTTACCGAGTAGCCAGCCATGAATGAATGTTCCCTTTTCAAAATCTCAAAGAGCTGAGATTGATAGAGGGTATGGGCATCATGCATCAGCATCTGGCTGTGACACACCACCTGGATGCTCATGGAATGGTAGCCCTTGCAGTTCCTGTAGATATGTTCCTTGTGGCTGGGTGGAAAGAAAGGGACATGGCTGAAATTGATCGCTTCCATTACATTGGAGATGGATGCCATGCTGTAGAATCCACTATTGATCCAAATAGGACACCTGCGGCATGCCAACAACGAGTTAAATTCTGGAGTTTTTTTTACTTCCTGTTCCGTTTGTGAATTAAAAAGAACATTTTTTTTTCTACGTTGTTCAAGGCAAATTTTTTATTTATTTTTTAATTGGACTTTATTTACAGCATGCAATAATTTATGCAAATAAAAAAAAGGGTGAAAAAGGAGAAAGAAAAGGGGTACAATGGTTAAAGGATGGGAAATGTTATATCGCTCTCTCACTTTCTCTCCCTGTCTTTCTCTCTCTTTCTGTCTCTCTTTCTCAGACTCTCTCTGAGTCCTTAAAGTAATAGTAAACAGCATTAAAAAATAAATAAAAATAGGCAACGGGCAGTTTAAGTCATAATGTGCTAGTATGCATCGACTTACCTAAACAACGTCATCTTGTGACGAAGCGCATAGGGAGGAGCAAGTGCTGATGTCACCGCATTTGTGCAAGTCCTCGAATGACGTGCTGTTGTATCGAGCCAGCAAGCTTTTTTCATGCACGTTTTTATGCTACGTCTTGTAAGTGCAATGTTTTGTAGACCATTAAAAACTTTAAGGATTTAATACTATGGAAGCTTTATCTTTTTTGGGGTCTGTATGTGATCGGGTCCTCCCATGAGTGGCGGGTTCTCTTCAGCATAATCCACCTGGATGAACAAATGCCATGGCTGGGTTTAGTAGCCACAAGCCGGAAAGGCTTTCCGTAATAGGAGGTCATGAGGAGCTGGTAAGTGGCCATTCTATGAGGCGGAGGCTTTTTACTGGAGATCACACACCATTCCAGTGTTTTTCAGTGCACTTTGGGATATATTGGATTCCTTTTATCACTTTGTGGACTCTTTTATTGCAGTGTGTTTGTTTTGTCCTTTTTTTTTAATATATATATATATAGCGCAACTTTATTTTGGACTATATGATTTGTGCTGTGCATGTCTCACAGAAAGGTTGCTGGTGTAGGGTCACATAATTTTTTTTTGGGACAGCTAAGTATAATCCACTATTTTAATTTAAGCCTTATTATAGGCTTACCTATAGGTAAAAATCATACAAGGAAGTTAACTCCCACTTTAAAGCTCTATCTTTAATGCTAGTTCTCACATAACCAACTGTATGATCATGAACAACAGTGCAAACGCTTATTTGCCTGGCCCTATGCATTCACAGTAGGTGTATTCCTAATCAGTATATAACAAGTTTATGGGAGGAGGATCATGTTGACAAATCCTCAGTTCACCAAACTTATGCTTAACTTGGGCCTGGAGTTTGATGTCTTGGAACAAGATTCAACTTTAAACCAATCGCTCGTCACTCTGCTGCCCCCACCGCCATCCTCGTGAGGGAAACAGTAAGTGAAGCTCTCCGGCTTCACTGCCCGGTTCCCTACGGTGCATGGGCGAGTCGCGCTGCGCCGTGCTGACTAGTTCCTGCTGTGTTCTGGGAGCTGTGTGTTTCCCAGAACACAACGGGGGTAGATTCTGACATTGTGCCCGCAGTCTACCCGCAGACAGTGTGGCCGGAAGTGGGTGCAAATACCTGTCTTTAGACAGGTATCTGCACCCCTTCCCACCTGAAAGGTGTCAAGTGTGACACCGGAGGGGGGGAGGGTTTCCGATGAGCGGGAGTGGAGGTGGAGGGTGGAGCTCCGCTTTAAAGCTACAGATTAACACTAAAGCAGGGAAGAGACAACTTTTTTGATCTAGTCTACACTGTTTGTGTTCCTCTACTGAGCAGGTGTAAAGATTCCCCACCCATGCCAGTTTACAAGTCAAGGACAGATCTAAAATTCACATGCATTAAAAAATAAATATAGCACAGATGTAACAACAAAATAATTTAATCTGTATAATCTTTAATCTATACTAAAAATAAAACACACCACGCTGTGTGATAATGGTTCTCTCGCAGGGAGTTTCTAAAACAATATGCAACAACTGGGGGCCCCTTCTGCACTATATTTCTATGCAGGCTCCAATGTGTGGGGCCCCTGCTGCCCCAAGGTGTCCGCACACATGTGTTGGTCTGTGCAGAAGAATAAGGGTGGAAGTGCTGAGCGTGTCGGCCCATGGCCCCTCTCCTCAGGCTGCCTGTATTGATTGTGCAAATTGGGGCCCAGGCCCTGGGCCGCTCACTCCTCAGTGCCCATGAAATGCAGCCTGATCAGTGCCCATTATTGCAGCTTTACCAGTGCCCATAAAATTAAGTGTGATCAATGCAGCCTGATCAGAGCCCATCAAATGCAGCCTAATCAGTGCCCAGTAATGCAGCCTGATCAGTGCCTATCAAATGCGACCTGATCAGTGACCACCAAATGCAGCCTGATCAGTGCCCATCAAATGCAGCCTGATCAGTGCCCATTAAATGCAGCTTGATCAGTGGCCATCAATGCAGTCTTGCCAGTGCCAAGCAATACAGCCTTACCAGTGCCCATCAAATGCAGCCCGATTAGTGCCCATCAAATGCAGCCCGATTAGTGCCCATCAAATGCAGCCCGATCAGTGCCCATCAAATGCAGCCCGATCAGTGCCCATCAAATACGGCCTTACCAGTGCCCACCAAATACAGCCTTACCAGTGCCCACCAAATACGGCCTTACCAGTGCCCATCAATGCAGCCTTACCAGTGTCCATCAAATGCAGCCCGATTAGTGTGCAGCAATGCAGCCTGATCTGTGTCTAGCAATGAAGCCTGGCATGTGTCTGAATCTGGGATTTGAATATCCCAGCGCGACCCTGTCCTCCCCTTCTTCGGTCCGCCTCCACCTCCTCCTTCTCCAGTGGCCACTGTAACAAAGTTTCGGCCCCTATAATTCACATCCCACTGATTTAATTTGCCATTGGATCAGTGTTCCCCCATCTAGGGCAAATCCTAGGGTCACAGACTCCTGGGTGCAGAAATATTTTGGGCGCCCCCACGTGGCCGTGGTCATCTTACTAACTCCTCTCCTTTGCAAATGTTTCTATGGCAATGACTCAAACACAGATATGCTCCCCTGAGATGTCTTGGTTAACCTGGGATCCCCCTGTGATCTCTTAACAATAAAGAGAACAAGATGGTCAGAGACTGCAGACATATGACAAGAGATGGTCAGAGACTGCAGACATGATACAAGAAATGGTCAGAGACTTCAAACATGTTACAAGAAATGGTAGGAGACTGCAAACATGGTACAGAAGATGATCAGAGGCTGCAGTTATGATACAAGAGATGGTCAGAGACTGCAGACATACTACAGGAGATGGTCAGAGACTGCAGACATGATAAAAGAAATGGTCAGAGACTGCAGACATGCTTCACTGCCTGGTTCCCTACGGCGCATGGGCGAGTCGCGCTGTGCCGTGCTGACTAGTTCCCGCTGTGTTCTGGGAGCTGTGTGTTTCCCAGAACACAACAAGGGTGGATTCTGACATCGTGCCATCGTGCCATACGTAAGGCCAGTTTTATCAGACCAAACCGATCGTGTGTACGGCCCATCGGACCGTTGTCCGTCGGACCAAAGTTTTAAAACTTGCTTTAAAATCGGTCCGATGGACGCCTGACCATCAGACCAAAACGATGGTTAGTATACAAAAGCATTGGACCAAAAACCTGCGCATGCTCAGAATCAAGTCGACTCATGCTTGGAAGCATTGAACTTTGTTTTTTCAGCACGTCGTTGTGTTCTACGTCACCGCGTTCTGGTCTGATCGGATTTTGGACTGATGGTGTGTACGCACATCAGACCATCAGGCCACTTCAGCAGTAAACCGATGAAAACGGTCCGTCAAACCATCGAACAATGGAAACCTAAACAGTTCTAACCCCATTCCAGTCTGCACCCCGATTCCCCAAAAAGTGTCCATTGGTCATTGTTGAGCTTCAAGTACATGTCTTCTGAGCCCTGTCTCTGGATGCCTAACACATAGGAATCTACAATAGCATATTACATAAACTACATTTACTTGTTTAGTGCTTGTGAGCAGCACAGTCAGAACAATTTGTAGTCAAGATTTCAAGCTTTAAAGAAGCATATATCACCATTTACTTACAACACTGCTTATGATGTACTGCTGCTTTAGCATTCATGCTCAAATGCAAATATAAAAGACTACAACCCTTATTTACATATTTAAGTACTAGGCAACCTACATTAATATCTCATTAACAACAGATGTGAAAAAAACCTTACCAAGTTCAACAGCCAACGGATGCATCCTAACAAGTCATTCATAAGAATATTCAGTCTCTAGAGGCAATTCTCGTCAGTGTGAAATGTTTCCTTCATGTGTCAGTTTTCTGCCAGGTTTTGATGTTAAAGTAATCTTGACAGATGTTTTGTTTGTGCCTAGGTTGGGTTAATATTTCCACTGGGAGGCTCATGCTTTCTAATGCTTTTTAGTTTGCTAACAAGTGATAATATTGGCAAATAAGTCAGTATGAGTTTCATGGTTTGAGGAAAATGGACATCTGTTGTATCAGTATACCATGGAAATGAAGACTCAAACACAGCTATAAATTTAACCAGTGACAATTAGGGATGAGCCGAACACCCCCCTGTTCGGTTCGCACCAGAATCTGCGAACACACCAAATGTTTGTGTGAACTTTAGAACCCCAATAAAGTTTTTTGGACTCGAACGCTTGAAATCTAAAGTGCTCATTTTAAAGGCTTATATGCAAGTTATTGTCCAAAAAAGTGTTTGGGGACCTGGGTGCTGCCCCGGGGGACATGTATCAATGCAAAAAAAAGTTTAAAAACTGCAATTTTTTCGGGAGCAGTGAATTTAATAATGCTTAACCACTTAAAGTGGAGCTCCACCCTCTTTTTCAACTTTTTATAGCATTTGTTTTCATACTGCCCCCTTAAATTGAATTGGCATGTCTTTTTTTTTTTATTTGAAAAACTCACTGTGCTGTGCAGATGAGTTTATTTTCCTCCGCCGCGGCCGCAGCGGCATCGCCCCGTCAATCAGTGCTGCGTTGCCTCCTGGGAGATGTTTGTCATCAACCCCAGGAGGCCCTGGCCGCGTAGCATCGCGTGATTTCCCCCCCCCCCCCCGCGCAAATGAAAAAAAAACACCGGCGCCGCGGGTTAAACATTGTGCGGTGACAGTGACTGACACAGACAGACTACAGTGCCCGAGTGCCCGAGCGGAGCAGGTAGTGGCTTGGCGGGGGTGGGGGAGAGTGCAAGCTGCTCCCCTGTCAGTCGGCACATCTGGGCCAGGCGCGGCGCAATGATCCCCTTCTCTCATGTCACGTCTCTGAAAAGTCTCGGGCAGCGGCCGTCAGCCGAGCACAGAAGCTGCCTCCCCCTTCTCCTGCATGCACAGCACTGTATAGACATAAAGGAGAAGGGGGGAGGCGGCTTCTCTGCTCGGCTGACGGCCACTGCCCTACACTTATCAGAGACGTGACATGAGAGAAGGGGATCATTGCGCCGCGCCGGTCCAAGATGTTCCGACTGACAGGGGAGCAGCTTGCACTCTCCGCCAAGCCACTAAGTCCCCCCCACCCCCCGCCAAGCCACTACCTCGGGCTCTCTGACTGTCAGCTAGATACATTGTGGGTCTAAATGGGGGGGTCTGTATTGTAGCAAGGGGGGGGTTGTATTGTAAGAAGGGGGGGGTTTCACTGTAGCGGGGGTCTGTATTGTAGGAAGGGGGGTCTGTATTGTAGGAAGGGGGGTCTTCCCTGTAGTGGGGGTCTGTATTGTAGGAAGGGGGGGTCTGTACTGTAGGAAGGGGGGGTCTGTACTGTAGGAAGGGGGGGTCTGTACTGTAGGAAGGGGGGGTCTTTACTGTAGCGGGGGTCTGTATTGTAGGAAGGGGGGTCTTTACTGTAGCGGGGGTCTGTATTGTAGGAAGGGGGGGTCTTCACTGAAGTGGGGGTCTGTATTGTAGGAAGGGGGGTCTGTACTGTAGTAAGGGGGGGTCTTCACTGTAGAGGGGGTCTGTATTGTAACGTGGTCTTCACTGCAGGTGGGCCTGCACTGTAGGGAGGGGGTCTGCACTGTAGAGGGGTCTGAGTAACAATTAGGGGGCCCAGAACTGTTAAGGGGGGTGCCTGTGTAACATACAGGCGTCTAGAGGTGCAGGGTACTGTGTAATGTAAAGGGGTCCAGAGATGTGGGGGGCTGTGTAATGTAAAGGGATCCAGAGGTGCAGGGTGCTGTGTAATGTAAAGGGGTCCAGAAAAACAAGAGCTGTGTAATGTAAAGGGGTCCAAAGGTGCAGGGTGCTGTGTAATGTAAAGGGGTCCATAGGTGCAGGGTGCTGTGTAATGTAAAGGAGTCCAGAGGTACAAGAGCTGTGTAATGTAAAGGGGTCCAAAGGTGCAGGGTGCTGTGTAATGTAAAGGGGTCCAGTGATGCAGGGTGCAGTGTAATGTAAAGGGGTCCATAGGTGCAGGGTGCTGTGTAATGTAAAGGAGTCCAGAGGTACAAGAGCTGTGTAATGTAAAGGGGTCCAAAGGTGCAGGGTGCAGTGTAATGTAAAGGGGGTCCAGAGGTGCAGGGTGCAGTGTAATGTAAAGGGATCCAGAGTGCTGTGTAATGTAAAGGGGTCCAGAGGTACAAGGGCTGTGTAATGTGCTGGGGCGATGTGATTTGGTGGCAGTGTGATGTGATGTGCTGGGGCGATGTGATGCAATTTGGCGGGGGGGGGGTGCTGCGATGGAGGAGATGTGATTTGGCGGGGGCAATGCGATGTGCTGGCTGGGGCGATGCAATTTTGTGGGTATTGTGATGCAATTGGGCAGGGGGTCTATGCGATGTGGGAATATTTACTAAATGTTGTGCTGTGATCGGTGCGGTGTGATCGGTGCGCTGTGATCAATGCTCTGTGATCGGTGCGGTGTGCTGTGCTGTGATCGGTGTGCTGTGATCGGTGCTTTGTGCTGTGCTGTGATCGGTGCGCTGTGATCGGTACGCTGTGATCGGTGTGTTGTGCGGTGCGCTGTGATCGGTGCATTGTGCGGTGTGCTGTGATCGATGCGCTGTGATCCGTGCATTGTGCGGTGTGCTGTGCTGTGATCGGTGTGCTGTGATCGGTGTGCTGTGATCGGTGCGTTGTGCTGTGCTGTGATCGGTGCGCTGTGATCGGTGCACTGTGCTGTGATCGGTGAGCTGTGATCGGTGAGCTGTGATCGGTGCGCTGTGATCGGTGTGTTGTGCGGTGCGCTGTGATCGGTGCACTGTGATCGATGCGCTGTGATCGGTGCGCTGTGATCGGTGCGTTGTGATCGGTGCATTGTGATCGGTGCGCTGTGATCGGTGCGCTGTGATCGGTGCGCTGTGATCGGTGCGCTGTGATCGGTGCGCTGTGATCGGTGCGTTGTGATCGGTGCGCTGTGATCAGTGTGTTGTGCGGTGTGCTGTGATCCATGCGCTGTGATCGGTGCGGTGTGCTGTGCTGTGATCGGTGTGCTGTGATTGATTAAATTAAAGCCTCTTGGAGTAAACACAAAAGTAAACAAGCATAAAAGTACCATCATCCTAAATGTCAATAGAATAAATCAAATATAACTGGGACCCCAAAGGTAACCCAGAAATAATTTGGAAAAAGGGGGGGTGGGCGGGTGGACTATAGCGGTACTGCGTACAAGAAGGTACAAGGGAACATGGACTGAGGTAAAAAATTACAATTGTTTATTATAATGAACAAGTAGGACACACGTTATTAGATCATAAAAAACAAACAAACAAAAACAATATTAAAAATGTGACACAGTGCATGCCAAACCAGGTCACCGAGGTGTTAAATCAACCCTAGGCAAGGGGAAGCGGTGAAGAGGGTGTGGTCATGCCCGTTGAATCTCAATCTCGACTAGTTTTGCAACAATAGTTGCTTCATCAGGAGAGGTAGTCTAAAAACATAATACAGTAATTATAATCACACCCTCTCCTCTCCCCCCCCTCCCCCCCTCCCCTCCCCCTGTTTTCTCCCCCCCTTCTCCCCCTCCCCCCTCTCCCTTACTCCAATTACCTGTTTGCCCTCTCCCCTCATTCATTTTCCCCTTCCTTCCCCCCCCCCTCCTCCCCCCCTTTTTCCTTCCTTGTTGTTTTTTGCACTTAATTTTACACTCCTTTTGGCTAGTTTTTTATTGAGCACTCACTATTACCACCATCCCCACCCCCTCCTTTCCCTCCCTATGGTAGTCAATGCAACGAATCCTATTTGACATCCATCTTTATACATAGCTTTTTTAGGATAGCCCATATTGTGGCTCCCTCTACTTCCTACCCGTTCTTGAGAGGTTACCTCCCTCCAACTGCGGTTCATAGCTTTCGGTGGTCTCCTTTAAACAGTGCAGGTAAGCCACTTGGCATCTTTAGAATCCCCAATGTTTATGCTGTATAAAACGAATACTTGTATAGTAATATTGTGATACACTATCATGCATATTTACCTATATGTATGGATTCTGTGATTATAATTACTGTATTATGTTTTTAGACTACCTCTCCTGATGAAGCAACTATTGTTGCGAAACTAGTCGAGATTGAGATTCAACGGGCATGACCACACCCTCTTCACCGCTTCCCCTTGCCTAGGGTTGATTTAACACCTCGGTGACCTGGTTTGGCATGCACTGTGTCACATTTTTAATATTGTTTTTGTTTGTTTGTTTTTTATGATCTAATAACGTATGTCCTACTTGTTCATTATAATAAACAATTGTAATTTTTTACCTCAGTCCATGTTCCCTTGTACCTTCTTGTACGCAGTACCGCTATAGTCCACCCGCCCACCCCCCCTTTTTCCAAATTATTTCTGGGTTACCTTTGGGGTCCCAGTTATATTTGATTTATTCCAGGTGTGCTGTGATTGGTGCGTTGTGCTGTGCTGTGATCGGTGCGCTGTGATCGGTGCGTTGTGCGGTGCGCTGTGATCGGTGCGCTGTGAGGTGCGCTGTGATCGGTGCGCTGTGATCGGTGCGCTGTGATCGGTGCGCTGTGATCGGTGCGCTGTGAGGTGAGGTGCGCTGTGATCGGTGCGTTGTGCGGTGTGCTGTGATCGGTGCATTGTGCGGTGTGCTGTGCTGTGATCGGTGTGCTGTGATCGGTGTGTTGTGCTGTGCTGTGATCGGTGCACTGCGCTGTGATCGGTGCACTGCGCTGTGATCGGTGCGCTGCGATCGTTGCGCTGTGATCGGTGCGCTGTGATCGGTGCGGTGTGCTGTGCTGTGATCGGTGTGCTGTGATCGGTGCATTGTGCTGTGCTGTGATCGGTGTGCTGTGAGCGTTGCGCTGTGATCGGTGCGCTGTGATCGGTGTGTTGTGCGGTGTGCTGTGATCGATGCGCTGCGATCGATGCGTTGTGCGGTGTGCTGTGCTGTGATTGGTGTGCTGTGATCGGTGCGTTGTGCTGCGCTGTGATCGGTGCGCTGTGATCGGTGCGTTGTGCTGTGATCGGTGTGTTGTGTGCTGTGCTGTGATCGGTGTGCTGTGATCCGGGCGTTGTGGTGCGCTGTGATCGGTGTTCTGTGATCCGGGCGTTGTGGTGCGCTGTGATCGGTGCGCTGTGATCGGTGCGCTGTGATCGGTGCGCTGTGATCAGTGTGCTGTGATCGGTGTGGTGTGCGGTGCAGATATATCTACATAACAAATTATTTAGTATATTTACTGGTTCCTGGAAGGAGGAGGGGAGGAGAGTTTTGCATAGATAAGGGGCGGCAACTCCCTCTGACACTCCCATTGCTATTGAAACCTGATCTGTAACATATTACATTGCTTGTGCAGCACTGAGCATGTGCGAGATCTGCAAGGCTGAAATCCAGGAAGTCATACAGTCTGGCTTCATGGATTCCCACACTTAAGATGACCCCAGTCAATTCCTGTTTTATAAAGTATCTAAATGCTGTAACAACCTAACAAAACGGACCTTAGTTTACAGACTAACATTACTAGAATACATTAAGCTTGTGTATTACAGGGGTATTTATATTTAAAAAGTGAAATTGTGGCCGGAACTCCACTTTAAGGACCGCCTCCTACAGATATGCGTCAGCAGAATGGCACGGCTGGGCACAAGCACGTACCTGTACGTCCTCTTTAAGTGCCCAGCTTTGGGTCGCGGGCGCGTGCCCGCGACCCGTTCCAAAGCTCTGTGACTGCGGCCGCGGGACCCACGGACCCGATCGCCGCCGGAGTCCCGCGATCAGTCACCGGAGCTGAAGAACGGGGAGAGCTGTGTGTAAACACAGCTTCCCCGTTCTTTACAGTGGCAGCTTCATTGATCGTGTGTGTCCCTAATATAGGTAAACACGATCAATGACGTCACACGTCCAGCCCCGCCCCCTTAAGTTATAAAAACATATGAGGTCACACATAACCCATACAGCGCCCCCTAGTGGTTAACTCCCAAACTGCAATTGTCATTTTCACAGTAAACAATGCATTTTTATAGCATTTTTTGCTGTGAAAATGACAACGGTCTCAAAAATGTGTCAAAATTGTCCGATGTGTCCTCCATAATGTCGCAGTCACGAAAAAAATCACTGATCGCCGCCATTAGTAGTAAAAATAAATAAATAATAAAAATGCAATAAAACTATCTTCTATTTTGTAAACGCTATAAAAAAATTTTGTTTACAAAAGTTTATTGAAAATATAAAAGTGAATATGCATACAGATAATGAAATATAGACAGTACAAATTCCGCAAGGTATAATTATAAAGATTACATCAATCAGCGTATGATAGCATTGTATAACAGATGAATGAAATATTAGATTACATTGCTCAAACCTAGATTAGGCAAGACAGGAACAAAAACAAAAGAGGGGGGGGTGAAGTTATTGGAGGGTGAGCCAATTAGACCATTTGGAGTTATATATGTGGAGACTATCGTTAAGAGTGTGATAGACTCTTTCAGAAAGTTTGAGAGTCTCCATCCGGTCCAACCCTTGTGTCCAGGAGATGGTGCTAGATCTCCAGTTGAGTGCAACCATCCATTGGATAGAGCTACAAAGAGAGTGGAATAATCTGGTACAAGGTATAGGGATGTTTGGGATCCCAGCATACAATATACAAATTTGAGGGGTGAGGATGATCTTATAGCCAGAAGACTCTTCAAATCTAGATGCTGCCAGTTTCCATATTTGGGCTAAAAGGGGGCAGCTCCAGAATGTGTTTAGTAATGTGCCTTGCTCCGCGCAACCCCTGAAGCAGTTTGGGGAGACGGCAGGTTAGAAAAAATGTAACTTAGAAGGGGTAAAGTACCATCTAGAGAATATTTTGATCGGTGTCTCCCTGAAAGATATAGCTTTGTTGCATTTACGGAGATTTTCTGCCATAATATACCAAGATTCTGGAGAGAAAGAACTATTTAGATCCTCCTCCCAGTGGAGCATCTGAGTGGATTTGTCTTGCAGGTCAAGGTTAGTGAGGTAGTTGTATAGGCGAGATATCATCCCTCTATCTCTTGAGGAGGATAAGCATATCCTCTCAAACAAGGTGTTGGTGGAGGGGGTGGAGAGTGAGAAGTGTTGTGAATAAAAGGACTTTATTAGCTCGTAATTCTCTACCTCGGGGGGGGGGCAGACCATAGTCCTTTTGAATTGTTGCAAAGGGTTTGAATACCCATTTAGATCGTAGTGAGGACAGTGTGATAAGGTTATTGTTAATCCAATATGAGAAGTGTTTTGTGTTTATGAAGGCTAGATTGAGTCTAGTGTCACCTAAAAATGATGTAAGTGGGGAGATATGCGAGGAGAGTATGTGAGTGTCTTTTATTTTCATCCATATTTGAAAGAGGTGGGCAACAATTATATTAACCACTTTAGCCCCGGGCCTGTTTTTCAGATTCGGTGTTTACGAGACTAAAACATTTTTTTTTGCTATAAAATTACTTAAAACCCCCAAACATTATATATTTTTTTTTTCTAACACTCTAGAGAATAAAATGGCAGTCATTGCAATACTTTTTGTTACACCGTATTTGCGCAGCGGTCTTACAAGCGCACTTTTTTTGGAAAAAATTCACTTTTTTAAATAAAAAAATAAGACAACAATAAATTTGGCCCAATTTTTTTACATATTGTGAAAGATAATGTTACGCCGAGTAAAATGATACCCAACATGTCACGCTTAAAAATTGCGCCCGCTCGTGGCATGGCGTCAAACTTTTACCCTTAAAAATCTCGATAGGCGATGTTTAAAAAATTCTACAGGTTGCATTTTTTGAGATACAGAGGAGGTCTAGGGCTAGAATTATTGCTCTCGCTCTAACGATCGCGGCGATACCTCACTTGTGTGGTTTGAACACCGTTTTCATATGCGGGCGCTACTCGCGTATGCGTTCGCTTCTGCGCGCGAGCTCGACGGGGCGATTTAAAAAATTTTTTTTTTGTTTTCGTATTTATTTGTATTAATTTTACCAATTTTTAACACTAAAATAAAAAAAAATAAAAAAATTATCACTTTTATTCCTATTACAAGAAATGTAAACATCCCTTGTAATAGAAAAAAGCATGACAGGTCCTCTTAAATATGAGATCTGGGGTCAAAAAGACCTCAGATCTCATATTTAGGCTAAAATGCAAAAAAAAATAAAAATTTTTTAAATGTCATTTTTCAAATGACATTTAAAAAAAAATGTCTCTTTAAGACGCTGTTTGGAACTGACGTTTGACGTCACTTCCGCCCAGCAGAGCTACGGAGATGGACGAGGGAAATTTTTTCCCTCACTCGCATCCCCGCTGACCAGACGAGCGCACCCGATCGCCTCCGCCGCTACCGACGGCTCCGGTAAGCGGCGGAGAGCGCGGGAGCGCAGCGAGAGGGGGGGGGCACGCTCGTCCGCTACCGATAACGGCGATCTCGCGGCGATTCCGCCGCGGAGACCGCCATTATCGTTTACCCGACCGCCCACAGAAGAGATGGATATCTCGGTTGTGGCAGCAGCTGCTGCCGTTACCGAGATATCCATCCTCAAAGTGCCGACGTATACTTGCGGTGGGCGGTCGGAAAGTGGTTAAGTTTGAAAAGCTTTCTGTATAGCACGTTGTTAGACCATAGTATGCCCTAAAGGTGGTATGGCAGAATTGATATCGTTTCAAACTTCTTCCATGGCAAGTCCTGCAAAGGGGAGAACCACTGGGACAGCTGGGAGAGTTTTGCGGCCAGATAATATTGCCAGAGATTAGGAAGGCCTAGGCCTCCTTTCGATTGGGATCTGTGTAAGAGAGCATAGCTATATCTAGGTTTCTTATCCGCCCAAATGAATTTGTTGATGATCCTTTGAATGCCCTCAATTTTAGTTTTAGGGACAAGTATAGGGAGGGAACGAAAATAATATAATAATTTAGGGATAATATTCATTTTGATAGCACAGACTCTGCCTAAAAAGGATATGTGATAAGTGGACCAAGTGTTTAGGAGGGAGCTTATGCGTGTAATGATGGGGGCATAGTTAGCTTTGAATAATAGTGAGTGTGAGGAGGTAATATTGACTCCCAGATATCTAAAAGATTGAGGACACCAAATAAATGGGAAGTTGTTTTTAAGCAAACCCTGTAAGTCCGGGGGAAAGTTAAGTGGGAGGGCCGAGCATTTATTAGCATTAATTTTAAGACCTGATAGGGCATGGAACGTATTTAGTGTATCAAGAAGGACTGGAATAGATAGTAGAGGCTCCGTAAGGAACACCAGGGCATCGTCAGCATACAAACTAATCTTGAATTCCTGATCATACCTAAGGTAATCTCGAATATCCGTGTTGGTCCTAATGGCATGGGCTAGGGGCTCTATGGCCATGGCAAATAAGAGTGGGGATAGGGGACACCCCTGTCTTGTGCCTCTACTCAGTGGAAAGAACTCTGAGTTGTTGCCGGGGATCCTAATACGAGTTTGAGGTGAATGGTAAAGAGCATTGAAGCCCTGTAAAAAATTGCCTGAGATTCCAAAATGGGGAGAAGCTTATTTAGATAGGACCAGCTCACACTATCAAAAGCTTTATGTATGTCCAAGCTCAGGAGACAGGCTTGTCGGGAATTCAAATTAGCATCTTGGATAATGTTAGTTACTAACCTGATGTTGTCCACTATCTGTCTCCCTGGCATGAAGCCAGATTGGTCATGATGTATTAACGGAGAAATAACTTTGGCCAGCCTGTCTGCCAGAATTCTGCCAACATTTTTTAGGTCATTATTTAATACCGATATTGGGCGAAAATTTTGGGGGAGGGTATGGTCCTTATCGGGTTTAGGGATCAGGGAAAGGTTAGCTAATAGCATCTCATCTGGGAACTGGTTGCCATCAAGAATATGGTTGAAAAGTTTCATAAGGTTAGGAGTTAGTAGGGGGGAACATTTTTTTATAATAGGAGGTTGTGAATCCATCTGGGCCCGGGGCCGTGGACAATTTAAGAGTTTTGATTACATGGGAAATCTCCTCAATCGTACATGGTCTGTTGAGGGATTCGGTTTGATGTTGTTCTAGGGAAGGGAGTTGTAGGTTGTTCAACCAGGAGTTGGAATGTGTATCAGATCCTGTATATGGGTCAGATAATAACTTTTTGTAAAAATCAGTGAATGTATTGAGTACTCCTTGTGGGTGTGTGATGAGATTTCCCTGGGTGTCTCGTAGTTTGTAAACGTGTGTGGGGTTTGTGTCTTGGTTCAACTTCCTGGCGAACATTGCCGAGGGGGAGTTGCTGTGTAAAAGGAATTTAGCCTTTGAAAACCTAAGGGATCTTTCTGTGTTGGCCGATAAGATGAGATCGAGGGCCCTGCGTTTAGATTGAATTTGTTGTGTGATGTCTGGAGATATCGAATGTTGCAGTTTGTTATATAAATGGTTTAAATCATTTGTCAGACATTTAATATCTGCCAGTCTTTCCTTGTTTTTAGTTGCTGCAAGTTTGATTATGTGACCTCTTAGGACTGCTTTGTGAGCGATCCAAAGGGAGGTAGGGGGTGTTTCGTCATTAATGTTATCTAAAAAATAATTTTCAATGTGAGTTGAGATGGAATTTTTATTATCTAGGTTCGTCAGGAGGGAATCGTTGAGTCGCCAAGTAAATGTTGAGGGGGAGAGGCCTATATGTGATATATCAAAAGAGATAATGTCATGGTCAGACCAAGGGCATGGATGTATGTGAGCTTGAGATGAATTGGCAAGCAAAACAGGGGTGCAAAAAATGTAATCGAGCCTGGCGTAGCAATCGTGGGGGTGGGAGTAATGTGTATATGCTTTAATCCCTACGTTGTGAGCTCTCCAGGAATCAATGAGTTGGAGTTTATTGATATGTCTGTTAATTGTTTTGGAGAACGACTTGGAGGAGGGGGAGTTTTTGCTTCTGTCCAGGGCAGGGTGTGCTGTTAAATTAAATTCTCCACCTAGAACTATATGGGGAGAGTGGAATCTATCTAGGGTGTTAAAAAAGTTAGAAAAGAAGGTAGTTTGGGAATCATTTGGGGCATACACAGACACGATTGTAATCGCTTTGTTGTTAATAATGCCTTTTATGATTATATATCGACTATCAAGGTCTTTAAATATGTGTTGAATATCGAAAATAACGGAATTGCGGATAAATATGATGTTGACTGTATGATCTGTTGAAAAATGTGGGATGATTGTTCGAGGCAAAATGAGTCTCTTGGAGTAAGATAATATCTGCTCCCAGTCTCTTGTAGTGTTGGAATGCCTTTTTGCGTTTGTGAGGCGAGTTAAAGCCCTTTGTGTTATGGGAAATAATTCTAAGTCCCATGGGTAGACAGTGTGGGTTCTATCATCAGAAAAAAATCCATACAGACGTAGAGCCCGGGGCCTTGACCCAAGCTATAACATTTTGATTGAGATTTAAACAGGATACTTAAAGGTATAGACCAGAATACATTATAGGAGGAGGTATAGATTTGGAGTACATATCTGATATAGAGCAATGAAACAACATATAATACAATGCATGAGTGATGGAACCTTGTGAAAATATCTATCTTATGACTGTCAAAAGTTATGCTTATCAATATGGTAGCATTGTTTGCTATCAGCGTGAACTATAAAATGAACAAAATTAATGAACAAACTTTGGGGACAGGAAAAGGCCTGTAATAACATACAACAAAAGCATGTAGCAAGGTATGGGACAAAATTGTCCATGGCCCACATACCGCACGAGTGATGCTCCATTTGAGAATGGAGCAGCAGTCGAGTATGGCTGTGGGAGTGGGGTCAATCTAGCGACGACGGATGCTCCAGGCATCTTGAAAAAACAAAGGTTAAGTAATATAAGGTTGATAAGTGCATAAGGAGGATAAGGCAGGAGCTCCCATCAAAGTGAGTAGTGCAATGAACTGAAGCAGTCGCACCGAGATCACATCGTGAAAATAAAGTCATCAACATATAAAACATTGGTCATTGGTGCTGCCGACTTGGAAACATGAGCGATCTGAACATTCAAGAGTATCATGGGGGCTTGTGGGGAATGTGGCCATGGATTCATGGTAGCTGTGCGAACCTACCATACTCTATCCAGAACATGTAATGTAATGATATCTAATCCTGGCAGCTTGTAAGATGCTGGTGACTTATTTCATCCTGCGTCTTCTGTCCAGAGTCGCAGGAGAAATATCCGGGTAAATTTGGATTCTCTTGCCTTCCATAGTGAGGTTGCAGGAATTCCTAGAGGCGCGCATGATGTCCTCTTTAACCAGGAAGTCTCTCATACACAAAATAATGTCTCTTGGGGGATTATCAGGGGGGGTTTGGGGCGAAGCGCTCTGTGGATCCTGTCACAAATAAAGGAAGATGGTGGTTTATCTGGTAAAAGTTCATGGAAGAACTTTGATACTGCAGGCATCAGATCTGTGACTGTTTCAGGGACCCCGAGCAGTCTAATGTTATGGCGGCGGTTTCTATTGTCGAGGTCCTCGACTTGTGCCTGCATAAAGGCAAAGTTGTCTGCTAAGTTCTCATAGTCCTTTCTTAGGTCGTTATGAGCCAGGGAGAGCTCGTCATGTTTTGTTTCAAGGAGATCTGTGCGGTTGCCAATGCTGGCTATCTCCTGGGAAAGGGCTGCTGTTGAATTATGAACTTCCTTTTCAGTTTTTTCCACCAGCTTATTAAACATGGCTGTTAGGCTAGCATCCAGATCCGCTTTTGAGAGAGGGGAGTTGTACTCACTGTTGAGGTGATCCGGGAGAGCCATGGGTGGATAAGAGCAGTCCTAGGTCTCCTCGTGCTGGCCGGCACCATCTTGGGTCCCCTTCTTGTTTCTCTGTTCCATGTCAAGGAGAAAGTTAGTGAGGGTATGAACGGAGCTCCGATCCTGCTTCCTCCTAGTAGGTGGCATGCACTAGGTATTCCCACGGGGTGCACAGTAAAATCGCCGCTGATAGTGATGAAAAGCCCCGGGTAATCCGCCCAGAAAGCCCGGGTCTCGTAGAGCACGGCTCAGGCGAGTCCTCTCAGCATCGCGCCGCGCATGCGCCCCCCAACGCTAGGGAAAAAAAAAAATTTTTTTAGATCTTTTTGGGGGATATTTTTTATAGCAAAAAGTAAAAAATATTGCATTTTTTTCAGAAGTGTCGCTCTATTTTTGTTTATAGCGCAAAAAATAAAAACTGCAGAGGTGATCAAATACTACCAAAAGAAAGCTCTATTTGTGGGAAAAAGACGCGAATTTTGTTTGGGAGCCACATCGCATGACCGCGCAATAGAAAGTTCCATCTACTGGGCTGCCATTGGACGACTGTTCTGTCTATTATAGGAGGCAGAACTTTGTATTAAAGAGGTCGCTGAGTAAACAGTAGATTCTCCTGTATGTAATTTGTTGTCACTCGTTCTGCCCCACTCCCTGTTTACTCCAAGGCTGCAGTTGGGCATTAATATGGCTGCCCTGATGGCAATGGCGAGGCTGCATTCATGGCAATGGTGATGATTGCTATCATGGCAATGGTGATGCTTGCTATCTGGGCAATGGTGCAGCTGCATTCATAGCAATTGTGCGGCTGCAATCATGGCAATGGTGAGGACAATGGAAATAATGGAATTTAATAATTATATCCCTGGGAGGTCCATTTCCTTTCCTCAATGTTGACCGTAAAGTGAATAACTCAACACCAAGCTCACTACATGGACCCCTTATAGGCCCTTATATATTTGTACATGTTGATTATATACCCCCGTATTCTCCTCTTCTCCAGAGTGAATAAATTCAGTTCTTCTAATCTTTCCTCATAGCTGAGCTCCTCCATGCCTCTTATCAGTTTGGTTGCCCTTCTCTGAACTTTCTCCAGTTCCCCGATATCCATTTTGAGAACTGGAGCCAAAAACTGAACTGCATATTCCAGATGAGGTCTTACTAATGATTTGTACAGGGGCAACATTCTCTCTCTCTCTCTCTCTCTGGAGTCCATACCTCTCTTAATACAAGAAATGACTTTGCTCGCTTTGGAAACCGCAGCTTGGCATTGCATGCCATTGTTGAGCTTATGATCTACTAAAACCCCCAGATCCTTCTCCACTACGGATCCCCCCAGTTGTACTCCTCCTAGTATGTATGATGCTTGCATATTCTTAGCCCCCAAGTGCATAACTTTACATTTATCAACATTAAACCTCATCTGCCACTTAGTCGCCCCATTAGACAGAGCATTGAGGTCAGCTTGTAAATTGGGGACATCCTGTAAGGACGTTATTCCAATGCATAGCTTGGTGTCATCTGCAAAGACAGAAATGTTACTTTTGATCTCAGACCCAATATCATTTATAAAGATTTTAAAACGTAAGGGTCCCAACGCTGAACCTTGGTGTACACCACTGATAATCTTAGACCATTCAGAGTAAGAATCAATAACCACTACTCTCTGAATTCTGTCTTTCAGCCAGGTCTATAATTACTTGGTAAAGACTTTTTGCCCTTTTTAAATATGGGCACCACATTGGCCCTGCGTTAATCCAGTGGTACTATTCCTGTCATTAATGAGTCTCTAAAAATTAGATACAATGGCTTTGAAATTACAGAGCTCAATTATTTTAGGATCTGTGGCTGTATGCCATCTGGTCCAGGTGCTTTATCCACCTTTATTCTGTCTAAATATTTCTGGACCATATTACTTTTGAGCCATTGTGGATTTGTCACTACACCCCCCATTATGGACATGAGCTCCGCCATGCTCCGCTGAAGAAATCATTTAATAAATTAGGTTTCTCTTTGTCCCCAGTCACCCACTCTATATTATTTTGTAAGGGACCTACATGCTCAGACCTGACCTTTTTACTATTAATATATTTGAAGATTTTTTGGGGTTTTGTCCTACTATCTTTTGCAATCTGTCTTTCGTTTTGAATTTTTGCACCCTTGATTTCCTTTATACGTATCCTGTTATATTATTTGTAACATTTAAAAGACATTAGTGTTCCTTCACTTTTATATTTTTTAAACACTCTTTTCTTATTGTTTATAGCTTTTTTAACTTTGACCGTGAGCCACATAGGTTTTATTTTTAGCCTTTTAAACTTATTGCCCATGGGAATATACTTTGCAGTGAGGTCCCAAACAGTCTTTTTGAAGAATTCCCATTTCTGTTCTGTGTTTATCAATGCCAATATTCCCTCCCCGTCTAAGTCCCGGAGAGCAGCTCTCATCCTTGGAAATGTTGCTCTCTTGAAATTAAGTGTTTTTATCTTTCCTGTATGTATTTCTTGCTTACAGCTGACATCAAATGAAATCATGTTATGATCACTGCTACCCAGGTGTTCCTTTATCTGTACATTAGTAATAAGCTCTGCATGGTTTGAGATTACCAGGTCCAACAGAGCATCATTCCTAGTTGGGGCTTCAATAAACTGGACCATAAAATTGTCCTGTAATAGGTTTTAAAATGTTTGCCCTTTAACCACTTAAGGACCGCCGCATGTACATTTACGTCGGCAGAATGGCACCGACAGGCACATCAACGTATATATACGTTGGTGCCTTGGGGGGGATCGGGGGTCCGATCGGACCCCCCCCCCGTACATGCGGCGGTCCGCACGGCTGCAGGAGCGATCCGACAAGAGGGGGCGGCTATCCGTTTTCACCCGCCCCCTCCGGATCGCTCCCAGCCAATGCGCGCGCCCGCCCGCCCTGTCACTTCCTCCTCCTGTGTAAACACAGGAAGGAGGAAGCTATCTGATCTCTCCCTTGGCGTTTGTTTCAAGCGCCGCTGAGGAGAGATCACAACACAACAAGTAAGTCTGCACCAACAGCACACTTACACACACACAAAAACACATTTAACCCCCGCGATCGCCCCCCGTCACAGTGTCACTGAATGCAGTAATCATACATGTATGATTACTGTATTTAGTGTCAGTGTGACAGACAGTGTGACAGTCAGTTAGTGTTAGTGTCAGGATAGCCCCCCCACCCCCCCCCAATAAAGTTTTAACCCCTTGATCACTGCCCTAGTTAACCCTTTCACTCCCTATTGCCAGCATCACTAAGCGATCATTTTTCTGATCGCTGTATTAGTGTCGCTGTTCCCGCTAGGTAGCTAATTTTTTTTTAATGCGATTTTTTTTTTTACTAAAGACATGTAGCTAAATACATTTTGGCCTAAATGTTTGACTAAAATTTAGTTTATTGGTTTTTTATTATAACAAAAAGTAAAAAATATTGTTTTTTTTTTCAAAAATGTCGCTCTATTTTTGTATATAGCGCAAAAAAAAAAATCGCAGAGGCGATCAAATACCACCAAAAGAAAGCTCTATTTGTGGGAAAAAAAGGACGCAAATTTTGTTTGGGAGCCACGTCGCACGACCGCGCAATTGTCTGTTAAAGCGACGCAGTGCCGAATCGCAAAAACCCCTTGGGTCATTTGCCAGCGTATTGGTCCGGGTCTTAAGTGGTTAACCAGCAGTGCCATTACTCCAGTCAATTTCTGGGTAATTAAAATCCCTCATTATTATCACTATCATCATTATTATCATTATTATCACTGTCCCAGCCCTTGCAGCCCTTTCCATCTGTGCAAGGAGCTGAGTCTCCACCTCCTCATTAACATTGGGTGGTCTATAACAAACTCAAACAAATGATTAACAAAACAAACAATGATTAACTTTGAACTACGCACATCTGTATGCAGTTCCACCCATAGTGATTCAGCCTCATCACACTCTCCATCAACCAGGTCCTCTTTCTCGCTTGCTTTGAGGTCACTTCTAACATAGAGACAGACCCCGCCACCTTTCCTTTTTACCCTGTCTTTCCTAAAGAAAGCATAGCCAGGAATATTAATAGCTCAGCCATGAGAGGATTGAAGCCAAGTTTCAGCAATACCGATTACATCATAGCTCTCCTCATGCACCAGAGCTTCAAACTGACCTATTTTGCTTGGCAGACTTCTGGCATTGGTGAACAAACACTTAAATGTATTATTACATTTTTCACTGGTGTTTTTCATATAATTTTTAGTAGTACAAATGGCACTATAGTTTCCAACGGCTGTTTGCCTCAACCCACTAACTCACTCACTGCCCAAGAGATTGCCTATTAGACACTAGAGAGGGAGAGATTAAAGATGGTAGGGAGCAAAGGATAGAATAAAAGGGGAGCCGTAGTAGTTATGGGGTAACAAGATCCAGTGGACAATTGGTTAGCTGGGCATCTGAGAAAAGTTTTGTAACCCCTTCAGTAGAAAGATAAGAGTGTTGACTGTGCTGTAAGGCAAAATATGTTAAAAGGGAGAAGATTTACACACAGTGTTGTCCTCACATATTGCATCAATCTTGTCTTTGAAGATGTCCTCCAAAGACAAGATTGATGCAATATGTGAGGACAACTCCACTGTGCGTAATTCTTCTCCCTTTTAACATCTCTTGCCTGGATCCTGTTACCCCATAACTACTACAGTTCCCCTTTTATTCTATCCTATGCTCCCTACCATCTTTAATCTCTCCCTCTCTAGTGGCACCTTCCCCTCCCCTCTAAAACATGTGAAGATCCCATACTTAAAAAGCCCTCACTGGATCCCACCAACCTGAACAACTTAAGACCCATTGCATTGCTCCCATTCACCTCTAAACTAGCTCCTACCTCAGTTAAAATTACATTCTTGACCCCTTTAGGTCCCATGCACATGAGACGCTGTTAAACGTGTGTTCAGAGGCAGTTGGAAACTTTTTTCAACGGCCCCTGAACACATTCAATGTTATCCTATGTGTCTATGCACACAGTCTCGTTTTTTTGCCGTTTTTAGGCAGTTGCATTTAACCTTGTTTTTCCAGAAGCAAAAAAATGGGTTCAGACGCAAAAGTTTTCCACGTTACCGGTACCGGCGTTTTGCAGAGATTTTGTTTATAAGTGTTTTTAAAGGTGACCTATTTTTTTACATTAGAAATCTCAAAAATTATGGAAAATTATGAAAAACCATTGAAAAAATAGAAAAAAAAATGTAATTGCTTGCATTGCATTGTGGACAATCCACAACTTGTGGCAGGTGATGTGGCAGATGACCTGACAAGTGGACAATTCACAACTTGTGGCAAGTGGACAATTCATAACCTTTGGCAGGTGTCGTGGCAAGTGGACACTCCACTACTTGTGGCAGGTAATGTGGCCATGTGATGTGGCAAGTGGACACTCCACAACTTGTGGCAGGTGACATAGCAAGGTGACGTGGCAGGTGATGTGGCCAGGTGACGTGGCCAGTGGACAATCCACAACTTGTGGCAGGTGATATGGCCAGGTGACCTGGCAAGTGGACAATCCACAACTTGTGGCAGGTGATGTGGCCAGGTGATGTGGCAAGTTGACAATCCACAACTTGTGGCAGGTGACGTGGCCAGGTGACGTGGCCAGTGGACAATCCACAACTTGTGGCAGGTGACCTGGCCAGGTGATGTGGCCAGTGGACAATCCACAACTTGTGGCAGGTGACGTGGCACGGTGACGTGGCAAGTGGACAATCCGCAACTCGTGGCAGGTGACGTGGCAGGTGACGTAGCCAGTGGACAATCCCCAACTTGTGGCAGATGGTGTGGCCAAGTGACGTGGCAAGATGACAATTCACAACTTGTGGCAGGTGACGTGGCCAGGTGATGTGGCAAGTGGACAATTCACAACTTGTGGCAGGTGATGTGGCAAGTGGACAATCCGCAGCTTGTGGCAGGTGATGTGGCAAGTGACACGCTAAATACAAGTACACTGCTGCTCTCTCAGCTGCTACTCACTCTGGTCTCACAAAATAGCTGAAATGGTTAAATAATACTGTTTTTTGAGCTTAGGGAGGGTCTTATGATTTTTCTTAACTAAACGCTTATAAACGCAAACGCGGTAAAACGCAGCAAAAATTGCGCTGGTTTTTAGCTTTTAAAAACGTGTGTTCAGCAGAGTTTGCACCGCCAGAAACTGTCTGGATTAAAACATACTAACGATTTACTAACTGCTAAAACCAATGGCCACTATTCCATACTCATACTATTTGACCTCTCTGCGGCCTTTGATACTGTTGACCATCCGATCCTTCTTGATAAACTCCATTCCCTTGGCCTCCAAGATTCCTGGTTCTCCTCTTACATACAGCGCTCTTTCAGTGTTACCTACAACTCTGTCTCCTCCTCTCTATTGACACTTTCTGTTGGGGTCCTCCAAGGCTTTGTTCTTTAGCCCTGTACACATGGCTGGGAATCCCGTCAGGAAAAAAACTTCTGTTTTCCTGACTGGATTCCTGGAAAGCTTGCCTTGTAAAGCCGTGCATACAGACGGCCACTCAAAAGAACCGCCGTTCTTTTGAATGGCAAGAACGCAGTGACGTCATCGACTACGACCAGCTGGCTCTCATCACATTCGATGCTGTCCGTGCCATCTTGCTACACCCAACACTTGTCAGTACTGGGATCCCTCTAGGACCCAGCACACTCACCTGACACAGCCTTGCCTGGGAATTACTGATTGGCCAGCTCTCCTTTAAAACACCTGTGTCTTCACCCTATCAGTGCTCGTGATAGAGTTACCTTGTTTGTCACTGAGATCCAGTCTGACTTTCTGCTTGGTATATTTGAGTATGATTCGGCTCGTTTGACCTTGTTTGTTCCCTTCTGATTTGGTACCGTTTGGACTCTGAACTACCTGTGTATGACCCAGCTTGCCTAGACTACTCGCTGCCTGATTCCTGTAAGCAACATCCATTACAGCAGTGCACTACAAACACCAGCAACACCAACAACATCCACATGTGTGGTGAACTACAAGTTCCAGCTGTCCTGCTCATCTCAACACCTACATCGGCAGTAAACTACAAGTGCCAGCTTTCCCGCTCATCTCAACACCTGCATCCCTGGTGAACTACAAGTCCCAGCTGACCTGCTTATCTCAAGACCTGCTCACGGTATGTGCTCTTGTTATTGAACTGTTGGCATATTTAGCACACCTGAACTTTTGTCTGTTTCTAGCCTGATATTAAACCTGACAACACTAAGCTTGTATGCTACCGCGCATGCGTCTAAGTATTATCGAGCATGCGCAGGTTTACATCGGACAGGAAGGCATAGAGACGACTGGTTTTCTCAGCAGCAAACACTCTGCCAGGAATCCCGACGGGAAAATAGAGAGCAGGTTCTCTATTTTTCACGGGCAGTTTTCCTGTCGGGAGCATACACACAGCTGGGATTCCCAGCCAAATGCTCTCCTGGCAGTTTCCCTGCCAGGGAATACCGGCAGGCCCGGACTGGCCATAGGGCCCACGAACGGCCCCCGGTGGCTATTAAGCCTCACTGTGCCCATCAAATGCAGCCACTGGGTGCATCAAATGCTGCTACTGGGCCACCAATTGTCATCACTGTGCCATGCCATGAAATGCAGCCACTGTGCCATGCCATCAAACGCAGCCACTGTGCCATTAATTGTCACCACTGTGGCATGCCATCAAACGCAGCCACTGTGCCATCAATTGTCACCACTGTTCCATGCCATCAAACGCAGCCACTGTGCCATGCCATCAAACACCGCCACTGTGCCACCAATTGTCACCACTGTGCCATGCCATCAAACACAGCCACAGTGCCATCAATTGTCACCACTGTGCCATGCCAACAAACGGATCCACTGTGCCATCAATTGTCACCACTGTGCAATGCCATCAAATGCAGCCACTGTGCCATCAATTGTCACCACTGTGACATGCCATCAAATGCAGCCGCTGTGCCATGCTATAAGACACAGCCACTGTGCCATCAATTGTCACCACTGTGCTTTGCCATCAAATGCAGCCACTGTGCCCTTTAATTGTCGCCACTTTGCCCATTGATGCCACTGTGCCCTTTAATTGTTGCCACTGTGCCCATTGTCGCCACTGTGCCCATTGATGCCATTGTGCCCATTGTCGCCACTGTGCCCATTGTCGTCACTGAGTCAGAGGGGGCGGCGCTCCGGCGCCCTCTATAGATGCACTGCCACTGTCTATCTATCTTCTTTCTTTCTATCTTTATCTATCTTCCTTCCTTTTTATCTATCTATCTATCTATCTATTTTTATCTATCTATCTAGATCTATCTACCTATCTTCCTTCCTTCTCTTCTTTTTTTCTATCTTTATCTTTCTTCCTTCCTTACTATCTTCTATCTATCTATCTATCTATCTATCTATCTATCTATCTATCTATCTATCTATCTTCCTTTCTTTATCTACCTGTTTTCCTGTATCTATCTCCCTTCCTTCCTTTCTTTCTTTATCTATCTTCATTCCTTCTCTTCTTTCTTTCTATCTTTCTATTTCTTTATCTATCTATCTATCTATCTATCTATCTATCTATCTATCTATCTATCTATCTATCTATCTATCTATCTATCTTCCCTTCTTGCTTTATATCTCTATATATCTATATATCTATCTATCTATCTATCTATCTATCTATCTTATTCATTCTTTCTTTATCCATCTTCCTTCTATCTATCTATCTATCTATCTTCCTTCCTTCCCTTCTTTCTTTCTATTTGTATCTATCTTTCTTTATCTATCTTCCTTCTTTCCCTTCTTTCTTTCTATCTTTATCTATCTTTCTTTATTGATCTATCTATCTATCTATCTATCTATCTATCTATCTTCATTCCCTTCTTTCTATATTTATCTGTCTTTATTTCTTTATCGATCTTCCTTCCCTTCTTTCTTTCTATCTATCTTTATCTATCTTCCCTTCTTGCTTTCTTTCTTTATACTGTATATCGTTCTTTCTCTATCTATCTATCTTCCTTCCCTTCTTTCTTTCTATATTATTCATTATTTCTTTATCCATCTTCCTTCCTTTCTATCTATCTAAATCTATTTATCTTCCTTTCTTCCCTTCTTTCTTTCTTTCTTTCTTTCTTTCTATCTTTCTTTCTTTATCTTCCTTCCTTCCTTCCTTCTTTTTTATCTATTTATAATCTATCTTCATGCCTCCCCCTATTTCTTTCTATCTTTTATCCTTCTTTATCTTCCTATCTTTCTTTATCTCACCCCACATCCCATCATTAACCCCCGCTGTGCCCCTCCCCCACCCTGGGCTGCTCAGTCTAAAATGCCCGGGCCTATTTTTTGTCCCAGTCCGGGCCTGAATACCGGTCATGTGTATGAGGCTTGCTGCCTTTTCTTCTCTATCTACACCTGCTCCCCTGGTCATTTGATAAATGCTCACGGCTTACAATACCATCTATATGCCGATGACACCCAAATCTATCTGTCTGCTTCTCACGTCACTCCTTCAGTCTTCTCTCGCATTACTAACTTATTAACTGACATATCAGCATGGATGTTACAACACATCCTTAAACCAAACCTCTCTAAAACCGAGCTGGTAATATTCCCCCCGCCCGTGCCCCCCTCTATGACTTTTCCATCAAAATCAATAATGCAACCGTCAATCCCTCCCCTCATGCCAGGGTACTAGGTGTAATCCTAGAATCTGACATGTCCCTTTAGCCCCAAATCCAATCATAGTCAAAAGCTTATAGACTTGACCCCTGTAACTTCTCTAAAATATGCCAATTTTTAACAAATTAAACCACCAAGCTACTCATTCACTCCCTAGTTATCTCTCGCCTTGACAATTGCAACTCCCTTCTCCTTAGCCTACCTCTTCATAGGCTATACCCTCTTCTATCATGAATGCTGCTGCCAGACCTATCTACCTTACCAAACGCTCAGTGTCTGCCACCCCTCTCCGCCAATCCCTACCCTGGCTCCCGATTGACCAGCAAAATAGATTAAAAATATGATCCACAACATACAAAGCCATTCACAACACTGCCCTAAGCTACATCACCAATCTTGTCTCCAAATATCACCCAAACCGTCCTCTCCCCTTCTACTCTCAAGCTCCCTTGTCTCCTCCTCCCATGCTCGTCTCCAGGATATCTCCAGAGCCTCTTCCATCCTCTGGAACACTCTACCTCAACCTGTCTGGCTATCTCCTGCTCTAGCTGCCTTTAGGCAATCCCTGAAAACGCATCCTGTCTCCAACTCATTTTTTACTACTTTCATCAGCTCATTGAAAGGGTAAGGATCTCGCGCCAAAACAAAATGTAAATATAGTGTAAATACAATTAAAGTATATGTAGTGCTAAAGCTGCACCCCAAAAATTCAGAATATGAATGGATAAATAGAAACAGCAGGGGGCGCTATTAATTACGAACAATCAAAACATAAACCACAGAATAATAAAAAATCTATGGTTGCTTTACATTAATATGTAAATATGTGCAAACTATATAATGATAAATAAAAGTCCATATATTGTGCAGAAACAAATAATGTGCAAAAGGCTTAATTCCAAAGATCCTTGTAGATTTCACTCTGATAAATACGTGGATATATGTGATCAAAGAATGAGGATTTCCACCTTCACCAACTAAAACACCAGACAGTGAGTGTAAAAGATGGCTCCTTACCGCAACCAATTGACCCTTTTCGTTAAAAAAGAGGTCAAATAACGCTTTGTGTCTCCACAGATGGTTAAAGGCCTGGATACTCTTGATTGGATATGTTAATCGTCATAGGGCAAAAAACACAGAGAAAGCCGCCATAGCATAATAACGTTTAATTAAAATAAATTAAAACACACAGTGCCGAGTGGCTCCTTACTGTTAGTGGTGCCCCACGTCCCGGCACTGAGGCTGAAGGCTTAGGTCTAGGAGAGAAATGTGTCCTTGGCTGGGGAAACGATCGTGTGCGTTCACTATAGTTGAGAACCAGCTGGACCGGAAGATGCTGTGCGTGGTCACGTGCCGCCTCGACGTACGTTTCAATATGTCGTCATCAGGAAGCGCCTTCCCCTTTTGTAGCACCTGCCCCACCCTATTAGATTGTAAGCTCTTCTGAGCAGGGCCCTTTTAATCCTCTTGTCTGTGTTTTTTTTTTTTTGTATTGTAACTGTATTGTCTACCTTTTGAATTGTAAAGTGCTGAGTAAACTGTTGGCGCAATATAAATCCTTGTGTTATAAGGGAAAAAACTTGCGTGTACTATGATATAAAAGAGAACAGGGGAGAGCGGGACTTTATATGAAGCATGTGCGGGGACAGATTACAATTGGTTGGGGGGAAAATAATATATCTGGAATAAGTTATAAGTTAAATATTTTAATACTTTCACATAATGCATCATACATGACTATATTGCATTATTGAAGAAATTGGTAAACATATACAATTCACAGACTTGGTTAGGGAAAAAGGATATTCAAGCAGTGACCCGATTGTACAAACAGAAGGTACAATAAAATATACTGCAGTGAATACATATTGAAGCATGAAGTTGGTAGCTCTACGCGTTTCGCGACTTTGGTCGCTCATCAGGAGCAAGCATGCATTGTATTTCTGTAACGACATAAGCACATTTCAGGTTGATCCAGGGCATCTAACATTTTAGAGACCATGAACAAATCAAGGTCCCAGATGGTACTCACCAGGTAACCAAATGTTGCCGGCATTGAGGTGAAGCCCCAACAGGTCCTCATTGGCTAGGACAGCCCCTACCGGGGACTGTGGCAGGATACTGTAGGACACACGGCCCCCAAACAGGATGCACCCAGGTTGCACAGGCATCAAGCAAGAAGTGATGTATGGACAGGAGTCAGTGAATGGTGGTAACTGTAAATAAAAAGAAATGGGGTAATGACTAAATGTCAATGAGGTTTGAATGTGTTAACGAAAAGGGTACTCAAAAAAAAACTGCGTAATAAATATAAAAAAAAAGATGAGAATGGTGCACTTATTCAATAATGTGCCATAAAGGAATATACTCAAAAAAGAAAGAATAGGACGAGTATCCAAACATACAAATAAATAAATGTGAATAAAAGTCCAACTTGGAGTCAGTTCATATAAAAAGGTACAACTCTCATAGTGATAACTTGATAGAGGAAAAAACAGACAAAACATCATATATAAGTCCCGTATAAATCCTGTATATTAATAATAATAATAATAATAATAATAATAACAACAAGCTTTATTTGATTTTTACTTGTGAGTATTTTTAAATATAAATCTTTTAAGGTGGGTTTACACTGTGCAGCATCCCTGGATAATGACAAAAAAAAATCACTTTATGATATATTGCTCACACATGCCATGGTTATATGTGGAATTGCACCCCAAAATACATTCTGCTGCTTCTCCTGAGTATGGGGATACCACATGTGTGGGACTTTTTGTGAGCCTAGCCGCGTATGGGACCCCGAAAACCAAGCACCGCCTTCAAGACTTCTAAGGGCATACATTTTTGATTTCACTCCTCACTACTTATCAGTTTTGAAGGCCATAAAATGCCAAAATAGCATAAAACCCCCCCAAATAACCCCATTTTGGAAAGTAGACACCCAATCAATTTTCTGAGAGGCATAGTGAGTATTTTACAGCTCTCATTTGTTTTTGAAAATGAAGAAAGAAATATTATTATTATTATTATTATTATTTTAATTTTCAAAACTTTGTGACAAAAAGCGAGAGCTGCAAAATACTCACCATACCTCTCAGCAAATAGCTTGGGGTGTCTACTTTCCAAAATGGGGTAATTTCGGGGGGTTTTGTGCCATCTGGGCATTCCATGGCCTCCGAAACTATAGGTAGTGAGGAGTAAAATCAAAAATGTACACCCTTAGAAAGCCTGAAGGCGGTGTTTTTGGGGTCCCGTACGTGGCTAGGCTCCTGAAAAGTCTCACACATGTGGTATCCCTGTACTCAAAAGAAGCAGCAGAATGTATTTTGGGGGTGTAATTCCACATATGCCAATGGCATGTTTGAGCAATATATCATTTAATGACAACTTTGCACAAAAAAAAAAAAATATATAAATATATATATATATATATATATATATATATATATATATATATTTATTTTTCCCGCAACTTGTGTCAAAATATAAAATATTCCATGGACTCGACATGCCTCTCAGCAAATAGCTTGGGGTGTCTACTTTAAAAAATGGGGTCATTTGGGGGGGGTTTACATTGTCCTGGCATTTAGAAGCTTATGTCGCACATCACCCACTCTTCTAACCACTTGAAGAGAATGGGCCAGATCCACAGAGAGAGTACTTTCAAAGTTCCCGTGTCGTAACTTTAGTTTGAATCCTCAAACCAAGATACAAAGGCTTCTGGGTTAGATCCGACAGGTATACATCCTCGTACGCCTTTCGGATCTAAGATGCAATACTTCGGCGTCCGCTGGGTGCCGTTCACGTCGTTTTCCGCGTTGGGTATGCAAATTAGCTATTTCCGACGATCCACGAACATACGCGCGGCCGTCGCATTCTCTTACGTCGTCTCTAGTCGGCTTTTTCCAGCGTATAGTTAAAGCTGGTATTTTACAGCGTATAGATAGACTTGAAAAAAATTTATACCAATGTTAATGATAATGTGAAATAACTATCAATAAAGTGTATAAAGCAGCGCTCAATTAAAGAAATAACACACTATACATATATAACCTCCAAGTGAATGAAAGTGAACAAGTGAATGACCACTTGATATGTAAACAAAGTGACAAGAAAAAAAGTCTGTAATCCGTGAATATCAAATGAAACAATAAATGAAAGCACTCAGTGATGGTCCATACACGCTGATGTCTAATGGACTCCTGGGTTGTTCTTCCACCACACCACAAGTGTTGAAGTGAATCCACCACCCTGTAGAATTACGCACTCACCA
The DNA here is from genome assembly GCA_029574335.1 of Rana kukunoris. Taxonomy (NCBI): domain Eukaryota; kingdom Metazoa; phylum Chordata; class Amphibia; order Anura; family Ranidae; genus Rana; species Rana kukunoris. The sequence continues at coordinate 72,284,435 of CM056060.1, forward strand.
AAAATAAATGCCTCACACTCTCGTGTTTTGGCAAATAAGCTTTAAACAGGAAACCTCAGGTCCATTAGTGATGATCCAAATCAAAGCAATGATGTATCAAAGCATGCCATAAAGTGAAGGGAAAAGAAAGCGCACAATAGTGTAATATTGCAAAGCAACTTTTAATAAACACCAAAATCAAAATCCTCCAAAATGTGCACTCACAAAAGATCCGTTAAAATCACGCATTGAACATACACATGTGATACACAGCTTATCCAGGTGAACCAGTGGTCACGGCGGACCAACGAGCAGCAGTCCAAACGTACTCACGGTCCCTTCTAGTATGCAGCGTAATTGTTATAGAGGGTGCCGGTCTCCACTCGAATCATTCCACACTTGAAATATCCAGGATACAGCTGAAATGATGACCTAGTGACCAAACTCCGCGTCGTCGCGTGCCATGAACGTGCACGTGCGGGTATCCCCGCGTGTGTAACGAACACATCATCACGTTCCGCCGTTGGTGATCGAGCGCGCGCATGCTCCCCTAAGTTGTTTATACAGTGGCCATGTAAGGGTACTGCAGTGGCAGTCTTCCCAACGATTAAACTAGGGAACTACAGCTTCTAATAGCCACCGGATTAAACAACCAAAACAGAACTGCTAGTCGAGTGCAGCCATGACCACAGGTTACCAAATATAATCAAATGAATTATTATACAAAATTACACCAATGCATGTACAAAATAAAATCTATAACATTTATCTAAAATCAAGAAATTAATTTAAAAGTTAAAAAATCACTTAATTGATACTAAAATAATAATAAAATACACATGACTGAAATGAAGCATGTTTAGACAAATGATTGTCCAGACATGCCAATAAAAGAGGAAACTAAAAATCTATGAAAATACAGGAGTTTAACACTACATCTAGTATATGCCCCTAAATATAAAGAAGTACACCCATTACAGATAAATATCTCACAACTTAATTAGGGGAAACATTGATGATAATAGGTGGCTCAGTTGCAGAACCCCTTAGGAATGTTCCATTTCCATCACATTTCCCCCCAAAACAAAAACAAAAAAATTGTATATAATAAAAATAAAATAAAACAATAATGGTAGTTGGTGTATACTGAATGAGAACCAGTTGAAAGTCCTGGTCACATAGCGAACTAGGCATTACTAATGAAACAGTTCACATCCAATTCTATGTTGAGGCCCCTAGGGAATTGACTTTTTAAAAGGAAAATCCACTTAGTTTCCCGTTGGGATAGGTCCCTTATCCTGTTTGACCCTCTCCAAGTAGGGTGGACGCTATCTATACCACAGAATTGGGCCAAGGAGGGGTCTTTATTGTGTTTCTCCTTAAAATGTACTGATACGCTGTGGTAGTCAAATCCTTTTTTGATGTTCGCTAGGTGTTCCGCCACGCGTATTCTAAGGAGTCTTTTTGTTCTCCCCACATACAACAGGCCGCATGGGCACCATATCAGGTAGACAACAAATGAGGAATTACAAGTGATGAACTCACTTATAGAAAAAGGGGTTCCATCACTCGCCTCCACCTGCCGTCTACCTCTATTTTGAATTTGGACCGTTCTGCAACAAATACATTTCCTACATGAGAAGAAGCCTTTAAGGACTATTCTAAGAAAGCGTTGATCTGGTGGGTCTAAAATTTTACGAACAACCTTATCCCCAAAATTGGGTGCCCTTCTGTAGATGAACTTGGGTTGGTTTGGTAGAAGGCCTACGAAGTGTCTCTCTTTGCTCAAGATGTGCCAGTGTTTCCTGAAAATTAACTCAACATCCTTATATTGAGCATGGAAACCTGTGAGGAATCCCCATTGATGCTGATTGTTCTTGGCTAGTTCGCCCTTATTCCTGAGGCACAAATCTCTAGGAACATTAGCAACCTCTTGAATGAGAGCACCCATCACAGGTTCCTTATAGCCCTTTTGTACAAATTTGGACTTTAGAACCTCCGCCTGTATCAAATAGTCAGTGTCATCAGTGCAGTTTCGTCGAACCCTCAGGAACTGCCCCTTAGGGATGTTTCTAATCCATGCAGGGTGGTGACCGCTGTTAATGGAAAGATAACTGTTACGATCAGTTGGCTTGAAGAACACCTTCGTCCTCAAGCCTCCTGATTCCCTAAAGATGGTTACATCCAGAAAGTTGACCGAGTGGTTGCTGATGACATGTTCTAATTTGATATTGTTGGTATTGTTGTTAAGCTCTTCCAAGAATCGTAGAGCACCAACCTCCGGGCCTTCCCATATATATAGAATATCATCTATAAATCTACGATAGAAGAGCAACTGGGGCCTCTCCCTCAGAAAGACACGTTTGTCCTCCCATTCCGCCATGAACAGGTTGGCTAGGCTGGGGGCAAATTTGGCCCCCATCGCCACACCAACCTGTTGGGAGAAATAGGAGCCATCAAACCAGAAGTAGTTATGTGTCATGCAGAACTCTAACACTTGTCCCAGAAATTTCTTTTGAATGAAGGGTATGTCCTCTCTACTACTAAGTGCCCAATTCAGAGCGAGTATTGCGTCCTCATGCTGAATGATAGTGTATAGTGATGACACGTCAGCCGTAATCAAAAATACCTCCTTTCCTGGTTCAATGTGAATTCTCTCAAGGGACTGGAGCAAATCAGTTGTATCCTTAAGATATGCTTTCGTGACTCTGACACTCGGTTGCAAAAATGTATCCAAGTACTCCCCTAATCGAGCTGTGACAGACCCAATCCCATTTACAATAGGGCGAGCCGGTGGAATGGTCTCGTTCTTGTGAATTTTGGGTAAGGTGTAAATAACAGGTATCCTGCAGGCAGAAGGAGCCAAATATTTCTTTTCTTTCAGATTAAGGGCTCCAATTTGGTACCCCCACTCTACCAGGGCCTCAAGTTGTGACTTGTATGCTTCAGTCGGGTCCTTAGATTCTTGTAGGTGATAGTGTCACTTAACAGTTCCACCAATTGGGTTTGGTAAAAGGTTTTATCCAGTACCACCACCCCACCCCCTTTGTCCGCTGGACGAATGACAATGTTGTTCCTGTCCTCCAGTGATTTAATGCCCTCTTTGATATAATGAGGATTAACTCCCTTCCTCAGAGGAAGGTCCTCAATATCTTTAAGAACCAGTTGTTTGAAGACTTCAATAAAATGATTATTAGTCATCTGGGGATTAAATAAGGATCTATTCTTGAGGCCACTGTCCACCTTAGTGGTGACAATCCTACTTTTTAAAGTGGATTCTGCCGGGTGGCTTAAAAAGTATTTTTTCATGTTTAAAGTTCTAATGAATTTATGTGTGTCCGTGTAGACCTCAAACGTATTCATCGTTTTTCTGGGAGCGCATTTTAAACCTGTATTTAGAACATTAAGTTCTTTCGAATTTAATGTTACCTGACTTAAATTGTAGATGCCTGTATTTATACATCCCTCATCCTTTTTCTGGGATTGTTTTCGTCTGCCTGCCCTACAGCACCTTCTTCTCTTGAATGTGATTCTGTTTCTCTGGGGGGTTTTGGGTGACATTCTTGTCCCCTTTCCTGTTGTTCACATGATGTGATTGTCTCCTCGGGGTCCCTCCCCTCCCTCCCATCCCTCGATGTCCTAAAAAAGGCTGCTGGGTGTGATATCCTCTATGGTATCCATCAGTCCCAGGTGGACCTCTACTGGTCCCATTACCATAGTCTGGACCGGGGAAATAATCAGAGGGAGGTTGTGAATGCCAATGATGATAACCTTGTTGTGGGGGGTAGTGATATTGATCACTTCTCCCATACATTTGGGGAGTCCGAGGGGATTGGTAGTAATGGCCATAATGAGAGCCATCTCTATCCAATCGTTGAGGTCCAGGAGATTCCTGTTGATGTCCATACAGGTCATGTTTTACAACATATGGTCCATTTCCATGGGCTTGACCAGATGAATTTTGTTCATGTTTCCCTTTCTTAGCTCCCTGTTTGATTAAATCTTTTTTAGGGACAATTTTGACATTTTTTGGTTGCTGTTGGGTGGTTCCCAAAATGGTTCCCTCAACATCATCCTTAGTCCCTTCTGTGCTCTGCCAGGCATAGATTTTCTTGTTTTTAAAATCCTCAGAATCTCGGTTTTTATTTTTTAACCTTCCTTTTCTGGGATTCTTTATCAACCTTCTCTAATTTCTTTTGCATATTAATTCTAAACTCCTTAAACATATTAGTATCCTTAATTGGATCCAATTTGGTTTGTAACGCCTGTATCTCTGAATTCAGTAAGCTCAATTTGATTCCTTTTCTCTTTAAAACCAAAATCTGTAGTTCCTCCCCAACTCTATTGAAAAAATTGAGCCATTCAGTCATGTATTTGGTTTCAGTTAAACCATCCTGAGGTGTCACCTCCCACCTCAGGCTCCTAAAAATTAAACCCTCTTTAATATAGTATTCAAAGGTGAACACATCCCACCAGGTTTTGACCTGTTTCTCTAACAGGTTTTCCAAATTTTTCAGAATTCCTGGATAATCCTCATCACACTCAACCATATCATGGTTGGTGGAAAAGATTGATTCAGCATTAATTTGTCTATTCGACAAGAAATTAATGGCCTCCATAGCAGCAATGGGTTAGTGAAAAAGATATGTAAAGGTTGGTAGTAAACAATAAGGCCGTCTGATGTTGCCACCCCCCTGCGCTCAGCTGGAGTAAACAGATAACTAAACTATATAAGTGAATAGCTGCTGCTATTAAAAAAATATATATGAAAAAAATGTATACCAATGTTAATGATAATGTGAAATAACTATCAATAAAGTGTATAAAGCAGCGCTCAATTAAAGAAATAACACACTATACATATATAACCTCCAAGTGAATGAAAGTGAACAAGTGAATGACCACTTGATATGTAAACAAAGTGACAAGAAAAAAAGTCTGTAATCCGTGAATATCAAATGAAACAATAAATGAAAGCACTCAGTGATTGTCCATACACGCTGATGTCTAATGGACTCCTGGGTTGTTCTTCCACCACACCACAAGTGTTGAAGTGAATCCACCACTCTGTAGAATTACGCACTCACCAAAAATAAATGCCTCACACTCTCGTGTTTTGGCAAATAAGCTTTAAACAGGAAACCTCAGGTCCGTTAGTGATGATCCAAATCAAAGCAATGATGTATCAAAGCACGCCATAAAGTGAAGGGAAAAGAAAGCGCACAATAGTGTAATATTGCAAAGCAACTTTTAATAAACACCAAAATCAAAATCCTCCAAAATGTGCACTCACAAAAGATCCTTTAAAATCACGCATTGAACATACACATGTGATACACAGCTTATCCAGGTGAACCAGTGGTCACGGCGGACCAACGAGCAGCAGTCCAAATGTACTCACGGTCCCTTCTAGTATGCAGCGTTATTGTTATACAGGGTGCCGGTCTCCACTCGAATCATTCCACACTTGAAATATCCAGGATACAGCTGAAATGATGACCTAGTGACCAAACTCCGACATGTTTCGTCACGTGGACTTAATCATGGAGATGGTCACTAGGTATCCGGTCATCGTTTAAATAAAAAAATCGCCAATTGGAATAGCGAATGGTGTATCCCATCATGGTCAGATGATAATCGTTTACCATGACGTCATCCGCACTCGACGCATGCTGCGTACACAACGTCAGAAGAAGGGGCTGTAGGGCAGGCAGACGAAAACAATCCCAGAAAAAGGATGAGGGATGTATAAATACAGGCATCTACAATTTAAGTCAGGTAACATTAAATTCGAAAGAACTTAATGTTCTAAATACAGGTTTAAAATGCGCTCCCAGAAAAACGATGAATACGTTTGAGGTCTACATGGACACACATAAATTCATTAGAACTTTAAACATGAAAAAATACTTTTTAAGCCACCCGGCAGAATCCACTTTAAAAAGTAGGATTGTCACCACTAAGGTGGACAGTGGCCTCAAGAATAGATCCTTATTTAATCCCCAGATGACTAATAATCATTTTATTGAAGTCTTCAAACAACTGGTTCTTAAAGATATTGAGGACCTTCCTCTGAGGAAGGGAGTTAATCCTCATTATATCAAAGAGGGCATTAAATCACTGGAGGACAGGAACAACATTGTCATTCGTCCAGCGGACAAAGGGGGTGGGGTGGTGGTACTGGATAAAACCTTTTACCACACCCAATTGGTGGAACTGTTAAGTGACACTACCACCTACAAGAAGCTATCTAAGGACCCGACTAAGCGTACAAGTCACAACTTGAGGCCCTGGTAGAATGGGGGTACCAAATTGGAGCCCTTAATCTGAAAGAAAATAAATATTTGGCTCCTTCTGCCTGCAGGATACCTGTTATTTACACCTTACCCAAAATTCACAAGAACGAGACCATTCCACCGGTTCGCCCTATTGTAAATGGGATTGGGTCTGTCACAGCTCGATTAGGGGAGTACTTGGATACATTTTTGCAACCGAGTGTCAGAGTCACGAAAGCATATCTTAAGGATACAACTGATTTGCTCCAGTCCCTTGAGAGAATTCACATTGAACCAGGAAAGGAGGTATTTTTGATTACGGCTGACGTGTCATCACTATACACTATCATTCAGCATGAGGACGCAATACTCGCTCTGAATTGGGCACTTAGTAGTAGAGAGGACATACCCTTCATTCAAAAGAAATTTCTGGGACAAGTGTTAGAGTTCTGCATGACACATAACTACTTCTGGTTTGATGGCTCCTATTTCTCCCAACAGGTTGGTGTGGCGATGGGGGCCAAATTTGCCCCCAGCCTAGCCAACCTGTTCATGGCGGAATGGGAGGACAAACGTGTCTTTCTGAGGGAGAGGTCCCAGTTGCTCTTCTATCATAGATTTATAGATGATATTCTATATATATGGGAAGGCCCGGAGGTTGGTGCTCTACGATTCTTGGAAGAGCTTAACAACAATACCAACAATATCAAATTAGAACATGTCATCAGCAACCACTCGGTCAACTTTCTGGATGTAACCATCTTTAGGGAATCAGGAGGCTTGAGGACGAAGGTGTTCTTCAAGCCAACTGATCGTAACAGTTATCTTTCCATTAACAGCGGTCACCACCCTGCATGGATTAGAAACATCCCTAAGGGCAGTTCCTGAGGGTTCGACGAAACTGCACTGATGACACTGACTATTTGATACAGGCGGAGGTTCTAAAGTCCAAATTTGTACAAAAGGGCTATAAGGAACCTGTGATGGGTGCTCTCATTCAAGAGGTTGCTAATGTTCCTAGAGATTTGTGTCTCAGGAATAAGGGCGAACTAGCCAAGAACAATCAGCATCAATGGGGATTCCTCACAGGTTTCCATGCTCAATATAAGGATGTTGAGTTAATTTTCAGGAAACACTGGCACATCTTGAGCAAAGAGAGACACTTCGTAGGCCTTCTACCAAACCAACCCAAGTTCATCTACAGAAGGGCACCCAATTTTGGGGATAAGGTTGTTCGTAAAATTTTAGACCCACCAGATCAACGCTTTCTTAGAATAGACCTTAAAGGCTTCTTCTCATGTAGGAAATGTATTTGTTGCAGAACGGTCCAAATTCAAAATAGAGGTAGACGGCAGGTGGAGGCGAGTGATGGAACCCCTTTTTCTATAAGTGAGTTCATCACTTGTAATTCCTCATTTGTTGTCTACCTGATATGGTGCCCATGCGGCCTGTTGTATGTGGGGAGAACAAAAAGACTCCTTAGAATACGCGTGGCGGAACACCTAGCGAACATCAAAAAAGGATTTGACTACCACAGCGTATCAGTACATTTTAAGGAGAAACACAATAAAGACCCCTCCTTGGCCCAATTCTGTGGTATAGATAGCGTCCACCCTACTTGGAGAGGGTCAAACAGGATAAGGGACCTATCCCAACGGGAAACTAAGTGGATTTTCCTTTTAAAAAGTCAATTCCCTAGGGGCCTCAACATAGAATTGGATGTGAACTGTTTCATTAGTAATGCCTAGTTCGCTATGTGACCAGGACTTTCAACTGGTTCTCATTCAGTATACACCAACTACCATTGCTTTATTTTATTTTTATTATATAATTTTTTTTGTTTTTGTTTTGGGGGGAAATGTGATGGAAATGGAACATTCCTAAGGGGTTCTGCAACTGAGCCACCTATTATCATCAATGTTTCCCCTAATTAAGTTGTGAGATATTTATCTGTAATGGGTGTACTTCTTTATATTTAGGGGCATATACCAGATGTAGTGTTAAACTCCTGTATTTTCATAGATTTTTAGTTTCCTCTTTTATTGGCATGTCTGGACAATCATTTGTCTAAACATGCTTCATTTCAGTCATGTGTATTTTATTATTATTTTAGTATCAATTAAGTGATTTTTTAACTTTTAAATTAATTTCTTGATTTTAGATAAACTTTATAGATTTTATTTTGTACATGCATTGGTGTAATTTTGTATAATAATTCATTTGATTATATTTGGTAACCTGTGGTCATGGCTGCACTCGACTAGCAGTTCTGTTTTGGTTGTTTAATCCGGTGGCTATTAGAAGCTGCAGTTCCCTTGTTTAATCGTTGGGAAGACTGCCACTGCAGTACCCTTACATGGCCACTGTATAAACAACTTAGGGGAGCATGCGCGCGCTCGATCACCAACGGCGGAACGTGATGATGTGTTCGTTACACACGCGGGAATACCCGCACGTGCACGTTCATGGCACGCGACGACGCGCGCGCGTGCTGCTGACGTTGTGTACGCAGCATGCGTCGAGTGCGGATGACGTCATGGTAAACGATTATCATCTGACCATGATGGGATACACCATTCGCTATTCCAATTGGCGATTTTTTTATTTAAACGATGACCGGATACCTAGTGACCATCTCCATGATTAAGTCCACGTGACGAAACATGTCGGAGTTTGGTCACTAGGTCATAATTTCAGCTGTATCCTGGATATTTCAAGTGTGGAATGATTCGAGTGGAGACCGGCACCCTCTATAACAATAACGCTGCATACTAGAAGGGACCGTGAGTACATTTGGACTGCTGCTCGTTGGTCCGCCGTGACCACTGGTTCACCTGGATAAGCTGTGTATCACATGTGTATGTTCAATGCGTGATTTTAAAGGATCTTTTGTGAGTGCACATTTTGGAGGATTTTGATTTTGGTGTTTATTAAAAGTTGCTTTGCAATATTACACTATTGTGCGCTTTCTTTTCCCTTCACTTTATGGCGTGCTTTGATACATCATTGCTTTGATTTGGATCATCACTAACGGACCTGAGGTTTCCTGTTTAAAGCTTATTTGCCAAAACACGAGAGTGTGAGGCATTTATTTTTGGTGAGTGCGTAATTCTACAGGGTGGTGGATTCACTTCAACACTTGTGGTGTGGTGGAAGAACAACCCAGGAGTCCATTAGACATCAGCGTGTATGGACCATCACTGAGTGCTTTCATTTATTGTTTCATTTGATATTCACGGATTACAGACTTTTTTTCTTGTCACTTTGTTTACATATCAAGTGGTCATTCACTTGTTCACTTTCATTCACTTGGAGGTTATATATGTATAGTGTGTTATTTCTTTAATTGAGCGCTGCTTTATACACTTTATTGATAGTTATTTCACATTATCATTAACATTGGTATAAATTTTTTTCAGATATATTTTTTTAATAGCAGCAGCTATTCACTTATATAGTTTAGTTATCTGTTTACTCCAGCTGAGCGCAGGGGGGTGGCAACATCAGACGGCCTTATTGTTTACTACCAACCTTTACGTATAGACTTGCCATGTTAAGTATGGCCGTCGTTCCCGCGTCGAAATTTGAATTTTTATTTTTGTTTGCGTAAGTCGTCCGTGAATAGGGATGTACGTAACTCACGTCTACGTAAAAAAGCACAATGCACAGCGGGAAATGTAGAAACGGAGCATGCGCAGTATATTCGGCGCGGAAACACGCTTCATTTAAATGAATCACGACTCCTAATCGCCGATTTGAATTCCGCCGCCAGAGATAGACTACACTGCCGTAACTTTCGCTGCGCCGATGCAATTGTATGTGGATCTGGCCCAAAGCCCTTTCTGACACTGTTTGTTTACATAAAAACATATTTTTTCTTTGCAAGAAAGTTTAAGTTGAACCCCCAAACATTATATATTTGTTTTAAAGCAAAGGCCCTACAGATTAAAATGGTGGGTGTTGCATTTTTTTCCACACAGTATTTGAGCAGCGATTTTTCAAACACATTTCAAACACATTTTTTGGGGGAAAAAAATACACTTTTTTTAATTTTAAAGCACTAAAACACACTATATTGCCCAAATTATTGATGAAATAAAAAAAGATGATCTTAGGCCAAGTACATGGATACCAAACTCGACATACTTTAAAATTGCGCACAAACGCACAGTGGCGACATACTACATACATTTTTAAAAGCCTTTACAGGATACCACATTAGATTTACAGAGGAGGTCTACTGCTACAATTACTGCCCTCGATCTGCCCTTCGCGGTGATACCTCACATGCATGGTACAATTGCTGTTTACATATGACTCCAGACCAACACTTCTGTTCACCTTTGCGCAAGAGCAGGGGGGGACAGGGGTGCTTTTTTTTAAAATATTTATTTAGCTTTTTTTATTTTATTTGTAAACTGTTCCTTCCATTTTATTTATTTTTTACCATTTTTATTGTTATCTCAGGGAATGTAAATATCCCTTATGATAGCAATAGTTAATGACAGGTACTCTTTTAAAAAAAAAATGGGGTCTATTAGACCCTGGATCTTTCCTCTGCCCTTAAAGCATCTGACCACACCAAGATCAGTATGATAAAATGCTTTCCTAATTTCCCAATGGTGCTGTTTATATTTGGGGGGACTTTCCCTCCCACTGAATGTAAAAGCAGTCTAGAGGCTAATTAGCCGCTAGGACTGCTTTTACATGAAAGCCGACCTCTGGCTGAAAAGAATGATACCAAGATGATACCTAAACCCGCAGGAATCATTCTGGTATAACCATTCAAAGTCATCCTCCCGCAAAAAAGTTATGCCGCGTACACACGGTCAGACTTTTCCACGGGAATGCTTCCGTAGGAATGTCAACCGTATGTACGCGGCATTAGGAGCAAAATCGCTCCTCTGCCCCTAATACCTGAAAAAGGAAAGTAAATTACATACCTGAAAAGAAAGCATGAAAAAACATAATAACAATAAAACTTTGCAGAATAGAATACAGTAAAAAAAAAAGAGCAGAACAATAGAGAGAGAATAGAGAGGGAGAGAACAATAAAACAACAACTATTTTTATTTTTTTTATTTTATATTTTTTTTGTGTTTTTATTTTTTACTTAGAAAACGCTTCCAAAAAAAACTTGGCAATCGCAGGGATCAGGCCTGTCTCTGCGAACGCTGCAGTTATGTGTGTTGTGTTTTTGAAGTGACAGTGATCGATCGATACTGCACTTGGGTGAATTGGGCTGGGCGGAGGGGCAAAACGCAGGTGCTAGTTGGTATCTGGGCTGATTCCGCTAACAATGCATTTTTGGGTACCCTAAACTGCTGGGTACACTAGTATAGATCTGATCAGGTATCGATCCGTTCAGATACTATACCACTAAGGGGGGTGTATGCTTTGCACGTGGGTGTAAGCGTTACTGGCACTAACCTAACGCTGCCACGCAGACCCTGACTGACTCTAAAATGTAATTGATATCACCCGCCGGGCGATCAGGGGGTTAAACCTTTATTGGGTTATATACGGCGGGTGCCCTGATGCTATAAACAGCAAACTAACTAACCAGCGTCAACCGTAACACTTATACGGTGATCACTGGTGAAAGGGTTAACTAGTGGGCAATCAGGGGGTTAAAACCTTTATTAGGTAATATATGGGGGTACCTGACGGCGAACCTAAAATAACTAAATAACTAACTGGCTAACCAGCATCACCAGTGACACTTATACAGTGATCACTGGTGAAAGGGTAAACTCTAGGGGCAATCAGGGGGTTAAAACCTTTATTTATGGGGGTACCTAACACATTAGAAACCTGGTGGCGAACCTCAAAAAAACTAGCTACCTAGCGGCACCAGTGACACTAATACAGCGTTCAGAAAACCGATTGCTTAGTGACACTGGCAATAGGGGGTGAAAGGGTTAACTAGGGCAGTGATCAAGGGGTTAAACCTTTATTAGGGGGGTAGGGGGCTACCATGGACCTAAAGGGGCCTAAAGCTAACTGCCCTGACACTTTTTTCTGTCACAAATGACACTAAATGCAGTAATCAGAACATAAATGATCACTGAAATCAGTGACACTGTGACAGGGGGCAGGGGGTGACTGGGGGTGATTTGTGTGCCTGTGTGTACTGGTGTCAGTGTGCTGTTAGTGCAACTTACTGTGAGATGTCTTCTCTCTTCAGCGCCGGTCGAAAAGACCAACATCAGGAGGATGACATCACTTCCTCTGCCTGTGTTTACAGTTCACAGGCAGAGGAAGCAGGTGATTTGCTGGGAGCGATCGCGAGGGGGTGGCTAGAAACGAATAGCTGCCCCCACATCCCAGATCGCTCCCACGGAATTACGGACCGCCGCAAGTTCCGAGGGGGGTCCCGATCGGACCCCCAACCCACGTCTAGGCAGGCACGTACAGGTACCTTGATCTGACTGTCCGTGCCATTCTGCTGACGTATATGTACATGCGGCGGTCGTTAAGTGGTTAACAAACGTTGTTGCAGAATCCTACCTTTTGTTTTTCTAAACGAATATCTGTTTGTCTGTGTCACGGTCAGAGTGAATCTTAGTATATATCATCAAAAATATTAATTTTGTTGCAGGGGATGCTTAAATTTTTTCCCCACGAAAGTGGAGTTACCCTTTAAACAGAGGGGCATTTGATATATGGTTGAGGATCACTGTGGTGTGATTTCTTGGATTGTGAGGATCTTCACCCATTTGCGGCTACAAGAGCCATATATTTTCTCCTTACCTTTTCACTTGTGATGGTGGACAGTTATTATATTGCTTTGGACTTTTTATTTATAATTGTTATATGTAGTATTTGGAGCTCAGCACTTTTTTAACTTGCCTGTTAACCAATTGATATCGATTGCTGTGCTAGCAGCTAGAAGTTTATTTGCATCTTTGAGCATGATTTATGTTGTTATTTATGTAGCACATATGTATCTTTTAATATGGGTATCCATGATCTGTGAAATATAGTGATACTAACAGTATAAGGAAGCTAGCTACACCCCACAATTAGCCAGAACAGCCTTAACCACTTGACCACTGGGCACTTAAACCCCCTTCCTAACCAGATCAATTTTCAGCTTCCGGTGCTCTCACAATTTGAATGACAATTACTCAGGCATACAACATTGTACCCATATGAAATTTTGTCCTTTTTTTCACAGAAATAGAGCTTTCTTTCGTTGGTATTTGATCACCTCTGGGTTTTTATTTTTTTACGCTATAAAAGAAAAAAAACTGACATTTCTGTAAAAATAAATACATTTTTCTCATTTCTGTCATATTAGCAGGTTATTTCTAACACACAGCATATGCATACCACAAATTATACCCCAAAACACATTCTGCTATGCCACCTGAGTATGGCGATACCACATGTGTGAGACTTTTACACAGCGTGGCCACATCCAAAGGCCCAACATGCAGAGAGCATCATCAGGCATTCTAGAGCACCCAGACCAATTCTGACATTCCTTTCCTACATATAAAAATCATAATTTATTTTCTAGAAAATTACATAGAACCCCCAAACATTATATATGCTTTTTTTTTAGCAAAGACCCTAGAAAATACAATGGCTGTCATTACAATTTTTTATCTCGCACGGTATTTGCGCAGCAATTTTTCGAACGCGTTTAAAAAAAAAATTTGGTGCAAAACAGTAAAGTTAGCCCAATGTTTTTGCATAATATGAAAGATGAAGTTACGCCAAGTGAATAGATACCTAACATGTCACCCTTCAAAATTGCACACGCTCGTGGAATAGCGCCAAGCTTCGCTACTTAAAAATCCCCATAGGCGACGCTTTAAATATTTTTATTGGTTACATGTTTTGAGTTACGGAGGAGGTCTAGGGCCAAAATTATTGATCTCGCTCTAACGTTCGCAGCGATACCTCACATGTGTAGCTTAAACACCGTTTTCATATGTGGGCAGGACGTGTGCGTTCGCTTCTGCATGCGAGAACACGGGGACAGGGGCGCTTTAAAAAAAAATATGTTATTGTTCATTTTACTTTATTTATTTTAGTTTGACACTTTTTTCCCCAAAATTTAATTTTTTGATCACTTTTATTCCTATTATAAGGAATGTAAACATCCCTTGTAATAGGAATATAGCATGACAGGTCCTCTTTACAGTGAAATGTGGGGTCAATAAGACCCCACATCTCACCTCTAGGCTGGAAAGCCTGAAATAAAAAAAATGATCCTGGCTTCGATCATATCGGTGAGTCGGTCCCCGATGGATAGTCAGGCCCCTATCGGAACACCAGCTTCTCTTGGTACTCCTCAGGCAGACTCTCCACCTAGGCCAATTCTGACATTTCTCTCCTACATGTAAAAATCATAATTAATTTGCTAGAAAATTACATAGAACCCCCAAACATTATATATGCTTTTTTAGCAAAGACCCTAGAGAATACAATTACAACTTTTTATCTCGCACGGTATTTGCGCAGCAATTTTTCGAACGCGTTTAAAAAAAAAAGTTTTATGCTTAAAAAAACACAAAACAGTAAAGTTAGCCCAATGCCGGGGTGGCATGAAGTGACTACCCCAAAGGTGGGCGCCCAACGAGGGGAAGCCCAGGAAAATGGCATCTGTCTCATAAATACTCTCTCCCAGCATGCACAGCGAGGACAAACCCTCTTGATAGGCTGCTGGGCAAGAGCACCTAATCCTTGACTCCACTGCTGCCACCTGCCAACCCAGGGTGAGATCAGCACCCCAGAAACAACAGAACGGACCCACACCACAGCCAAAGCTGAGGCAAAGACCCACATTTGAACACATCAAACTGGTGAGAGTTAATGAACTCTCTGACCCCCTTCCAAATTTCACATAGCACCCGTTCTGGAAAGTAACCAGGCACTCCAGGTGGAACAAAGCTTTTGTTCTCATAGGATGGCAAAGCCACCTCAGATTGCAACCCAGTAAGGATATAAACACTACCCATACTAGGCAGAATGCCAACAGGGATCCCGCGTGGCAAAAAGGCCCAGATCCTGGCAAACTTCTTGAGGAAAAAAGAACCCTTAGAGAGGCTGTCTTGATGACCAAACCTTTACTCAAAACTGGACTAAAAGAGATTCCATCTAGAGCCGCAAACTGTCAAACATAAACAAATCCCAAAAGACAAATTAACTTACAGTTTTTCTCTATTGGTTTGGATCATTTCTTGAAACAGAAATGACATTCTCAAAACAACATGGACAAATCTCCAAAACACTTGGCAATTGTTCACAACTGAATGGCATTTCTCATTCATTTCATCAAATTGCACATGTCTCAGTACATGTCTCAATGGGGCTGATTTACCAAGCCTGTGCGCCATGACTCATGGTGCACAAGCAGGAGTAAACCTGTTTTTGAGATTTACAAAAGAAACACGCTGCCAGTGCAGCGTGTTTCCTCATTTACTAAAGTGCCTAATGCGCCCAGGAGAGGGCCCACAGCACGCCAGTACAGAGCTGGCGTGCGGCATTTAGTTATGTAAACATCGGGGATTCGGGCGGGAGTTTATGAGGGGAGGGAGGGGGGTGATGCAGGGGAAGTGAGGTGACATGTGTTTGAACGTGTGTGGCGGGCCGAATTGAAAGGGAAAGTGACTTTTGGGACCCGATCCCCGTGCGCTTGCAAAGTACACTAGAACCTCGGAAGGTTCATTTGCATACTGGGCATGCGCAGAGGGAGAAATCGGGGCTTTGCGTGCGCCTCCTCAGTACGCCGGGAAATTCTTGGTAAATACCAAGGGGCGTAGCAGTGTTTGCACTGCGTGAGGCGACGCACGTGAAGCTCCGAGGTGTTCTCGGGCTGCGCTGACACTGAAGGGGAACTCCGCGCCAAATTTCAAATTTGAAACCGGCGCGGCTTCCCCCCCCAGGGTCACAATAGGCTCTTCGGCTTGGTCCGGAACGTGAGGGGTTAACCCACGCCAAAATCGGCGTGGGGTTCCCCCCCCAGATCCGTACCAAGCCCTCATCTCAAGCATGCAGTCTGGCCGGACAGGAATGGGGGTGGGGACGAGCAAGCGCCCCCCCCCCCCTCCTGAGCCGTACCAGACCACATGCCCTCGACATGGGGGAGTGTGTGCTTTGAGGGAGGGGGGCACTGCCCCCCCCCACCCCAAAGCACTCTTGTCCCCATGTCGATAGGGACAAGAGCCTCTTCCCGACAACCCTGGCCATTGGTTGTCGGGGTATGCGGGCGGGAGCCAATCAGAATCTGAGAGCCACTTTAATGACATTAACCCATGTGACAGTGATGTGATGTGACATCACTGTCACATGGGTTAAGGTCACATGTTGGCATAACCACGCCCACGCCCTATGCCAATATAAGTCCTTGCCCGCCGCTCAGAAGGCATTTCAGCGCCGCACCTCGCCGTGTCAACATCGAATGGAAGAAGAAGCCCGCGAGTGTCACCCCGCGGCGGAAGACAGCAACGAGAAGCCCTGGCCCCAGGAGGAGCCAGGCAGAAGCCGGCGACGAAATCCGGAGTGGGATGTACGACCCTCGCTCCGGTCGAAAACGTCGGAAGCCCGCTGCCCTCATCAAACAAGCACGGAGCTTCGTGGTGAAGGGGGCAGCGGCAGAAGACAGCGACGAGAAGCCCGCCACGTCCAAGTCCTGGATGGGATGTACGACCCTCGTCCAGGCATAAGAAATCGAAGGGGGCGGCGGCGGAAGAAGGCCTGGCCCCCGCGGGTGGTGCCCCGCGGCGGAAGACAGCCACGAGAAGCCCGGAGAGTGGCGCCCTCTGGCGGAAGACGGCGAAAGAAGCCCTGGCCTCGGGAGGAGCCAGGCAGAAGCGGAGGAGCCCGAGGTGGGGCGACACCCCCGTTGTTCTCCGCTGTTTTCGGCCGGCCCCCCCCGGATGTAAAGGAGCTTAATTTTGGGGTGGGGGCCCAGTCGAGCATGGCGGAGAGCATGGGTGGGTGTTTCCCCCCCCGGAAGAAAACGACTAGAAGACCGAGGAGTGGCGACGCCCCCGTTGTTCTCCGCCATTTCCGCCGCCCCCCCCCCGGATGTGAAAGAGCTTAATTTGGGGTAGGGGGCCTGGCCGAACATGGCGGAGAGCATCGGTGGGTGTCTCTCTCCCCGGCGGAAGGCGGCGGCGAAGACCGGGGGGGGATAGGTGTACCCCCCGGCGGAAGGCGGCGGCGAAGACCGGGGGGGGGTAGGTGTACCCCCCCCGGCAGAAGGCGAAGACCGAGGAGGGGTAATTTTTTTATTTATAAAACTACGACCAAAAGGTTAACAAATATATAAAATAAACAAAATAACTAAATAAACCAAATAACACAAAAACAAACAACAAAACACAAACCATCAAATCGTCGACCTCCACCCACCAAGAAATAACTATAAAGAAAGAAAAATAGCACCAGAACAGGTATTTACAACAGGCTCACTGGTACAAGAGAAAGTCTTTATAGTCCATCAGAAAAGCTTGCCCAGATCATTGCCAAAAAAAAAAAAAAAAAAAACACTTAAAACGGCTCACTGGTACAGTAGGGAGATATTAAAGTCCATAGAAACCACTACTGTCCAGATCATCGCCAACCCACAACACACCCCACCATCACAACAACAAATACCTACAACCCACGTATGAGCAAGAACATGATAGTCAGACATGTCTGTAGCCTTATTTCAAAAAAAATACCATAAACAAAATCTAAGGGGGTGAAAAAGGATAGATGCCCCTACCCATGGAGAGGGGCAGAGCCGTGACTAGTGTTGAGCGGAATACACCATATTCGATTTCGCGATATATCACGAATATTTTTCCGAATATTCGAGAAATATTCGCTAATTTCGAATATTCGTGGTATTTTTGCGTAGTATCATAAGTGCGATTTTTCGCTAATTGCGATATTTTGATTGCGATTAAAATCGCATTGCGTTTTTCCGGCCGAAAAAACGCATTGCGCTTTTTCGGCAACATAAAATAATTGCATCAGCTACTCGGCCCTTCTTTTGCATCAGAGCCAATCAGAAATCTCGAATATCGCGCAATATTGCTATTGCCGAATATTCGAGATTTTCTGATTGGCTCTGATGCGCCAATCAGAAAATCTCGAATATTCGGCAATAGCAATATTGCGCGATATTCGAGATTTCTGATTGGCGCATCAGAGCCAATCAGAAAATCTCGAATATTCGGCAATAGCAATATTGCGCGATATTCGAGATTTCTGATTGGCTCTGATGCGCCAATCAGAAATCTCGAATATCGCGCAATATTGCTATTGCCGAATATTCGAGATTTTCTGATTGGCGCATCAGAGCCAATCAGAAAATCTCGAATATTCGGCAATAGCAATATTGCGCGATATTCGAGATTTCTGATTGGCTCTGATGCGCCAATCAGAAATCTCGAATATCGCGCAATATTGCTATTGCCGAATATTCGAGATTTTCTGATTGGCTCTGATGCGCCAATCAGAAAATCTCGAATATTCGGCAATAGCAATATTGCGCGATATTCGAGATTTCTGATTGGCGCATCAGAGCCAATCAGAAATCTCGAATATCGCGCAATATTGCTATTGCCGAATATTCGAGATTTTCTGATTGGCTCTGATGCGCCAATCAGAAATCTCGAATATCGCGCAATATTGCTATTGCCGAATATTCGAGATTTTCTGATTGGCGCATCAGAGCCAATCAGAAAATCTCGAATATTCGGCAATAGCAATATTGCGCGATATTCGAGATTTCTGATTGGCTCTGATGCAAAAGAAGGGCCGAGTAGCTGATGCAATTATTTTATGTTGCCGAAAAAGCGCAATGCGATTTTTCGGAAAATAAAAGAATTGCATCAGCTACTCGGCCCAGGGTCTCTCTGTAATCATACCAGCATGCTTTTAGACCTTGAAGGCGATCATTGATCACTAGGATGTGATCTGTTTTAAAAATAAATTTGAAAAAAATAACAATATTCGAAATAGCGAATATTCGCCGCTATATTCGAGTTATATCGCGAATACTCGAATATGCAATATTCGTAGCGAATATTCGCGATTCGAATATTCGCGAGCAACACTAGCCGTGACCTAAGGGGGCTGGAAGAGGAACCCCCTCCATAAATGGGCACACCTCTCAGGCCCGACCCTGCTCCTTTCCAGATCCCGCACCTTCACCAACTCCCGAAAGATATCGCCCACCACCTCATGCACAGACAGGATTTTGTCCCTAGTGGACACCAAACACTGAGCGTGCCAAGTGTAATAAAGCACAACTAGGCTGACTAAATAAAGTGACGATAACTCAAATCCCCTGCGGACCCCAAAATCACCATACACTCGCTCAGCATAGGTCAGGGCCGGAAGGAGGGGGTAGCCAATGGCACCCCCTACCCTCGTAAGAACCTCCATGTTGAAGGGACATTGGACCAGAAAATGGTCCATGGTCTCCAATGTCCCACCACATTCCTGACGGGGGCAGTCCCTGTCCCCCAGGTTCCTGTATTTGAGATTCGCACGGACATAGAGTCGCCCATGGAACGACCTCCATGCGAGATCCCAAAACTTATTTGGAATTCTAGAAGAATTCAAGAGGGCTAGCCCCTCCGTGAGGACCCTCTCAGGGCAGTCCCTCAAAGACAGGGGCTTCAAAATGTCCGAGGCCATGACCCTCAGGTACAGCTCCCGCCGACCCAAAGAGCCCACCTCCAGGGCAGTTATCCGCCACTGCCTCAGTACCTTTAATGCCAGGGGGACATAGGAAGGGAGATACCCATGCGATCTCCCCAGATCGCCGGGCCTCCCCCCCTCCCCCCACTGCCTCAAGAACAGCAAGAGCCAGTCCTTGCATGAACACTCCCACCAGGAAGGCTCGTCCACAAATATGGACTGCAAATTGTATTTAACAAAGATGGTGACAAAGAACACCACCGGGTTGACCATGTCCAACCCACCTTGCCGTCGCTGGCGGTATGTGACCTCCCTCTTGATCAGGTTCAGTCTGCTTCCCCACAACAGCAGGAAGAACAGACCATAGACCCGAGCATAGAGAGATGCTGGCAAAAGACACACATAGCTTACAAAGAGAAACTCAGGCAATAAGTACGTCTTGACCAAGCTTACCCTTTCCCTCAGGGAAAGTTTCCAACCTTTCCAGGCCTTCACCTTCCGAGTGGCACTCACCAGCCTGCGCTCCCAGTTTAGCTTGGGATAATCTCCCGGGCCGAAATGAATGCCAAGAACTCGAATCTCTGGTACGGGCGTGGGGAACACGTCCGGAAGGGGGAACTGCTCCCCCTCCTTCCCCAACCAGAAAACTTCACTCTTGTCCCAATTGACCAGCGAGCCTGACGCCTCAGAGTAGCACCCGATCTGGGACTCCACATAATGGGCCTCCTCACGACCAGATACCACCACCGAGACGTCGTCCGCATAGGCCACAACCCTCACCGCCGAAACCGGACCCCCGACAGGTCCCACCGGAACCCCCCCCCAGACGCCCGCAGTCTAGCCTCCTTACGAAGGGGTCGACCGCAAAGATGTACAGGAGGGTGCTCAGCGGGCACCCCTGCCGGACGCCAGAGTCCACAGCAAAGGCCCGGCCCACCCAATCGTTGACAAGAGGGAAGCTCTCAGCTCCCCTATACAATACCTGCAGCCAATCAACTAATTGATCAGGCAGACCGTATCTTCTCAGAAGCAGCCAAAGGTACTCGTGGTTCACCCGATCAAACGCCTTAGCCTGATCCAGTGCAAGCAGATACCGCTCGCTGCCATCAGCCCTGCACCTTTCCACAGCCTCCCGGATGCTCAGGACGGCACTAAAAGTGCCCCGGCCAGGAATTGTGCAGTGCTGAGAGGGAGACAGCATCCTGCCCGCCAAAGCAGACAGACGTGTAAACAAGATCTTTGCCAGTATCTTCCTATCTGTGGTAAGAAGGGCGATCGGACGCCAATTCTCCACCACAGACGGATCTTTCCCCTTTGACAGTAGGATCAGAGCTGACCTTCTCATTGAGGGAGGCAGCAGGCCATAGGCCAAACATTCACTAAACACGTCCCTCAGATGAGGAGCCAAGAGGCTCTTAAAGGTTTTGTAGAATTCGGCCGTGAGCCCATCGGGCCCAGGCGACGTTTTAGAAGCTAAAGAGCTAATAGCCTGCTCGACTTCAGCTACCGAGATCTCTTCTGTCAGAGAGTCAGGAAGGTCAGACCCCACTTCCAGTGGGGTCTCATCAAGGAATTCCCTGACTTTCTCCATGTCTAGAGGCCGCTTCTTCAGGAGGTCCGAAAAGTGGTCTCTGACGACACCCAGGATCCCCGATCTGGACCGGACCAGAGATCCTGAGGCATCCTTCAGGCCATGTACGACCTTCGACCTCGCCAACTCACCACAGCTCCTGTAGGGATCAGGAGAGATAAACTTCCCGTAACCCCTCTCAAATACCACCACGTATTCGGACCAACATGCCGAAGTTCGATCTATAATGGAAAAACATTGGCACCTTATTACTGCTGATCCCACTCTATCGAAATACGTAGGTTTGAACCCAAGTATCACCTTCAGACGAGCCACCTCCATTAGGGACCGTCTAATTAAAATTAATTACCAAAAACCAACATCAGACACGAAAGAGACGCCAGGCCTATTTAAATGTGGCCATTGCAACTTTTGCCACCTACTTAATGAAGGACCCAATGTTCATCTCCCAAATGGTGAAATACATAAGATACGTACACACATAACATGTCAGACCAAAGGGATGATTTATATCATTTTCTGTCCATGTGGCAGCTTCTACGTGGGCAAAACCATTCGCCCACTATGGAAACGTATTAAGGACCACATGTATTATATCACTAACGGATTGTTGAACAAAACTATGGGCCACCATGTAGCATTTATGCATAAATACGAGATCCCTCCTGTTAGATTTGCAGTCCTCGACTGCATTCATGAGAACAAGAGAGGTGGTAATTTTGACCAGATGGTTCTACAGCGAGAGACCCAATGGATTTATCGCTTGAGGGCCAACCAAGCCCCTGGCCTAAATGAGTCCTTAAGCTTTAAGTCCTTTCTAAATGTTTAAACATACCTTACCAATCTGGAATACTTTTCTGTTATAACACATTAGTCTGTTTTTGCTAGTCCCATAGTGTTTCTGGAAGTTGACCCAATCTACCATTCCACACGAGCATGGAGGTGACTCAAATAAAAAGGTTGGGTAAGTGCATCTTGCACCCAAAAATCTGGTATGACACAGATATTTCCAATGAAAGGTGAAAAATACTCAAAAATAATTTTTAATGTGCTTCCTTTTCTACAATAGACATAGACTATATATAACCAAATGTGTGCATATGTGCAAGCATACATATATATATGTATACAATTTCTTTTAATTTAAATTTTTATCACAACTTGTCTGTATATCCATAAGATGCTGTTTGTGTTTCTAGTAAAAAATTATCTGTTTAGGAAGTAATTGATTTTATGTAAATATATGTAATATTATGTATATGTGCAATTTTTGAGAGAGAGATTCTCTTGTTTGCATGTCTTTTATCCTGATGACTCTCCATGAGGTAGTTCAGGCACACTACCAAAGAAATATGTAACATGTATCCCCTTAATACGGATTATTTATCGCTATTCTGGCTCTTTATTCATTTTTTCACTCTATTCACTTGTCATTTGACATTCACACATAAATCCCCTGGTTAATGTAAACCACACTCCTTGTTATTTTGTATTAACTACACATCCAGGCCTTTCATGCCATACTTGAGGTATGGTATGTCTTTTTTAAGACTTCCCCTCTAGTCAGTGGGCAGCCTGCATACACATGGCACACTTTTGAATGGATGATGCGTTTGCTTTATTCATCTGCCCCGGGATGGGATTTGCGCATTATGGGTGGATGGAGTTGCGCCTCCCCCTTTCGCCCCTGCCAGTCACTGAATGCGTGTGATTATCACATGTTTGGACACTTCGGCGTGATGACGCGGTGCGCATCTGACGCTGAAGTCCGGCGCGGGCATCCCTATCCATTTCCGCCCTGACATCCCTCCTCGCGCTTGTGCGCCTCTGCCTGTCAGTGGCGCGCAATGATGACGTAGTCATTTGTGTTCATCGGTCTATTGATGCGGTGGACACATGATGGGTGGGATAGGATCAAGTTCCCCCCCCCCGCCCCTCCCACCCCTCCCACCCGTTGAAGACATGCGACGACTGCGCGGATGGTCGACGCGATGCGACGACGTGATATACGTCTGACACTGACATATGAGGAGAGGGATGGGCGTTTCTGCTCACTTCCGCCCTGTTATCCTCTCCTGTGTTTATGCGCCTCCATTTGTGAATGGCGCACAACGATGACGCAATCATGCCACACGCGATTAGAGCGTCCAAAAGGTATTTAAAGTCCTCATCCACAATGTATGCTGTGTGTCATGCAGATGTACACCCTGGGACACGGACGCCTGTACGAGTCAACCCCCTGGTAAGATACTCTATGCAGGATTTATTACTGCTCTCTTGTCTGTATTTGAGACATCCATGCTGTCTGAGCTAATGTTTGCTCATGTTGTTTCTCTATTGTCACCATATAGACCGGCGGGCTCATACTTAGAAGTTCAAAAATCTATGCGCTGATTAGTGCTATGGTATCTCTCGACAATTTGAAGTTGATTATAAAAAAACTTTTTTTGGCTCCATGTCCCAGTTGGCCCCAAGGTCTACTATTAAGGGTAAATCCTTACTTTCTTTATATCTTTGATATATGTAGGCACTTGTTGCACTTACCAACAATTTTTCCATTAAATATTTTGCTTGTTTCACTTTTATATAGAATGAAGGCTGCTAACAGCACCATATTATAATTTGGAAATACCCTTATTTTGACTCTATTGTCAATTAACAGGTAATTTCCCTCAAACATCACCTATATACCTATATTCTTCTTTATCACACACAGATTATTCCTATCTTTTCCTCTCTCTTTTTCTTCTCACTCCATACCTTTGCTTGCCAGAACACTAAGCGATATAAAATATAAGAATATATATATATAGAAAATACATAAATATATATCCTTCCACTAGACAGATCTACAACAAGTTCTGAGGACCTTCCTGAATCCAGTATTTCTATACTATCAAACATCCGATCGTGGTGTGTGCCCTGTTCTGCATTGACTGCAGAGTCATCAGCCATGTAATTATATGCTGCAATTTCTTTCTCCCTCATTGTTGTTTGTTTTATATTCTAAAAAAAAGTTTTTCTTATTATGGTGGTAATATGTATAACATGCAACCCTGTATCATTACAGACAACTATCTTTATACATCTCCTTACAAAAATCCTTAAACATCCGTCCTGAAGAAGCCCCACGGCGAAACGCGCGTCGGCGACTTTGGGGATTTTTATGTATTGAGTGGTTCACCTGTATATATAATTCATTGTTTATTTTATGTATATGTTTAATCTGTTTTTATTTTTATGATTACATTAAAATTATATTTTTAAATAACTTCCTTGGCCTCAATAGTCCGACCTTCAATACCTCTCCACCGTTATTGTTTTCCAATTTTGATTCCATATACAGATGTGGCCCATGTGAGTGCAATCCCTCTGTTTTTTCTTATCCCATCTATCTTCCCAACCCACCCCCTCCCTTCCCTTACCATTCTCATTTTTTACACTCTCATAGGTAGAGACTCTCAGGCTGCGTACACACGACCAAATAAATCTAGTCAAATCGGTCTGACAGACCGATTTGATCAGATTTGTCTGCTGGGCTGTTTTGGTTTGATCGCTGTACACACGATCAAACCAAAATCCCCGCCGGCAGACAGCGCGGTGACATGGCGATGACGTTGACGCCGCCACGTCAACGCACCAGGAAGTAAAACACTTCCGCGCATGCGTCAAATCCATTTGACGCATGTGCGAGCAGCATGCTTTAAAATCTGTCTGCTGGCAAAATCTGTCTGTCCGCCCGTACACACGATCAAATCTGTCTGCTGAAATGGTCTGTCAGACCGTTTCCAGCAGATATATTTGATCGTGTGTACGCGGCCTTAGAGGTGTTTTGTAATAGGGCCAGCCCTATTTTAGCAATCTCCCCGGACAGAAATTTCAGGCTGCTTTTATCTAAAGTGTCAGAGAATTTGTCAGGAGTTATCAGGCTGATAACAGAGTATTGGTTCTGGAGAGAGCTAAGGGACTTAGCTCTTTGAAAAGAGAAAATAAAAAAATACTGCAGATGTACAGTGCAGAAAATAAGTATTTGAACACCCTGCTATTTTGCAAGTTCTCCCACTTGGAAATCATGGAGGGGTCTGAAATTGTTATCGTAGGTGCATGTCCACTGTGAGAGACATAATCAAAAAAAAAAATTCCAGAAATCACAATGTATGATTTTTTTAACTATTTATTTGTATGATACAGCTGCAAATAAGTATTTGAACACCTGAGAAAATCAATGTTAATATTTGGTACAGTAGCCTTTGTTTGCAATTACAGAGGTCAAACGTTTCTTGTAGTTTTTCACCAGGTTTGCACACACTGGAGGAGGGATTTTGGCCCACTCCTCCACACAGATCTTCTCTAGATCAGTCAGGTTTCTGGGCTGTCGCTGAGAAACACAGAGTTTGAGCTCCCTCCAAAGATTCTCTATTGGGTTTAGGTCTGGAGACTGGCTAGGCCACACCAGAACCTTGATATGCTTCTTACAGAGCCACTCCTTGGTTATCCTGGCTGTGTGCTTCGGGTCATTGTCATGTTGGAAGACCCAGCCTCGACCCATCTTCAAAGCTCTAACTGAGGGAAGGAGGTTGTTGCCCAAAATCTCGCAATACATGGCCCCGGTCATCCTCTCCTTAATACAGTGGAGTCGCCCTGTCCCATGTGCAGAAAAACACCCCCAAAGCATGATGCTACCACCCCCATGCTTCACAGTAGGGATGGTGTTCTTGGGATGGTACTCATCATTCTTCTTCCTCCAAACACGGTTAGTGGAATTATGACCAAAAAGTTCTATTTTGGTCTCATCTGACCACATGACTTTCTCCCATGACTCCTCTGGATCATCCAAATGGTCATTGGCAAACTTAAGACGGGCCTTGACATGTGCTGGTTTAAGCAGGGGAACCTTCCGTGCCATGCATGATTTCAAACCATGACGTCTTAGTGTATTACCAACAGTAACCTTGGAAACGGTGGTCCCAGCTCTTTTCAGGTCATCGACCAGCTCCTCCTGTGTAGTCCTGGGCTGATTTCTCACCTTTCTTAGGATCATTGAGACCCCACGAGGTGAGATTTTGCATGGAGCCCCAGTCCGAGGGAGATTGACAGTCATGTTTAGCTTCTTCCATTTTCTAATGATTGCTCCAACAGTGGACCTTTTTTCACCAAGCTGCTTGGCAATTTCCCCGTAGCCCTTTCCAGCCATGTGGAGGTGTACAATTTTGTCTCTAGTGTCTTTGGACAGCTCTTTGGTCTTGGCCATGTTAGTAGTTGGATTCTTACTGATTGTATGGGGTGGACAGGTGTCTTTATGCAGCTAATGACCTCAAACAGGTGCATCTAATTTAGGATAATATATGGAGTGGAGGTGGACATTTTAAAGGCAGACTAACAGGTCTTTGAGGGTCAGAATTCTAGCTGATAGACAGGTGTTCAAATACTTCTTTGCAGCTGTATCATACAAATAAATAGTTAAAAAAATCATACATTGTGATTTCTGGATTTTTTTTTTTTATTATTATCTCTCTCACAGTGGACATGCACCTACGATGACAATTTCAGACCCCTCCATGATTTCCAAGTGGGAGAACTTGCAAAATAGCAGGGTGTTCAAATACTTATTTTCTGCACTGTATGTACACGACTGGTAATATCAATATTTAATCTATACTCTGTTCTGACATGCCCTTCCCATTTTTTCCTTCTTCTCGTTTTTCTTATTTAGTGCCATTTATTCCATCCTTATTGAACATGCGTTGTTCTACATTTAAGGCACCCTCTACTACATGCTCTGAGTTAACTCCCTTCAAGTAAGTAATTTGCTTGAAAAATCCTTTTATCCCCCCCCGTGTTTCTTAAGGTTTATCCCTTATACATCCTTTTGTGATTTGCATTTTGGTGTGATTCTTCCAAATGATTGATATTACAAACATTTTAAGACTCATTTCTTTTTCTTCCTCTTTTTTTTGTAATATTTTCTATTTTTCTGTATAGCTTTTCGTAGTCATTGGTTGATTCATATTTATTATAGCAGAAAGTAAAAAATATAGATTTATTGTTTTTCAAAATTGTCGCTCTTTATTTGTTTATAGCGCAACAAATTAAAACTGCAGAGGTGATCAAAAACCACCATAAGAAAGCTCTATTTGTGGGGAAAAAAATACATCAATTTTATTTGGGTACAGCGTCACAAGCCTGCTCAATTGACGGTAAAAATAACGCAGTGCCATATCGCAAAAAATGGGCTGGTCACCAAGGGGGTAAAACCTTCCAGTCCTTAAGTGGTTAAATAAGGTGCGTGACAACTAGTTGGCGGATAGTGCACACATAAAATGTAACATATTCAAATGCACAGGTGGACTCATAATGTGGTATAAAGTAAAAAGTAGATGTTGAGAGCAATTTTATTAAAAGGCTATATCAGCAAAATGGTAGAAAATACATGATTGCAACAATACATACATATGATTAAAGCTTGGGTCACTGATTCAACTGGATCACAGCATATTAGAATCATGATTATATGGACCAAGAGCTGGTTGTATACAAATACAGCAATGTACAGTTAATACAATAAACACAATTCATAAAATCAAATACATGATGTAATAACAAAATTGCATTCTAAAATCATGACACGTTTCGTGGAGTATTCCTCGGGAGCAAATACATTAAGGGTAACTGTAAAAAGATACAGTATATAAGCAATACTATAATCGGATGGTTGGGTAAAAATATTAAAGAAAAAGGAAGAGGGGGAAATGTAATTCATCCCAATAAGGAAATGCCCCTACCTAATACACTCACAACTCAACTCTAGGTGTAGCATGTAATGTTGTGAATAACGGGCTGTTAGGGGGCATCTGTACTGGGAACTGTGGGATTATGACCCTGTGATCACCAGGGGTACAAAGGAGGATCTCCAGAGAAGTGCAGATCTCCAGTGCTTGGTGACTATAACCAAAAGTAGAAATCTTACGGAGTTCTATAAATTATTTAGGAATACATAATGAATAAAAATAAAAATGAATAATAAGTGTAAACTCATGCTTGAATGGCATGGGTAAAGGAATTTTTTTTTTGTTTTAGCTAAATAGCTTCCTTTACCTTACTGCAGTGCTGTTTTCATGTCCTCATTGTTCATTTTTGCTATGATGTTGCTCTGTTCTGGACACTTCCTGGTTGTCTGTTTCCTTATAACCACAGTACTGGGAGCTTTCTCACTGTGGTCACTAATTAAGGAGGTGTGATTACTGTGTGTAAACTGAAACTAGATTGGGCTGAGGGGTTTTAGACAAACCATCACTGCCCTCTATTGGCTCTCTGACTCTGTACATCAGAGAGACAGGAAACAACAGCAAAAACGAATCTAGAACTGTAGGTTGATTATATGATTGATTTTTATCTATTTTTAATAATTTTTAAAAGGAATCAGTTAACTATTATGTCTCTATACCCTGTAAACAGTCATTTCAGCCCAAATTTTTTTTTCCTTTAGTGACCCTTTAACCACTTGTCCACCGCCCACTGTCAAATGACGGAGGGCGGAGGACTCCAATCTCCTGACTGCACGTCATATGACGTCCAGTCATTCAAACAGGGAATGCGCGCGATCGCATGCGCGCATCCCTGTTCTGCCGGTAGCGGCGTGTCACAGGGACACGGCTCATTACCGACAGTGGTGAACAGTGGCGCGGATGCGCTGTTAACCACGTGATCGGCCGTGATGAAGTCACGGCTGATCACGCATGGCAACACCCCCATTGTGCACGGCGCATGTTTGCGCCGCGTGTGGCCGTGTGTTCCGGGAACACTGCTCGTCACCGACAATGGTACGCAGCCATTGGTCAGGGCTGTGTACCACGTGATCAGCTCTGATCACTAGTGTAAACAAAGAGCTGTAACTAACTGTTACCAGCTCTTCTCCCCTCACACATTGTTTCCAGTGTGAGGAGAGAAGAGCTAGAAGCAGTGAGTTACAGTTCAGTGTTACTGTAGTGTCTGCACAAACACCACATCTGTCCCTTTGCCCCCCCCAATTGTCACCAGTCACCCATAAAGTGCACCTGTCACATAAATACTGCCATCAGCGGTGCAACCGCCACCCACCAGTGACCGTACCCTGTCACCGTCACCCACCAGTGACCTGCCCTGTCACCCGTCACCGACCAGTGACCTGCCCTGTCACCCGTTTATGAAGAAAAAAATACAAATTTTATCAATTTTATGACAGAAACAAATAAAAATGCAATTTTTTCACAAAATCTACCGTCTTTTTTTATTTATAGCGCAAAAAATTAAAAACCCACGAGTGATTAAATACCACCAAAAGAAATCTCTATTTGTGTGAAAAAAAGGACGCAATTTTTATTTGGGTACAGTGTTGCATGACTGAGTAATTGGCATTCAAAGTGTGAGAGCACCAAAGCTGAAAATTGGTCTGGGTAAGAAGGGGGTTTAAGTGCACTGTATTGAAGTGGTTAATGAATATATAAAGTGAAAAGAAGTGCATAAATAGAAATATTTGGAAGAAGATTAAGCCACGAGTATGCAATAAGGTAAAGTATATAAGTAAATTAATATAAATATAGTTATAGCCATAATATAGAAACCAGAGATGACAAAGTATGAAAAGTGTAATACTGAAATGCAATCACCCCGCAAAGCTTGTGGAGACATTGCTAAAAAATTTAAAAAAAGTAAGAGTGAAGCTAAAGAGGGACATGAAGACAAACAAAAATCACCAGATGAGTACCTCCTGATGCATAGTGTCAACCTACTACAGATTAAAAGTAAAAGGTGTCCTGGAGGGGTGAGAAAAGGAGCCAAGAAAAATGTGAAATCCTCACAGATGGTTATATACGCAGCTTATAAACCAGTCATTTAAGGAAGGCATAGTGCCCTCCCTGCTGAAAGAGGGCACAATCCAGCCCATCTTGAAGAAACCTACCCTGGATCCCAAGGACCCAAATCACCGCCGTCCCATAACAATGCTAAACGTTTTCTCTAAGGTAATGGAGAAAGCGGTGGTACAACAGCTGCAACAGCATCTAGATACCCACAACTTACTCGATCCACTGCAATCGGGATTCCGTCCCGGACACGGGACGGAAACGGCACTGCTCAAAATATGGGACGACGTTCTGGAGGCCGCAGACGAAGGAGAATCTTCCCTCCTGGTTCTGCTGGACCTAAGCGCAGCCTTCGACACCGTAGATCACAAACTGTTACTGACTCGGCTGACTGAGGTAGCCGGAGTCACAGAGAATGATTTACCATGGTTTTCCTCTTTTTTGGGAAACCGATCTCAAACGGTGAAATTAGGACCGTTCATTTCTAGAAAACGCACGGTGTCATGTGGAGTCCCCCAAGGCTCACCTCTATCACCGGTGCTTTTCAACATCTATCTTCGACCTCTCTTTGAAGTCATCAGTAGTCAACAACTACTTTATCACTCATATGCAGACGATACGCAACTGTATTTTCGCATCTGCAATAGAAAGGATCGTCATCTCAGCTTAGAGAATTGTCTCTCTTCAATAGAAAAGTGGATGACGATGAGTTATCTCAAACTCAACAATTCTAAAACAGAACTTCTTCTGTTTCAGGCCACTCGCAAGAGTCAACTCACAACAACCTGGACACCTCCGCCCATTCTGGGCCAGATCATCTCCCCGAGCGCCAAAGTCAAAAGTCTTGGGATCTTTTTTGACACCCACATGACTATGGACGCACAAATAGGGTCAGTAGTCAGCGGATCTCACCATCTGCTGCGCCTACTCCGCAGACTGATCCCTTTTATTCCCAAAGAAGATGTGGCAGCCGTGGTGGGAACGATTGTGAACTCCAGACTGGATTATGCTAACGCTCTCTACCTCGGACTCCCTAAGTACCAAATCGCTCGTCTGCAAGTCGTACAAAATACGGCCGCCAGACTGGTGACTGGGAAAAAACCCTGGGAATCAATCTCACCGTCGCTGAGATCCCTGCACTGGTTGCCGGTAAAAGACAGAATTGCTTTTAAAGCACTCTGTCTGACCCATAAATGCATCCATGGAAAAGCCCCGCAATATCTTTGCGATAAAATAAAACCCCACAACCCCAATCGCGCTCTGCGATCCAGTGACCAAAATTTGGTCAAAGTACCCAAAGCCAGATTCAAGTCCAAAGGAGAAAGAATGTTTGCTGTCCAGGGTCCCAGACTCTGGAACGCTTTACCAACCAGCATTCGGTTGGAGGAAAACCACCTGACCTTCAGAAGACGGATTAAAACTCTGCTCTTCTGATGTCAAGAGAGACGGATACAACTAGCGCCCAGAGGCGATTTGGTTCGCATGTGCCGCGCTATATAAGTTTTTCATTCATTCATTCATTCATATACTCTTCAAATTGGCCATGGCTAACTACCAGCATCGCGCCATCTTTTTAGGAGAAGGGGAGGTGTCGGTTGGTGCCAAAAACCCTCCTTGTGTGACAACGCTAGCTGGTAAACTCACATGTCAAACGTGATGACGTCACAGGATGTTGACATCATGCGTACAGCACGGGAGGAGTGGCGCCAGTGTGCAACAGGAAACCCACCTTTATGCCGGTAGAGACAAGGGGGAAGGGGAAGGCTCCCAAAACGTGACTTTCTATTGGGAGGCTAGTTTCAATAGTGCCATTTATGGGCACAAGCTAATGTGAGAACCTCATTTTATGTTTTTAACATGTCCTATTAGATGTCAATATTACACTATATTAGTATGGGCCAGATTCTCATAGAAATTCACTTGCGTATCGTAAGCCATTTACACTACGCCGCCGCATCGTACTAGAGCAAGTGCCGTATTCTCTAACCATTTGCTCCGTAGTTTGCGTTGGCGTAGCGAAAATGGCCCAGCGTAAGCCCTCGTAATTCAAATGGGGCGGCTTGTATTTAAATTAAGCGCGCCCCCGCGTCGAACGAACTGCACATGCGCCGGCCGGGGAAAAAGCCCAGTGCGCATGCTCCAGCTCACGTCGGAAAGCGGCGTTGAAACCGACGTCAAAACGACGTGATCGTCACTTACGCAATGCCCTATTCGCGAACGAGTTAGTAAAACGACGTAAGCGATGGAAAAAGCCGACGCTGACTCGACGCCATACTTAACATGGCATCCGACGGCACCCGACGGAACTTCGTAAGGTTACTCCTCATAGAAGCAGGGGTAACCTTACGTGGACGAAAAACGACGTACGTGACGACGGGGCGGCGTAAAAGCGATCGGGAATCGGCGTACTAATCGGCATATGCAAATGAAAAAAAAACGTAAAGGCCACCTAGTGGCCGGAGTTGTCATTACAACTACGATCCGCAAGTGTAATGGTATTACACTTGTCGGATGTTGAAGCGTATCTATGCCAAAGTGATGCTAAGCATCACTCGCATAGATACGAGGCAAAAAAAACGACGATACGACAGGGTATCTGAGATACTCCGTCGTAGCGCCGCTGAGAATCTGGCCCTATATGTTTTTTCCCCTTGGTTTCTGTATTATGGTCGAGTGACTGACAACAAGATATTCATCCTATTGGGCCAAAGCTTATCTTGCAAAAACAGACGCAATCTTTAACATCTATAAAATTCACAAACATCTGGCTGGTAGCAAGCTCGGAAGGTCAGTTATGCTTACTTGGAGGAATACCTCCATTTTACTGTTACAATCATTTGTGTACTCTAATATCAGAGGACTTTGACTTCTTAACCTTTTTTTAACTGATATTCGAATTGACCTTTCTCTGTTCCCTCAGTTGTGTCCGAGCTCCTTTGTTATATGATTGTCAACCCATGTCTTTCATTAAATAATAAAAAAATAAAAAAAAGTTGCATTTCTTCTTGCAGCAGAATTAAATATTTCTGGAAAAAAAAAGGTGTCTATATTTTTTAGGGTGGCTTTGCTGCTGTTTTATTTATTCATGTTTACATAATGAAAATAAAGTAGGATTCACTGACCTTTAGGAAGCAGAATGCTTTAATTCTTTCAATGCACTACACAAGTCAAACTAGACTCTAGAGAGCACTATTGCTATCAATCAGGAGAAAAATAATGAAACTGAGAGTGTGACAGGCCCCAATAACAAGATAAAATAGATGAACCTGTGTGAATAAAGCCAGAGAATCCTGACCAAACACCCTGAAGAATAAACATTGTACTAAATGGACTGTGCTTTTTAAGACACTATTCCCCCCTGAAGTTCTCCTATTATCCTAATTAGTATGCATAGCACAGGCACAACATTTCTCTTAGCTAATGAAAGGTCATTTTTATATTGCTAATGGAATTTCATTATTAAAATGAGTAGAGCCGAAAAAAAAAATCCAGGCCTGGTGACCTTGGAGTAAACAAATAAAAAGGAAATTTGAAAAATAAACCAATTTTTTTACATTGACAGATGTTTGTAAAAGTTCTCCTTTATCTGGGTCATGGTACAGCTAGTTACATTACTATTAACATAGTTAGTCACAAGCAACTGGACTTGATCTGTATGTTAAAGATGCTTCACAGCTTATGTAAGCCACTTCTTGAAGTTGAACTCCACGTAAAGTGAAGCCTTAGTCAGAAAATTAGTCAGATGTAAAACCGTAAAAAAAAGGGCCTATACTGTGTAAAATCCAGTAAGGCACTGTCTGCTCTGTCCTATATTCTCTGCACTGTTTTGATAATCAGTACGTCACTAGAGGCTGATCTGCTGACAGTTTAAAGATTATCTGCTGCAAAGGAGACAAGGAAATAAGACTATGGGCCAGATTCAGCAAGCATTTACGTCGGTGTATCTCCAGATACGCCGCCGTAATTTAAAATATGCGCCGTCGTATTTTTACGCCAATTCTCAAAGCGAGATACACCAAAAAATAGCCTTCCTCCGCCCGACGTAACTTGCCTACGCCGGCGTATTGTGGGCGCATAGTTACGCTGGACGCATTCGCCGTTCCGATTAGAAATATGCAAATGAGGGAGATACGCTGATTATGGGCCAGTAACATAGTAACCAAATAGGCTGTTCTCATTGGCCATTGGTTTTTCAGAGCGAGGCTTGGTTGCTTCCCTGTAGGTATTCAAATGGTGACGGTCAGTGCGTCGCCCGTGCCCTTTGAGAACGTCACGTATGACGAAACATGTTAGGGCGGAGTTACGTACCGACGTCACCTCGCTAAAATGTGACCCCGGAAGCACGGGCGAACGCTTTTTTGTATATTGTTTTTATGCTACTTTGTACCGCCAATTTTAAAATATTTAATAAACCTGTTTGACGGTACTTCACTATCCCGAGCCCTCGTGTCCTTTTTCCCGATTGGGTTAATCACTCGAGTGAAGGAAATCAGGAGTGGCCTGCGAGGAGATAGTCCCTGGATCCATCCGTGGGGAGGACCTGTTGCCAGCCGAGGTATTGACATCATAGCCTCCAGATTGGGTGATCCTATATGCTGACTTGACCTCATCTAACAGGGGATCCTTCGAATCTGGTAAGAGTTTATACATACCCCCCCGCCCCCACCGTGTGTGACCCTGAGGAACCCTTCTTCCCTGTGGATGACCTCATCTTGAAACGGTGGTGGATTCCTTTTTCCTCTTCATCTCTCCATCTTCATTTATGTGGATGTTTTTTTGGAATTGTATTTCTTCTTTTTAATTAATTTTTCCTTGAACTGCTGACTTTATCCCTTCCCCCCCTCCATGTAAAGGGGTGTTTCTTCTTTTTAATTAATTTTTCCTTGAACTGCTGACTTTATCCCTTCCCCCCCTCCATGTAAAGGGGTGTATCACTATATATATATATATTTCTAGCAGACCTGGTGTTTTATGTGGTTTATTAACTTGATTAATTTATTTATTTATTGACTCACATCAGATAATTTATTTTGTATTTCACATATTATGTTGTCACCCCTGCTATATGAGGCGCAGCTAATGCAAAGGTATGGGCCAGGGAACGACGGCGTCGAATTTTACGCTTCGAATTTTACGTTGTTTACTCCGTTTACGTAGTACGGGAATGTTACATTCACATTGTTGTAGGCATTGCGCGCCGACCTCACTTAGGGAGTTTTTCCGCTAGTTCGAGCGGCCATTCATTAGCATGGGGTCATGCTTCATTTAGATACATGACGCCCACCTCCTTCCTACTTTGAATTAGGTGGGCTTACGCCGGCCCATTTACGCTACGCCGCTTTAACTTAGGGAGCAAGTGCTTTGTGAATACATATTCGATACGCTACGCCCGCCTAACGATACGCCGCCCTACCTGAATCTGGCCCTATGACTATATGAGAAGACAAAGACTATGCTAAGGGAACACAGATTAGGAAGAGAAAAAAGAAAAGCAGGACAATCTCTGCTGAGGGAGACAACAAAAAGTACAATGATAGTGTCTTATCTTTTCTCTTCTGTATCCTCTTCTTTCTCTCTCAGCAGCCAGTGGCAGCACTTTGAGGACTGTCAGCCTTCTCCTCTAGCTGAGCCAAGACATAAAATCAAGGCAGAAAATGCGTACATTTTATATAAGGAAAGTGACATATAGTTTTTGAGACCAAGCTAGGGGGAAGAGTCTCCAATAAGGATGTGACTGCTCTGGGCTTGAACAAATTTGCAGTCTCTAGCAAGTAGAAACAGGATTCATAACACACACTACATGTTATAGGATAATTATTAAAGCGGGGCTTCACCCTAAAAAAAATTCTAACATTACATTGATCCGACCGACAGTATGCTGGTGGTTTATTTATTTTTTCCGTAATTACCTTTTTAGGGCTATTTTCACCCCGGGTAGGTAATCCCGCAGGACAGGGCATTTCTATTCACAGGCTGTGATTGACGTTCTTCTGACCGGCGCATACTGCGCGTCACAAGTTGCCGAAAGAAGCCGAATGTCGGTGCGCAGGCGCCGTATAGAGCCACACCAACGCTTCTTTCAGCAAGTCGTGACGCGCTGTATGCGCCGTCAGAAGAATGTCAATCACAGCCTGTGAATAGGAACGCCCAGTCCCAGGATTACCTACCTGGAAGCCGGGGGTGAAAATAGCCCTAAAAAGGCATGTACGGAAAAAATAAATAAACCACCAGCATACTGTCGGTCGGATAATTCGGATCAATGTAATGTTAGAGGTAAATGATCATTTTATTATTACCGGTTTTGCAGCTTCTCCTATGGCCTGTTGTCCCAAGGGGTAATAATAGAGTTAGCCCCAGAATATCAGGGCTCAGGGTTCTACTCAAACCTTTTCACAGTTCCAAAACCAAACGGTCTGATCTGAAAAACCTGAATCAGTTTCTGAACATCCGCTCCTTTCGCATGGAGTTTGTCTGTTCAGTTGTCTCCACCCTCCAGGGAGGAGAATAGACATCAGAGATGCATATCTACATGTGCCAATATTCCCCACTCACCAAAGATTTCAAAGGTTTGCGGTGGATCAACGCCACTTTCAGTTTGTGGCCCCCCCTTTTGGTCTGGCTACTGCACCTCGAGTGTTCACGAAAATACTAGCCCCGCCCCTGGCAAGGCTGAGGGCACGGGGCATAGCAGTAAAATCCTATCTGGACGATCTGTTGCTCATAGATCAGACCCGCTTGAACCACAATGTGCACAGCACAGTGGAGTAGTTAGAGTACCTAGGCAGGGTACTCAATCTGGAAAAGTCCTCCTTACCTCCTCAAAAGAAGGCTGAAATATTTGGGCATGATTATGGACATGTCCCAAAGCAGGGTATTACTACCCAAGCCAAAGGCAAAAGCCATAAGAGACTTGGTCAGAGTGATAAAGGCAAAAAGAAGGCCTTCCATCCGTCTATGCATGAAATTATTAGGAAAGATGGTAACCTCATTCAAGGCTGTCCCTTACGCCCAGTTTCGTTCAAGGCCATTGCGGGGCAGAATTCTGTCCTCTTGGAACAAGACCTTCCAATGATCTTATCTCCAAGGATTCACTAGAGCCTCAATTAGTGGTTGCTCCCCTAAAATCTATCAAAAGGAAGATCCTTTACTCCAGGTTCCTGGAAAATGGTAACCACAGGTGCCAACCTTCTAGGCAGGGGGCAGTTCTGGAAGAGGCATCTTCATGGGGAAGTGGTCCGGAGCCGAAAAGCTCCTACACATCAATATTCTGGAGATTTGAGCAATTCATCTGGCCCTCAGTCTGGTCTTACACACTGCAGGATTGTCCTGTTCGGATACAGTCCGACAATGCTTCAGCTGTGGCCTCTATCGATCACCAAGGGGGCACCAGAAGTCTGGATGCTTTAAAGAGAGGGGAATCACATCTTGTCCTGAGCAGAAAGGCATATTCCTTGCCTGTCTGCGGTCTTCATTGCAGGGGTAGAAAATTGGCAGGCGGATTTCAGATGTGGACCTGTTGGCTACCAGGTTCAACACAAAACTGGACAACTTTGTTTCAAGGACAAGAGATCCTTTTACTCAAGGGTCAAATGCCCTGACAATTTTGCGGGATCGATATTCTCTGATTTATGCGTTCCCTCCAATTCCATTTCTCCTACGAGTCCTTCAGAGAGGGAAGGAAAGCCGGTGATTTTGGTCGCCCTGGCTTGGCCCAGGAGACCCTGGTACATGGAAATCATAAATATGGCAGAAGGAAGACCTTGGATTCTCCCACTACGGTCGGACCTACTGTCGCAGGGTCCAATATACCACCCTGCCTTACAAAGCCTAAATTTGACGGTTTGGCTGTTAAGACCCACATTTTGAGAAAACGTGGGCTCTCAGGCCCAGTCCTATGCACTCTGGTTAATGCTAGGAAGCCGGCCTCCAAACTGATCTACTGCAGAATCTGGAAGGCATATATTTCCTGGTGTGAACCCAGAAGGTGACATCCTAGGAAATATGTCATTAATAGAATTCTTGCCTTTCTTCAGTCGGGCTTAAAAAAGAAGTTGGCCTTGAGCACTATCAAGGACCAGATCTCGGCCTTGTCGGTATTTTTTCAAAGACCGCTTGCCTCTCATTCTCTAATCCGGGCCTTTGTTCAGGGAGCTCTGTGCTTGAATCCGCCGGTTAAGTCTTCCGTGTGCCCATGGGATTTGAATTTGGTATTGTCTGTGTCAAGTATCAGATAAGACCAGAACTGTGTGGAATGCAACAGAGGAAACCCAGACGTGTTTAAGTGAAATATGATAATTTATTAAAGATAAGTGAAGTAATATAAAAATAACAAACTCCAATACCACACTGTGCACAATAACCAATACCAACAGAACCCACAAATAATAACAGTAAGAGACCAATATGTACATTTAATGGGGGAAACCAGAATCATAACAGGGCCAGGCCATGGTAGTCAGGGTCAGGTAACAGACAGGATCAGGATCAGGTATAGATGGAGAGCTACTCAGAGTCAGGGCGCATGGAGAGATACCAAGGCAGGGTATGATTGTCACTGCCGGGTACTTGTACATATCTCCTGCAATCAGTCTCAGGTGATGCCTAATTGCAGGAGATACAACAAACAAAAGTCACTGCCCCTACCTATGACTGGTCTATACAATAAGGAGCACTGGAAAGGACGGATAAACATACAAAAACATAGAATATCCAGGCTCAAACTTACCGACCAATCAGCAACCAACCAAATTCACCTGTCTAACTGTGTGAGTTAAAAACAGAGGTTTAGTTGCACACGTTTGCAAATGCATGTGTAAGCTGCAGGCCCCGTCAAGGCACTCTGTATACTGCAGTCCTAACTATAACATTGCATTTTAAGTCTCCTCAGTAGAAGCACATGCCTGCTGATGGATAGATAAGGGGCAGGTGACTGGAGGTAGCCCAGCCCTCATTAAAGGGGCAGGAGCACACTGCACACTCAGCACATGGAAGCAAAGGTGCCAGTGTGCTGCCTGACCACAATGACATAAATACAACAAACAAAAGTCACTGCCCCTACCTATGACTGGTCTATACAATAAGGAGCGCTGGAAAGGGCGGATATACATACAAAAACATAGAATATCCAGGCTCAAACTTACCGACCAATCAGCAACCAACCAAATTCACCTGTCTAAGGCTGCGTACACACGATCAGTCCATCCGATGAAAACGGTCCGAAGGACCCTCTTTATCGGTTAACCGATGAAGCTGACTGATGGTTTGATGTGCCTACACACCATCGGTTAAAAAAACGATCATGTTAGAACGCGGTGACGTTTACGTGTTTTAACACAACAACGTGCTGGAAAAAAAACGAAGTTCAATGCTTCCAAGCATGCGTCGACTTGATTCTGAGCATGCGCGGCCTTTTAACCGATGCTTTTGCACACTAAAGCCCCATACACACCATCAGATTTTTGTCCTCAGATTTACCAAAACCATATAATATGAGGTCAAACTTTAAAGTGGAGGTTCACCCTAAAAAAAAATTCTAACAATACATTGAGCCGACTGATTACACTGCGGGTATGCTGTTTTTTTTTTCCACACATACCTCGTTAGCGCCGTTTCATCCCTCGGCTTCCAGGTATGATTCTTGCTGGACTGGGCGTTCCAAGTTGATTGACGTTCCTCCGACCGGCGTATACTGCGCGTCATGACTTTCCGAAAAAAGCCGAACGTCATTGCGCAGGCGCCGTATAGAGTCGGCTCTATACGGAGCCCACTCTATGCAGCTATAGATATTATAGATCTGTCCTTTGCTGACGGACTACGAGAAAATGGCGGAGCCATAACTTCCGGTCTGCATAGATAGCAAGGTAACCTGGCAGACTACGAGAAAATGGCGGAGCCCGAACTTCCGGTCTGCATAGCTAGAAAGGGAATCCCGTGCTGTCCAATCACTAACCCCAGATGAAGACACGTATGTCGTAATGCGTAGGGTGCAGGGAGACGTACACCGGGATTGCCGTGATACCAGCGATGTGCCGCTGTTGTGTATGCTCGTTTTACTTTATTTTCTGTAAGTGCATTTTTTTCTATTAAACTCGATATCAACGATAATGCACTATTGGAGGTCCTACTTTCCTGTTTTATGCCCTACCTCTGAGACTTAGGTCATACTTATCCATACTGTGGACACCAGGGGGATTACCAGCAGTGGATCTGTTTATTGAGGTCTCTGTTTAGCCACTTGGAGGTGAGAGTTCTGGGAGACCAGAATGTGTGTGTGGTGAAGTGCACATCTTTCACAGAACTAGCGGGCATCCTGGAACACTTTTTACAAGATTGTGGACTTTGTTTGCACTTTCTACTATTTTGTCACTATTGATTTTACATGTCACTTGCATCACTCTGCAAACCAATATCCAACTTTTGTTTGGTCTTATGCATTTTTCGCAATTACTTTCCTTTTCAGTTTTTCATTTTCAGGTGTTGTGTTTGCACTTTTGTTTTTGCTGCATTGCTTTTTTCTGTGTGTTTAGAGCGACCTTGATTTTAGCGCAGAAGCCCATTTCTATATATTTATCTGGAATTTTTATTTTAACCACTTCCATAACGGGCCTATTTTGGCACTTCTCTCCTACATGCAAAAATCATAATTGTTTTGCTAGAAAATTACTCAGAACCCCCAAACACCATATATATTTGTTTAGCAGACACCCTAGGGAATAAAATGCCAGTCATTGCAACTTTGTATCTTGCACAGTATTTGCGCAATATATTTTCAAACGCCTTTTTTTGGGGGAAAAAACGGTTTCATGATTTAAAAAATAACAAAACAGTAAAGTTAGCCCAATTTTTTTGTATAATGTGAAAGATGAAGTTACACCGACTAAATAGATACCTAATATGTCACGCTTTAAAATTGCGCACACTCATGCAATGGCGCCAAACCTCAGGACTTAAAAATCTCCATAGGCGTCGCTTATTTTTTTTTACAAGTTACAAATTTAGAGTTACAGAGGAGGTCTAGAATTGTTGCTGGCGCTCTAACGCACGCGGCGATACCTCACGTGTGGTTTGAATGGCGTTTACATATGTGGGTGGGACTTACGTGTGTGTTCGCTTCTGAGCGCGAGTTACGGGGGTAGGGGCGTTTAAAAAAATAAATACATTTTATTTTATTTTTACACTTTTTTTTTATTCCCATTACAAGGAATGTAAACATCCCTTGTAATAGGAATGGTTCGTGACAGGTACTCTTTATGGAGAGATGCGGGGTCAATAGGACCCCACATCTCTCCTCCAGGCTGGAAAGCATTAGATCGTGAAAAAAATTCACAGATCTAGTGCTTTCAGCCGCGATTGCGGCTGTGTTTACATTCCGGTGCCCAGGCGTGACATCATAACATCGCGCTCGGGCCTCCGACGGAAAAGGGACCAGTCATCTCTATGCTTTCCATCTGACGTCGGCGGATCGTTTC
Source organism: Rana kukunoris (assembly GCA_029574335.1). Classification (NCBI taxonomy): domain Eukaryota; kingdom Metazoa; phylum Chordata; class Amphibia; order Anura; family Ranidae; genus Rana; species Rana kukunoris. The sequence goes on from CM056060.1 coordinate 72,326,244, forward strand.
TCCAGGTCTCCGATGGCAAGGGAGAGCCCGGAGAAGCACCGGATGGCGGCGGGAGGGGGGGACGTCCCCTCCTGCCGCCTATAAGAACGATCAAGTGGTTAGTTTTTTTGTTTCTAGACAATTTCCATTGTTTATTCCCCTGATGAGCGGCTATGAAGCCGCAAAACGCGTCAAGCTGTCAACCCCCATTTTTTTAACCATCAACCTCTACCTTACCATGGATTAACAATACCAAACTTCACTTGGTTTAATTTATGTTTTTTTTATATAATTTACTATATCCATTGTCCAACCCCTCCCTTTTTCTCTTTCCCTTTCTTGCATTCTAAGCCCAATCTGGATAGATTACCCAGGCCACTTTGGCCAATTTTATCTTGGTTATACTTATGATTATATTTATGATCTGTTTTACTTATCATGTATGTCCATTGGTTTGTGGAATATTATGTAACTTGTGTTGAAAATGTTTAAATGTTTTTTAGTGGTTATATGCCTGAAATATTTTATATGAAATTATACAACATAAATAAAAAAAAATCCCGGTCACTTGATGTCTCTTTTGCTGCTATGTGCTTCATTTAAAGTCCCACCATTTGCTCCTCCTTTTTTTACACTCTCTAGATGTTGTAAGAGCGGTAAAAGTTTATCTACAAGCTACGGCTCAGATACAATAGAATAGACTGATTGTCTGTTTATTCTGCCACAGGGCCCAAGGAAGGGCCAGGCAGCGTCAAAATCTATTATTGCGTGTTGTATTCGACAAGTCATTATTCAGGCCTATGGTTTAGAAAAGATTCCTCCTTTTCAGGTGAAAGCACACTTGACTAGAGCAGTTGGCGCTTCATGGGCAGTGCATCACTAGACCTCCATGGCTCAGATTTGTAAGGCTGTTACTTGGTCTTTGGTCCATACATTTACTAAGTTCTACCAAGTAGAGGGTACGAGGATGCAATGGCGGATCCAGGGGGGGGGGGGGCAACAGGGCAATTGCCCCCCCCCCCGAGACAATCATGTCACACTGGCTTGGTTTAAAAAATATATATATATTTTTTTTTCTTTTTTTTAATCAGACTTTTTTAAACTGCCTTGCTGTGCGTGTACAGAGCCAGTACAAGGGGTGGGCGGTGTCCAGGGCAGAGTGTGAGAGGGGGCGGATTTCTCTCCCTCCTTCTGCTCACTTACTGAGCATATAATACCAGAGCCGTTTACAAAGCCACGGCCGCCCGATCTGCTCCCTCCCCCTGCATCCTCATTGGCAGGCAGGGAAGAGAGCACTAGAAAGGACTGGGGGGGGGGGGGATCAAGCCGTCCATGATCTAATCCTCAGTACTAACCATGAAGAAACACACTGATACCTCCTGTCCGTCCATAGGACAGCAGAGTCAGTCTGTAAATTCTGAGACTGGCTGCAGCTCTGCGTGTCTGTCTGTGTAAACAGCCCAGCAAACACATACACCCCCCCTCCTCCCTCACTGACGAGAGATGAGACTTCCCGCCCCGCCCACACTATCCCCAGCATGCCGTGCAGCTGTATCTAGAAAGAAGGGGAAGTGTTTGTGGGCGGGAAATATGAATACAGTAGCTGCAGATTCCTCTGTGTGCCAAAGATGCCTGATCTTTTAGCCTGCAAATGTGGGTGAGTGTACACTGCAGTACACTGTGATCATTGTCCTTATCTCCATCCCTCTGCCTTCTCTCCTCCATATGTCTCCCTCCCCTCCCCCTCATGTTCTTTCAAGACGTTCTATGTTTACTTTCACTTTCAGTAAGGCTGTTAATAATGGGGGTTAATAATGCATTTGCTGACACCAATGCTGGGGGTTAATGATGTGTTTGCTAACACCAGTGCTGGGGATTAATGTGTTTGCTGACACCAGTGCTGGGGGTTAATAATGTGTTTGCTGACACCAATGCTGGGGGTTAATAATGTGTTTGCTGACACCAGTGCTGGGGGTTAATGTGTTTGCTGACACCAGTGCTGGGGATTAATGTGTTTGCTGACACCAGTGCTGGGGGTTAATAATGTGTTTGCTGACACCAATGCTGGGGGTTAATTATGCGTTTTCTAACACCAGTGCTGGGGGGTTAATGCGTTTTCTAACACCAGTGCTGGGGGTTAATGCGTTTTCTGACACCAATGCTGGGGGTTAATGTGTTTTCTGACACCAGTGCTGGGGGTTAATGTGTTTGCTGACACCAGTGCTGGGGGTTAATGTGTTTGCTGACACCAGTGCTGGGGGTTAATAATGTGTTTGCTGACACCAGTGCTGGGGGTTAATAATGTGTTTGCTGACACCAGTGCTGGGGGTTAATAATGTGTCCGCTGACACCAGTGCTGGGGGTTAATAATGTGTTTGCTGACACCAGTGCTGGGGGTTAATAATGTGTTTGCTGACACCAGTTCTGGGGGTTAATAATGCGTCTGCTGGGGGTTAATGCGTTTTTGCAAGTGCAACCATAGCAACCCTGGTAGTTCTCCTACTGATTTGGACCCTTATATTTTCCTGGTGTGCTGGTGACATACCTCCTTGTTTTCTGCCACCCTGGGGGGCCCCAATACAGTAAGAAGGGGGCTCACAGCAACACATGCTGCCACCACCTGGCTGCAACCCCCCTGTCCTCCCCTTCACCTGGCTGCAACCCCCTGTCCTCCCCTTCACCTGGCTGCAACCCCCTGTCCTCCCCTTCACCTGGCTGCAACCCCCTGTCCTCCCCTTCGCCTGGCTGCAACCCCCCTTTCCTCCCTTACGCCTGGCTGCAACCCCCCTGTCCTCCCTTACGCCTGGCTGCAACTCCCCTGTCCTCCCCTTACGCCTGGCTGCAACCCCCCTGTCCTCCCCTTACGCCTGGCTGCAACCCCCCTGTCCTCCCCTTACGCCTGGCTGCAACCCCCCTGTCCTCCCCTTACGCCTGGCTGCAACCCCCCTGTCCTCCCCTTCCACCTGGCTGCAACCCCACTGTCCTCCCCTTTACCTGGCCGCAACCCCCTGTCCTCCCCACCACCTGGCTGCCAAGAGAGAAGAAAAGTGACCATGAGGGCTGTAGGGTGGAGGGTACCAGTGATTCCATTATTATCATCCAAGGTAAGAACTTATCTCCCCTTCACCTGGCTGTAACCCCCTATCCTCCCCACCACCTGGCTGCAAGCCCCTATCCTCCCCACCACTTGGCTGCAACCCCCCTGTCCTCCCCACCACCTGGCTGCAACCCCCATGTCCTCCCCACCACCTGGCTGCAACCCCCCTGTCCTCCCCACCATCTGGCTGCAACCCCCCTGTCCTCCCCACCACCTGGCTGCAACCCCCCTGTCCTCCCCACCACCTGGCTGCAACCCCCCTGTCCTCCCCACCACCTGGCTGCAACCCCCCTGTCCTCCCCACCACCTGGCTGCAACCCCCTATCCTCCCCTTCCACCTGGCTGCAACCCCCCTTGTCCTCCCATCCACCTGGCTGCAACCCCCCTTGTCCTCCCATCCACCTGGCTGCAACCCCCCTGTCCTCCCATCCACCTGGCTGCAACCCCCCCTGTCCTCCCTTCCACCTGACTGCAACCCCCCCTGTACTCCCTTCCACCTGACTGCAACCCCCCTGTACTCCCTTCCACCTGGCTGCAACCCCCCCTGTACTCCCTTCCACCTGGTTGCAACCCCCCCTGTCCTCCCTTCCACCTGGCTGCAACCACCTTTTTCTTCCCTCAACGTGGCTGCAACCACCTTTTCCTTCCCTCCACCTGGCTGCTCCCACACAGTAATAATTGAAATTATGTGCTTCGATCATCCTGACACCATATTAACCATGGTCCCGTGATGATTGAAGCTCCAACACCAGCCATTGCCTCTACAAATTGCCTGCAGAAATTTTGGCAGTGCCCCTCCCGAGATTAGACTCTGGATCCGCCCCTGCGAGGATGCCACCGGATTGTACAGGTATTTTAGACATTGATGGATACAAAATGCATGAATACTCCAAGGGAACTAAATAACACATAACGACGAAGCCCAATACCTATTAGCTACAAACATTTTAAACAATGAAGGATACACTGGTAAAACACATGATTGAAACACGGCATCTGTTAGTTCAACGTGTTTCATGACTTATCGTAATTTTTTCGGGAGAAAGCGTGTAATGTAATGGAAATCAGGGATGCAAAAATTCAAAATGAACGACAGATTGCAAAAGATAGAAGAACAAACGCCAAAAAATTATTTAACTATATAAATAGTAAAAAGGTCAAGTCTGAGCATGTAGGCCCTTTACAAAATAATCTAGAGTGGGTTACTGAGGACAAAGAGAAGGCAAATTTCTTAAATGCTTTCTTCAGCTCTGTGTATACAATGGAGCATGGGGGAGCTCATGTCCATAATGGGGGTGGGAGTGACAAAGACCCAAATCCACAATGGCTCAAAAGTGATATGGTCCAGAAATATTTAGATAGAATAAAGGTGGATAAAGCACTTGGACCAGATGGCATCCACCCAAGGATCCTAAAAGAATTGAGCTCTGAAATTTCAAAGCCACTGTATCTAATATTTAGGGACTCATTAACGACAGGAATAGTACCACTGGATTGGCGTAGAGCCAATGTGGTGCCTATATTTAAAAAGGGAACAAAGTCTTTACCAAGTAACTATAGACCTGTTATGCCGCGTACACACGATCATTTTTTGCGATGAAAAAAAACGACGTTTTCAATCATGAAAAAAAACGACGTTTTTCAAACTTCATTTTCCAAAACGACGTTGCGTACACACCATCGTTTTTCCAAAATGCTCTAGCAAAGCGTGGTTACGTAAGACACGTTCGACGGCACTCTGTTCCATTGAAGCTCCGTCTCATAACTTGCCTCTGAGCATGCGCGGCTTTAAAAACGTTGTTTTCAACATCGTTTTGCCCACACACCATCACTTTTTATGACACAAAAAACGACGTTTTGAAAAACGACACAAAAAATTCAAGCATGTTGGAATTTTTTTGGGGTCGTTTTTTTGAAGACAAAAAACAACTGTAACGCCATCAGCGTTACCCTCGTTAGAACTAGCGCAGCTGTATCTTGTTCTGACAGCTGCGCTCCGTTCTACAAGGCGTTTGCGTCACTTCCGGTGCGCGGACGTCTGCGGAACGCGGAAGTGCGACCTGGAGATTTTCGCGCTCCAGGCGCACTATTTAAACCCCCTGCTCTGGCGGCAGGGTGTTCGATTATTCCTGTTGGACGCCTGCCGCCACCAGGGACCCGGACTCCCCCTTTCTGCACTCTCTGAGTTCTGCATTCCAGGACCCCAGGTTCCTGCTACTCCAGAGACCCTCCAGCTCCATCCGGCTCCATCCGGCTTATGCCATTCCTCTGTCATCAGTCGATCCAGACCTATTCATCTCTACTGGGACTTCAGGAACCTGCAGCATCTCACATCAGAACCGCAAGTACCTTATGTGGACAATACTGCTGTGATAAGCTTATATGCACTGCTGTGTATTGAGGACTTATTTATATCTACCTGTCAGTATTTGGTAGCCTACTAGTCTTCCATCATAGGGACTGCAGAGTTGTTATTAGTCGTATATACTCAGCTACTCATGCTACAACCCACTATGTATGTCAGCCCTCTAGTGACCCTTTAAGGTACTGCTACATTCTCAGTTTTACTCCATATTGCTACTGTAATCAATATCAATACCAGGTTCTGCTCACTGGAGGCTGTGATGACCTAAACCCCAAATTCTCTGTGTATTATAGAGTGATCTGGTGGTTGTAATCTGAGTAACCTCCGCAGTTGAGATCCATACCTATAGTCCAGAGTCCTAATATCTGCAGAGTCATAACATAATAATCGAACCTTTAAAATTGATATGGATCCAGCGGAGCTTGCAAACCACTTGGTTGGACTTTCACAGAGGGTAGATACCCTTACCAATTCCCTAACCGAGCTACGCTTAGAGAATGATGTTCGCAATCAAAATTTAGCACAGGCCAGAGAGAGACCTGAACCTAAGGTTTGCCCACCAGAACCTTTCTCCGGAGACAGGAAATTTTTTCGTCAGTTCATTAGCTCGTGTCGTCTCATGTTTGAGTTACGCCCCCGCACCTACTACTCTGATAGGGTCAGAATCCTCACCTTAGTCTCTTACCTTAGGGGTGAACCTAGAGTATGGGCTGATGCTTACCTAGAAGAACATGGAGATCTCCTGGGGGCTTTTGACACCTTCCTGGAAGAGATGTCCCAGCTCTATGAGGATTCAAACAAACAGCTGACTGCAGAGAACTCAATCAGGGCTCTTAAGCAGGGTAGAAGACCTGTGGAAGATTACATATCGGAATTTAAATGTTGGTGCAGAGAGACTCAGTGGTCAGATGTGGCACTTCGTAACCAATTCCGGTTAGGCCTAACGCAATCAATGAAAGATGAGATTGCCCGAGTTGAGCTCCCCTCTACCTTAGACGACCTAATGCAACTCTCTGTTGCGATTGACAGACGCCTTTGTGAAAGGAAAGCGGAACGTGCCTTTACATACTCTCCTACTCCTTTCAAGAGAGCAAGATCACCACCCAAAGATGTTCCCATGGAGCTTGGAGCGATCAAGGGACCATTATCTTCTGCTGAGAAACAGCGTCGCAGAGTCCAAAACCTTTGCCTGTACTGTTCAGCTCCAGACCACGTTGTCTCCAACTGCCCCCTTCTCAAAAGGAATTCTGAAGGTAAAAATTCCCACATTACTAAGCTCAATGCTTCTGTAACCACCACTAACCAATATATCTTTATTGCTCTTACCCTACAGTGGGAACAAGGAAAGATTACCCTTGACGCGATGGTCGATAGTGGTGCCTGTGGCAACTTCATAGACTCAACCATTGTAAATTCGAATAAAATTCCCAGTGTGTAAAAGCATACTCCTGTGTCCCTCACTTTTATTGATGGTTCTACGTCCTCCTCCGGACCAGTCTCTTATCAAACCTCCCCCCTTTTTGTTACCAGTAATTCAGGTCATACCGAGACTCTTGTGTTTGACATAACCTCGTCTCCAGTATTCCCAGTAGTCCTCGGGTTACCATGGTTACATCTTCATCAACCCACTTTCCAATGGTCAACCAGTTCACTAACACTACACTCCAAATTTTGTATGGAGACTTGCTACTCCAATTACGCTATCACCGTTACGGAGTCTCACCCTGTGGAGCTCCCAGTACACTTATTTGAGTTCGCTGACGTCTTCAGTAAGACCAACGCAGACAGACTCCCCCCACATCGCATCTATGACTGTCCAATAGACCTCATTCCTGACAAACCTATCCCGACTGCGCGTATCTATCCGTTGTCACAACCAGAACTTGGACATCATAAGATTTACCTGGACGAGAATCTCAAGAAAGGCTTTATTAGACCTTCCACTTCCCCAGCCAGTGCTGCAATGTTTTTTGTTAAAAATAAAGATGGCTCACTCCGACCGATAATAGATTACAGAGCTCTCAACAACATCACTGTAAAGAATAGGTATCCCTTACCACTAATCCCAGAGCTTATTGAACGCCTCCAGACGTCCAAGATTTTTACTAAATTAGATCTTAGAGGTGCTTATAATTTGATAAGAATCCGCCCAGGTGATGAATGGAAGACTGCCTTTAAAACTCGATACGGGCTTTATGAATACACTGTGATGCCGTGTGGCTTATGCAACGCACCTGCCACATTCCAGTGGTTCATCAATGATATCTTCCGTGATTTACTTGACATCTGTGTTGTAATTTATTTGGATGACATTTTAATTTATTCTGACACACCCGAGGAACACATCAAACATGTACGATGGGTCCTGGCAAGGCTCAGAACACACTCTCTATATGCAAAACTTGAGAAATGTGTTTTCAATCAATCTAGTATTTCCTTCCTCGGATACTTAATTACCCCAAAGGGTATTCAGATGGACTCTTCCAAAGTAGAATGCATTCTATCTTGGCCGGTACCTCACACTAGGAGGGCTCTACAAAGATTCCTTGGGTTTTCAAACTACTACAGGAAGTTTATTAAAAACTTTTCCGCTATTGTGAAACCACTCAGTAGTTTGACTAGCACTAAGACACCCTTCTCTTGGACAAATGATGCTCAGAAATCTTTCGAGATGCTCAAGGCTAGTTACACTTCCGCTCCTATCCTTCAACTTCCCAATCCACTTTCCCATTTCACACTAGAAGTGGATGCCTCACATTTCGCTCTTGGAGCTGTTCTCTCCCAGCAGTCATCCTTATCAGAGCCGTTGCATCCTGTAGCGTTTTATTCAAGGACTCTTTCTTCAGCAGAAAAGAATTATCCCATTGGGGAGAAAGAACTTCTCGCAATCAAGGATGCCCTGAGTAACTGGAGACATTTACTGGAGGGTTCCACTCACCCAATCACCATCCTTACAGACCACCGCAATTTACAACACCTAAAGGCTTGTAAAACCCTGTCTGCTCGCCAAGTTAGATGGAGTTTGTTCTTCGACAGATTTGATTTTGTCATTTCTTACCGCCCCGGTTCTCAAAACCTTAAGGCTGACTCCTTGTCGCGTATCTGCGAAGACCAGACCAAGGAAAGTCCTCCCCAATCGATTATTCCATCTGACCGATTCATTGCAGCTTCAGCTTCTTTCAAGCAGTTGCTTACCCAAGCCATCCTTAGAGACACGACGCAACTACCTAAGGGTCTCACCAGACAATCTGACGGTCTTTATACCTTCAATAATAAGATCTACGTTCCACCCCAACTACAAATCTTGCTTCTTAAACAACTTCACGATGCCCCTTTGGCGGGTCATCTTGGTATTAGCAAGACCATTCATCTAGTCAAACGAGATTACTGGTGGCCCCAACTTTCCAAGAAAGTCCAAGACTACATCAATTCTTGTGTGATCTGTGCTACTAATAAACATTCAAGGAAACCTCCCTTTGGGCTCCTGTCCTCCATCCCAATACCTAACAGACCATGGGATGTCATTATTATGGATTTCATAGTCGACCTTCCCCGGTCTGAGGGGGCTAACACCATCATGGTCATAGTGGACTTATTAACAAAGATGGCCCACTTCATCCCCTTAAAGAAATTACCCACATCTTCTGAGACAGCAAACGCCTTCATACAGCATGTCCTTAAGCTCCATGGCTTACCCTCTCAGATCATCACAGATCGTGGCTCTCAATTTGTGTCCAGGTTCTGGAGAGCCCTTTGTCAGAACTTAAAGATTGTTCATAAGATGTCCACTGCCTACCACCCACAAACAAATGGACAAACAGAGCGTGTCAACCAGACACTGGAACAGTATCTACGTTGCTACTGTACTCATCTTCAAGATGACTGGCTCCATCTCCTTCCTCACGCCGAATTTGCATATAATAATGCCACAAGCTCTTCGTCCCAACTCTCACCTTTCTACGCTAACTATGGATTCCATCCTACCAGCTTGCCATCTTCCTTTCCCCCAAATAATGTTCCCTCTGTGGGAAATTACCTCTCGACCCTGAAAAAGAATCTGAGTACTCTCCGTTCCAATCTTGAAGCTGCTCAGTTGAAACAAAAAAAATATTATGATAACCATAGAACAGTTCCTCCTGTATATAAAGTTGGCGATCTGGTCTGGCTGTCCACCCGGAATTTACGCCTTAAGATTCCTTCAAAGAAACTTGGTTGTCAATTTACGGGACCTTTCCCAATTTCCCATGTAATCAACAACAATGCTGTTAAATTAACCCTGCCTTCAGATTGGAAAATACATTCCTCCTTTCATGTTTCTCTCATTAAACCTTTTACACCTAATCCGTTCCCTAACAGAGATCCTCACCCCCCTCCTCCTATCGAGGTGCTCGGTGAAACAGAGTATGAGGTTGAGAGAATTCTTGATTCCAAAAGGAAAGGTTCTTCTCTTCAATATCTTATCCGTTGGAAAGGTTATAGTCATCTCGATGATTCCTGGGAAGACTCCTCACACATTCACGCTCCCCGACTCATTAAACAGTTTCATCACAAGCATCCTCACCGAACAGCTCCTACTGGGTACTCTGTTGGTACACCCTTGAGGAGGGGAGTATGTAACGCCATCAGCGTTACCCTCGTGAGAACGAGCGCAGCTGTATCTTGTTCTGACAGCTGCGCTCCGTTCTACAAGGCGTTCGCGTCACTTCCGGTGCGTGGACGTCTGCGCTCCACGCTGGAACGCGGAAGTGCGACCTGGAGATTTTCGCGCTCCAGGCGCACTATTTAAACCCCCTGCTCTGGCGGCAGGGTGTTCGATTATTCCTGTTGGACGCCTGCCGCCACCAGGGACCCGGACTCCCCCTTTCTGCACTCTCTGAGTTCTGCATTCCAGGACCCCAGGTTCCTGCTACTCCAGAGACCCTCCAGCTCCATCCGGCTTATGCCATTCCTCTGTCATCAGTCGATCCAGACCTATTCATCTCTACTGGGACTTCAGGAACCTGCAGCATCTCACATCAGAACCGCAAGTACCTTATGTGGACAATACTGCTGTGATAAGCTTATATGCACTGCTGTGTATTGAGGACTTATTTATATCTACCTGTCAGTATTTGGTAGCCTACTAGTCTTCCATCATAGGGACTGCAGAGTTGTTATTAGTCGTATATACTCAGCTACTCATGCTACAACCCACTATGTATGTCAGCCCTCTAGTGACCCTTTAAGGTACTGCTACATTCTCAGTTTTACTCCATATTGCTACTGTAATCAATATCAATACCAGGTTCTGCTCACTGGAGGCTGTGATGACCTAAACCCCAAATTCTCTGTGTATTATAGAGTGATCTGGTGGTTGTAATCTGAGTAACCTCAGCAGTTGAGATCCATACCTATAGTCCAGAGTCCTAATATCTGCAGAGTCATAACAACAACGTTTTGCCCACACACGATCAATTTAAATGACGTTTTAAAAAACAACGTTTTTTTTCATCGCAAAAAACGACCGTGTGTACGCGGCATTAGTTTAACTTCTATACTTGGGAAGATGCTGGAACGTTTAATAAAAGACCACATGGATGAGTTCTTGCTGGAAACAAACTATTTAAGCAGCAGACAGCATGGATTCATGAAAGACAGAAGTTGCCAGACAAACCTGATTTCATTTTATGAAGAGGTAAGTAAAACCCTGGACAGAGGCGTGGCAGTGGACGTGGTATACTTGGATTTTGCAAAAGCATTTGATACAGTTCCACACACACGGCTCATGTGTAAGGTAAGGTCTACAGGATTGGATATATCAGTTTGTAAATGGATAGAAAACTGTCTGAAAGACAGAATTCAGAGAGTTAATGGTTAATGATTCATACTCTGAATGGTCCAAGATTATCAGCGGTGTACCCCAAGGTTCAGTGTTGGGTCCCTTACTTTTCAATATATTTATAAATGATATTGGGTCTGAGATCCAAAGTAACATTTCTGTCTTTTTTTTTTTTTTTTTTATTTATCACCAAAAAGGCCAGTCCTCGCGGACCCGCAACATATACATATAACAGTCGAGATAACACCTCTCGTATGTAGGTACAATAATACATGTAAAACTATAGTCACATACACCGTATATCCTCGTAGCAGAAGAATGTAACTAGGACCCGAAAAGGGCATGACTTTCAAGGCAGAGGGTAGCAATTCGTGACACAGTGGCGGGGCCCGATCGGTCCGGCCTCCAGATCCGTTTTCCATTTTCAGAGCAAGAAGAAATAGAATAGAGGTTAAAGAGCAATATAGAATGGAGCAGGGAAAGGCATAGTAGAAGGTAGGTGGGGGGGGGGGGGGGGGGGCTGCACGAGCAAGGTTAATACAAAGCGCCTTAAAAGGGCGTAGGGTGTTCCTATTCTGAACTCAGATAGACAGCTTGCCAGGAAGAGCAGGCGTTATACCTGTGGCTGGGTGGGCGTATGGCAGTCGGTCTCTCTGAGCTTCTGTCCTTCATCCGAGTATTTAAAAAAGTTGTATAACTGCCATGTCTCAGAGTATGTCTCCTGGCGCTGTTGGCTGGAGAGGATCAAGTCTTCCATACGACTGATCTCGTCTACCCTATTCAGCCAGAGAGCAATAGTCGGAGGGTAAGGGGACTTCCAGCGGAGAGGCACGCAGGCCCTGGCTGCGTCCAAAAGGTGGCGCACCACTGGTGCTCCCATTTTGTCAGAGCCGGTATCTGATAGTCCCCAGGGGGGGCGATCAGCATAGCATATAGAAGGGACAGGGCGTGTGGGAGCACTCCCGTCCCTCCACACAGCTCCTCTAACTCTGTCAATGGTACCTGTCCGGTCGGGGGGGGCGGGATGGAGCTCAAGAAATGAGTCAACTGGTTTGCCCTTAGAAAGTCAAGGCGGTAGTCGCCTTCCGGGTCTGTCAATTCTGATGCTGATTTCCACTGTCCCCGTGAGCTAAAGTGTGATGCCTCATAGAGGCCCGCCTTCCCGAGGTCCAAGAATTTCCTATCTTGTAAGCCCGTGTCAAATAGTGGGTGTCCAATGATGGGTCTAAGGGGGGAGTCTCTGGAGGTCAGGGAGAGCCGGTCAAAAAGATCAGAGCATACCCTAATCGTGGTCCCCACGAGAAGGTGGCGTTTAATTAAGAGAGGGAGCGAGGCTGAGCACCACCGCATTTGTTGCCCGATTCGTAAGTGTAGCGTCGACAGGTCTGAAGTGCCGCTTTGGCTTTAAAGTGCAAGAGGTCCGTGACCTGTGAGCGGATGACATCCAGTTCCGCTCCAGTCTGTCTGTTCGGGCTTATTTTGTGTGTGGATTCTAGGCCCTGCAGTCTAGTAAGGACTGAGTTCAGTTGTGCTGAACGCTCCTTCTTCAGCCGCGCGCCGTGCTTTATAAACACCCCCCGGATCACCGCTTTATGGGCCTCCCATATCACCCCCGTGTCACTGTCAGGGGAGCTATTAGTGGTGAAGTAATGTCCTAATTCTGTGGTGATCTCTGTCATGACGTCGGTATTTTGCAAAAGACCTTCGTTCAAGCGCCATACTGGTCTCTGATCGCCGTTAAGATCGGAGATAGAGTACTTCAAGGTAACTGGGGCGTGGTCTGACCACGTAATTGAGCCAATGGCAATGTCCCGGATCGCATCCAGTTGTCCGTGTGGGATAAGGAAGTAGTCAAGTCTTGAATACGTTTGGTGTGGTTTGGAGAAGAAAGTGTAGTCTCTATCTCCAGGGTGCAAGAGGTGCCAGGCATCTATCAGTTGCATTGAATTTAGGGTAGTGTCAATTCGTTTCCGCATGTCTCGGGTTAGGGAAGTCTTCCCGGTGGACGTGTCTTCAGTCGGGATTAGGGATATATTCAGGTCTCCCCCTAGTATCAGATGGCCCTCCATGAAACGTCGGAGCTGTGTCAGGGTTTTCTTAAGGAAAACGTCCTGTTGGGCATTGGGGGCATAGAGGTTGGCAAATGTCACCGTCCTATCTCCCACCCTGCCCTTCAAAAAGAGGAAACGTCCCTCATTGTCTGCCAGGGTGTCCAGGGGAGTCCAGGGCACCCCCGCAGAGATAAGGATAGAAACTCCCCTAGACTTAGCCTCTGTATATTGGGAGTGATGTGTCGTGGGGTAAAACCTGTTTTTCAGGAGCGGTAGGTTAGACTTCTTAAAATGTGTCTCCTGAAGGAGTACCACATCAGCTCTCATGCGACGCATGTCTTGCAGTAGCATGCGCCTTTTTTCGGGGGTGTTAAGGCCCTTGACGTTAAAAGATACTACCGTAAGCAGGTCCATGCTCGTGCAGTGGTTGGGAGGAGGGGGGGTGAGCGGATGTGTCAGAGTGGGGGGTGGCGTTCGCCTCCCCACAGTAGCGCAGGGTGGCGGGCCGGAGAAGGGAGGGAGGGTGAGGTGTGGGGGGGAGAGGTGGGGGGGGGGGGTTAATGGAGTAGGAAGAGAAGGGGAGGTATTTGGTAGAGATAGAGAAAGAGCTCAAAGGGTAGGCTCCAGGTGGGGCCTCCAAGAAGCTTCTACTAAGATAGCTAAATCAGCTATAAGCACTCTCTGGGATATTCCCAGGAATCGAGCGCAACCCTAATTGGGGGATATGGGCTAGACAGGGGAGGGCGACGAGCCCCCGACCCTCTCCACCCAGCCCCGGCCAAACACTGTATAACGTAAAATATCACATATTACCTTTAACATAAACCGGCATTATACAGCACAGACATTATTATTATTATTATTATTAAAAAGTGTTTAATATCGCGCCCGTCTTACCCATAGGGCCTCGAAGCGCCAAACGCAAAAGTACACATCACCCATAGCAGAAAACAAAAGTCGGCACCGCAACAATTAAAAGGGGTACTAAGAAGGGAGAAACCTAGTATAACATGAGAAGGACTCAAGACACCCCTCTACTGATTCAGCCATAGGCTTGGGTAAACAGGTGGGTTTTAAGTTTGCGACGGAAAGCCAGGAGATTGCTAACCTGTCTAATCGGCAGGGGGATGCTGTTCCAAAATTTCGCCCCCTGGACGGAAAAAGAGCGACCTCCTCGACGAGCCTTCCTAAAGCGAGGCACCATAAAATCCAGGGAGGTACTGGAACGGAGGGGGCGGGAAGGGACGTATTTGATGAATCTTGCACGGAGGTAGCCTGGACCCGAACCATAGAATACCCTGTGCATAATACAACCAGTCTTGAACAATATCCGTTTTGAAATAGGAAGCCAATGCAGGGCGACAAGAGAGGGGGTGATATGCTCTCTACGGGAAGCCCCCGTTAGTAGCCGCGCAGCTGCATTTTGGACAAGCTGGAGTCTATGCAGGTTGTTATTAGGAAGTCCTAGATACAGGGCATTACAATAGTCCAGGCGACTAGCGATCGTGGCAGAGACAACCGTTTTTTTGCTGGGGTGGTCAATGAATCGAAATAACACCCTCAGAAGTTTAAGATGGAAGTGGCAGGTGCTTACCACCTTGCTTATCTGGGGGATCAGAGTCAACCGGGAGTCCAGGATGACTCCCAAGTCCCTGACCTGGGTGGCTCTCTCGGGAACGCTGCCAAACTCCGAGGGCCATTGGGGCAGTGTAGGGGCCAGACTCAAGTCACTGAAGGTAATACAATCGGTCTTACTATTGTTTAACTTCAGAGAGTTGGCACACATCCACTGATCGATCTCCCGAAGGCAAGCGGCCAGGGTTTCGGGAGCAACTTCACCATGTTTGAATTTAAAGTAAAGCTGCGTGTCATCGGCATAGACATGGAACTGGAGATTGTGATGCCTGATGAGGTCAGCCAGTGGCCTCACATAGATGTTGAACAGGACTGGAGATAAAGCCGAGCCCTGTGGAACTCCACAGGAGAGGGGGAGGTCAGCTGATTGAAAAACCCCCAGCTGTACTCGCTGCGTCCTCTCCTGGAGAAAGGAGGCCATCCATACCAAGGCTTGACCTTCTAGTCTGGCAATCGTTACCAATCGATCCAGAAGCACCTGATGGTCAATGGTGTCGAATGCAGAAGACAGGTCCAGTAACACTAGAACCACCGAGTGATCCTGGTCTAAAGCCGTCAGAAGATCGTCCTGGACGTTGACAAGAGCTGACTCTGTGCCTCGCCCAGGCCGGAATCCCGACTGGTAGTCATCCAGAATGTTATTGGACTCTAGGTGACTCTGAAGTTGACCTACCACAGCTTTTTCGGCTATCTTCGCCACGAACGGAAGGCCAGAAATTGGTCTCAAGTTGCTCATCTCAGTCGGGGCGAGCAATGGATTCCTAAGCAGGGGAGTCACCACCGCCTGCTTAAGAGAACTCGACACCTGACCGGAGGCAAAGGAGCTATTAATAATGTCCTGTATAAACGGGGCCAGGGCCTCCGCGCAGGACCTCATCAACTTAGGGGGACAGGGATCCAAAGGGGAGGAGGAGGCTTTTAAGGCCCGAATAATCTCTCTAACCGAGATTTCCGTGAGTGGGGTAAATTCCCGTAAGGGAATAATAGTGTGATCCCCACTCAGTTCTAGGGCTGGATGGCTTACGCTAGGGGCAACTAAAGGAGGTATAGAGGCTCGTAACTTTAATATTTTGTTGTGAAAGTACTCTGCCATTTGTTGGCAGAGCTCCTGTGTATGAGCCAACGGGGTAGTTTTACTAATGGGATTAGAGAGTTCCTGCGTGATGCGGAACAATTCACCAGAATTGTTTCCCGCCTTGACTACCCTTTCCGAGAAATAGTGTCTTTTTGCTTGTAAAATGGCTGTTTTATACATTTTTTGGCACTCTCGGAATTTAAGAAGATGCTTTGGAGTTTTATTCTTCCGCCAAAATCGTTCCGCGGCCCTAGTTTGCTGTTTTAGCAATCGTAGCGCCGGCGTAAACCACTTCGGATTTTTTTCTGCCATTCTAGAATTGGGTTTATTAGAGATTGGGGCTAGGGTATCCAGTGACGATGATAAGTGATTATAAAAGAAACCTAGTTTTTCTTCCGTAGTTCCCAAGGCCAATTGGTCAGTCAGTAGTGTATTCTGGGTAAAGTGCTGTGCAAAGTCGGAAGGAATTAGGCCATTTAAATTCCTTTTTTTGACAGTAGGTCCTAATCGATTGGGAATGTGCAGGGGTTTAATATTGGTTCGAAAGTAGTGATTAAAAAAGATAATGTAATGGTCTGACCAGGCTAGTTCCCTTGTTTGAATATCTTTAATAGTGACATTGTGGGTCAGTATCCAGTCAAGGGTGTGCCCTGCCCTGTGTGTAGCTTGAGTTATCAGTTGAGAGAACGAGAGATCTTTCAATTGATTAAGCAGGGAGAATGTGGCAGCATCCGAGGCGTCATCAGCCCACCGGTTGAGATCGCCAAGGATGACACACTTTCCACTGCTAAGACTGGCCAAAGAAGCCAGGTCCATTAGTTCTTTAAGTGAGGAGGGTGGTAGACCAAGTAAAATTTGACAAGTTCTTCCGGGTTAATCGTACAATTCACCACTAATAGTTCAAATGAACTAAAAGAAGGATTGTCAGGTGCTACTTTAAACATCAACAACAGTAGAACCGGTAACCATAGGAACAGTTTATACAAGTACTTAAGTGAGGCAACATGGTGCAGAAAGTGCAAACAAAGTATCCCGGGGTGTCACCAGCCCAGGGCCCCAAGCGTAATCTTCTTGAGGTCAAGAGCTGGCCCACCCTCTAGGCCCCAAGCCCTCCACCACCGCCACCTGGCAAGTAACCTACTCCCCCAGACAGCCGTCACAGCCGCCCCGACCAAAGCGGGTGCAATCAATAAGGGTGACCCCCCGCGTGTAAACATAGCCCCCAACCAGGAAACCCCCCACCCCCCCCACAACACCGGATCACGTGTCCCCCTCCATGCAAGGAAGTGCCAAACCTGAGCTCTATAGCCTTAGCTCCGTGTGTCCCGATCATAGCCTCAGCTTGTAGGGAAACTGTAGAATTCACAGTCTCAGTGTCTGCAGGGCCCTCGCAGTGGCTGGGCCCTCGCATCAGGGTGTCCTTCCAGTAGGGAGTAAGGGGGGGGTGGGTCAGCTCGCATCCCCTGTCCAGCCAGGGGGGCACGCTCCGCTGAGCGGTCTCAGAGCCAGGGATGGGGGGGGCGAACCCCCAAATCATCCGGGGGGGGGAAAGAAAAATAAAAATAAAATAAAAAGGGGGGGCCTCCAGGAACAGTTTAACAGGCAATGACCCGGTAGCGGGGCGGCCACGAATGTTGCGGGCAGGAGATAGAGGGGGGGCAGCCCCTCCGCAGGGGTCACATCTTCCCCCGCTGTGGTCGTGGCACAAAGGGCCCTCTGTAGGCTGGAGCTCCCGAACGACCGGTCTGGCGGGGAAAAAACTGGAGCCAATCCGGTACTTGAATTGGGTCTGAGCCCAGGAAACGAAAGAGGGCTGGCAGGTCCGACGCGGTCTGAAGGGTGAAGGCTCCTGCATCTTTCCGGAAGGTGACTGCCAGTGGGTATCCCCAGCGGTACGTGTGTCCTGTTTGCCTGGCTAGCTCCAAGAGAGGTCGCAGCAGTGCCCTACGGTGCAGGGTCGCTCTGGAGAGATCTGGCAGGATCCTGATCTGCGCTCCTTCTGCCTCAATGTCCCCCAGGTCCCAAGCTCTACGGAGGATGGCCTCTTTCTGGGTGTAGGCGGCACACTATATCGCGCGGCCTATCCTGGTCTGTAGGCTTAGGCCCAAGCGCTCTATGCGCCCTGTCTAGCAGGATCACCGCCTCCGGGTCCTCCAGAACATCGCGGAAGATCCCGGTCACTTTGGCCCCGACATCTTCTGCATCCACCGATTCGGGTACACCGCAGAGCCTCAGATTACAGCGGCGGCTCCTGTCCTCCACATCCTCTAGGTGGAGCTGTAAAGTAATGGCCGCTTCACGATGCTGGTCTCGGGACTGCTCCAGCACTGCCACCCGATCCGCCAGGGAAGACACGGACTCCTCACCCGAGGCCACCCGGTCGGTAAGTGTGGAGACCTCTCCTCTCACCTCCTGTATGTCCCTTCTATGTGTCTCCTCCAGCTTCAGTATCAGGGCCTCGATGTCCGTTCTGGTGGGCAAGGCCTGAAGCAGGGCCTTAATGTCCGGGTCCATGCCAGCCGGCTCTGATGCCTGAAGGGCAGGCATTCCCTCCCGGTGGGGGTCCTCCAGGGGCTCCTGGAGTGATGGTAACCAGTCCTCCGATCTGCTGGGACTCGGCTCCTGCAATTGTGGGTCCTCTGCAACCTCACGTGCGGGGCCTTGTGTCTCCGGTAGGCCCAGGTCAGGGGGGGTCTCCTGTAAGGTCTTAAAATATTTCTGGATTTCTCCCGTGGTCTTCCCGGATGGGGTACCTTTCGTTGCTGCTCTGGTCCCGTATCTTTTGTTAGGGTTCATGCCGGTTTAAAGGCGTTATTTGGCCGAAATTGGGGGATCAGGCCGGGAGCTCAGATGGAAAGCAGCTTCACTCAGCCATGTCCAGGCCACGCCCCCCAACATTTCTGTCTTTGCAGATGACACCAAGCTATGCAGTGGAATAACGTCCTTGCAGGATGTCTCCAATTTACAAGCTGACCTCAATGCTCTGTCTAATTGGGCGACTAAGTGGCAGATGAGGTTTAATGTTGATAAATGTAAAGTTATGCACTTGGGGGCTAAGAATATGCATGCATCATACATGCTAGGGGGGAGTTCAACTGGGAGGATATGTAGTGGAAAAGGATCTGGGGGTTTTAGTTGATCATAAGCTCAATAATGGCATGCAATGCCAAGCTGCGGTTTCCAAAGCGAGCAAAGTCCTTTCTTGTATTAAGAGAGGTATGGACTCCAGAGAGAAAAATATCATTTTGCCCCTGTACAAATCATTAGTAAGACCTCATCTGGAATATGCAGTCCAGTTTTGGGCACCAGTTCTCAAAAAGGATACCGGCGAACTGGAGAAAGTGCAGAGAAGGGCAGCCAAACTGATATGAGGCATGGAGGAGCTCAGCTATGAGGAAAGATTAGAAGAATTACATTTATTCACTCTTGAGAAGAGGAGAATAAGGGGGGATATGATCAACATGTACAAATATATAAGAGGTCCATATAGTGAACTTGGTGTTGAGTTATTCACTTTAAGGTCAACACTGAGGACAAGGGGGCACTCTTTATGTCTGGAGGAAAAGAGATTTCACCTCCAAATACGGAAAGGTTTTTTCACAGTAAGAGCTGTGAAAATTTGGAACAGACTCCCTCCAGAGGTGGTTCTGGCCAGCTCAGTAGATTGCTTTAAGAAAGGCCTGGATTCTTTCCTAAATGCGCATAATTAGCCAGATTCAGAAAGACTTACGCCGACGTATCTACAGATACGCAGCGTAAGTGTAACTATGCACTGTCGTATCTATGCTCCGTACCTACAGAACTACATATGCCTGAAAATAGGCTTATTCCGACCGATGTAAGTTTCCTACGTTGGCGTAGCATGGGCGCATATTTACGCTGGACGCACCTGGCGCTCCCATTGATTTCCTATTCAAATATGCAAATGAGGGAGATACAGCGATTCACAAATGTACGTGCAGGCTACGCGCGGTGCACGTAAGTCGTACGTCTGGCCTAAAGTTCGTCCATCAAAAAGCTGGTTTATCTCAGCACCAGACGTGCACACGTCAGCTGGAGAGCAGCTACAGCAGCACCGTTACGGATGAGCTGAGCAACCCCACTTGCAGGACAACACATCTGTCTGCCAACATTCCAGGGGCAGCCATGGTCATAGCACTACTAATTTGTCCACAGGCACGTAGGAGGGCACGGGAGAGGATATACCAAACGCGCATGAACGTCTTTGGCATGGGGAATTCGGAGGTGTATCGCATCTTCAGATTTAGCCCTGCTGCCATCCTGGAATTAGCCACAGCCCTGCATGATGACATCACCAGCAAGACACACCGCTCACAAGCAGTGGAGCCACTAGTCAAGGTACTGGCAACACTGCATTTCCTCGCCAGTGGATCTTTTCAGCGTACAAGTGGAGTAGTGGCTGGGATGTCACAATCCACCATGAGCAGATGTGCTCACCAGTTTGTCCC
Organism: Rana kukunoris; assembly: GCA_029574335.1. Taxonomy (NCBI): domain Eukaryota; kingdom Metazoa; phylum Chordata; class Amphibia; order Anura; family Ranidae; genus Rana; species Rana kukunoris. The sequence continues at coordinate 72,346,733 of CM056060.1, forward strand.
CGCAATCCTCACACGCATGTCCCACCACATCATCAGACCCACCCATGAGCATCTGCGGCAGAAGGCAATGCAGGATTTATACAGGATTGCAGGATTCCCACGCACCGTGGGGGCCATTGATTGCACACATGTAGCACTACGGCCCCCCCCCCCCGTGCCACAGAGCACATATACCGTAATTGGAAGCAGTGGCATTCCATCAACGTACAGGTGATAGCCGATGCCCAATGCCTCATATGGCACGTCCGTGCCAAACACCCTGGGGCCAGCCACGACAGCTACATATACCGTCAAAGCAACATCCCAACGGAATTCAAACAGAACGTGTACAGGAATAGCTGGCTGGTTGGTGAGTGACATGGGAGTCAGGCATGACTGTCCAAACCCCAGGATGCAGACATCACGAGGGGCACATCCACGGCTAACATTTTCTTGTCTTTTCCTTTCCAGGTGACTCTGCATATGCACTTGGGCCCCATCTCCTGACTCCATTCCGGAATCCCCAAACTAGAGGCAGTGGTGGAGCGCACATTTGGCCTCCGGAAGTTTAGTTTCCGATGCCTGGATAAGTCCGGGGGGACCCTGTTTGTTGTATTCCCCAAACTTTGTGTGCCAGATCATCGGTGCATGTTGCATTCTGCACAAATACGCCATGAGAAAAAGCCTGGAGATTGACATATGTGATGACCTGACCCCCGAACCAGACAGTCCACCCCTAACCGAGGCTCCCTGGTCTGCTGAGGGAAGAGCAGTCAGGAGATGCCTCGTGGTGGGCATCTTTGCATGTTAAACACACACATTCATCATGGCACAAGGAGAATGCACGCATGCACACCACTGAGGTCCCTAGCTCACACACACCACATTAGCCCAAGTCCACCATGCAGGACTTGGGAGCAGCAACGCCGCACGAAGGCCCCAATGGTGTCGCTGTCATACCACATTCACACGGCCATGGGGATAACTTCTCCCCGACGACCCAGGGTGACACACCTTGCTGGCAGGTATGTCACCCCCACATTCACACACCAGCCACACTGTAGCCTGCACTACTGTACCGCCACAGTTAGGGTCTTAACCTCTGCCACAAGGTTTGCTGTGGTGGCCTGCAGCTCCCCAAGGCAGGTGATCACTGCAGCACAGTTGGCGCTGATATGCTGCAGGCCGTCTGAGATCAGTGCAGAGGAGGACAGGATGTCTGCCACCCGGTGCAGGTCCCCGACTATTTGCCCCATATGGCGGGTCTGGTGAGCCTGGTCCCTTGCCAGATGTTCCTGTAGGGGATCAGGAACACCCCTGGTCTTCCGCGTCGCCTTCCTGGGGGCAGAAGAGACTTGGGACCCTTGAGGGGCTTCCCCTGCTGGGGGCTGAGCCTGAGGGTCTTCCCCTGCTGGGGGCTGAGTCTGAGGGGCTTCCCCTGATGAAGGAGGTCTTAGAGGGCCCAGGCAAAACAGAGGACTCCTCAAAATAGAGGCAAACCTGAGCAAGGTTCACTGTCTCCTCCTCAACCACCTCGAGAGGAGAGGTGTGGCCACTCCCCTTCACTGCTGGGTCTTGGCTTCCCAGGGGGTCAGGCTGAGAATGTTCCGGGGATGATGGCGTGGGATGGCCACCGGCAGCAGATGGCCCCACTCCCTCCTGCACATCTGTGGATGACACAAAGCATACACATGTTGGTGGACCCACACACTTGTCACATTTTCCCTTCCACCCCCTCACATGCTCCACACCGGATGGGGGATAAAAAACACTTACCTGTCCTCGAGGCCTGATCAAGGGAGTCAAAGCCCTTCAGGCCCTCCAACTGCTCCCTATCCAGACACCGGGCGACCACCTCCTCCTCCGGGGGCAAACCGCACATCACATGGTGGTCCGCCTCCAGTGCCCCTCTGGTGCTTCCTGATGGTGGCCACCTTATCCCGAACATGCCGCCTTAAATCGTGATTTTTTTTATTAACGTCCTTGTAGGTCCGGGTCTCATTGCCAAGGGCATTAATATCACTGGCGATCGACTCCAGGATGACTTGTTTCCTGGCACGGCTGGTCTGGCGACTCTGAGCACCATGGAGGAAGACGTCATACCTCTCTATGGCAGAGATGAGGACAGTACCTTGCAAAAAAGCAGGATGTACTTTTGCGCCGGACGGGCGCATGTCTGGGCGTATTTATGTGCTCGGCGTAAGACGGTGGGCCGGCGTATCCCGGGGAGTTGCGCTGGCGTAGTTGTGCGCATGCGCACAGGGGAGCGATCATACGTCCACGTCACTGCGCATGCTCCATTGATGACATGCCGGGCGTAAGCCACTACTGCACGCTCAGACCATCATTAACATAAGGTCACACCCACTTACAGTTACGCCGACTTACGCCTTCAAATTTACCTTACGCCGGCGCAACGTTGGAAGCAAGTGCTTTGTGAATACTTTGCTTGCCTCTCTGTTGTACATCGGCGTAGCGCATTTGAGCTGCGCTACGTCGGCATAAATATGTGCCGATCTACGTGAATCTGGGCCAATATAACTGAGTACTAAGATTTGTAGGTAAAGTTGATCCAGGGTTAATCCGATTGCCTCTCGGGGGGGGGGGGGGGGGGGGCAGGAAGGAATTTGTTTCCCTCCTGTAGAAAATTGGATCATGCTCTGCTGGGGTTTTTTGCCTTCCTCTGGATCAACTGTGGGTATGGACTAGGGTGAATGGGATTGTACTGTGTTTTTTATTTTGTTTGTTTATTTTTTTTATGGTTGAACTGGATGGACTTGTATCTTTTTTCAACCTAACTAACTATGTAACTATGTAATGTGTCTCTGTAATGACATATATAAAAGTTTCAGGTTAATCCAGTATATTCACAAATAATTAGAGAATGGGGAGAAGAAGGAAAAAAACATATACTGTATTTTCTGGCGTACAAGACTACCTTTTACACTTAAAATAAATGCCCAGAAATCAGGGGTCGTCTTATACACCAGGTATAAAATGCTGCACACTGGATGTCCGCTGGATGTGCAGTAATACTGTATGTAGCTATGGCTACATACAGTATACACTGCTGAGCCAATTCCAGCAAGCGATGTATTCTATTAGTGAATATAGAGCCTGCCAATCCGAGCAGGCTACACACAGTAGCCAGAGAGTCAGAGATTAGAGGGCTGATGATGCAGCCTCTGCCAATCCGAGCAGGCTATGTATTCATTAATAGAATACATTGTTTACCGTGATTGGCTCAGCGGTGTATACTGTATGTAGCCGAAGCTACCACACATCGAGCGTAACTGGATAGGACATAGTGGAAGTGGGCAACTATGTAGTAGGTATCATGGAGAACAATGTTGATTGAGGAATTAGCTAGGACAATGCCGGTGAGTCCCCCTGACTGTAAATAAGAATCCCAGGGCTCATAGTATTGGGACCTCTCATTTAATAATTCCCTGTGCATTGTGGTCAGTCAACTAAAGGCGAATATGTGGTGGAATCCCATTTTTTTTTTTTAATGGTGTTGCCTTTGAAGGGGGGTATATACGGTGAGTATAGCCCAAAAGCTATGTTTTCAATTGAAAAATAGGGGGTCGTCTTATACGGGCAGTTGCTTTATACGCCAGCAAATACGGTATTACTTACAGGGTATCAATATGGATTATATGGTATTTTGGGTCTTGTGTCCCCCCAACACACACACGGGGGAACATCTTTTCCTGGTAGCTGACAGCTGATTTTTATCTACTGTACATATTACAATATAAAAATTCTCGATCAAAAAATATTCCAAACGTATTCACATTAACCACTTGACCACTGGGCACTTAAACCCCCTTCCTAACCAGATCAATTTTCAGCTTTCGGTGCTCTCACAATTTGAATGACAATTACTCAGTCATACAACATTCTACCCATTTGAAATTTTTGTCCTTTTTTTCACACAAATAGAGCTTTCTTTTGGTGGTATTTGATCACTTCTGGGTTTTTTATTTTTTGCGCTATAAAAGAAAAACGACTGAAAATTCTGTAAAAAAAAAAAACTTGTTTCTGTCATATTAGTGGGTTATTTCTCACACACAGCATATGCATACCACAAATTACACCCCAAAACACATTCTGCTATTCCTCCCGAGTATGGCGATACCCCATGTGTGAGACTTTTACACAGCGTGGCCACATACAGAGGCCCAACATGCAGGGAGCGCCATCAGGCGTTCTGGAACACCCAGGCCAATTCTGACATTTCTCTCCTACATGGAAAAATCAATCATTTATTTGCTAGAAAATTACATAGAACCCCAAAACATTATATATTCTTTTTTAGCAAAGACCCTAGAGAATACAATGGCGGCCGTTACAACGTTTTATCTCGCACGGTATTTTCGCAGAAATTTATTGAACGTGTGTTTTTTAAAAAACTGTTTTGTGCTTAAAACAAAACAAAACAGTAAAGTTAGCCCAATTTTTTTTCATAATGTGAAAGATGAAGTTACGCCGAGTAAATAGATACCCAACATGTCACCCTTCAAAATTGCGCACACTCGTGGAATGGCGCCAAACCTCGCTACTTAAAAATCCCCATAGGCGGTATTGCAGAGTATCGCGCAGGGTATTGCAGAGTATTGGGGTATTGCAAAGTATCATGCAGGGTATTGGGGTATTGCCGAGTATTGGGGTATTGCAAAGTATCATGCAGAGTATTGGGGTATTGGGGTATTGCCGAGTATTGGGGTATTGCCGAGTATTGGGGTATAGCAAAGTATCATGCAGAGTATTGGGGTATTGCCGAGTATTGGGGTATTGCCGAGTATTGGGGTATTGTTGAGTATTGGGGTATTGTTGAGTACTGGGGCATTGCTGAGTATTGGGGTATTGTGGTGTATTGTTGGGTACTGGGGCATTGCCGAGTACTGGGGCATTGCCGGGTACTGGGGCATTGCCGGGTACTGGGGTATTGCCGGGTACTGGGGTATTGCCGGGTACTGGGGTATTGTGGGGTACTGGGGTATTGTGGGGTACTGGGGTATTGTTGGGTACTGGGGTATTGTGGGGTATTGTTGGGTACTGGGGTATTGTTGGGTACTGGGGTATTGTGGGGTATTGTTGGGTACTGGGGTATTGTGGGGTATTGTTGGGTACTGGGGTATTGTGGGGTATTGTTGGGTACTGGGGGATTGTTGGGTACTGGGGGATTGCTGGGTACTGGGGATTGCAGGGTACTAGGGGATTGCAGGGTACTAGGGGATTGCAGAGCTGGGATGTTTTGAGGGATGGCTGGATCTGTGACTGCATTTGTCACAGATCCAGCCACAGCTCAGCTGCTGACACCCCGCTCCCCCCCCCTCTCCTCGCACACTGTACAGAGAGGAGAGCGAGGAGAGGCCGGTTTGTTTACAAGTGATCCCGCCGTCATTCGACGGCACGATCACGTGGTAAACGGCCGCTATCAGCGGCAATTTACCGTGATCCGTGATGCGCCGGGTCTTCTAGACCCGGCGAGCACGGACACTTTCCCGAGCGCGTCCCAGGGGACGCGCAATCGCGGAAGTGCACGAGGACGTCGTGTCAAAGCAACTCCACCGCGCCGTAGCAGTAAAATGCTTATGGCGCGGTGGGGAAGTGGTTAACCACTTGCCGACCGCCGCACGGCAATATACGTTGACAGAATGGCACGGGCAGGCAAATGGGCGTATATATACGTCCCTGCCTCCCATCGTGTGGGGGGCCCGATCACAGCATTTGGTGTCATTTGTGACTGTACAAAGTGTCAGGGCAGTTAGTGGTGGGTCCCATTAGGTGTAGGGTACCCCTCCTAATAAAGGTTTAACCCCTTGATCACCCTCCTGGTAACCCTTTCACCCCCTGTCACCAAGCTGATCGCTGTATAATGCCGCGTACACACGATCACTTTATGTGATGAAAAAAACGACGTTTTCTGTGAAGTAAAAAACGACGTTTTTGAAACTTCAATTTTCAAAGACGATGTTGCCTACACACCATAGTTTATTTCACAATGCTCTAGCAAAGCGAGGTTACGTTCACCACTCTTTTCCATTGAAGCTCTCTTCATAACTAGCTACTGGGCATGCGCGGGTTGAAAAACTTCGTTTTAAACAACGTTTTTTGCTACACACAGTGACTTTTTGTGAAACAAAAAACGACGTTTTGAAAAACGACACAAAAAATTGAAGCATGCTTCAATTTTTTTTTTGTCGTTTTTTACAAGACATAAAACTACGTTTTCCCCTACACACGGTCAATTAAATTGATGTTTTTAAAAAGTGATCTTGTGTACGCGGCATAAGTGTCGCAGGTGACGCTAGATAGCCAGTTATTTATTTAGGTTCACTGTCAGCTTTTTATAGTGTCAGGTACCCATATACTACCTAATAAAGGTTTTAACCCTCTGATTGCCCCTAGTTAACCCTTTCACCAGTGATCACCGTATAAGTGTCACTGGTGACGCTAGTTAACCAGTTAGCTATTTAGGTTCACCGCCAGATTTTTATATAGTGTCACGTACCCTGAAATACAATTACGCCGCTCATATAGGAACTCCAACCCGGCGTTTCTTGTTTTCTGCTTACAGAAAACAGAAACGCCAGCTCAAAGTGAGAATTATGCTGGCGTATCACTGATACTCCAGCCTAACTCTACCTGAATCTGGCCCATAGTGCAAAATTAAAATCAGGTACAATTTGTGATAAAACAAATAATTCATATACTTCTACAATCAGAGATACATGATGGTTAAATGTTCAGATAATATTTACATTATATGACAAGGTAAATTCACAGCTCTTATTTAAATCATCCTGGTATATTTAAAACCTTGTAAAATAACCTTCCTGTAATTTCCTTGGACTCTAGGTAATCTAGCTTGTGTTATCTCATCTCAGCACAAACAGATTTTCTCTTTTATAAATGGTGAAAAAAGGAATATAAAGGCGCCCTTCTACCAAACATAATTTATGTATGCCTTTATTGCAACCTTCAATTATCTATCATAGCCTGTTGGTCCTGGAGGATTCACCCTTCTTGCGCCCCCTCTCCCCGGGGGGGGGGGGATACAGCACGGTCCCATGGGGGGTTCCTGGCAAGGTGGGGGGGTGGTGTAGTGTTCTCACATTCTCGTCCCCTCCTATCTGTCCAGCTGTGGCTGAGTATTCCACTTCTCAGCCATTTGCAGGGCTCTACCTCGCCGGCGGCGTTCTGTGTTCATCCCCGTATGGCTGTGACGGGCTGCGCGCTTCCCGCCATGACGTCATGCAGTTTGCAACGGGGATGACGACAGCGGTCGGGGCCCCCCGGTTCTCCTGAACGCTGAGGGACCCGCACTAGGGTCGCTCATTGAGCGCCCCCTACGTCACCATCTCCGCTGTCCATGGGGTAGCCTGAGGCCTGCATATGTTATAGCCCCCTTTTTTTTTGCCACGCCCATAGGCCTATATAAGAACACCTGCCTGTGAATCATTTGTTGATTCCAGGCAGCCTAGCATGGACGGCAGTTTGTATACTTCTTCCCTAATAATTAGTAGTCTGTGTGCCTTTTGCATCTTTTGCAGCCCAGACTTTAATATCCAGCAACAAGCACTACCAACTTATTCCAGCAACCTACCTATATCCTGCCTACCACTTTTCAGGAAACTCATTGATCTAATACCCTAATGGGTTTTCAATGTCCAGATCTTATTCATTTTTTTAGACATGCCAGTACCTTTCTTATATACTCATATGCCTTACCTATATATACATTTCAGACCTCAGCACAACTTGCTATGATTTAATACCATAAATCTTCTTGGGAATATATGGCTAACCCATGGGGTGCTCATTGCAGGTATCGGCTCCCCAGGTCGTCGGAGGACGTTCAGCCGTGCGGCTCCTTGTAACCCACCCGTGGGCCATGTTCTTCCTTCTTCTCCCCTCCGGGTTTATGGGGGGCGCTCGTAACATAATTTATGTATGTCTTCTAATATTTGGAATATAATTATTTCATACTGCAGTTAAAAATAACAAACTCCCAAATTATCTTTGATAAAGATAGAGAGATAGGGCCAGATTCAGGTACAATTACATTGGCGAAGAGTATCAGAGATACACTACGCCGCCGTATTTTACCTGGCTCTTCGACGAATTCATGTAGATTTTGGCCCGTAAGGTACGGCGGCGTAGTGTATTTCTCGCGGCGGAATCGAAATACGCGATTAGGGGGCGTGAAGCATTTAAATTAGGCGCGTCCCCGCGGTGATTGAACTGCGCTTGCTCCGTTCAGAAATTTCACGCCGTGCATTGCGCGAAATAACGTTGTTACGTAATTTTTTGTTTGAGTAGCGTCGTTTATGTACATTCCTAATCCCGGACGACTTACGTAAAAAATAAAATAAAAAGTTTTTACAAAAAATATACATACATATATACATCAATACATGACATACATACAAATTACAAACACGCTCTCACTATCTTTCAATAGCCCTTTAAAACCTTGATGGATAGAATAATCTAATCTGATACAAGCCCCTCACTCTTCACTTGAGATATCACACACGCATAGACATCTTTGGCATGAGTGATTCTGAGGTGTCTCGCATCTTCAGATTCACCCCTCATGCCATCCTGGAATTAACCACAACCCTGCAGGAACCCAACACATGACACCACCCATGACAGCTACATATACAATCCTAGCCCCATCCCCACAGATTTCGAACAGAACATGTATGGGGACAGCTGGCTGGTTGGTGAGTGACATGGGTGGCAGGCATGACTGTCCCCCCCATGATGCTGAAATCACAAGGGGCACATGCACTACTAACATCCTCCTGTCTTATCCCTTCAGGGTGACTCTGCATATGCACTGGGACCCCATCTCATGACTCCTATATGGAACCCCCCTAACCAAGGCTACCCCGTCTTCTGAGGGAAGAGCAGCCAGGAGCCAGCTCACATTAGGCATCTTTGCACGTTAACCACTTTAGCCCCGGACCATATTGCTGTCCAAAGACCAGAGCACTTTTTGTGATTCGGCACTGCGTCGCTTTAACTGACAATTGCGCGGTCGTGCAACGTGGCTCCCAAACAAAATTGGCGTCCTTTTTTTCCCACAAATAGAGCTTTCTTTTGGTGGTATTTGATCATCTCTGCGGTTTTTATTTTTTGCGCTATAAACAAAAATAAAGCGACTATTTTGAAAAAAATGCAATATTTTTTACATTTTGCTATTATAAATATCACCAAAAAAGATATAAAAAAAAATTTTTTTTCCTCAGTTTAGGCCGATACGTATTCTTCTACATATTTTTCATTAAAAAAAATCGCAATTAGCGTTTATTGATTGGTTTGCGCAAAATTTATAGCGTTTACAAAAAAGGGGGTCGTTTTATGGCATTTTTATTAATATTTTTTTTTTACTAGTAATGGCGGCGATCAGCGTTTTTTTCCGGTACTGCGATATTATGGCGGACACATCGGACACTTTTGACACATTTTTGGGACCATTGGCATTTTTATAGCGATCAATGCTATAAAAATGCATTGTATTACTATAAAAATGCCATTGGCAGTGAAGGGGTTAATACTAGGGGGCAGGGAAGGGGTTAATGTGTGTTCCTATTTGTGTTCTAACTGTATGGGGGGGTGGACTCACTAGGGGGAATCACTGATCTTCCGTTCATACATTGTATGAACAGAAGATCAGCGTTTCCCCGGCTGACAGGAGTGAGTGCTGTGTGTTTACACTCACAGCTCTCGTTCCCCGCTCTGTAACGAACGAGCGCGCGTGCCCGGCGGCGATCGCGCCCGCCGGGCACGCGCGCGCGCGCGCGACTCGGGGGCGAGCGGGGGGCGCACGCGTGGGCCGCCGGCGGCGCGCACGCGCCCCCTAGTGGCCGCGAAAGTCCCGACGTAGAGCTACGGGCTCTCGCGCAGGAGAGCCGACCTGCCGCCGTAGAACCACGGCGGCTGGTCGGCTAGTGGTTAAACACACACATTAATCATGGCACAATGAGAATGCATGCATGCACACCACTGTGGTCCCTAGCACAGACACATCACATCCTCATCACATTGGATTGGCACAAGCCCACCATGCAGGACTTGTGAGCAGCAACACCACGCCACGGCTCCAATTATGTCACTGTACATTCAAACACCATTCACACGGACCTGGGGATCACTTCTCCACCACAAATGAGGGTGACACCCCTTTTCCGGCAGGAATGTCACCCCCATATTCCCAAATCATACACAAACAGAACCAAAAAAACTGACCAGCAAAAATAAAAAATGCCCAGCAAAAATATAATTTAAACAAAATAACAACAAAGAAAACACATAAAAGACAAAAATCACTCTGCAAAACAGTCCCCAAATATCTCAAAGACACGTCACAAACAAACAAACAAAAGCTAATAAACAACAGAACAAAAGCACCTTGCTGTATAGGAAGGGATACAAAGGGATGTACTTTTGCAAAGGAAGTGCGTTTGTGTCTGTCTATTTATGCTGTCTGCGTAGTTCACTAAGTTGCCCTAGTCCACTTCCAATTTCACTGATTGCGCCGTTCCCGAGTTGTGAACATGCGCACAGAGGTGCTGACCATGGTCTGCTTCAAGCGCGCATGCGCGAGCCGGCCGGCCCTTCATTTGCATGGGGTCACGGCTCATTTTAATGTAACACGCCCACGTCCTTCCCAATTTGAATTACTCCGCCTTGCGCCTCTGAAATAACGTTGCGCAGGCGCAAATTTCTGCGCAAAACCCGACGAGAATAGGGTGATTGCGCCGCTACATTGCGCCAGTCTAACGTAAAGGCGGTGCACTACGCCGGTCCAATAATGCGCAGATGTACGTACGAATCTGGCCCCATGTCTATTCATGCCTAGGAACCTAATTTAAAGTTTAACAGTGAAAATGGCTGTCCTTCTGATCATAATATACATGAATAGGAAAAATAGGAAAAATACATAATATGCATAATATAAAGGCCCAAATGTTCTGACAATTCCCCCCCCCCCCCTCCCCCCACACGTTTCTTATATTCTGGCGAAAAGCCAAAGACATATTAAGAACTGTGTCTGAAGAAATATCAGTTAAAAAAAATATGTCCATATTATAATTTTTCTTCATACTTGAAGAACGTTCCTCTCTTCATCCATATGATAAAGAATGTTCTTGTATGACTTGATCTTTCTTGATAAAATCAAGTCTTTAACTGCTGCCAGTTTTACAGCAGCAGGTCGGCTCAGCTGCGCAAAACCACGTAAAATTACGTGATTTTGCATTTCAGCCACTAGGGAAGTGCGCCCCCATTCCCCCGCGGGCCTGTGCCAGGCGGGCGCGATCACTGCCGGGCACCCGCGATCGCTCGTTACAGGGCATGAACCCGGGAGCTGCGTGTGTAAACACACAGCTCCCTGTCCTGTCAGGGGGAGAAATGTATGAACAGCGATCTGTCATTTCCCCTAGTGAGTCCCACCCCCCCCCCTTCAGTTAGAACACACCTTGGGAACATAATTAACCCCTTCCCTGGCCCCCAGTGTTAACCCCTTCCCTGCCAGTGACATTTTGACAGTAACCAATGCATTTTTATAGCACTGATCTCTATAAAAATGCCAATGGTCCCAAAAATGTGTCAAAAGTGTCCGCCATAAGGTCGCAGTACCGATAAAAATCACTGATCGCCGCCATTACTAGTAAAAAAAAAAATATTATTAAAAATGCCATAAAACTATCCCCTATTTTGTAGACACTATGGCCCAGATTCACAGAGCGATTACGCCTGCGCAACAGGAGATGCGCGTGCATAAGTCGAAATGTGCGCGTGCGTTTCGATGCGCGGCATCCCCAGAACGAGATACGCCAAAAATCTACTTTTTTTTGTCCCGCGTAATTTCGTTAGACTGGCGCATCCGTCCGCGCAAAAGTGCGCTAGACACACCATTAATTTGCTAGTCAAATATGCTAATGAGGGACTTACGGGGATCCACAAAACAACGTTGGGGCAGCGCAGGCGACGCAGTGTACGCAACAGCAAAATGTCCTGTCTAAAATTAGAGCATATAAAAGCTGGTCTAAAAAGAGAAAAAAAGTCTACTTGTTAGATAAAGCAACACTGTTAGTGAGGAGCTCAGCAGTCACACGTGTTGCACAACAATCTGTATGCCAACATGCCAGGGGCATCGTCATACATAGCTATACTACTGACTTTAGATGAACAAAGAAGGATGAGGGCACGGAGGATGGCACGGAGGATGGCACGGGAGAGGATATACCGCACCCGCATAGACCTGTTTGGCATGAGTGATTCTGAGGTGTTTTGCATCTTCAGATTCACCCCTCATGTCATCCTGGAATTAACCACAACACTGCAGGAGGACATCACCAGCCCAACACACCGCTCACATGCAGTGCAGCCACTGGTCAAGGTACTGGCAACACTCCATTTCCTTGCCAGTGGCTCTTTTCAGCGTACAAGTGGAGTGGTGGCTGGGATGTCACAATCCTCCATGAGCAGATGTGTGCACCAGGTTGTCCCTGCAATTCTCAGACACATGGCCAACCAAATCATCAAACCCACCACTGAGGACCTGCGGCTGAAGGCAATGACAGATTTCTTTTTTTTTTTTTTTTTTTTATTATTTTATTTATATCGAGGGAATTCATCCACAAGGATTACAAACAAAGAAAATATAACAATTTAAATAGATAATAATGATATTGCTCATGCACCTACATGGATAACATAAACTTAACAGTTGTATTTATTTTCCATTTTCTTAGGGAAGTGAAAAAAAATATACACATATATATATATATATATATATATATATATATATATATACATATACATATATATACACATATACACATACATATATATATATATATATATATATATATATATATACATACATACACACATATATACATATATATATATACACACACATACACATACATACATATATATATACACATACATACACACACATACACACATACATACACACACACTAATAAAAAAAAAAAAAAAAAGGAGAAAAATAAAATAAAAATAAATAAAAATAAAAATAAAAAAGAAAGGGAGTGAGGAATATAAAGGGGTAAAAAGAAGGGAAGGGGTTTGCAGGCATGGAAGTTTAAGTATCAGTCCTTCAATACAATATTGTCCTGGTTCACTTCCCAGGTGTCATTTATGGAGCATGGTTCATATGATTCATATGAACCCACGAATGGTATGTATGGAACAATCAGTTTGGCGTAGCGGACTCTCTGAGGCGTTGGCCCTCTATTGAGTACCTGAATATATTCCAGGGTTGCCAGGTATCTTTGTAATTCTCTTGTCGTTTTTGTCCAGTGAGGACCAAATCCTCTAACCGACCGATTTCGTCAACCCTCCGAAGCCAAGAGGCTATAGACGGAGGATGCGGTGACTTCCAGTTGAGTGGGATACAGTGTTTGGCTGCGTCGAGAAGGTGACGGATAATTGATTTTTCATAAACTCGCATAGGGATATCAGTTACATGTAAAAGAAAAAAGGCCGGGTCTTCCGGGATCGTACAATCCGTGAATTGTTGTACAATTCCACGAACCCCCTCCCAGAACCCCCTAATACGGGGGCATGACCAAAATATATGTAAAAGAGTACCCCTATTATTCTGGCACCTCCAACAAAGATCTTAGGACGTTGGGAATAGTTTATGTAAAAGGGCAGGGGTCCTATACCAACGTGTAAAAAGTTTATAGTTGGTTTCCTGATACTTAGAGCACCTGGAAGACTTATGAGTTAACTGAATTATCCGGTCTTTCTCGTTCGAGGTAAAATGACGGTCTAAGTCTCTCTCCCATTTCAATAGAGTCGGGGGTTGGTGGTCTCCCTGAGGTGTTATCAATACAGCATACATCAGAGATAATGTATGGGCAATCGTCCCAGTCTTTGAGCAAAGCTCTTCTATAGTCGTAAGTGGGTATTGCAAAACGTCAGGGGGGGGGTGGGATGGTCTTAAGAAAATGACTTAACTGCAAAGCTCTCATAAAGTCTAGTTTAAACTGACCGTTAGGGTCCACCAGCTCAGAATACGTCCTCCATCTACCCAAAATACTAAAATGAGACGCCTGGTGAACTCCTGCTTCCCGTAGTTTGCGAAAAATCCTATCATGTAGGCCTGGTCCAAATTGGGGATGACCTATCACAGGTCTCATTGGAGATTTGCGCGTCGAGAAGGGGGGTCCCGATAACAGGCGTGCACACTCTCCAACCGTATTACCTATTAGTGGGTGTTGCTTAACTTTATGTGGTAAGGCTGTATAGCACCAGGGAGCTCTGATAAGAGGGATTTCACTCTGGTCTTGTTCCAGCTGCGTCCACAGTTTGATGTCCTTATGCATATTCCAGTCGAGAAGTCTACTAAGGTGGCATGCTTGATAATAAAGACGCATATCTGGTAATGCCAACCCCCCGTGTGATTTAGGTAGTGAAAGTGTCGCCCTACTCAGTCGTGGGTGTTTCCCTGACCATAGGAAACGAGTAAAAATAAAATTAATTTGTTTAAAGAAATTCCTAGGAATATGAATTGGAAGGGCCTGCATATGATAAAGAAGTTTAGGGAGCACTGCCATTTTAAGAATATTACAGCGGCCCAGCCAGGAGTGAAGACCACTACTCCATTGGTCCAGCGACTGTTGAATTGTCTTCAAAAGAGGTGGGAAGTTTAACTTAAAAACTTGGGAAAAGGACGTAGGTATATGAATACCAAGATACAACAAAGCCGTATCTGTCCATTTCAGGTGAAAACTATCTCTAAGTCTAATAAGTTGAGTAGGTGGAATCCCTATGCCCATTGTCTCTGATTTATTATAGTTGATCTTAAAATTAGAAAGCTGACCATATAATTCGAATTCGTGTAACAGATTTGGCAGGGAGGTCATAGGGTTTGTAAGGGTGAACATCAGATCATCAGCGTAGGCACAGATTTTATATTGCCTTTCGTTCACTCCTATACCTGTAATATTTGGATTCAGTCGGATGTGGCACAAGAAGGGTTCCAGAGAGAGTGCAAACAGGAGGGGTGATAAGGGACAGCCCTGTCTAGTGCCGTTGGTAACTGTGAAGGTCTCTGAGAGAACCCCATTAGCTCGAACACTGGCTGTAGGTTCAGTGTAAGCTGCAGTTATCCAACGAAGCATCTTACTCCCCAGGCCTATATATCGCAGCGTCTCAAACATGAACGCCCAATTGACCCGGTCGAACGCCTTTTCGGCGTCCGTCCCAAGGAAAAGACATGGTGTTTTTTTATCTACTGCAATGTGTAACAGGTTTAAGACTTTAGTGGTATTGTCTCTGGCTTCCCTAGTCCTGGTGTAGGAAGGAGGGATTTGGGTTTCTAGAGCACTGGGATGACTTTTCATTGGGGTGCAACCTATATGCTAAAGATGGTTTGCACTTGAATGGAAGGGGGTCTGCTGTGCTGGGGGAGAGGTTTAGGGGAATGCTGGAGGAGTATTTAAACTAGACTTGAGGGGGGAGGGTGAACGTGAATTACATCGGGCACACAGGTCAGTTAGGGGTCAGACATTAATGGAGAGTGGAATGGGGATAGATGGAGGTGGGGTTATGGCAGGTGACAAGAAAGTTCCCATGTTGCAAACAGCCATTGGAAATTATAGTGCCATTTGCACTACTAAAAATTATATGAATCATATGAAAAACGCCAGCGAAAAATGTAACAATACATTTAAGTGTTTGTTCACCAATGCCAGAAGCCTTCCAAGCAAAACAGGTGAGTTGGAAGCTCTGGTGCATGAGGAGAGCTATGATGTAATCGGTATTGCTGAAACTTGGCTTCAATCCTCACATGACTGGGCTATTAATATTCCTGGCTATGCTCTCTTTCGGAAAGACAGGGTAAAAAGGAAAGGTGGAGGGGTCTGTCTCTATGTGAGAAGTGACCTCAAAGCAAGCGTGAAAGAGGACCTGGTTGATGGAGAGTGTGATGAAGTTGAAGCATTATGGGTGGAACTGCATACAGATGTGCGTAGTTCAAAGCTAATCATTGGAGTTTGTTATAGACCACCCAATGTTAATGAGGAGGTGGAGACTCAGCTCCTTGCACAGATGGAAAGGGCTGCAAGGGCAGGGACGGTGATAATGGGGGATTTTAACTACCCAGAAATTGACTGGAATAATGGAATTTCTGGGACAGTTAAAGGACAAAAATTTAAAAACCTATTGCAGGACAATTTTATGGTCCAGTTTATTGAGGCCCCAACTAGGAATGATGCTCTGTTGGACCTGGTAATCTCAAACCATGCAGAGCTCATTACTAATGTTCAGATAAAGGAACACCTGGGTAGCAGTGATCATAACATGATTTCGTTTAATGTAAACTATAAGCAAGAAATACATACAGGAAAGATAAAAACACTTAATTTCAAGAGAGCAAATTTTCAAAGCATGAGGACTGCTCTCCAGGGCTTGGACTGGGAGGGAATATTGGCACCGATGAACACAGAACAGAAATGGGAATTCTTCAAAAAGACTCTTTGGAACCTCACTGCAAAGTATATTCCCATGGGCAATAAGTTTAAAAGGCTACAGATAAAACCTATGTGGCTCACGGTTAAAGTTAAAAAAGCTATAAACAATAAGAAAATAGCTTTTAAAAAATATAAAAATGAAGGAACACTAGTGTCGTTTAAATGTTACAAAGAATATAATAGAATATGTAAAAAGGAAATCAAGGATGCAAAAATTCAAAATGAACGACAGATTGCAAAAGATAGTAGGACAAACCCCAAAAAATTCTTTAAATATATTAATAGTAAAAAGGTCAAGTCTGAGCATGTAGGACCTTTACAAAATAATCTAGAGTGGGTGACTGAGGACATAGAGAAGGCAAATTTATTAAATGCTTTCTTCAGCTCTGTGTATACAATGGAGAATGGGGGAGCTCATGTCGATATAGGGGGTGGGAGTGACACAGCCCCAAATCCACAATGGCTCAAAAGTGATATGGTCCAAAAATATTTAGACAGAATAAAGGTGGATAAAGCACCTGGACCAGATGGCATCCACCCACGGATCCTAAAAGAATTGAGCTCTGAAATTTCAAAGCCACTGTATCTAATATTTAGGGACTCATTAATGACAGGAATAGTACCACTGGATTGGCATAAAGCCAATGTGGTGCCCATATTTAAAAAGGGAACAAAGTCTTTACCTAGTAACTATAGACCTGTTAGTTTAACTTCTATAGTTGGAAAGATACTGGAACGTTTAATAAAAGACCACATGGATGAGTTCTTGCTGGAAACAAACTATTTAAGCAGCAGACAGCATGGATTCATGAAGGACAGAAGTTGTCAGACAAACCTGATTTCCTTTTATGAAGAGGTAAGTAAAACCCTGGACAGAGGCGTGGCAGTGGACGTGGTATACTTGGATTTTGCAAAAGCGTTCGATACAGTTCCCCACACACGGCTCATGTGTAAGGTAAGGTCTACAGGATTAGATATATCAGTTTGTAAATGGATAGAAAACTGGCTGAAAGACAGAATTCAGAGAGTTGTGGTTAATGATTCTTACTCTGAATGGTCCAAGGTTATCAGCGGTGTACCCCAAGGTTCAGTGTTGGGTCCCTTACTTTTCAATATATTTATAAATGATATTGGGTCTGAGATCAAAAGTAACATTTCTGTTTTTGCAGATGACACCAAGCTATGCAGTGGAATAATGTCCTTACAGGATGTCTCCAATTTACAAGCCGACCTCAATGCTCTGTCTAATTGGGCGACTAAGTGGCAGATGAGGTTTAATGTTGATAAATGTAAAGTTATGCACTTGGGGGCTAAGAATATTCATGCATCATACATGCTAGGGGGAGTACAACTGGGGGGATCTGTAGTGGAGAAGGATCTGGGTGTTTTAGTTGATCATAAGCTCAATAATGGCATGCAATGCCAAGCTGCGGTTTCCAAAGCGAGCAAAGTCCTTTCTTGTATTAAGAGAGGTATGGACTCCAGAGATAGAGATATCATTTTGCCCCTGTACAAATTTTTAGTAAGACCTCATCTGGAATATGCAGTCCAGTTTTGGGCACCAGTTCTCAAAAAGGATATCGGAGAACTGGAGAAAGTGCAGAGAAGGGCAACCAAACTGATAAGAGGCATGGAGGAGCTCAGCTATGAGGAAAGATTAGAGGAACTGAATTTATTCACTCTTGAGAAGAGGAGAATAAGGGGGGATATGATCAACATGTACAAATACATAAGAGGTCCATATAGTGAACTTGGTGTTGAGTTATTCACTTTAAGGTCAACACTGAGGACAAGGGGGCACTCTTTACGTCTGGAGGAAAAGAGATTTCACCTCCAAATACGGAAAGGTTTCTTCACAGTAAGAGCTGTGAAAATGTGGAACAGACTCCCTCCAGAGGTGGTTCTGGCCAGCTCAGTAGATTGCTTTAAGAGAGGCCTGGATTCTTTCCTAAATGCACATAATATAACTGAGTACTAAGTTTTGTAGGTAAAGTTGATCCGGGGTAAATCCGATTGCCTTTCGGGGGATCAGGAAGGAATTTTTTCCCCTCCGGTAGCAAATTGGATCATCGCTCTGCTGGGGTTTTTTGCCTTCCTCTGGATCAACTGTGGGTATTGAGTTGGGTGTATGGGAGGATGTACTGTGTTTTACTTTGTTTTATTTTTATTTATTTTTATGGTTGAACTGGATGGACTTGTGTCTTTTTTCAACCTGACTAACTATGTAACTATGTAACTATGTACCTGATCTAAATGAATGAGAAACGTTAGATGCTGTTGGAGTCTAACGGCCAGGATTTTAGTAAATAACTTAAAGTCAGTGTTAAGAAAAGAGATCGGCCGATAGCTCCCGCATTGGTTTGGGTCTTTGCCTTCCTTCGGAATAACCGATATCTGTGCTTGTAATGTAGTTTTGTGAAAGACTTTACCCGGGCCATTAAACAGGTCTACTAAACGATGTCCTAAAAAAGGAAACAAGGCCTTGTAATATGCAATAGTAAGACCATCTGGTCCCGGGGCTTTGCCCGGTTTCGTACTATCTAAGGCTTGTTGAAGTTCGGTCAACGTGATAGGGTCTTCCAAAAGCTCACGTGTTTCAGGCTGCAATAAAGGCATAGCAGATTGGGACAAATATGACAACATAACCTCATGTGCGGGGGTAGGTACACTCAAGTTGTATAAAGAACCATAAAAGATTCTGAATTCCTGGACAATTTGTTGAGGTAATGATTTTTTTTGACCTATGGAGTTTACTATATGTGGTATGTAAGACGCAATTCGCTGTTTCCTCAAAGTTTGGGCAAGGAGCCTACCACATTTATTACCTGATTCGTACACTTTCTTTCGGCACACCTGCATTGCTGCCTTAGCTTTAAATTGCAGGATATCGGTTATCTGTGAACGTACCATGTCCAATTCAGATCCGAGTTGTCTAGTCGGGGTTGCTTTATGGGAAGTCTCTAAATTATGTAACTTAATAAGTAACATATCCAATTGTGCTGTCCGCAAATGCTTTAGTCTTGCGCCGTGTTTAATAAGGACACCTCTTATAACGGCCTTATGGGCCTCCCACACTACCCCTGCGTCACTATCTGGTGTTGCATTAGTGTCAAAATAATACCCAATTTCTCTGACCACATCAGCTAAAACCTCTGCATCTTGTAACAGGCTTTCATTAAGTTTCCACTGCAATTTCTGTCTCGTACGTGCCCGTGATAAAACATATCGTATACTGATCGGGGCATGGTCAGACCATGTAATTAATCCGATCGAGGTACCTTCCACTGCATGTAGCTGACCATGCGGAACTAAGAAATAATCAATCCGTGAGTACGTTTGATGTGGTTTTGAAAAAAAAGTATAGTCCCGCTCACCCGGGTGGAAAAGACGCCAAACGTCTATCAGCTGTGCGGAGTGAAATGTCGATCCAATTCGTCTACGCATGTCACGTGGTGTCGACGATGTTCCTGAGGAGGTATCTTCCATCGGCAATAAAGGTATATTCAAATCACCCCCTACTATAAGGTGTCCATCATAAAAATGTAAAAGTCGCCCTATCCGTTTCCTCAAAAATACGTCCTGATGATCATTAGGTGCGTATAGGTTCGCGAGGGTCACGGTTTCTTCTCCAATCTGTCCCTTCAAGAACAGAAATCGTCCTTCACTGTCTATCTGAGAATCTATAAACTTCCATGGCACTCTATTAGAGATAAGTATAGACACTCCTCGGGATTTAGTTTCAGTGTAATTAGAGTGGAATGTTTCCGGGAAGTGCCTGTTTTTAAGTAGTGGAAGATTATCTCCTCTGAAATGTGTTTCCTGCACTAAGACAATGTCCGCTTTGGCTCGACGCATGTCATGTAGCAACATTCGTAGTTTTTCAGGTGAGTTAAGACCTTTAACTTTTAAAGAAAAGATATTAAGTGAATCCATGTCTGCAAAAGAATAAGGTGTGGGTGAAGAAAGAAAAAGATAAATGGGGTAGTGAGATAAAAAAAAAAGAAAGGGGGGAAGCTAACGCAAAAGAGCGTAGCTATAAGTGTACTAAATATAGCCTAACTAGCTAGTACGCTCTCCGGATACTATTCCGGGTATCGAGCGCGACCTAATTGGGATAGTCTATAGGAGGGGCCAGAACTTACATTCCTGGCGCCCCCCCCCCCCACCCCAGGTAAATCTTTATGTAAATAACAACAGAAAGTAGGACCGTCGAGAAAGATAATACAAATAATATAGATACAGTGCAGCGTTTAGCTGTAAGGAGTACAATCTAATAAAGCAATTCAAACAGGCATTGCAATGATCAGATGCACAGTATTTATAATAACCAAAAAGAAAATAGCTAGAATACAAAAAAAAACATTTACAGTTGAGATCTCAGTCGTGTTCCTATCCCGTGAGAGACAAGACCTATATATTCCTGATCAACAAACCCTCTCTTCCCCCAACGCCTTCCTTTTTAAAAATTATTCAAAGGAAAATAAAAAAAATAAAAAAATAGGGGTGTAGATTGGGGGGGGGGTGGTTAATCGATATTCATTATACAAACTTGACCTTACAGGTTCCTGGGAGGTCAAAAAAAAAAAGGAGAGGTCTTGTCTCCACGGGATCCAACATTAGTCAAGATCATAGTGATATACCCAAAACCAGTTTCATAATATAAGTTAATGCCCACATTTCCTCCCTTCCACCCACCCCGGACCTTCCCCCTCTAGGGGTACACATCCTCTTCTACTGTATTATTGAACTCTCCCTCCTAATTACACGTCTATCCTCTTCATCCCCCCTCTTCTCTCTCTGGATATACTAAAACTTGTAGACCGCCAGGTGAGCCCGCAGGTTCCAGCTGCTCGAAAGGGGAAAGGGAAAAAAAATAAAAGAGAAAAAAAGGAAGGAGGGGGGGGGTGTTTGTGAGCACGCTATAGGATGGTATCCCAGGTGTCTCAAGCTGCTAGATCTCTATCGGCTGCAACTTCTCATCCAAAGTCCAATAAGATCAGTCAGTCAAGGCAGCACAACATTAAAAAGCTTGGTCCATGGGTTAAACCATAGGGATAAATCATACCCCTCCCCCCAAAAAAAGAAAAGGGGCAAAGGAGAGGCATGGGCAGGGCAGCAATGACAGATTTCTACAGAATTGCCAGATTCCCACGCACTGTGGGGGCCATTGATTGCACACATGTGGCACTCCAGCCCCCCCAGGAGACAGAGCACATGTACCGCAATCGGAAGCATTGGCATTCCATCAATTTACAGGTGATAGTCGATGCCCAAGGCCTCATATGGCACGTCCGTGCCAAACACCCAGGGTCCAGCCATGACAGCTACATATACAATCAATGCCACATCCGATTGGAATTCGATCAGAACGTGTATGGGGACACCTGGCTGGTTGGTGAGTGACATGGGTGGCAGGCATGACTATCCCCTCCCATGATGCACATCACAAGGGGCACATGCATGACTAACATCCTCCTGTCTTTTCCCTTACAGGTGACTCTGCATATCCACTGGGACCCCATCTCATGACTCCTATCCGGAACCCCCAAACCCCAGGAGAGGAAAGATACAATCAAGCACATGCCCAAACACGAGCAGTGGTGGAGCGCACCTTTGGCCTCCTAAAGTCACGTTTCCGATGCCTGGATAAGTCTGGGGGTACCCTCTTGTATTCCCCAAACTTTGTGTGCCAGATCATCGGTGCATGTTGCATGCTGCACAACTTCGCAGTAAGAAAGGGCCTGCAGATTGACCTACGTGATGACCTGACCCCTCAACCAGACAATCCCCCCCTAACCGAGGATACCCCGTCTTCTGAGGGAAGAGCAGCCAGGAGACAACTCACATTAGGCATCTTTGCACGTTAAACACACACATTAATCATGGCACAATGAGAATGCATGCATGCACAACACTGTGGTCCCTAGCACACACACACCACATCCACATCAAATTGGATTGGCACCAGTCCACCATGCAGGACTTGTGAGCAGCAACGCCACGCCAAGGCTCCAATTATGTCACTGTACATTCATACACCATTCACACGGACCTGGGGATCACTTCTCCCTGGTCCTGGGGAACCCTTCTCCACCAAAATTGAGGGTGACACCCCTTTTCCGGCAGGAATGTCACCCCCACATTCACACAGCATTCACAACACAAAAAAAAAATTACCTGCAAAAGCAAAAAATTTCCAGCAAAAAAAAAAAAAAAGGGGAAAAACAAATTAATGCCCTTTGCGTGAGCCACGCCTGGGGCGCCCCCGGCCACGGCCCCGGCTCCTCAGGGGAGACTCATGGGGAGGGGGTAAAACCGGGGAAGGAGGAGCAGCCCCTGATCTCTGCCCACCTGGCGGCCTGCCCTCCAAGGCCACGGCTATTCTGTCCAGGGCAGCACCAAGTGTTGCCGTGTTGGCCTGGATAGCCAGGGTAAGGGCCCTCACATCCTGCCCAACACCTGCTGATGTCGTCTGCAGTTCGTTTAGGCAGGTTGTGAAAGCCCGGGAGTGGGAGTCCAGGTTCCCCAGCATATCCTTGATGGAGGACAGGCTCTCCTCCATCCGCACCAATGTCTGGCTGACCTGTCCCAGATGGCGGGTCTGGAGGAACTGGTCCCTTCTCAGAGTGGCGGGCAGGAGATCGGCCACCCCCCTGGTGGTCTGGGATGACATCCTGCCTCCAGCTGATGCTTGTGGCCGGGGAGAAAGGGAGGCCCTTGTGAGGGGAGCCATGTTGGGGGAGGAGGGGGGGGGCTCCCCCTTAGGGAGGCCTGCCTGCTGCCAGCCAGAGGGGAAGAGTCCGCAAAAGCCAAACGTCCAGTGCCTGACATGGACTCCTCCTCCTCATGATTCTCCTCCTCCTCATGATTCTCCTGCTCCTCTTGAACCTCCTCCGCGGACTCCGGCCTTGTTGGGGGGGCCTCATTAGGCTGCTGTCCTGGGGTTGGTGCGGTCAGGCCAGATGGCCCTGCACCCTCCTGCACATCTGTGAATGACACAAAACATTCACAGGTTGGAGGATCCACACACTTGCCACATATTCCCTTTCACCCCCGGGCAGGCCCTCAACTTCATGCCGATGAAAGGTCAGGGCCACCGCACGCTCCTCCGCTGTCAGCCTAATACGGCATGGTGGGCCCCCTCCTGTGCCCCTGGCATGGGCATGCATTCTGGCCATCTTCTGTTTGACCAGACACCGGAGGTCATTGATTTTTTTGTCAATCCCAGACCGGGTCCGTGTCTCCCCCTGCCCCGCTGAATTGACCTGCTCAGTGATCCTATCCAAAATCTCCCTCCTCCTGGCCGGGGTGGTGTTGGCACTGTCTGGGCCGTGGAGGAAACGCCCATACTCGCTAATGGCCCGGGCAAGAATTTGTTTTTCCACAACTGTAAAATTCAGCTTTCGTTTACTCTCAGTCATCCTTCCAAAAAAAATCAGTCCCAGTCAACAAAATTCACGCACACAAACAAGCACAACCAATCAAGCAAAAACACACACAGAGAGAAAAATACACAGCAATAAACAGTCACAAAAAAACAAAACAAAAATACAGCAGGAAAAGAAACAAACACAAATATATCAATCAAACAAACAGTCTCTCAAACACTTATCAAAAACCACTTTCAAAAATCTACTAACAAACACTTGATCACACAGAACACTAATCTGACAACTACAAAACACACCGCAACGAACAACAGGACAAAGGCACTTGGTTAAATGGGAAGGGACAAAGGGATGTACTTTTGCAAAGCAAGTGCGTTTGTGTGTGTCTATTTATGCTGTTTGCGTAGTTCACAACGTTGCCCTAGTCCATTTCCAATTTCACTGATTGCGCCGCTCCCGAGTTGTGAGCATGCGCACAGCGGAGCTGACATGGTATGCTTCAAGCGCGCATGCGCGAGCCGGCCGGCCCTTCATTTGCATGGGGTCACGGCTCATTTCAATGTAACACGCCAACGTCCTTCCCAATTTGTATTACTCCTCCTTACTCCTCTGAAAAAACGTTACGCATGCGCAATTTCCTGCGCAAAAGCTACGAGAATAGGGTGATTACGCGGCAAAATTGCGCAAGTCTAACGTAAAGGCGGTGCGCTACGCCGGTCCAATAATGCGCATGTACCTGAATCTGGGCCTATAACTTTTGCGCAAACCAATCAATAAACGCTTATTGTGATTTTTTTACGTAAAAAATGTAGAAGAATACATATCAGCCTGAGCTGAGGAAAAAAATTTTTTTTTTATATATTTTTGGGGGATATTTATTATAGCAAAAAGTAAAAAATATTCATTTTTTTTTCAAAATTGTCGCTCTATTTTTGTTTATAGCGCAAAAAATAAAAACCGCAGAGGCGATCAAATACCACCAAATGAAAGCTCCTTTGTTTGGGAGCCATGTCGCACGACCGCACAATTGTCAGTTAAAGCGATGCAGTGGCCCAGTCATTGACCAGCAAAATGGTCTGGGGCTGAAGTGGTTAAGCAAACAAAATGAACTGTTGCAGTGGTGGTGTCAATCCCCCTTTCAAATGTAATAAAACAAAGCTGGTAAACCAGCAATTGAAGAAACTCTTCAGTGAATCTGCTCTTGTAGTGTTACAAGCTTTAAATGGGATTCAATATCCCCTCTTTCAATGGATAATCTTGGATTCAAATAAACAAGGGACTTCTGCAACAAATCTTTCTTTCTGGAAATGTGAATCCTGGAGCATCTTGCTTCATGACTTCTGATGGAGGATTCGATCTGGTGACAGGTTCCATCTGGAAGTGGGCATCACGGATTAACATCATCCAGATGATCGCGGTGTCTTTTGGTGGTTAACTTCGTCTTTACCAAACAACGATCTGGTCTGGAGTGTGGTTTGGTGACAGGTTCCTTCCGGTACTGGACGCCAAGGATTAACATCATCCATACGATCGTTGTGTTTTTGGTAGATCACTTCACCATTACCAATGAACGATCGTTTCTGGATTGTCAATCATTTTCTATTTGAGTAAATAGACAATATGAATACATATTCTTATTAATTACCACTTAAGGACCGCCTCCTGCACATTTACGTTGGCAGAATGGCACGGCTGGGCACATGCACGTACAGGTACGTCCTGTGCTAGTGCCCAGCCGTGGGTCGCGGGCCAGCCCGTGACCCGGTCCGAAGCTCCGGGTCCGGGACTGCGGACCCGTTTGCCACTGGAGTCCCGCGATCGGTCCCCGGAGCTGAAGAACGGGGAGAGCCGTGTATAAACACAGCTTCCCCATTCTTCACTGTGGCAGCGTCATCGATCGTGTGATCCCTTTTATAGGGATACACAATCGAGGACGTCACACCTACAGCCACACCCCCCTACAGTTGTAAACACACATTAGATCACACATAACCCCTTCAGCGCTCCCTTGTGGTTAACTCCCAAACTGCAATTGTCATTTTCACAATAAACAATGCATTTTAAATGCATTTTTTGCTGTGAAAATGACGATGGTCCCAAAAATGTGTGAAAATTGTCCGAAGTGTCCGCCATAATGTTGCAGTCACGAAAAAAATCGCTGATCGCCGCCATAAGTAGTAAAAAAAAAAAAATGCAATAAAACTATCCCATATTTTGTAAATGCTATAAATTTTGCGCAAACCAACCGATAAACGCTTATTGCGATTTTTTTTAACCAAAAATAGGTAGAAGAGTACGTATCGGCCTAAACTGAGGATTTTTTTTAAATATATTTTCGGGGGATATTTATTATAGCAAAAAGTAAAAAATATTGAATTTTTTTCAAAATTGTCGCTCTATTTCTGTTTATAGCGCAAAAAATAAAAACTGCAGAGGTGATCAAATACCGCCAAAAGAAAGCTCTATTTGTGGGGAAAAAAGGACTCCAATTTTGTTTGGGAGCCACGTCGCACGACCGCGCAATTGTCTGTTAAAGCGACACAGTGCCGAATCGCAAAACCTGGCCAGGTCCTTTAGTTGCCTAAAGGTCTGGGTCTTAAGTGGTTAAGATTTACATTTTCCAACTATGCTATATATATATATGATATAGCGATTGGTTAACTATATTTTGATTAACTAAAATCATCAATGATCTAATTATGAATGGCAGGATCAACAATAATGCTGAAGTATAAGATTTGAAGATCTGTAAGTCAAGAGAGAAATATCACAATGTCATTTTATTACATTACATTCTCTGGATCCATATAAGTCTCTTCTTATACATCACCTTATTCTGGAGAAAAGGGAGGCTTGTGGTGGACTATAGTGGCATCATATGTGCAACTGATAAACAGTCAATATTGTAATTAAAAGTTTTTTATTACAAAAATAGAAATATTCCATAACATTTACAATAAAATATAAGTTGTGACAACCATGAATAAACTTATCGTTGGCACATATTACCAACGATATATAGAGAGTACCAGTAATTGCGCAGTGTATGTACACTCTACATGTCTTTCGGTTATTTGATGTCCGCTTCCTCAGGAGTCATACATAGGAGTCATACATAGGCGCATAAGGCAGCCATCTGACTGAATTGAGGACTCTTCACTCTACATGAGACATAGAACCCCAATTTTCACACCAATTGAAACTGTATAAAGGTGCACACCCATATGCTGTGTAAACAGTCATTTTTTGTCTTGTAATAAAATATAGTTTTTTCAAACTTCATTTTAAAAACCGATGTTGCCTACACACCATAGTTTTCTGAAAAGCGCAGTTATGTACAACACGTACAACGGCACTCTGTTCCATTTAAGCTCGCGTTATAACTTGCTTCTGAGCATGCGCGGGTTTAAAAACTTTGTTTTAAACGTCGTTTTAGCGTACACAAGATCATTTTTTATGACACAAAAAACGACATTCTGAAAAACGACATAAAAAATTGAAGCATGTTCGAATTTTTTTTTTGTCGTTTTTCAGAAGACATAAAACAACGTTTTGCCCACACGCGATCATTTTAAATGAAGTTTTTTAAAACGTTGTTTTATTTCATCACAAAAAATGACCGTGTGTACGCGGCAATACAGTTTACTAATATTTTCCAAATGAATATATCAGATCCACCTCTGGTCACAATATATATGAAGAACTCAGACCTCCCTGTAGCCAAAGGGGCTAATTAAATATATAATATACCAAGTGACATTGATTGGGATAGAACAGACGTCTCTTTATAGAAGGTTATACCTATGTTTTGGGCCATCCTGTGACTTTCTGTATCCTCCAGGGTGGGTTGCCATTCATGGTCCGGGCTCTTGGCCACCTACCTGACACAGCATCCATGTTTCGTGACATATTCCTTGTACATAACTTTCAACAAATTTAGTGCCTATGTATGACTCCTGAGGAAGCGGACATCAAGTAACCACGAAACATGAGACATGAAGAGTTTACATACACTGCACAATTACTGGTACTCTCTATATATCGTTGGTAATATGTGCCAACGATAAGTTGATTCATGGTTGTCATAACTGATATTGTATATGTTATGGAATGTTTCTATTTTTGTAATAAGAACCTTTTAATTATAATATTGACTGTTTATCAGTTTCACATATGATGCCATTATAGTCCACCACAAGCCTCCCTTTTCTCTGCAATAATTTAATGGGACGAAGGCATCATGTTATAATATTGATATACTTCAGCACTTTACTATATTTATACATCACCTTGCATCATTTTTCATTGGAACCTAAAATGACAAGCATACAATTGAATATTTTATACCATACCCAAACATGTCCTAAATTCATTGATATTGGCAGATACTCTTGACCTCATCACAGTCTCCATTTTCTTCTTGTGGGGAGACTTAGGCTGCAAACCTTAGGCCTCAGGAGATGAACATTGGAGCGACACCACTGGTCTTCCTGAAATGAAATTTTAAACATCCGCCTCCCTCAACTGGTTAAGAACATATCTGAACTCTGAGTTTTACACAAGACTTTCCCATCGCTATCGGACCGCTGCTGGAGGGGATGTGGAGAAAAGGGCTCTCATGCGCACATATGGTGGATTTGTCCATTAATCAAACCTTTCTGGGCATCGGTTTTGCACTGGATTGAGAAGATCCAGGGGCCTGGAGTGGTTGTGGATCCCTGGGTGGTACTATTTCACTGTACGAGCGAGCCAGCAGGAGCATACTCAAAATCAATTACTCTTCACCTCCTTAATGCGGCCAAAGCCCTCATTCCTAAGTTCTGGAAGCAACCTACGGTTCCAACCATTCGCCAATGGCTAGTGGACGTAGACCACATCTACCATATGGAAAGTAGCACGCTGACACTACGTAATAAATCTGACCTGGCCCATAAGATATGGTCCTGCTGGATCGCTTTTAAATTTTCTTCCATATATGCGGACGCTATGGCAACAAATAATTAATGTCTATATGTTAGAAATGCACTTTTACAGTTTAGACTGTTTCGCGATGGCTGGTTTATTTCCCTCCCCCTCTTCCCCTCCCCTGCCCCTTTTCCCACTTCACCTTGTCCCTCTGTAACCCTTTTTCTATTCTCTTTTTTCTTTCTCACTTATCCCTCCTTTTGACTCTTTATTTTACTTTTCTACTATGCACACAGATCTTTATAACCAATGTTTCAGCATGGAGATGCGAGTCATTTGAGAGGTTCGGCACGTAGATTTAGACATCATTGTCTACTAGTTTTGAATAAAGCCGTTTTAGAGCATGTGTGTGCCGAGGTTGCCCTCAAGGTGCTCATTTTCTGTTGGAATACAGCAGACCATGTTTGATGCCTCAGGCTTTATGTTTTAGGTTTTATGTTTTCTGGTCTGGGTTTATATGCCTGTACGGGATACATTTTGTCGGCTGTCTAATGTGCACTCTCATGCTGCCTGTATGTGATTTGTTACTGTGTTGCTTTCCTTTTAATTTCAATAAAAACGTATTGAACAAAAAAAATATCTGAACTCTGGTATATACTTTTTAAACATTTTGCTATTTCACAAAAGTATCATCCACATATGTTGAACTTTCTCTTGAAGGTACATCAGGCCTTGGCCTTATGTAAAATAACAAACAAAAACAAAATCAAATTCAAAACTTGAATTTATCTGACCAAATTACATTCTGTTTCCGTTGTACTATTTACCACCTTTAAATGCCAGCTTGTATGGGTCTTCAGGACTTACCTGAACATTCCACCATCATTGGGCATAATTTAGTGTGGTGAAGTACTTAGCTCCTTGTATTTTTATATCAAGCATTGGTCAATGGCACAGCTTAGCTGTACATATATACTCGTTTATGTAGCTGTCTTAGCTCAGCATAGAAACGCAATGACCATTTGGTTTAAGAATATCAAGTATAGGATTATCATAAGATCCAGTGCACTGATCCCACAACACTCCTCTCCTCAAAATTCTTAATGATCTCCACTAGTGAAACATAGCAAGCTAGGGAAAGACAACAATGTTTGATTTAAAACACAAGGTGCGTTTACACTTGGATAAGATTTAATCCTGGCAATGCGTATGTCTATTATACTACATCACAGGAATCTTTTTACAAACATTTTTGAACTCCATTAAAACTTTTCTTTCATGAGTGTGATTTACTGAAATCTTTACTATATATATCCTGTCTGCGAAACATTTTAATGTAGCAGGGTTCTTTTAAAATGTTGGCCTATGTATACATGGCCGGGAAATAATTAAACATTTTTTTTTTGTTAGTACCTGTCTGAATAATGACTTATGTGGTACTAATATGTTTACTGCATATGGCAGTAACCAAGATTATTTAAGGGCTTCATGTTCATTTATGAAACTACTGGGTTTTATTCTAATCTGGACCACAGTGGTATTTACCAGATCTATGTGTATAACAAAGCGATGTAATATATTGTTGCCAATGTACACATGATATTTTGGGTCATTGATTATCAGAAATAAATTATTGACTGATTATTTATTTCCTGAGGGGTCTGAATACCTAAATATTATATTTTAGGATTGATCAACTATTTAAAAAAAATCTACTTCTATTTCTGATTATATTCCTTTTTTTTTTTTTAAATATAGCTTTTGTTTGTAATGTGTCTAGTGGCATAAATATGAACCTCATAAATATCCCCAGGTCACCAACCTGTTAGGGAAAATACCATACAATCCCAGTAGGATAACGTATAATTACTAAGCTTAATGAAGTTAGCATACACTGCATGGATGTGAGTATTAAGAATATCACCTTCCAAGCAAATCTCTCAACTATATTCCAGGGGAAATACACTTTAGTATGATCCGCCTGTCTGACCCTCATTTTAGGGGAGCGGAGTTACCTGTATGAAGGTGCCATATAAATATGGATCTCAACTATACTCACTGATTGTGAGAGAACTGAGAAGGTTTATATGTATAGCCTTATCATATGAGACCATATAACATTTTAAATAAAATCACAATAGGATTTAGTATTTTTAAGGAGATCGATACCAATATGTAATCGATTGTTGGGCATATTAAATATAAACGCAGGAATGTAAATTACTTTATTCCCTTTAAGTTGAAATTCACTTGGGCTTTTTATTTTTATGATTTCAGGGCAGTGCTGAAATATTTACAAAGTCAGCTTAAACAAATTTTTTAGCTAATGTATTTTTCAGAAAATAAATTCTTGGATTTATTATAAATGTTTCTGAAATAAAATAATTGCTTGGATTTATCCAATAACTTCTTATGGTATCCTGTTATTATGAAACAATATAAAAACAAACACATACTTGGAATGAATGACATGTAACAGTTTTGGTTTCACTTTGTCAGCTGTGTGTTTGTATAAGGAGCAGTGGCCCCCTTCTTCATCACACAGACATTACTAACGATAAGCTGCCAGTTTCTACAAAACACGGTTCTGGTTGCAAGCAGAAATCATTCTACTCTTTTCATCCCCCTCCCTTTTTACAAAGGAGGGTGTGAAAACTCCTTTTAGAGAAAAGAAAAAAAAAACAGGCTATGCTCATGTTCCAGACATTTAAATATTTAACACCCCAGCTAGATTTCACTTTCTAGTTTTAAAACTGGGTGTATTTTTTAATTGAGAAGACTGCAGTTTTTAACAACTCAGCCTAATTAATTTTTTGAACAGGCCATAATAACTTTTATTTTATTTAGCAAAGCCTCACCAAACAGTTGGAAAAATTCATGGCTCACAAAATCTGGGGTTTTCTTAGCAAAGCAATGGGTTTTCTTGAGAACTTTTAAAAGTTCTGTGGCACTTTGATTGGGCTTACATTTAAAAATATCCGTGGTCCTTCTTGCAGCATAAGCTGACTTATACGGACCAAGCTCTGTCTTCATTTCCCATACTTCTCTGACAGAAGACATAGGAGAATATTTTTAATTCTATGCATCAGCAGGACCGGCTGCACTAAAAATAACTTTAGTATTTGTTATTTTTCAATATGGCAACTAACAGTGGCAATATGAAAACAAAAAAAAATCTGATTTTTTCTTTCTCTTTTTTTTTTTTTACAAAAAAAAACTGACAATAAAATATATATAATTTTGCACAAATATATTACTTGTCTCAAACTTTGACAGATCTCAATGCAGTGCCTCCTGTCAGAACCATTGACGTATCTCGGCATAGTGCCTACATATACTGTCAGAACGTTTATACTGAAATATAAAATATTATTGTATTTATGGAAATATGTAAATCTGTGCTTTTGGGAGAGATACAATTTTCCTACAATATCAAAACAAGAAATCCAAAATTCTTTTATCTGTGCTATTTTGAAGTCAAGTAACACAAATGAATATTTAAAATATATATATTTATTAACTAAAGATATAGTGCAAAATAAAATCAGGTACAATTCTTGATAAAACAAACATAATTTGTGTATGTCTCCTAATATTTGGAATATAATTATTTCATACTACAGTTAAAAATAACCAACTTCCAAATTATCTTTGCCAAGTATATTTAAATGGTTTTAGTTATGTGTATGTTAAAACATTTACTACCAAAAGGTAGATAAACAAAATTATACATTACCAGTATTTAAGAGTTCTTTCTGTTTGAGAAGCAAAGTCCCATGAGGGACCTTTTTCACCATGGCTACATGTTTGCGTTCAAGATCTCCTTCCAAAGATAGAGAGATACAGAAATAGTGAGAGCTCTTCCATCACCCTCCAAGATCCATCAGAGACCCCCTCGTGTCCTCTAAAACTACTTTTTAACACACCCAAGAAGTGGGTTTGTATCTCACATTACTACGTCACTGACAATGTCAAATGATGCTATGCTAGGTAGGCTGTCCTAGCAACCAACTATGCGGCCATGGTGTATAAGGAATAATGATTCTGTTGTTGACTGACGTGACGTTTGCCCCTAGCTTGGTGGAACACCATTACTTGTTAAACGATGTAAAAAAAATGACAACAAACCCAGACACACCGGCTGGTTAGTTAGTTTGCTTTTTATAGTGTCAGGGCCATTTATTACCCAATAAAGGTTTAACCCCCTGATCGCCCGGTGGGTCAGATAGGGTCTGCGTCGCCCCAGGCATCATCAGATTAGTGCCAGTAGCGCTAACACCCACGCATGCAGCATACACCTCCCTTAGTGGTATAGTATCTGATCAGATCTATACTAGCGTCCCCAGCAGTTTAGTTTTCCCAAAAATGCAGTGTTAGCAGGAGCAGCCCAGATACTTGCTAGCACCTGCGTTTTGCCCCTCTGCCCAGCCCACCCAAGTGCAGTATCAATCGATCACTGTCACTTACAAAACACAAAACTGCAGCGTTCGCAGAGCCAGGCCTGATCCCTGCGATCGCTTAGGCCCCTTTCACACTGAATGAATGAATGAATGAAGAACTTGTATAGCGCAGCACATGCGAAATAAATCGCCTCTGGGCGCTTGTTGTTCCTATCTCCTTTGAGATCAAAAGAGATGAGTCTTAATCTTTCTCCTGAAGACCAAGTAGTTCTCCTCCAGTCGAATGCTGACAGGTAAGGCGTTCCATAGTCTGGGACCTTGGACAGCGAATCTCCTGTCTCCTTTGGACTTGTATCTGGCTTTCGGTATCTGAAGCCGATTTTGATTGTTGGATCGTAGAATACGATTGGGATTGTAAATTTTTAATTTTTCGCATAGATAATGGGGAGCATTCCCATGGATACATCTATGCGTTAGACAGAGTGCTTTAAAGGTGATTCTGTCTTTGACTGGTAGCCAGTGAAGGGATCTTAACGAGGGTGAGATTGATTCCCAGGGTTTTTTCCCAGTCACAAGTCTGGCGGCCGTATTTTGAACGGCTTGAAGACGAGCGATTTGGTACTTGGGAAGTCCGAGGTAAAGGGCATTTGCATAGTCCAATCTGGAGTTTACAATCGCTCCCACCACGACCGCTATGTCTTTCTGTGGAATAAAAGGCGTGAGTCTGCGTAGTAGGCGCAGCAGATAGTGAGATCCGCTGACTACTGCCCCTATTTGTGCGTTCATTGTCATGTCGGAGTCAAAGATGACCCCAAGACTTTTGACTTTGGCGCTAGGGGTGATGACTTTGCCCAGAATGGGCGGGGGGATCCAGGTTGTTATCGATTGATTGCTATGCTTGGCGTGAAACAGAAGAAGTTCTGTTTTCGCTCCGTTGAGTTTGAGATAACTCTTTGTCATCCAGTCCTCAATCAAAGAGAGGCATGTCTCTAGATTGAGGTGGTGATCCATTTTATTGCAAATGCGGAAGTACAGTTGCGTGTCGTCTGCGTAAGAGTGATATAGCAGTTTTTGGCTGCTGATGATTTCAAAAAGAGGACGCAGATAGATGTTAAATAACATCGGCGACAGGGGAGATCCCTGAGGGACCCCGCACGATAATGTGCGTTGTTCCGAAGTGAATGGTCCTAGCTTAACTATTTGCGATCGGTTTTCCACAAAAGAGGAGAACCAGGATAGATCGCTTTCTGCGACTTTGGCTATTTTAGCCAGCCGAGTCAATAATAGCTTGTGATCAACTGTATCAAAGGCTGCGCTTAGGTCCAGCAGAACCAGAAGAGAAGATTCTCCTTCGTCTGCGGCCTCAAGAACGTCGTCCCATATCTTAAGCAATGCTGTTTCCGTCCCGTGTCCGGGACGGAATTCCGATTGCAATGGGTCGAGTAAGTTGTGGGTATCTAGATGCTGTTGCAGCTGCTGTACCACTGCCTTCTCCATTACCTTGGAGAGAACATTTAGGCCTGTTATGGGGCGCCAGTTAAGTGGATCCTTAGGATCCAGGGTGGCTTTCTTCAAGATGGGTTGAATGAAGCCCTCCTTCAGCTGGGAGGGCATTTTGCCCTCCCTGAAGGATTGGTTAATAAGCTGCGTGACAGGAGGTGCCAGGATGTCGGCGCATTCCTTCAGCAGTTTGGTGGGGATAATATCATTTGGCGCAGTGCTGTTGCGCAGAGTGCCGATGATATTTTTAGTGGTCTGAATGGAGATGGGTTCCAGCGTGAACTCACCACACTGTGGTGAATTGCTGCTGGTACTGTGTAAATGACTACAGGGGGGGCTGGGAGAGCAATTGTTCTGCTGAATGCTTTGCCGGATTGCCTCAATTTTGTTAATGAAGCAATCCGATAACTCATCGCAAAATTCTTGTGTATCCAAGTTGGGGGCTTCAAGGCATCCTGGATTCATGGTCTGAGTGACCAGCTTGAAGAGTTCGCGGGGGCGATTTAGGGCACCGTTGATAGCCTCAGAAAAATAGTTTTTCTTGGCTTCGAAAATTTGCTTGTAGTATTTTCTGGTTATTGCCTTGTAAATCGCGAGGTTCTCATCTGAAGAGCTTCTTTTCCAGGCTGCTTCTGCCCTTCTACGCTCTTGCTTCAGTAACGCCAGCTGGTTGTTGAACCAGCCGGAGTTGTTTTTCCTGATCTGGGTCTTTCGTTTCGGCGCTATCAAGTCAGCTGACTGCAATAGTGCTGTGTTTATGGCCTCTAGTATTTCTTCCGCTGTTTGATGCGGCTGAATTGTGTTTATTTTTCCCCCTAACGTGGCTTTGAAGAGTTCCGAATGGAGCTTCTTCTGACATCTGGTCCAGTGTGTTGTCACTGGATTTGATGTTTTTGTTAAGGGGGGGAATTCGGAAATAATGAATTTAATTGCATGGTGATCTGTCCATGGCAACGGTTCATTTTCCAAGATTTTTATTTCCAGATCTTGCACTGCTATACCGCCTGAAAAACTCCTGCCCCAGCCTTCTCAATGTGAAAGCCCGAGGGCTTTCACACTGAGGCATTGCTCTGGCAGGAAAGAAAAAAATCTCCTGCAAGCAGCATCTTTGGAGCGGTGAGAGGAGTGATATGTATACTGCTCCTTGCCATTTAAAACAATGGGAAACTGCGGTAATACCACCAGCAATAGAGGTGGATTGTGGGCGGTATTAACCCTTTATCGGCCGCTAGCGGGAGTTAATACCGCACGGCTAGCGGCCGAATCCTGCAGCAATTCTGACGGTATAGCCCTTCTATCTTTAGTGCAGTTCAAGCTGGCAAGGTGACAAGCACAAGTAGTGTCCCACTGCCACCAAGAAGACAAAGACGTTTTGCAGCCTTGTATACTCCCCATCATGTTGTCTGCGTTGATGAGTCCCTGATTACATTTTCTGTCCGCTTGTCTTTCAAACAGTAATTTTCCAGCAAGCGTGCCAGATACGGGGTCAAGGTGTTATAAGCTCTGTGACAGGGCCACAGGCTATACATGTAGTTTTACGATGTAAAAGATAGTCATGTAGAGCCGGAGAACTGCCCAAATTACATAGTAAGCGCTGGCAAGATTGTGTGGGACTTGGTGTTACCCTTATTCGGAAAGGGGTACCTCTTTTTACACTGGACAATTATTACACGAGCGTGCCACTTTTTAGTGACTTGTTTGATCATCAAATTGCTCAGTGTGAAGTGGAGGGATAATAAGAATGTTTTTGTTCTTTCCTCCTTTTACACAGACACGACAGTCCAAATTTGTACGGCGACTGGTGTTGTGGAGAAACCCCTCTGTGTCCACGAATATAAACAAAACATGGGAGGGGTGGACCTCAACGACCAGTTGTTAGCGCCGTACCTAGTTGCCCGTAAGGCCAGACGCTGGTACAAAAAAGTGTCTGTATACTTATTTCAATTGGCTTTGCTGAACGCTCATGTGCTATACAGAGCTTCCGGATGGACTGGATCTTTCCTTAAAGTGGAGTTCCACCCTCTTTTACAAGTTTGCTGCATCCCCTGCAGGTCTGTCCCCTTATATAGATTCGGCATATAATAATTTTTTTATCTTTAAAACTCACTGTTTTATGTTACATTTACATATTCACTTCCTGCTTCTGGCCGTGGCCTGAGCTTGTCATTCACGGACCGCTATGCCTCCTGGGAGATGTTTGTCATTAATCCCAGGAGGCAATAGGCATCTGAAGCAGAGAGGAGCTCTAAGAAATCAGCATGCTGTCGGGGTGGGCGGGACACCAACACCAGCCAATGGGATGGGATCTGGGTGGGCCGTTACGTGTATGTGACCCCGCCCACTTTCATAAGCAGCCCAGTTCATGGCTGGTGTTTGATAGCTGCATGGCCCGCCCACCCCGGGTCCCGCCCACCCCGACATCAAGCTGACAGCTGGTTTCTGCATTCAGTTACATATAGTGTAACTGAAACACAAATCGGCTCAGTGTGAAAGTGCCACCTGCTAGTGCCAACCAGTGTTACCCGCCAGTGCCAACCATTGCCACCTGCCAGTCCCAACCAGTGCCACCTGCCAGTGTCAATCAGTGCTACCTGCCAATGCCAACCAGTGTCACCTGCCAGTGCCAACCAGTGTCACCTGCCAGTGCCAACCAGTGACACCTGCCAGTGCCAACCTGTGATACTTGCCAGTGCCACATGCCAGTGCCAACTAGTGCCACCTGCCAGTGCCAACAGCCAGTGCCACCTGCCAGTGACAACCAGTGCCACCCACCACTGCCTACTGCCAGTGCCACCTGCCAGTGCCAACCAGTGTCACTTTCCAGTGCCAATTATTGCCAATCAATGCCACCTGCCAGTGCCAATCAGGGACACCTGCCAGTGCCAACCGCAAGTGCCAATCATTGCCAACCAATGCGACCTGCCAGTGCCAGAGGCACCTGCCAGTGCCAACCAGTGCCAGCTGCCAGTGCTACCTGCCAGTGCCAACTGCCAAAAAAATAAAAATTTGCTTAAAATATCGGCCGCAAACAGCATCATATATCGTCTATCGGCCACCCCTATGGGGCGATGCGTTTTGACGCAATGCGATGTGATGGGGTGATGCGATTCTATGTGCTGTGCTCAATTCGATGTGATGTGCTAGGGGCGATGTGGTTCGATGCGCTGGGGGCGATGCGATTGGATATGGAGGGCGATGCGATGCGATGGTGGATTCAATGGGGGGGTGGGGGGGCGATTCTGGGGGCGATGATGATGTGCAATGCGAAGCAATGTGGCGGGGATGATGCAATTTGTTTTCGGTGTGATGGGGGCATGGGGCAATGCGAATGCGGGGCAATGCAATGTGCGATGCAAGTGCAATGGATGTGCTGGGGGCGATGCAATGTGATTTGGTGGGGGGGCAATGTGATGTGCAATGCGATTGCTGTGCTAATTTGCGATGCGATGCGATGGGGGCGATGCATTTGTGCTGGGGGCGATGTGCGGTGGCAATGCGATGTGCGATGTGCTGGGGGCGATGGGTGCAAATGCGATTTGATGTGCGGGGGCGATGTGCTGGGATGCAATGTGGCAATGCATGCAATGGGGCAGTGCGATTCAATGTGCTGGGGGTGATGCGATTCGATGCAATGTGCTGAGGGCGATGCAATTAGATGTGATGTGGTGGGGTAATGTGATTCGATGTGCTAGGGGCGATGTGATTTGTTGGGGGTGGTGCGATGTGCTGGGGCAATGCAATGTGGCGGAGGGATGGGATGTGCTGTGTGTGATGCGATTCGATGCAATGCGATGTGCTGGGGGCGATGCAATATGATTTGGTGGGGGGCGATGCGATGTGCTGAGCCAATGTGATGTGCTGGGGGCAATTCGATGCGATGTGCTGGGGGCGATGCGATTTGGTGGGGGCGATGCAATGTGGCGGGGGATGCAATGTGCTGTGGGTGATGCAATGCGATGTGCTAGGGCGATGCAATGTGATTTGGTGGGGGGGCAATGTGTGGAGGGGGGATGCGAATGTGATATGCTGGGGGGCTGCGATGCTATGCGATGTGCTAGGGGCGATTTGATGCGATGGCAATGCAATGGGACAATGCAATTCGATGTGCTGGGGGGATGCGATTTGGGGGCATGCGATGTGCGATGGGGTGAATGCGATGCAATTGGCGGGGGCGATGCAATGTGATTTGGTGGGGGGGCGATATGGTGGGGGCGATGATGCAATGCGATGCTGCAATTCGATGGCTGGGGCAATGCAATGTAGCCGGGGGATGCGATGTGCTGTGGACAATGCGATGTGCTGGGAGATGCAATTTGGTGAGGGGGCGATGGAATGTGCTGGGGTGATGCAATGTGGCAGGGGCAATGCAATGTCCTAGGGGGCGACGCAATGCGATTGCCAGGGGCAATTCGATTTGGTGGGGGGCGATGCAATGTGCTGGGGCAATGCAATGTAGCCGGGGGATGCGATGTGCTAGGGGCGATGCGATTCGATGCAATGTGATGGGGCAATGCGATTCGATGTGCTGTGGGCGATGCAATGTGCTGGGGGAGATTCGATGCAATGTGCTGGGGGTAATGCGATTCGATGTGCTAGGGGCGATGCGATTTGGCTGGGGATAGGGCGATGTGATTCAATGTGCTGGGGGCAATGAGATCCAATGCAAAGTGCTGAGGGCAATGCAATTTGATGCAATTTGCTGGGGGCAATGCGATTCGATGTGCTGGGGCGATGCGATTTGGCGGGGCAATACGATTTGGTGGGGGTGATGTGATGTGCTGGGGCAATGCAATGTGGCGGAGGGATGCGATGTGCTGTGGACGATGCGATTTGATGCAATGCGATGTGCTGGGAGATGCAATTTGGTGGGGGGCGATGCGATGTGGCGATGCAATGTGGCAGAGGCGATGTGATGTGCTGGGGCGATGCACTGTGATTGTCGGGGGTGATTCAATTTGTTGGGGGGGCGATGCAACGTGGCAGGGGGCGATGTGATTCAATGTGCTGGGGGCGATGCAATTCAATGTGCTGGAGGGCAATGCGTTTCAATGTGCTAATGCTAACGTTGGGGCGATGCAATGCGATTTGGCGGGGGGATGCAATGTGCTGGGGGAATATTTTCACAATTTTAACACGATTATTAATACAACATAGAAAAAGTTGTTTGTGAAAAGAGTTGTAAAAATATATAACAAGAAATATATTCCTCTGACACTGCCGTTGCTATGGAAACCTGACCTGAAACCTATTACACTGCTTGTGCAGCACTGAGCATGTGCGAGATCAGCAAGGCTGAAATCC
Source organism: Rana kukunoris (assembly GCA_029574335.1). Classification (NCBI taxonomy): domain Eukaryota; kingdom Metazoa; phylum Chordata; class Amphibia; order Anura; family Ranidae; genus Rana; species Rana kukunoris. The sequence continues at coordinate 72,386,741 of CM056060.1, forward strand.
AGGAAGAAATACAGTCTGGCTTCAGATGCCCACACTTAAGATGGCCACGGCCTGCTGCTAGTTTATAAACTTTCAAAATGCAAAACGGACCTTAGTTTACAGACTAACTTTACTAGAATACATTAAGCTTGTGTATTAGGGGTATTTTTATTTAAAAAGTGTAATTTCGGCCGGAACACCACTTTAAAATCCAGGGAGATATTGTCCGAATCCTCCTGTATCCAGGCAGTGCTGCACCTCACCATCCCCAACCAAATGCAGTAAGCCGGCTGCATAAGAGGCATTTTCCGTATGTCCTCCCTAGTACCTCTACCCAACGAGCCCCCCAAAGAAAATGTTGTGTCTGTAGAAAGCACGGATATACAGTAGGCGTGAAACCCGTTATTGTCCACGCTGTCCTGACAATGCTGGTCTTTTCATTGGTGAATGTTTTGAACGCTACCACACTCACAGCATTTCACAGACTAGGACACACTTACACAGGGTCTCCCAAGATGCCATCGCATCTTGAGAAACCCAAACCTGGAACCGAACCGTTACAGTTACAAAAAAAAGTGTACATTTTTTTAAGTAAAAAATAAATAAATAAACAAAATAAAAAATAGTTGTCGTTTTATTGTTCTCTCTCTCTCTCTATTGTTCTGCTCTTTTTTTTACTGTATTGTATTCCGCAATGTTTTATTGTTAAGTTTTATCATGTTTGCTTTTCATACTTTGCTTCTTTTTTTTTTATCAGCGCAGGTATGTAATTATTTTATACTTTACTGTTAACTGTGTTTTATTGTTAACCATTTTTTTGTTTTGAGGTACGCCATTCATCTGCAGCGCGGATAACAGTTTTAATTTCAATTGCCGTGTTCCCCACCGCTCGCTGTCAGGTACAGTCCCTCCTCCTGGTCCCGGGACTTTGATAGACAGATCACCCGTCCAATCCTGGTGACAGTGATCTGTCAATCAAAGTTCCCCGGCCAGGGGGCGGGGCTGTATATGATGTTGAGCGGCGGGAACACTGCAATTGAAATGAAAGCTGTTATCACTGTGTTGCTTGTGCTGCACACTGATCATCTGGGCGGCTCTCCTGTACCTTTCCTCCCCTGCACAGGTAGGCTGAATGGTGTGCACAAGGCTGCATTATGGTGGGCACAAGGCTGCATCATGGTGGGCACAATGCTGAATTTGGTGGGCACTGGGCACAAGGCTGCATCGTGTGCACAAGGCTGCTTTTGGTGGGCAGTGGGCACAAGGCTAATGGTTTACGTAGCTCACGGCATCACGGATCAGGTAGAGGGCCACTTAGCAGAATTTTGCTTAGGCCCCCAGGGAGGTCAGGATCGGCGCTGCCCTGAGATAACAATACAAATTATAAAACAAAGGAAGGCACCCCTATCCCCCCCCCCCCTGCTCTCGCACAAAAGCAAGCGTCGATTTGGCGTCATATGTAAACAGCAATTGCACCATGCATGTGAGGTATCACCACAAAGTTCAGATCAAGGGCAGTAATTTTAGCAGTAAATAAATCTAAAGTGGTAACCTGTAAAGGCTTTTAAAAATGTATGTAGTTTGTCGCTACTGCGCGTTTGTGCGCAATTTTAAAGCATGCCGTGTTTGGTATCCATGTACTCAGCCTAAGATCATCTTTTTTATGTCATCAAACATTTGGGCAATATAGTGTTTTATTGCAGTGTTTTTCAACTCCAGTCCTCAAGGCATACCAACAGGTCATGTTTTCAGGCTTTCCATTATTTTGCACAGGTGATTTGATCAGTTTCACTGCCTAAGGGCCCTTTCACATGGGCGGACAAACGGTCCGTTTTTTACAAGTCCGTTTACGGACTTGTAATGCATCCCTATGGGATCGCGTACGTTAGCGGATGATGCATCCGCTAACGTCCGCAAAGATCAGTTTTTTCTTCCGTCTGGCGGATCGGATGAATACGGACAGACGGTCCGTATTCATCCGATTCCCCATAGGGGAAAGCGGAGGAAAGACAGGGCGGTCTCTGCACAGTGTGCCGCCCTGTCCGCCGACAGCTCAGCGGGGATTTACGGATGATCCCCACTGAGCCGACGGACACACACGGGGCGGATCAAAAACGGACCGCTCCGTGTGAAAGGACCCTTAGTAATCACCAAAGCCATTTCATCTGAGGGAAATCCTGAAAACTTGAAAAAAAAATGTTTTTTTAAATGTGTTTTTTTTTTTACCCAAAAAATGTGTTTGAAAAATCGCTGCGCCAAATACTGTGTGGAAAAAAAAATGCAACACCCACCATTTTAATCTGTAGGGCCTTTGATTAAAAAAAAATATATATATATAATGTTTGGAGGTTCAACGTAATTTTCTTGCAAAAAAAACAAAACATTTTTTTTCATGTAAACAAAAAGTGTCAGAAAGGGCCTTGTATTCAAGTGGTTAGAAGAGTGGGTGATGTGTGACATAACCTTTAAAATGCTGTGCATAAAATGCCAGGACCGTTTAACCCCCCCCCCCAAATGACCCTATTTTGGAAAGTAGACACCCCAAGCTATTTGCTGAGAGGCATATCGAGTCCATGGAATATTTTATATTGGTTACCATGGCTCCATTAAATATTTTATCCTTAAATGTGCAAGGTCTTAATGTGCCCCAGAAACATACAAAAGCCTTCAGATCATTTCACCAAGAAGGCACACATTGTATGTTTACAAGAGACGCATTTTACCCTAAATTCAACTCCTACATGGTTCAATGTCTCCTATCCACAGGTATACACAGCTTCGGCTTCTATTAAAATGAGGGGCACTCTAATAGCATTTCACCGTTCAATACCATTCTCACTGCATTCTGAAATAAAAGACCCAGAAGGCAGATACCTAATATTAACAGGTTATGTTATGGACACGGTTGTGACTGTGGTCTCTTATTACGTGGCTAATCACAACCCTGTCCCTTTTTTGTCACATCTTTTTCAAACCATAGATACCCACAAGATGGGAGCTCTCATTGTCTGTGGTGATTCCAATCAGGTCCTCCTCCCGTTTCTGGACAAAACCCTGTATACCCCACTAAGATATCAAAATAAAAGGACTCTCTCTAATCTTTTTTCAAGTATAAATTGGTTGATTCTTCGGATAGAATCTAATCCTACATAGAGAAATTACACCTATTATTCTAATCCACACCAATCGAGTCGTATTTAACCCATAATACGAGCCCTAACATTTCCACACTCACAATTTGGGAAGCACACAAACCAGTGTTAAGTAGTACATTCCAACAGCAAAGGGGGATACTTAAAAAAGAACGTAAAAATCTTGCTATAAAATTAGAAAAGGAATTTAACGCATCATTTATAGCCTTTCAAAATGAACCTAACCCCGCCGCAAAAACACGTTTAGAAAAAGTGCGTTTAGAATATGACTTGTTCCTAACTGATTCAGCCGAAAAATCACTGCATAAAACCAAACACACGTTCTACATGAAATCTAACAAATTCGGAACACTTCTGGCTAGAACACTAAAGTTCATCAACAAATCATTTAAACTCATTAAACTTAAATTGGCAAATAATACATCCACTAGTAACCCACTTAAAATAGTGCAGACATTCAGCTCTCATTTAAAAGCACTTTATACTGAATCAAATCACCTTTAATTGCTTGCCGACCAGCCGCCGTTATACGGCGGCAGGTCGGCTCTGCTGGACAAGATCACGATAATCTACATCATCTCGTCGAGCAGCCAATAGGGGCGCGCGCGCTGCCCGCTCGCCCCTGACACCAACGCGCGTGCCCGGCAGGCGCGATCAATGCCGGGCACCCGCGATCGCTTGTTACAGAGCGAGAACCGGAGCTGTGTGTGTAAAAACACACTTCCTGGTCCTGTCAGGAGGAGAAATGCCTGATTGTCTGGTCATACAATGTATGAACAGCGATCAGTCATTTCCCCAAGTCTGTCCACCCCCCCTTCAGTTAAAACACACTCAGGGAACATATTTAACCCCTTCCTCGCCCCCTAGTGTTAACCCCTTCCATGCCAGTGCCATTTTATAGCAATCAATGCATTTTTATAGCACTGATCGCTCTATAAATGCCAATGGTCCCAAAAATGTGTCAAAAGTGTCCGTCATAATGTCGCAGTACCGATCGCCGCCATTACTAGTAAAACAAAAATATTAATAAAAATGCCATAAAACTATCCCCTATTTTGTAATTGCTATAACTTTTGCGCAAACCAATCAATAACGCGTTTTGCATTTTTTTTTTTACGAAAAATATGTAGAAGAATACGTATCGGCATAAATTGAGGACATTTTTTTTTTTTATATATTTTTGGGGATATATAGCAAAAAAGTAAAAAAATAAAATGTTGTTTATAGCGCAAAAACTAAAAACCGCAGAGGTGATCAAATACCACCAAAAGAAAGCTCTATTTGTGGGGGAAAAAAAGGACGCCAATTTTGTTGGGGAGCCACGTCGCAGGACCGTGCAATTGTCAGTTAAAGCGACGCTGTGCCAAATCGCAAAAAGTGCTCTGGTCTTTGACCAGCAATATGGTCCGGGGCTTAAGTGGTTAATACTGTTGCTGCAGACTCTTTTTCTCACATATCAACCCTCCAGAGATGAATGAATCTCAAAAAATTATATTAGAAAAACCCATTATAGGAGAAGTAGCAGCAGCCATTAAATAGCTTAAAGCAAATAGCAGACCAGGCCCAGACGGATACTCGGCCCCTAATTATCAGACTTTCAAGGACATAATCTCCCCCTTACTAGCAGAAGCATTTAATGACTTACTGGAAAAAAATCTTTTAGGCAAGAATCATCGATGGCTATCATATGCATGATTCCAAAACCACATACAGATGATACCCTTAGTACAAATTACCACCCTAATTCCATGTTAAACACGGATATCAAACTATTAGCAAAAAAATTTGCAAGCCGCCTCAGTAAAATCATTGGTACTCTCGTTCACCGGGACCAAGTTGGCTTCATGTCCTCTCGCCAGGCAGGGGACAATGTACGTAGAGCGGTCCTTTTAACGCATATTGCTAAAACACGTCGTATCCCCTCATGTCTTCTCTGATTGGACATCAAAAAAGCCTTTGATTCTATTTCTTGGCCTTATTTGACATACACCTTACAAAAATGGGGTTTTGGCCCAAACTTCACAAATCGGATAATGGCTTTATACAATAAACCAAAAGCATATGTCAAATATGCAGGATATAAATCTGACCCATTTAATATTGAGAGGGGGACTAGGCAAGGATGCCCACTCTCTCCATTATTATTTGCTCTCCTAATTGAACGGATTGCGCAAACAATTAGATCTGACCCCAAAACTTCTGGAATTTAAATAAGACACCAGAACAAGATATGTCTATTTGCAGATAATATCCTCCTATTTATTTCATCCCCCTAAGTATCAGGTCCTAATCTCATCCCAATCCTCAAAAACTTTGCGACACTTTCTGGACTATACATTAATCCTAAAAAATGTATAGCGTTAAATACATCTCATACTAGTACGGAACCGAGCTCTGCTAAAATAGGTTTACCTTTTACATGGACTGATAGATGTATCCCTAAGTAAAGAATAGATCTAACCGCATCATTTATACAACTATCCTCCAATTCTAAAACAAGTATTGAATCTAATGAATTCATGGTCTCAACTCCCACTATCATGGTTTGGAAGAATCAATGCAGCCAAAACAGCGATACTACCTAAGCTACTATATTTATTCAGAGTATTACCTATCCAAATTCCAGCATATTATTTAAGAATATTACAAAGGAAATTATCGTCATTTATCTGGAGCACTTCTAAACCGAGAATTAAGTTACATACTCTATATCTCTCTAAATTAAATGGAGGTCTTGGATGTTCTAATTTTGCATACTATTACAGGGCGGCACACATAGCAACTCTCACCAAATACCATGCGCAAAATAAAACCCCACTATGGGTGTCAATAGAAGCAACTAAATGCGACCCGATCCCAATTTCCAACTTACTTTGCACTTCCCTAAAAGACTGCAAAGGGCTACAAAACCCCATTACTAAGCATTTTCTTTTCCTTTTTGGATAGATTCAAAATTAGAAACCGATTCTTATCTCTCCATAATCCTTTATTATCATTTTACAAAAACCCTGCCTTTTTATCCTGCATGGGTCTCCCCTAGATCCTTTAAAGAATGGGCTTTGCGGGATGTCCTATATTTGTATAAATTTGTAAACGCATCCTCATTTATTCCTTTCCCAACCCTAAGAGAAACATACGACCTACCACAATCAGAGTTATTTAGATATCTTCAAGTAAAAAACTTTTATACACCCTTACTGGATACCGAAATATCTTTCACTCATTTGACTAGTTTTGAACAGTTTTGTAAGAAAGACCCCCATGTGAGAGGCATTATACCTTATATTCTCATGCATTAGTCCAATCCGGAATAGATAAACCACCTTATATCCGGAAATGGGAGGAGGATCTAGGGCGGGAACTAGACAACTCAGATTGGAATCAGATATGGGATACCACAAAAACAGCTTCACCCAACATACAGGCGGTAGAGGCAAACTATAAAGTATTAATAAGATGGCACTTGGTACCTGCTAGGATAGCTAAATACGCTAAGAATTACTCTGCACAATGTTTCAGGGGTTGTTCTGACATAGGTACACATTTCCATACTTGGTGGTCATGTCCGAAAGCTCAGATATTTTGGATAGGGATATTCAAGATTGCATCAATACTAAGTGGAAAGAATATTTCTTTAGAACCTGCCATGGCACTTCTCAACTTCAAACCAGAATGTATTTTGCATTCTCAATTTAAATTGCTATTGCAACTTTTCACAGCAGCTAAACAGACTTTGGCAAAAGCATGGAGATCTTCAAAATTTGTGGTAAATGAAGCGGTGACTAAAATGTACAACACTATGACCCATGCCAAGATGCTAGCTATAGATACGGACATAATCCCTCAGTTTGAGAAAATGTGGAAACCCTGGATCGCATATGCTATGCCATCATCTTTTGATAATACGGTACTCTTGCCATGGTGACTAGAACAATAGGAACAAATGCATCTCTCTCTAGTTGTGGTGGAGGCTCGATTATGCACAAAAACCTGGTTCAGTGACCGTGGGATTACTGTGATTGATTGGCCTGCAAACTCTCCTGATCTGAACCCCATAGAGAATCTATGGGGCATTGCCAAGAGAAAGATGAGAGACATGAGTAAAGATTAGAGGAACTAAATGTATTCACTCTTGAGAAGAGGAGATTGGTGTGATGTACAAATATATAAGCGGTCCATATAGTGAACTAGGTGTTGAGTTATTCACTTTACAGTCAACACTGAGGACAAGGGGGCACTCTTTACATCTAGAGGAAAAGAGATTTCACCTCCAAATACGGAAAGGTTTCTTCACAGTAAGAGCTGTGAAAATAACTCCCTGCAGAGGTGGTTCTGGCGAGCTCAGTAAAGTGCTTTAAGAAAGGCATGGATACTTTCCTAAATGTACATATTATAACTGGGTCCTGACATTTATAGGTAAAGTTGATCTGGGAATGTCCGATTGCCTCTCGGGGGATCAGGAAGGAATTTTTCCCCCTGCTGTAGCAAATTGGATGATGCTTTGCTGGTTTTTTTTTTTTGCCTTTCTCTTGATCAACTGTGGTATAGAATTGTGTATATGTGATTGTACAATACTATTATTATTTTATTTCTTATGGTTGAACTTGATGGACTTGTGTCTTTTTTCAACCTGACTAACTATGTAACTATAAGACCAAACAATGCAGAAGAGCTGAAGGCCGCTATTGAAGCATCCTGGTCTTCCATAACACCTCAGCAGTGCCACAGGCTGATAGTTTCAATGCCACGCCGCATTAAGGCAGTAATTGCTGCAAAAGGAACCCAAACCAAGTACTGAGTACATATGCATGCTTATACTTTTCAGAGGCCCGATATTGTTCTATGTACAATCCTTATTTTATTGATTGCATGTAATATTCTAATTTTCTGAGATTGTGGATTTGGGGTTTTCATGAGCTGTAAGCCATAATCATCACAATTATGACAAATCACAGCTTAAACTATCTTGCTTTGCATGTAATGAATCCCATAAATTAGTTTCACCTTTTAAGTTGCATTAGTGAAATAAATGAACTTTTGCACGATATTCAAATTGTTCGAGTATCACCTGTATATTTTATATTGTACCTACTGTTACTAAGTTCATTGGCCAAATGTGCTTACCTCATTTAAAGTCCCAGGCCGAATTTTCTGTTTTGTTGCATATTACAGGGATGGAGGTGCGTCACTGGTGACACCAGACCTTGCTTGTTTTTTTTTTCGTTACTGTAGTAGCACAGACCGTGGCTCCTGTATTGTTTAGACTAGTGAATTTTTTTTTCCTAAATAAAAATTGTCCCATTTTACCCCATTGTTTAAAAAGTTCCCGACCGGCTCACACAGATATATTGTGGCAAAATGTCCCTCCTGGGCGAAATCTCGTACATATACAGCTTTGCCCAGGAGAGCCACCAGAGGGCGCACAAGCCCGTTCCACAGCGAGGAACCCGATGCGCGCATGAGCACCAGCACTGGGATTTGTGTGCTATTAGAGGAAACAGATCATGTGTTTCTACAAAGTAGAAACAGTGATCTGCAATCTCTCCTAGTCATTCCCCTCCCCACACAGTTAGGGAACACACAGTTAACCCCTTGATTGCCCCCTAGTGTTAACCCCTTCCCTGAGACATTTACACAGTAATCAGTGCATTTTTAAAGCACTGATCGCTCTATAAATGTCAATGGTCCCAAAGATGTGTCAAAAGTGTCCGATATGTCTGCCGCAATACCGGCATTGCTAGTATAATTTTTTTTTATAAAAAAGCCATAAATCTTTTCCATAGTTTGTAGACGCTATAACTTTTGCGCCAACCAATCAATATACACCTATTGCAATTTTTTTTCACCAAAAATATGTAGAATACATTTTAGCCTAAACTGATGAAGACATTTTTTTTTTAAAGACATTTTTGGGAGTAGTATAGCAAAAAGTAAAAATATATATTTTTTTCAAAAAATATATTTTTTTTTTGTTCATAACACATAAAATTAAAACCGCAGAGGTGATCAAATACCACCAAAAGAAAGCTCTATTTGTGGGAAAAAAATGACGCAAACTTTGCTTGAATACAGCATTGCATGACTGCACAAATGTCAGTTAAAGCGACGCAGTGCTAAGTTGTAATAGGTGCATTGGTCAGGAAGGGGGTAAAATCTTCCGGAGCTGAAGTGGTTGACCCTTAGTTTTTGCGGATTTTGTTATTTTTAGCTTCAATGTATGCATACGGATATACAGAGAGCATTACATAGCAATGATATCTATTTTGATTCACTAAATTTAGGGGCAGGTGTGTCTCAAGGTAGTTACAACAAAAGAAGAATGGTTTCATATGTTGTTAAATAACAAACAAATATATTTAACAGCACTAAATAAAGAAGTATACTTATATCCAAAGTAAAGTATCATCATTTTTTTTCCATTCCCAAAGGGAGGGTTCCAGGGAGCAGGTTGTGTTAAATCTAAAAGGAGATCTCCGTGGTGGTTTATCAAAGATCAAAAAAGGGAGGAATGATTCTCAGTTTAACCTGTAACCAGATTGGGTAAGAAGAAAGGGAAGGGCATGAGGTTAAAAACAAAGAGGAAAGGGGATGCCAGACATCCTAAAAATTATTGCTGACCATGTAAACTCTCATTAAAAAGGTATGTCGTGATGGTAGTGCCCTCTTTTAGCAGGATAATGTGCCCTGCATCACTGCAGGGCACATTTTATAATGGTTTAGGGACACAGCAAGTTTAAGGCGTTTACTTGGCCTTCAAATTTTTCAGCTCTTAACTCATCAACCACCTGTGGGATGTGCTGGAAAAAAAATCTGATCGATGGAAGCCCCACCTTGCAACGTACAGGACTTATATGATACACATTATCCAGAGTTTTCTGCATGATCACTGTTGGGACACTCATATGGGAGATATCCAGCAACCCATCCACACATATCTCAGGACTTCCAGTTCAGCTAATATAGGGTAGAAGGCTAAGCCTTGAATAGTCAGGAATATTTATAGCTAAAAATATGGTTCATGTATTTGTGGCATAAACCAACAACATCTAGATGCATAGTTGGCCACCAGGACATGAAGAAAGTTTGCTTGAGTCTTCCCGCTGACCCTAGAGAAGGCATGAACTTTTTATGGATTAGTTATGAAAGTGATGACACAAACGCCTTCAGTTTCAGAAAAAGCAATATATGCTTCACCAAAAAGACAGCAAAGTGCATGATTACGTATGTACCATTCTATATATGTTGGTCCTGTTTCCTCTGAAATTAAGAATTTATCTCAGAGCTGACTGACTTAGAAACAATAAAATGTGTTTTTATAGTAGAGACTAAAACAGGAGGTGTACAGATTGGAGGTAGTTGTAGGCTTCCTACTGATGTAAGCTACATAAAGTCATCTTTTCAATTGTGCTTGAATAGCAATATTGACTGAACAAACACACAAGAAGAGAATATATACAGAAATGCAATTTAAAATAACAGGGAAAATCCTATCCCAGAGGTCTAGGATGCTGCAAATGATTTTGCATCAGGCATCTTGGAAGGGGATCTAGAATAAGGGAAGATATTGAGTAAATAAAGAAATCTGAGCTTTTATGTGAAATAGGATTATCTAAAAATAAAAGCCTCTTTCAGCAGATAGAATTTGCTACACAGTAACTCAAAAGATCATTCTAACACCCATAAAATGTATTTAGTTTGGAATAGCTTTTTCTGATGTAATGACACATTCAACTGTACTGGCAATTTCAAAATCTCTATATTGTATATGTTCTGGATATAGAAAAAAAATATTTTTTCTCTGCTTAAAAATGTCACATACAACAGGAAATGTCACCACTGTATTTATGCTACACATGTGCATGTTTGTTGTTAAGATGGATGGCATTTCTTTAACTGTGTGGCTGAGAAAATTAAAACAACATAAGGACAACTGATAAAGACAACACAGATATAGTATTATACATCTCCGATACACACGGAAAGTGTCAAAAAAGACAAAAAGCAGCTACTATATTGGTCTAAAATATAAAAAAAAAAGTATGTGCAAGAAAAACTGTGACATTAGCAGTGCTAGTAAAGGTTAATAAGGTGCATGTGTAGTTGACAATCAATGATAATTAATTGCCCATATGGGTTTAGGACATGAGGAGAGTCCACATATAAATATCATATAATGATAAAATATTAAAATAAAGTTAGGATAATATCCACAGAAACAGTCCACTAAATAAATAGTAAAGGTCTGTTGTAGCAGAAGGTAAGTGCAAAAGAGTCCATTCATATAAAAGCAGCAGAAGAGGTTGGAATCCAAATCTGCAGTAAAACTTGTTCACCACATGTGATATAACCCTCTAGGTATTTCACTTACTAGATTGCTCTGGGTGAAAAGCCTGTCAGTAGTGAGATGTGATCACAAGCGCTGATTAATAGCCATCTAAATGTTGCTCATAATAAGCAAAACAGAAAAAATGTGCATGGCGTAATCCAATATAACGTATTTAATTTTCACCTTGTTAACCTTTACTAGCGCTGCTAATGTCACAGTTCTGATACACAAAACTTATAAAAAGTATAAGGACAAACCTCACAACTGTCAAAGCGTAGTTTTGGGTGGATTAAGTACAATTTGAGTTTATTAGAGGGGAAACAGAAGAGCCAATCTAAGACAGTAACATTATTATCATAAAGAACAGGCGATATATATTTACAAGTTAAGAGTGCCTGTGTTATAAGTAATAGCAGGAACTGAAATTCACAAGATCAAGTAAATATTTTCCCCATCTTCAAATGTCCAAGGTTTTCACATTCATTGCTATTACAGGTAATAGAAGTGAAATAAACATCACAGAGTAACAGGCAGTAGTAGGACTCTGAAACACCACAAGGTAATGATGACTACTGTTGATTTCGTACCAGGGCTGGACTGGGACAAAAATGTGGCAATGGCTTCATCCAGATTGGCCCACTTTCATTTTGAGTGTCCCCCATCATAGTCCCTCTTGCATCAGAGTCGCCCATCAGTGTCCCCCTTTGCATCAGAGTGTCCCCCCTTGCATCAGAGAGTCCCCTCCTTGCATTAGAGTATCCCCCCTTGCATCAGAAAGCACCCCATCAGTGTCCTCCCTTGCATAAGAGAGCCTACCCTTGCATCAGAGTGCCCCCCCGCCACATGTACTTACTCACAGCTCTCCAGAATCAAAGCAGCATTGTTCCTCTCTCCAGTCATGTGATAAGTGACAAGTGATAAGGGGAGAGAGAAAGGAAAGTCTACCAACTGTCTATCTCCCCCTGCAGGCTGGAGGGAGCAGAAAGGCCAATACTCACTCCAGCAAGTGACGGCAGCTGCTCCACCCGACAGGAGTGAAATCACGATCACTCACTGTCAGAGAGGAGTGGCTCTAGGACAGCACCTGACAGGCTCACCGAGCCATCGGCCCACCGGGAAACCAGTACATGCCTGTTTCCTTTCTAAGAAAGTAGCATCAGTTTTACCTTGGTTCATAAATATACGTTTTTAAATGACCATTTGTAATATGCAAGTTGTGATTGGGGATTTAACATTCAAAAGGTTCCGTAGGTGTTGAATTGTTGGCAGCAACATTTTACTATCCTTTGTGTCAGCTGTTGTATAGATGTACTCTAAAAGATTTAAAATACATAATAAAGCTGTAATGGTGTTTTTTTTTATTTTTTATTCAAGTCATGTAATAAAAAACCCGACAGTAGTAATTCAATTATTTATTTAGGGTAGTTTTACAAATCACTGAAACTGTAATGTAACATATTATAAACACTATTTACAAAACCAGAATTTAGCAGCATGATCCATAGCAATAAAATATGCAGGAAAGAGGAAAGCATCAAACACAAGTAAAAGTCCTTTGATATAACTATTTTACAATCCTATTTTGGGGCATAACATTTTTAAAAGAGCTGAGATACAGTTTCTCATAGTACAATACTTCAACATGTTTTAGCATTCAGAACAATGAAAAATTTATTTTATTGGCTAGTATGGGTTACTATATTTGCCTTAACAAGTATAAATCCTTGTAGGTTTATACTTAACAGTACATTATTTTAATTTGAAACACATCATCTCGAAGTTTAAAAGGGAAAGCTGAGGCGCTTACATTGTACATGTAAACATCATATACTTAAAAATAAAGTATAAAGAACACAGTTTATGTGAAATCTAAAACCTATGTCTGATATAAAGGTGGCTTTGTATAGAATGGCTTGCTATCTATTTTATGGATGATAAGATTGAGTATCTGTGGGGTTTGCAATTTTAACTGAACATTGAAACATTGTAGTATTTTAGCATTAAGCTTTGTGACAGGTTTACTTGAAGTTATGCATACAGAAACAAATGGTGGTTCAGTCTCTTATGAAGATGGTATTTACTTGCATCTTTCAAATTAGGTAATTGTCGAATGTCTGAAGTTTATAGCTTGATACACTGTCCAGTAACCATTCGCGTGTGACAACCAGAGCACGGTACCTCTTTCGCATATCTGTAAAAAGACCATTTTGAAAACATTAAATGCACTGCAAAGGATCAAAAAAAAAAAAAAATGCATCCCTGTAAATTATGCATAATAGCAAGGCAGATGTTAACCCCTTCTGAGCCATTGTCATTAGTACCGTGACAGTGTACAGTATTAGCATTAATCACTGTATTTGGGTAACTGGTGATGTTGGTGTCAGATTGCCCCTAAGCCACTTCCCACAAAGATATCAGATTGCCCGCCGCACTCCCACTATGATCACCCCCATTACTAACATAAAAAAAAAAAAATATGTCCATGCATTGGTACTTTTTAGACTAAACTACAAGCATAAGCGAAATAGGAGAATATAATTGCAGCTAAATCCTCATCGTATAAATCATACCTGTGTAGTCTGACTTCCCATCTGGTTGCACAACCACAAGAGATGTGGTTCCCTGCAATGAAAAAAATGTTAACAATGCATATTAAACTGTGAATAAAAGTTCTAATTGAAGAAAAAGTGATGCGCACAACACTGGACCTCTTGTTCTCACTTCATGTAACAAACAGACTTTGGTCAGAGATAGTACATTAATATATATATTTTTTGCTACACTGCTTGTATTAACATTACTGCAGAGAATGTAATATGGCCATGAATGCTGGAAAGGGGCATGTTGCCTTAAACTGACTTTAGTAAGAGACTGTACCTGTACATTGATATACAGTAGATCAGTGGTTCTCAACCTTCTAGTGCCGTGACCCCTTGATAAAATTTCCCAAGTTGTGGGGACCCCTAACAGTAAAATTATTTTTATAGCGTGGGTTGAAAGCACCCAAGGCAAGACAAGTAATTTGGGCCCCTAACCTGCGGACATTTAGCGCTCCCCGAGTGCCTTCCACGCGCACAGTATTAAACACCTTAAAGTACATTTTAGGATGTACCACTCTTTTTCTTTGTTCTCCTTTCTTTCCCTTTCATCTCTCTCTATCCTAATTCCTTGTTTTTTTCCCCCCATCCCTCTAACTGTCTTTCTTGCTCTCTCTTTTTTCCCTTTCTCTCCCCTTTTCTTTATTCCTCTCCCTCTTATCATCTCCCTTCCTTGGAGAACAGTGTGGGCTTCAGGAACAGCCCAGGATTTTGTGACCCCTGGCAAATCATTATTTGACCCCTGAGGGGGGTCCCAACCCCTAGGTTGAGAACTACATCATTAGATGAAACACTGCTTTTATCAACATTACAGCAGAAAATTTAATATTCAAGCACATTTTGTATGCAATCCTAAACGAATCTACATCACACAAAGTACTGCTGGATAGACCAGGGAGCTGTCTTGTCTTTTTATTGTTTCTAAAAAAATACATGTCAAGCACTTGGAGAGTTGGTGCTTTCAAATGACTGGCATATCTAAAGTACATCACAATCAGACACAATTAAAGTACACCTGTCAGGAGAGAAATATGGAGGTTGTGATTTCTGACCTATACTGGTTCTAATGTTGACCCCTCAGCTTTCTAAATCATTGACCTAGAACAAGCATAAAAAATTCCGATATGCATCTGACATTCTTCTGTACTGCATGCTTGCTTTAACCACTTCCCGTTCAGCCCATAGCAAAATGACAGCTGGGCAGTGGTTCAGTTATCCTGATTGGGCATCAAATGGCGTTCAGCAGGATAAGCCACAATCGTATGCCTGTGGGGGCACGTAGCACGGAGATCAGTGGTGTGGTGCGTCAGTCTGACATACCACAACACCGATCTCGGTAAAGAGCCTCTGATGCAGGCTCTTTACCATGCGAAGAGCCGTCTTTTCCTCACTCGTGTTTGACAGGCGCGAGTAGAGGAGAGAAGGCTCTCCTGACAGGGGGGTCTGTGCCGATTTTTATCAGCGTAGCCCCCTCATGGATGCTCCCCCAGGACCACCAGTGATGCCCACAAAGGGCGCCCACGAGGTATGCCACCAGCGATATGCCAATCAGTGCCTAGGCAGATGCCAATCAGTGCCCATCAGCAATGCTTGCCAGTGCCACCAATGATGCCTATCAGTGCCACCCATCAGTGCCGCCTATCAGTGCCAATCATAAGTACCCATCAGTGCCGCCTATCAATGCCCACCAGCGCTGCCTATCAGTGTCCATCAGTTCCACCTATCAGTACCAATCAGTGCCGCCTTAATAGTGCCTATAAGTGAAGCTTTGTCAGTAAAGGTGAAAACGTCCTTATGTACAACATTATATAACAGAAACAAAGAAAATCTTTTTTTTTTTTTTTCAGTCTTCTTTTATTTGTTTAGCAAAAAATAAAAAACGTCAGCAATAGCATGTATATATTCTGTCATGCAGGTGTTCTTAAAGGGTTCACCTGTTTACTTTCAAACCGTAAAAAAAAGACAGACACACTCCTTTATCTTGGACATGCTTATAAATGGCTTTTGATATAAATTAATTTAAGGATTAGTAGCGAGTGGTCCA
Source organism: Rana kukunoris (assembly GCA_029574335.1). Lineage (NCBI taxonomy): Eukaryota > Metazoa > Chordata > Amphibia > Anura > Ranidae > Rana > Rana kukunoris. The sequence continues at coordinate 72,402,839 of CM056060.1, forward strand.
TCAAGTCTGCCCCCCCCCTTTTTTTTGTCTGAGCAGTTACTGTTGACTGACTTACTACCTCTGCTGAAAGTCATTAGACTTTAAATGGCAGCCTGTTGTACACTACGGCCGATTGCCAAATCTTTGGCTGCTCTAACTGAAGACCATGTAGCAGCCTTACAAATCTGAGCCACAGATACCTGATGCCGAAAAAGCCCAGGAGGTTCCTACACCCCTGGTTGAATGCGCTCTCATCCTGAATGGAGGAGCCTTACATTTCAGACCATGGGCTTGTATGACCAACTGGCAATGGAAACTAGCTGCCCCTTCTTGGGTCATTCTGGTAAAAAAAAAAAAAAAAAAACGATCCTCGGATCGCCACAGATCTGGACAAATAAACTCTGACTGCCCGTACGGCGTCCAAGGAATGCAGTCGCCTCTCTTCCGACAAACGAGGCTGAGAGAAAAAAGAAGGCAAATAAAGTCCTGATTTAAATGACCTTTGGAAAGAAGGATGGAATAGGACGCAACACCACCTTGTCGTGGTGAAGAATTAGGTATGGTTCCCTACATGGAAGGGCCGCCAATTCTGGCACCCCTTTAGCTGAGGTGATGGCTATCAGGAAGGCTAGCTTGTGTGACACAAAGACTAATGGAATTTCCTTGATAGGGTCAAATGGTTGTTTCTGCAAACGTGTTGACCCCTACATAAAGGTTCGGACCAGCGAATGGGAGGCTAAAGGCCTTTGGAAGAATACAGACAGTGCCAAAATCTGACCTCTGACTGTACTTTAAGCCGATCCGATTTCCACAGCCAACTGTAGAAAAGAGAATTCTCCCAATCACGTATTTCTGAAGATGCCATTTTCAGGCTTCACACCAAGCGATATAAGTTTTACTGACCTTCTGACCGATCTTCCTAGTGACTGCTTTGCTAGCATTCACTAGGCTAGACACCGCCGGTCCCGAGATGCCACGATCCCTCGACACCCTGGCTTCAATAGCCATGCCGTCAAATTTAGAGACTGTAAATTGGGGTGAAATATAGGACTGGTGGATGTTAGAGACCTTGCACTCCCCCACCTTCTGTTTGAGGAGGCCCCACAGATGCTTAATAGGGTTTAGGTCTGGAGACATGCTTGGCCACCAGCAGATAGAACCATCAGACGTTGCAATCTGATCCAATAGTAGCAGAGGAGTGTGGGGAGAGCGGAAGCAAGCGAGCAAGGGTCTCGTCACATTAGGTAACAGCGATCACAGGTCAATTGGCTTCAGTATAAATCACACAAATAGAAAACAAAAGGGGAATACAAAGACACTGAATTTTTAAAATAGCTAACTTCCCTAAACTACAAACATTGCTAGAAGGCATAAATTGGGATAAAATCTGAGGAACAAAGAACATGGAGGAGAGATGGGTTTGCTTTAAGAGCATAAGGGCATTAGCCAATGCATCCCATTGGGTAATAAATTTAAAAGAGCGAGCAAAAGTCATGGATGGCTTAACTCTAATGTAAAAATGCATATACAAGCAAAGGAGAAGGCCTTAAAAAAATGCAAGGTTGAGGGGTCACCATCAGCATTCAGACTTTATAAAGAATGCAACAAGAAATGTAAGGGTGCAATTAGAGCTGCTAAGATGAGGAAGAACATCTAGTTACAAAGGATGGGGTGATGGCGAAGGTATTGAATTTATTATTCTCCTTAGTCTTCACAAGGGTATCGGGGGCCCCAGTAACCAAAACTACAGTGTCTATCCTCATGACACATCACAGGAAGCACCTTCATGGTTAACAGAGGAAAGAATTAAAATTAGACTTTGTAAACTTAACATTAAATAAATCACCAGGACCAGGTGGCTTGAACCCGAGGGTACTTAGGGAACTCAGTCAAGTAATTGCCAGACCATTGTTCCTAATTTTTACTGACAGTCTACTGACTGGAATGGTACCAACTAATTGGAGAAAAGCCAATGTAGCACCAATTTTTAAAAAGGGCCCAAAATACATCCCTGGAAATTACAGACCAGTTAGCCTAACATCAATAGTATGTAAGCTGTTGGAGGGGATGATAAGGGATTATATACAAGATTTTAGTAATGAGAACGATAGCATTAGTAGTAATCAGCATGGATTCATGAATTAAGGTAAAAAGAGATGAATCTGCGCCACAGACAATTTAAATAAAATAAAAAGTGGTGTAATAAAATGTGGTGTAATAAAAATTAAAAGGTGATTAAGTTTAAAGTGGCTGCCCCTACATAAAAACCCACCTAGGTGGGAGTGAATATTAAGTAAAAAATAGCAGGTAATGGCGCCTACTAGAAATAAAGTGTATAAAGGAATGTGCAAATAAATATAAATATAAATGGTGTCTGTCCAAAAGAGTGCTGGTCCTAGTCAAAGTATAACATATATAACACAAAATAAGTTGAATATTAATAATTATGTGATTGAATTAGTATAAATATAAAAATAATTCATAAAAGTCCAATTCCTAGTGATAAAAATTTCCAAAATAGGTGTTGCAAGATTAAATGATGATAATAATAATAATCCAAGAAAAGTCCAGTTTTATAAAAATATATATATATTTTCAAGATTGCTTCCGAAAAGTAATGCTATAAGGTGATATGTGCTTCATGCAGGTATAGCCGTCAGTGGATCACTCAGTGCTCTCCCCCAATGGTCCCGCACTCACCGGATCCAACTACCCCTGCAGGGGTAATAGGCTTTCTCAATAAGTCTCCACACTTCAATAAAATCTGCCTGGTTTCCTCACATGGGGTCTATCCAACCATTCAGCCGCTCATAGAGAAGATAGGATGAAACGAAAATGCCCAATAGCGTGATACCGTTTTGTAACAAGTAAGATTTATTCTTGATAAACAATGGGTACTCACAATTTACATGCAGTTAAAAAGCCTTTAGAAAATATGTGCTGTAGCTCTAAGGAAAGTTCGCTCGACCGGTTTCGTCGTTCTGACGTCATCTGGAGCGTGCCTCTGAGCCTTCAGCACTAGCTATTTATAATTGACGTTATGTCGGAAAATGCGGACGTTGTGTCGAAAATTGCGGACGTTGTGTCGACAAAATGTCGAAAAAACGGGTCCGACGTTACGTCGTGAAAACTCTGTTGTTCCGGTATCCTCCATGTTGGAGATTACTACAGACCGTAGTCCTAACACTAGAGGCTCAGTGTTGTAGTCGACACTACGACGGACGTTCTGTCGGGAAAGCAAACCCCCGATCTTACGTCGAAAAAGTTCCTAACTTTCGAGCGTCCTCCATGTTAGAGATTTTTGCAGACCGGAGTCCAGTCTCAAGAGGCTCTGTATTAAAAAGGAGAAAATACGTTCGTTTTCATATCGGGAAAAATAGGGGTTTTCCCGATATGAAAACGAACGTATTTTCTCCTTTTTAATACAGAGCCTCTTGAGACTGGACTCCGGTCTGCAAAAATCTCTAACATGGAGGACGCTCGAAAGTTAGGAACTTTTTCGACGTAAGATTGGGGGTTTGCTTTCCCGACAGAACGTCCGTCGTAGTGTCGACTACAACACTGAGCCTCTAGTGTTAGGACTACGGTCTGTAGTAATCTCCAACATGGAGGATACCGGAACAACGGAGTTTTCACGACGTAACGTCGGACCCGTTTTTTCGACATTTTGTCGACACAACGTCCGCAATTTTCGACACAACGTCCGCATTTTCCCGACATAACGTCAATTATAAATAGCTAGTGCTGAAGGCTCAGAGGCACGCTCCAGATGACGTCAGAACGACGAAACCGGTCGAGCGAACTTTCCTTAGAGCTACAGCACATATTTTCTAAAGGCTTTTTAACTGCATGTAAATTGTGAGTACCCATTGTTTATCAAGAATAAATCTTACTTGTTACAAAACGGTATCACGCTATTGGGCATTTTCGTTTCATCCTATCTTCTCTATGAGCGGCTGGATGGTTGGATAGACCCCATGTGAGGAAACCAGGCAGATTTTATTGAAGTGTGGAGACTTATTGAGAAAGCCTATTACCCCTGCAGGGGTAGTTGGATCCGGTGAGTGCGGGACCATTGGGGGAGAGCACTGAGTGATCCACTGACGGCTATACCTGCATGAAGCACATATCACCTTATAGCATTACTTTTCGGAAGCAATCTTGAAAATATATATATATTTTTATAAAACTGGACTTTTCTTGGATTATTATTATTATCATCATTTAATCTTGCAACACCTATTTTGGAAATTTTTATCACTAGGAATTGGACTTTTATGAATTATTTTTATATTTATACTAATTCAATCACATAATTATTAATATTCAACTTATTTTGTGTTATATATGTTATACTTTGACTAGGACCAGCACTCTTTTGGACAGACACCATTTATATTTATATTTATTTGCACATTCCTTTATACACTTTATTTCTAGTAGGCGCCATTACCTGTTATTTTTTACTTATTATGGATTCATGAATATTTTTTCTTGCCAAACCATGGATTCATGAATATTTTTTCTTGCCAAACCATGGATTCATGAATATTTTTTCTTGCCAAACCAATCTATTACCCTTCTATGAGGAGGCGTGTTGCCATCTAGATAAAGGAAGGCCCATAGATGTTGTGTATCTGGATTTTGCAAACGTATTTGACACAGTTCCCCATAAATGTTTACTGTACAAAATAAGGTTGATTGGCATGGACCATAGGGTGAATACATGGATTGAAAACTGGCTACAAGGGCGAGTTCAGAGGGTGGTGATAAATGGGGAGTACTCGGAATGGTCAGGGGTGGGTAGTGGGGTCCCCCAGGGTTCTGTGCTGGGACAATCCTATTTAATTTGTTCATAAACGACCTGGAGGATGGGATAAACAGTGTAATCTCTGTATTTGCAGACAATACTAAGCTAAGCAGGGCAATAACTTCTCCACAGAATGTGGAAACCTTGCAAAAAGATCTGAGAAAATTAATAGGGTGGGGCAACTACATGGCAAATGAGGTTCAATGTAGAAAAATGTAAAATAATGCATTTGGATGGCAAAAATACGAATGGAATCTATACACTGGGGGGAGAACCTCTGGGGGAACCTATGATGGAAAAGGACCTGGGGTCCTAGGTAGATGATAGGCTGAGAAATGCCATGCAATGCCAAGCTGCTGCTAACAAAGCAAACAGAATATTGGCATGCATTAAAAAGGGGATTAACTCCAGAGTAAAAACGATAATGCTTCTGCTCTACAAGACTCTGGTCCGGCCGCACCTAGAGTATGCTGTCCAGTTCTGTGCACCAGTTCTCAGGAAGGATGTACTGGAAATGGAGAGAGTACAAAGAAGGGCAACAAAGCTAATAAAGGGTCTGGAGGATGTTGGTTATGAGGAAAGGTTGTGAGCACTGAACTTATTCTCTCTGGAGAAGAGACACTTGAGAGGGGATATGATTTAAATTTACAAATACCATACTGGTGACCCCACAATAAGAATGGTCACTCATTAAAATTAGAAGAAAAGAGGTTTAGGGTTCTTTACTGTAAGGCCGGAAAGCATGTGGAATTCCCTCCCACAGGCGGTGGTCTCAGCGGGGGCATCGATGGTTTCAAGAAACTATTAGATAAGCACCTGAATGACCACAACATTCAGGGATATACAAGGTCATACTGACATAGAACGACACACATAGGTTGGACTTGATAGACTTGTGTCTTTTATCAACCTCACCTACTATGTAACTGTAGGCAAGACACACTTGTCTTTGTACTCCTCACCTGGTTGCCGCCACACACACTTGACACCATCTGAACCAAATATGTTTATCTTGGTCTCATCAGACCATATGACATGGTTCCAGTAATCCATGTCCTTAGTCTGCTTGTCTACAGCAAACTGTTTGCAGGCTTTCTTGTGCATCATCTTTAGAAGAGACTTTCTTCTGGCATGGCAGCCATGCAGCCCAATTTGATGCAGTGTGCGGCGTATGGTATGAGCATCGACAGGCTGACCCTCTCACCCCTTTAACCTCTGCTGCAATGCTGGCAGCACTCATACATCTATTTCCCAAAGACAACCTCTGGATATGATGCTGAACACGTGCACTCAAATTCTTTGGTCAATTATTGCAAGGTCTGTTCTGAGTAGAACCTGTCCTGTTAAACTGCTGTATGGTCTTGGCCACTGTACTGCAGCTCAGTTTCAGGGTCTTGGCAATCTTCTTATAGCCTAGGCCATGTTTGTTAAGAGCAACAATTTTTTTTTGTATATCTTTAGCGAGGTGCCATGTTGAACTTCCTGTGACCAGTATGAGAGAGTGAGAGCAATAACACCAAATTTAACACACCTGTTTCCCATTCACACCTGAGACCTTGTAAAACAAAGTCGAAAATAGCTAATTGGGTCCAATTTGGACCTTTTCACTTAGGGGTGTACTCACTTTTACTGCCAGCGGTTTATACATTAATGGCTGTGTGTTGAGCTTTTTTTTTTGAGGGGACAGAAATGTTACATTTATACAAGCTGTACACTCACTACTTTACATTGTAGCAAAGTGTAATTTTTTCAGTGTTGTCGCATTAAAAGATATAATAAAATATTTACAAACATGTGAGGAGTGTACTCACTTTGTGAGATACTATAAATACCCCCAAATCTTTTTTTATTTTATAGTTCTGGCCAGCATTGTACAACAAATATTGTACTCTTATCAAGAGATTCCTTTCCCCTAGGTGCATTAGATTACATTTAGTACCAATGAACTGGAGTTTCCACTGGTTTGAACAATCTTCCAGCAATGTCAAATCATGTTCCATGTTACAGACATCTCCAGGGATATCAACCCTATTGCACACCTTTGTGTTGTCATCAGCAAAAAGACATACCTTACCCAACAACTCTGTAGTTATATCACTTACAAATAGATTAAGTAGAACAGGACCTAGTACAGAGCCTTGTGGTACACAACTAGTGACTGATGTCTGTTTCACATGAACCCACTTTACAACCACACTTTGATATTTATCCTTTAGCCAACTGCATATCCAAGGAACAACCAAAGAGTTATGTCCTAAATTGTACAATTTTTTATCAAATCATTACGTGAAACTGAATGAAATGCTTTGCTGAAATCAAAACAGGATATGTCCACACCACCACCCTGGTCCAAAACACTATGGGCCTGATTCAGATACCTTTTGCGTATCTGTCCGGCGGCGTAGCGTATGGTGTTTACACTACGCCGCCGCAAATATTATGGGCAAGTGACTTATTCAGAAAGCACTTGCTCCATACTATGCGGCGGTGTAGTGTAAACTGCACGGCGTAAGGCCGCGCAATTCAAATGAATGGAGTGGGGGCGTGATTCATGTAAATGAATCATGACCCCACGTCATTCACGTGTTCTTTGGACGGCGCATGCGCCGTCCGTGGACGTTCCCAGTGCGCATGCGCAAAATCACGTTGATTTTTATCAATGTAAACGACGTGAACGTCGAGCCCCACATTTCCGAACGAGTTACGCAAACGACGTAGCCGACGGCAAATTAGACGCGGTCCCGACGTCCATACTTAACATTGGCTGCGCCTGCTATAGCAGGGGTAACCTTACGCCGTCTAACGCTTACGTAAACGACGTAAAAAACGACGCGCTGTCGCAAGTCCGCTCGTGAATCGCCGTATCTTTCTCATTTGCATAGGCAAATGAGAAATCGACGTTAACGCCACCTAGCGGCCAGCGTAATAATGCAACTAAGATACGACGGTGTAAGCGAATTACGCCGCTCGTATCTTAGAAGAAAGCCGGCGTATCTTCTTTTCAGAATAGCAAAAAAAGATACGGCGGCTATTCTTAGTATTTACGTAAATAGCTTTCTGAATGTGGCCCTATATCTGCACTCAGAAAAGACGTACTGATTTAGGTGTGTTTTTAAGTGATCAACATAAAGTGATCCCATTACCTTGACTACAAGAGATGTTAAACTCATTGTGGCCTGTAATTTCCAGCTTCTATCTGGCTACATTTCTATGTACAATATTAGCTGTCCGCCAGTCATGGGGAAATTCTGCTGTTAAAAGAGACTGGTTAAAAGATCAGTTAATGTTTCAACAACTATACATCAAAGTTCTCTAAAAACTCTGGAATGCATTCCTTTGCTAAACTTTAATGGAGCCAGTTCTTCTGCTACCTCTGTCTCTAGAAATCCTGAAAATTAACCTTTATTACTAGAACCAATAAGATCCCCAAACTTGATCTCGTTAGTGCAATATATTTCAAAGAAGACTGAACAGAAGTAATATTTAAAATGGCTTGCTACATCCAGATCTCTCTCAGCATAACTGCTGTGTCCAGGTTTTATTTTAGTCCATCAATGATGTACCTAAAAAAGGCTTTATCTCCTTAGTAGATTTAGCAATTCCTTCCTCTTTCTGTGTCTTGGTAACACCGATAGTGTGTTTGGCCTCATGTTTATTTTTATACAATTCTCTATCAGCTACACTTAGATTCCTTGAATCTCATATATGCGGTTTTGTTTCTTCTTGCTACTTACCTGTTAAGTGAACCATAATGTTTTTCTCTTCCGTTCATGGACGGACACAGCAGCAATTGACCTTAGGGTATTATATCACCTTCCTTCCAGGAGAGACTAGGCAGAAAAAAAGCACTGCAAGTGTTAAAAACACTTCTCAGTATAGCTCCTCCCAGGGGGCAGGACCCCCTGGTATATCCCTCACTCTGCCTCAGCAGCACCAGTTTTTTTCTGCCTAGCGTCAGGAGTAGACTGGCCTCTCTGGAGTCCATGTACTCTGGATTTTTTTTGCGTTTTTTTTTGCTTTTGTTCCTGTTTTTTTTTTTTTGGGAATCTACTATCAACTGCTGACTGGGTGACAGGCTGGATCCTGATCCTTGTAGTCCCCCCATGTTCGGCCATCGAGCGTATGCCGGCCCTCAGCTCCACTCTGGGTTGTCCACGACATGCCCCGTTTCTCCAGGGGTGGCCGGAGAACTACATGTTCTAGGGCACACATATGACTGGTCTCTATGGCTTTGTCACAGTGTGTCTGGCCGACAGCCATGCTGTTTAGCAGACGTTGGATCTGTCAAGGTGGTATGGCTGGTGCTTTCCTGGGAGGTCGAATGAGGGCCCGCCCTGCTTTCCTCTCTCCCTCCTTCTCCATGCTGGGTGGTGGATGTAAGGGGGGGCCCTCCTGAGGTTCTGTCACTACTGGGGACCATGTGCTGTGAGGTGTTTGTTTGTGTTGGGGGGGCTGCTTGCTGGTGCCGAGTTGTGCTTGTGCAATGTCACTGTGTTTTTTACCTCACAAATGGCCGTCATTTTTCCATGGTCACGGCCTATAATATCGGCGGCCATTTTCTTGTAGCCTGTAATATGGCGGCCATCTTGCACACTTGTGCCTGTAATAGCGCTGCAAAAGCCCGCAAATCGCTTTGTGAGGGACAGCGCAGCACAGCTAGCCTTCTCAGCACTTCAGCTTCAGCCACAAATGGGTCGGATAGCGAGTTCCTTGAGGGTCCCCTGCTCTCCATTTTGCAGCCGGGAGGGTGACCGGTGGTGTCTGCCTTGCAGTACTAAGGAAGCATTAACGGTGGGCTGTATGGAGTCTGATCCAAAAGCTTCTACCCCAACCTTGCCTGAATTAACCCTTAGTGCCCCTGCCCTCTCTGTAGAGGCTATGACGACGTCTGTGAGGTGTTTTTTTCCCCGCCAGGATTGAAGTGACAAGTGGCCAGAAGGGGGGTAAAAAAAACCCTCCCTGCGTCTGCTTCTGGGGATGGCTCTGACACGGAACCATACCACTGCCGCTGGCTCTGGTTCCGTCATGTCGGATATGCAGGCTTAGCCCACACGGTCTGTGAGGATGACTCTGCTCAGGGTCAGCGCTTGAGGCGTTTTGTTGGAGCTTTTATCTCTGTGGTGCGGGATACTCAAAAATGTTAAGGATGGCGGAAGACATCAGAGATGCCGGTCCCTTTTGGGGTTCCGCAAGCCACCCTGCACCGCAAAACAGTGTTTCCTTGTGTTCCATACCTGGGACAAAGTATTTTACAATGAATGGGATCGGCTCCAGAAAGTTTTTGATGTACCAAATTACTTTGCAGTCCGTTATCCTCTTGGGGGAGACTTTAAAAAAAAAAAGTCCTCTGTCAGCGGACCCCCCTGTGCTCAGACTAAACAAGTCTACCATGTTATCTGTGAAAGGGTCCCTGCTGCAGGAGCTGGAGGCGCATAATGCTCCTGAGCTCTGTGTGGGCCTGGCTGACCAGTTGGTGCAGAGCCTGTAGTTTGTCTGTGAATTCGCCCTGGATACGCCTCCCTTGCTCTCCAAGGCTTCCACCTATGCGGTGGTACTACGCTGCCTTGTGTGGCTGAAACGTTGGCCTGCGGATCAGTCCTCAAAAAAGGCTTTGGTGGATTTACCCTTTAAGGGTGAACGGCTTTTGGGGCATCCCTGGATGACATCATAAAAGATGCCACAGGTGGTAAGAGCACACTGCTCCCACAATCTGGGAAGGATAAGGAACCTCGCCGTAAGCAAGGTCCATCCGTTACTGCCCCCAAGCGTTTTTTTTTGCCCGCCAAGTGTGGCAGGAAAGAGTTTTCAAGGTGCTAAGGCGCCCGCTGCAGGGCAGAAGTGCACCTGGTACCACAAGCCTAACAAGCCTGCGGACAAACCTGCTTCCGCATGAAGGTCGGCCCCGTCCGTGTCTCGGGTGGGGGGCCGGCTTCGCGAATTTGCGGCTCGGTGGAGGTCTCTTCTTTCCGTTGGGTTTGCAAGGTAGTTTCCTCGGAGTACAAGATAGAGTTTCTCTCTTGTCCACCAAACAGATTTTTTCCTTCCAACATCCTCTGGTTCGCCGGAAGGATCTGTCAGGGGCTGTCCAGGATCTACTGGCCAGGGGAGTGATTGTGCCGGTTCCCTCGATGGAACGGTTTCAGAGGTTTTACTCCAATCTGTTTGCAGTCCCCAGGAAGGAAGGGGTCCGTCCAATCCTGGACCTCAATTGTTTTTGTCTAAGTGCAACAATTCAGGATAGAGTCAATTCGCCCAGTAGTGGCAGCGCTCCGTCAGGGGGACTTTATGGCGTCCTTGGACATCATGGACGCATACCTGCGTGTTTCCATATACACAAAGCACCAGAGATTTCTGCGATTTGCGATCGGAGAGGACCACTTTCAATTTGTGGCCCTCCCGCTCGGACTGGCCTCGGCACCAAGGGTCTTGCCCCGATTTTAGCCCTGCTGAGGCAGGATCGCTATCGTAGGATACCTGGACAACCTTCTCCTGAGAACTTTCTCAAGCTCAGAGTTAGAAGAGGATGTGTCCATCACCTGTCAGACCCTTCAAGAATTCGACTGGCTTCTGAAATGTCCAGAAGTCAGTGTTGGTACCGTCTCAGCGACTGGAATACTTAGGGTTAGTCCTAGATTCCTCGGAGGCAAGTTTTCCTCCCAGCGGAAAAACTGGACAACCTTCTCCTGAGAACTTCCTCAAGCTCAGAGTTAGAAGAGGATGTGTCCATCACCTGTCAGACCCTTCAAGAATTCGACTGGCTTCTGAAATGTCCAGAAGTCAGTGTTGGTACCGTCTCAGCGACTGGAATACTTAGGGTTAGTCCTAGATTCCTCGGAGGCGAGAGTTTTCCTCCCAGCGGAAAAACTTCAGACACTACAGTCTGCAGTGCAGTGGTTGACGACCCAGAAGTGGTCATCGCTTCGATTCTGCATGAGGGTTCTGGGTCGGATAATGGCCTCTTTCGAGGCAATCCCGTATGTCCAATTCCAAGGAGATTCTTTCACGTTGGCACAAGCTCCCTCCGTCTCTGGATTACCAGATTCAGTTGAGTCGACTGGTCAGTTACTCCCTGGTGTGGTGGCTAACGTCTCCGGTGCTTCGGGCCGGGAAGTAGTTTCTGCCATGCCATTGGACAGTGGTCACGATGGATGCCAGCCTCTCTGGCTGGGGGGGGTGTCTGGGGTACCCAGTCAGCCCAGGGGCGCTGGACTCAGGAGGAGTCCCGCCTTCCAATCAATGTGCTGGAGCTCCGAGCAATCAAGTTGTGCCTCGCCAAGTGGTCCCTGGGTCTACAGGACCGACCGGTCAGGATCCAGTCTGACAACACCACAGCCGAGGCGTACGTCAATCATCAGGGAGGCACACTGAGCTCGGTTGTGTAGTCTCATAATATGAGTATAGTTTATAGTTCTCTCCGGTTAGATAATTGATGTTTAGATGTTAGTATGATGATTATAAATTACGTTGTTTTGCAGCACACCAGGCCCTCCAGAGAACGCAAATTTAATTCAACAACTTCAATACATAATAAAGTCCAAATTTCACAGATGATACAAAAATCCAACAGAGTATTTCAAAGTCTCATCTTAGAGAATATATATATTCTGATCACTTCCAGACCAACATATATTCATGTAGAGCAGGGGTCTCAAACTCAAATTACCTGAGGGCCGCAAAACAAGTTTTCATATCCCATGGGGGGCTGCATGCAAACTTTCAAACTTCAAAAACAGTACTGGTGTCAGCGAACGTATTATTAACCCCCAGCACTGGTGTCAGCGAACACATTATTAACCGCCAGCACTGGTGTCAGCGGACACATTATTAAACCCTAGTATTGGTGTCAGCAAACACATTATTAACCCTGACCACTGCACTGCACACGGACCACTGCACTGCACACTAACCACTACACTGCACACTAACCACTACACTGCACACTAACCACTACACTGCACACTGCCGACAGACCACTACACTACACACTGACCACTCACCATCATGGCACAGCACATCAAGGCTCAGCGCCCAGCAAATTAGGGCACAGCACATCAGGGTACAGGGCACAGCACATCAAGGCACAGAGCCCAGCAAATAAGGGCACATGGCACAGCACATCAGGGTACAGGGTACAGGGCACAGCGCACATGAGGGCACAGCGCACATGAGGCCACAGCGCACATGAGGCCACAGCGCACATGAGGCCACAGCGCACATAAGGGTACAGGGCACAGCACATCAGGGTACAGGGCACAGCACATCAGAGCACAACAGGGTACAGGGCACATCAGAGCACAGCACATAGGGGTACAGCACAACAGGCCACATCAGGGAACAAAGCACGGCACATCAGGACAGGACATATCAGGACAAGGCACATGGCACATCAGGGTACAGGACATGGCACATCAGGGTACAGGGCACATGAAACAGCACATCAGGGTACAAAGCCCAGCAAATCAGTGTACATGGCACACATCAGGGCACATGGGGCATATCAGGGCACATGAGAGCACATCAGGCACAGCACATCAGTACAGGTCACATGGCACATCAGGGTACAGGGCACAGGGTACCCTGATGTACAGAGCCCAGCACATCAGGGTACATGAGGCACATCAGGGTACATGGGGCACATCAGAGCACATCAGGGTACCTGGGGCACATGGCATATCAGGGTTCATGGGGTACATCAAGGCACAATCAGAGCACATCAGGCATACTTCCCAACTTTTCAACTTCAGAATGAGGGACAAATGAGCATACCTCCCAACGAAGTTGTTGAGCGGGGGGAGGTCCGCAGATCATAGTTGATGAGCGGGGGGGTCCGCGGATCTGAGTTGTTGAGCAACCCCAGGTTGCCTCCCCCCCCCGGGTTCCGCGGATCGTAGTTGTTGAGCCAAGGGGGTTCGCAGATCAAAGTGTTTGTGTGTGTGGGGGTCCACGGCTTGAACTTTCAAACTTCAAAAACAGTACTGGTGTCAGCGAACGTATTATTAACCCCCAGCACTGGTGTCAGCGGACACATTATTAACCGCCAGCACTGGTGTCAGCGGACACATTATTAACCCCCAGCACTGGTGTCAGCGGACACATTATTAAACCCTAGTATTGGTGTCAGCAAACACATTATTAACCCTGACCACTGCACTGCACATGGACCACTGCACTGCACACTAACCACTACACTGCACACTGCCGACAGACCACTACACTGCCGACAGACCACTACACTACACACTGACCACTCACCATCATGGCACAGCACATCAAGGCTCAGCGCCCAGCAAATTAGGGCACAGCACATCAGGGTACAGGGCACAGCACATCAAGGCACAGAGCCCAGCAAATAAGGGCACATGGCACAGCACATCAGGGTACAGGGTACAGGGCACAGCGCACATGAGGGCACAGCGCACATGAGGCCACAGCGCACATGAGGCCACAGCGCACATGAGGCCACAGCGCACATGAGGCCACAGCGCACATAAGGGTACAGGGCACAGCACATCTGGGTACAGGGCACAGCACATCAGGGTACAGCACATCAGAGCACAACAGGGTACAGGGCACATCAGAGCACAGCACATAGGGGTACAGCACAACAGGCCACATCAGGGTACAGAGCACGGCACATCAGGACAGGACACATCAGGACAAGGCACATGGCACATCAGGGTACAGGACATGGCACATCAGGGTACAGGGCACATGAAACAGCACATCAGGGTACAAAGCCCAGCAAATCAGTGTACATGGCACACATCAGGGCACATGGGGCATATCAGGGCACATGGGGCATATCAGGGCACATGAGAGCACATCAGGCACAGCACATCAGTACAGGTCACATGGCACATCAGGGTACAGGGCACAGGGTACCCTGATGTACAGAGTCCAGCACATCAGGGTACATGAGGCACATCAGGGTACATGGGGCACATGGCACATCAGAGCACATCAGGGTACCTGGGGCACATGGCATATCAGGGTTCATGGGGTACATCAGGGCACAATCAGAGCACATCAGGCATACTTCCCAACTTTTCAACTTCAGAATGAGGGACAAATGAGCATACCTCCCAACGAAGTTGTTGAGCGGGGGGAGGTCCGCAGATCATAGTTGATGAGCGGGGGGGGTCCGCGGATCTGAGTTGTTGAGCAACCCCAGGTTGCCTCCCCCCCCCGGGTTCCGCGGATCGGAGTTGTTGAGCCGGGGGGGTTCGCAGATCAAAGTGTGGGGGGGGTCCACGGCTTGGAGTTGTTGAGCGGGGATTTATCGCGAATCGCGGGGGTTTATCACGAATCGCAGGGAATTAAACGCAAATCGCAGGGATTTACTGTGAATCGCGGGGATTTACCACGAATCCCGGGGCCTGCGGGCCATTTATTACCGGTCCGCGGGCCGTAAATGGCCCGCGGGCCGGTACTTTGGGGCCGGTACTTTGAGACCACTGATGTAGAGAATACATAGGGGTATATTCTCTCCACTTCTAAACCTGTGCCAAATTCATACAGAGAATCTACCGGGACTACATTCTCTGAATGGCAAGACTGACTCACAGATTATATTTACTATCTACTGAATAGCTGAGCAATTTCATTGGCCGTCTCTGACTTGAAAGACAGGATCCACGTCCTGTCTTTCAGAGTGCCAGGTAATTGTCACTCCCAGCAGGAGTCACTAATTAGTATTAGGGAGCCAACTAGTATACATCCTTGCATATCAATAAGCTGCATACCAATAACCTCTAATAAGTAATTAGATTACCTGTGGCCTAAGTAATAGTTTGATGTGTAAACTAGACTTCCTATCTCTATCCATTGACAATAGACAAGTGTCTTTTGATGTGTAACATGTAATTACAGGTTACTGAAATCCGGCCTGTATATGTTGGACTTATACAATACACACACACCCACATATATATATAATACACACAGAACACCCAACGTTCCGGCTCTGTCAGCCTTGTACATTCCGGGGGTACAGAATTGGCAAGCTGACTACCTAAGTAGTCAAACACTAGACCAAGAAGACTGGTCACTACACCCGGAGGTGTTTCAGGGTCTGTGCCAAAAATGGGGCACTCCAGACGTGGACCTTCTGGCATTCCATCTCAATCGGAAGGTGTCACGAATCGTGGCCTGGTCAAGGGACCCATGGGCGGACGCGTCAGACGCGTTGGTGGCTCCATGGGGTCACTATCGCCTAATCTACCCTTCCCTCCTCTGAAGCTTCTTCCACTCCTGCTGCGCAGAGTGGAAGTCGGGGGAATTCCAACCATCCTGATCGCCCCAGATTGACCGCGCCGTTCCTGGTACGCGAACCTGGTGCGTCTGGTGGCATACGTCCCTTGGCGGCTACCCCTGAGAGAAAATCTTCTATCGCAGGGTCTGATCTTTCACCCTGCTTTACAGTCGCTGGCTTTTTACGGCATGGCTGTTGAGAGCCAGGTGCTGAAGGACCGTGGCCTGTCAGGCTCGGTGATCTCTACCATGCTGCTTGCACGGAAGTCTACTTCACGTAGGATTTGCTATCGTATGTGAAAAACCTACATCTCTACGTATGCAGAGATGAAGGGCACCCCCGCACATGCGTGCTGTCCTGGATGCTGCTGTTCTTACAGTGGAGAGTGGATCAAACTCTCGCCTTAAGTCCAGTTATGGGTCAGATTTCGGCCTTGGCTGGTTATTTTTAGTGACTCCCTGGTGCGTACGTTTGTACAGGGGGGGTCAGGCATGTGGCCCCTCCTGTGCGTCCTCCACTGCCTGAATGGGACTTGAATTCAGTCTTCTCGGTGCTTCAAAGGTCTCTGTTTAAGGACATTTGGGAGATTCCTCTGTTCCAGAAGGTGGTCTTCCTAGTAGCCATTCCTTCGGTCAGACAAGTTTTTTGACCCAGTGACCTTGTCTTGCAGGGCTTTTTTATAATGAGGACATTGTTTTACTATCCTTATGTCCTCAGCCTTAGAACTCGAAGGAGGCCACGTTTCTTTACTTGGACGTGGTGCGAGCCCTACAGGCGTACTTGTCTGCTACGGCTCCATTCCGGAGATCGGACTCACTGTTCGTGTCAGCGACTGATCCTAAAAAAGGTCTGGTGGTTCGTCGGCCTCCATTTTCTGGTGGAGCAGGCGCCTCCTTTTCCGGTTATGGCTTCATTCGACCAGGGCGATTGATACCTTTTGGGCTTTCCACCATCAAGCGTCTGTTTTACAGGTGTGTAAGACAGTGATTTGGTCATCAACCCACACCTTCTCAAGTTTTACAAGGTAGATGTGAGTGCATCTGCAGATGCCTCCTTTGGCAGCAAAGTTTTACAGGCAGCTGTTTAAGGTTGAAGTTCCACCATTGAGGAGCTCTGGTTTGTTTGGGGTGAAGCTTAATTTGCTGTGTTTTTTCCCACCCCTCAAATTTTTTTTACACTGCTTGGGGACGTCCTTAAGGTCAATTGCTGCTGTGTCCGTCCATGAACGGAAGAGAAAATAGGATTTTTGTACTCACCATAAAATCCATTTCTCCGAGTTCATGGACGGACACAGCACCCTCCCCTCCTTTGTTTGTACTGCTTGTTACGAACTGGGAGGAGCTATACCGAGAAGTGTTTTTAACACTTGCAGTGCTTTTTTTCTGCCTAGTCTCTCCTGGAAGGAAGGATATAATACCCTAAGGTCAATTGCTGTTGTGTCCATCCCTGAACTCAGAGAAATGGATTTTATGGTGAGTACAAAATACCTATTTTTTCTTGCATTTACTCTTACTAATTTGCCTCCAGGATGGTAGACTTTAACAGTGCCAACTGATTAACTGACTCCTGTTGTTTAATTCCAAACTTTTAATTAATTTTGTATAATATGATCAGCTTAGTTTGGGCTTTTAACTGTTTCAGAGAAACTCCATTCAACACCTCCCTTACTTCCCTGCTCCTGCTTGTAATTTCAGTTTGACACTTTCACTTAATGTCAGGCATGTTGAAGTCACTTATAATTATAACGTCTCCTATCATTACTGTAACGGTCACCACCGTTTACGACCTTTCATCCACCCACGACAAGCTTATCCGACACACTGCTACAATCTTGCATACATGATCCATTCCATTTCCCATAATCAAGACGAGACTCTGCTCCGTACTTGTTTCCAAATGTATGAACACTTTAATGTTTTTTTCTCAGCTTTTTATACAGTACAAGATGTTACAGTTAATCACAGGACAATGCAATCTCCACCCCCCTCATCACACACTATGGCTAATTCTCTAGCAGACATTTCGGCACCGATGTATTTAGCATGACTTAACTACTGCCTCAGAGAGAATGACATTCCTGGAGATAATGACATCAAAACAAAATACTGTCACACAATGATTTCCCTTCAAACCATATCTTTAGACAGAAGGCTGTCTCTAAAGGGAAGGTTCTTACACCTGGGTGTCAATACATTCCTAAACATAATTGACATGCTAATTCAATACATCTGAATGGAGACTGCTAACTTGAAGTACAATACACAGTCTTTTAAGTGTAAACACAGGGCTTTGAAACAGTTTTATCACACAATGAAAAGGTCTTTCAGGAGCCGATGCAATTAACACCTTTTCAACAGAATTAAATGTCTTTCACAAGCCGGAACACTTAGTATTTTAAAAGCTTATTATACAGAGGGATGAGTCACTGTCTTGTTGACCTGGTCTCAAGTCAACATGAACCACTTTGTAATATTCCAGTATCCTGCCATATGAAGTATCAATAATGTCCCATCTCATGTAATACATGAATTATGATCCTATTAGCCACACTACGCCCAAAAGGGCACAGGGTGGACTTAGACCCAGGAGTTATTAGTGTCCCTGGCACAGGAGTATCTCTCATCCTTCCAAAGTCTCTGATTGTCACGGTTCATCCTGTTACAATTACTATTTGAGTTATATTGTCATTCAACAAGTTATCATAATCTTTAGTCTGTCTTTGGGGTCTATATACTACCCATTTCTATGGAAGACCCCTCTCTGGCTGGGAGGCATACCTAGAGGGTTTCAAGTAGTTCATTGTTTTTTTTTAAGAATGTTAGCGTTAAACAATTTTTTTTCCGTCTTTCCTATATAGTCTTTTGAAACCTTGAAACATGTCTCTGTAATTGCAACAAAGTCCAAGTTGTCCCTAGACATAAGAGCCTACAGTTTACAAAGCTTGTTGTCTAAACTACAAGTTTTAGAACTTGTTTACATGTAAGTCGATACTATGAGTTTAAGTGGCATTTATTCAGGATTTATAAAAAGCCTCATATCCGCTCTTGCAGTACACACAGGAGCGGTAGCGCTGCGTCAACAATTAAGCAGCATATCGCTTTTCTGAGGCATCGAAAATTGTCAGCTCCATTGACTTCAACCGTAAAGCTCTAAATTCACACCTTAAGAGCGCCTATAGAATTTATGGTGTGTTAGTGAGGCATTTATAAAGCATGTTAGCTGGGCACTGGACTAGAGGCAGTGGAGGTTCAGAACAGAATGTACCTGAAAATAGAGAACTAGGACAGCACCAACCACTTCCTATTTTTACAGAGCAGCCATTTGGTAACACCATTTGTTCTGTGTGCAGGCAAAAGGATCAAGCTAGCTATACGGACATTGCCAGGCAGGAGCAGGGGCATTGAGTATTATTGCCTGTGGCAAAGTTGAGGACCAAGCCAAATGTCAAGAGATCAAAGTATAAGAATCCATCCTGCAAAGAATTCACAAAAACGTCCGCTACCACATCACAACCTAACTATACCTCAAAGTAGACAATTTCCATTACATCACTTACCTTTTAAACACTTCCATCTAAAAAAGCAACACTATCACGGGCAATCAATAACCTTTTTCAACATTTTAAAAATACAACAAAAACACATCAAATACTATAGGCGCGTTGAGCATTGCTTCATTCTTCATAATAAACACACATGTTAACAGGCCCTAAGTGAAAATGATGTGACAAACACTTCTAGTAGTAGCATTTGGAAAGATATCATTTGAATATAAAAACACCCAGGCTCTACATATGGTTATGTTTTAATCCCAACGTTGAATATGACCCTGAGTTGTTAAGCACGATTTATTGTTGAATTGACATTGGGTATATAGATTGGTTAGCGACAATTAACCTTTGTTATTTTCATTTCCATCATGTCACCGCTGATAATCTTTGTCAGAACTGTGCTGTCAGACAAATGTGTTCTGTTGCATACCCTTAAATAAAGATAAAAAAAAAACACCCGTTCTGGGATTTATATTTAGGTTATTTAATGCCAAAATGTTTTTGTTCACATAGGGTAGGGAAGCCCCTCTTATTTTTTTCTGTGTTCCACTGTGGAGCACACTTGAAGCATTTTCCCTCAATTCCTTCTCTGGTGATGACTCAAACAACATTTTGGATTTCCCCTCACTTCTCATGGACTCTAGGATAAATAAAGTGAAATCTACACATTAGATTAATATGGACTTACTATTTTTAGGATTTGTATTTTGAAAGTACATTCTTTGAAGCACTGCTTTGCAGTACTTAATTGGATAGCACTATCATAATATGGTGAATGCACTTTGCAATATATTTAATGCACTGTTGCACTTTTTTTTAGTTTGTCTGATTTATAAGGAGCACTGTATTTTGAGAATATTAATAAAATATATCTGAATTGCAAAAATATGGGCCGTTTGCTTAATGTACTCACCTCCTTATGCTTAAACATCTGAGGCTCCTTTACAAAGGAAGCTCCACATAGTGACACCATCCATTTCAGATTTTCTACAATAAAGAAGGGACAAAACATAAGCAAATTATAATGTTCCACAAAATACATTTTAGTAACGTAATTTGTCTTCAGTGGTGATTCAATCTGCCATCACGACATCTTGAATTTCTTTTTTATAGGGTAGCTGTAAATAGTTCAATGCTACAAAATGAGTCAAGCAGGGCTTCAATGGTGGGAAACAACAAGCACTTCCACCGCTCTCAACCAAATGACCCCCAGGCCAATTCTGACATTTCTATCATACAAATACTTTTTTTGAAAGCTGACCTAGTTCATACTGACAACTTCTTACTATAAAAGGTAGATAAGGCCTTTAACACACATGAAACATTTGATACTAGAAGTCATAGGTATAAGGCTAGCAATATTTATTTAGATCTCTAAATATATGCCACCAACATTCCTCTTCCTCTTTGTTAATATGCAAACTAGTTGACACCAACACTTTGGGACTTAGGGGAGCTGTGTGATGTCTATTGTCTCACCACCACCGACAACTAGGATCTAAAAAGATGAAGGAAACTACAGGGTATAAATATTAATGCCTCAAAAAAAATAAAAAAAACACACCACCTTTCACAAAATTTACTATGCAAATGTTTGATCCCCACCTCTCACTTGTGAGGCGGCATTCAGGCAGATAAACCTAGTACATGCCTTCCAAAAGTATCTTGGGATACTTACATTGTTTTTGTTTTGCCTTGGATATGTGTCTACAGTGTTGTCTCCTTCTACATAAGCTATATACACAGCCACCTAAAGTAACCATGTGTGTTTACAGACCGGGCAGTTGCAATTAAAGCCGGAGGGTGGTTGCATCGCGCTTGCACATCCTACTGCTTTTTAATGCCTATGGCAGCCAGTAGGCGCAACCACGTTGCTTGAGACTCTTCTGTCAATACCAATCGTTCAAGACAGGTCACCAAAGGCCTGAAGTGAGGACTATGAGTGTGAAAATTCTGCTTTATAAAAGGTAGTTGACTAATAAAGGAGAATATATGGTTACTCTGTAGACTGAGCTCTATGCACAGGAGGACTTGTAACTCAATGGCTGGTTCTTAAACTAGAATCTGCTGTGCGCACAGCCTGAATAAACACAGCTGGCTGCATGCATAGGAGATATATTGCCTTAGGTTTGTTGACATGTTGCCAAAGATTAGGATGACACTGCTACCATGGCAACATGTTACCAACAGCAGGGCAGAAGGAAACACTACATATTCATGATTCTTCCAAGAGTGCATCTTCAGCAGGCCAGCATCTCATTTTAGAAAAAGGATGCCGTTCAGGATGCTTATATTATAAAAATACTGCAACCTGTGTTTCTTTCTTGAGACAGTTAGCAAGCATTTTACCCATATGGTCACCCATGCCAGTTGTTACTGGAAAGCAGAACATGTCCATCCAATAGTCAGTACCAGTTTTATCATAGGAACTCACCTCGACTCATATCTTTGAAACTTCCCAGACAGCAAATCTCATAATCAGACAGCAGCTGAAAATAAAAACAATAAAGAGCTTTACTTAAACATTTCAAAGAGAATACATTAAAATTGCCTATTGTGCTAATACACGAGATAAACAAATTGCTCGAATGATGATCATCAGGAGCCCTAGGAATCAACTTCATATTTTAACATATACATTTCTTGCAGCTCCTTAAAGTTGGGTCCTGTGGCTGTTATTTTGATGTTCCCTTCACTGCTTAAAGCGATTCTAAAAGGAAATTTTTGGTTTAATTAAAATTAAAAAAAGGTTATACTTACCTGCTCTGTGCAACGATATTGCACAGAGTGGTCTCTTACCTCTTCTTTGGCAGTCCCTCGTCAGCACTGCATGCTCCTACTTCCTGTGGGTTTCCCTATAGACAGTTATATTTTAAAGGGGAGGTCTGCTCCTGAGCTGGGCTGTGAGAATCCCTAAATTCACACAGCTCAACTCGGTCACCCCATAGGCGTGCACATGGGGCGTGTCAGGTGTGGTGCCAATTTCCCCCATTGCCTAGACTTCCCCCGGGTTGTGCCCCCCGCAGTGCTGCTGGCTTTCCTCCAATTCTCTCCCCCTGGCTACTGCAGGGGATGTTTCAGAATGGAGAATGTCATTTACTGGCCCCTTCCTTTTCTAAATGAACACACACTCTGTTCATTCATAACTGGAGCATAGTAAATTGTGTTTACTATGTTTGAGTTTGTAAATGAACATGAAGCCGCTCAGCACAGAGCACTATTCAGTTCATTCACTGTCCAGTGCAGCTGAGGCTGCAGAGTAAGGCATGTGTGTTTGAGCTGTGGGGTTCACACCCTTATGCAATAGGCTGCGCACACCTATGGCCACACCACTATAGCTTGTGCTGTTGCCTGTGTCTCCTGCGAAACCAGGGAGTGCCCGAGTGGTGCTGAAGCCAGTTCAGTGCTGGATCATTGAGAGGAAAAAAGTGTTAAGGGATCAGGTAGTGGGGTATTTTTTTACCTTAATGCAGGGAATGCAAGTGAAGCAAGGTTTATTTCCCATTCCCAGTCCGGGCACTGTGAATGGGCTATTTGTTTATTTGGCTAAAGACAAGTGCTGTGTCCATGTAACTCTATAGGGACGCAGCAGCTGCATATACACAGTGGCTTTTCCTAATTTAAAAAAGGTGTGTGGTTGGGAGTGAGTGGTCCTGGTATCTTCCAGGTATGGCGCACAACACGGTGACATCAGAACATCGCTCCTCCCAACGTTTCGTCACTAGAGGGACGTGGTCATGTATCCCGTAAACCACGTCCCTCTAGTGACGAAACGTTGGGAGGAGTGACGTTCTGCTGTCACCGCGTTGTGCCTCAGACCCAGAAGATACAGGCTGAATTGAAGAGTCGGCCGGCTCGATTTTATTTTACATGCTGATCTTAAACTTCTTAATTGTAAGTGCACATCTGTCATGTCATTTAATAAATTTATAAAGGTTTTATGCTAGGTTATTTTGTCCTTATGTGGCGATACCCTGAACTCGATACGCTTTATGAGACACATATCAACGGAAGCTGGTAAGCGGCAGTGTGTACCCAGGTGGAGGGACTTTCCTGTCATCACTTTTTTCTGGATGCTGTGGTTTTATTTCTGCACTGTGGATGTTTAATGTACATGGACATTTTTCTTTGTTATACAATATCATCGACATTGATTGTTATTGCTAACACCGAGGATTGTTTGTCACAAATTTTTTTTTAATTTTTACACGTTGACTGAGATCCCATAAATATATTATATTTTTACCTTTATTTGGTTCTGAGTTAGTCAACATAGAAATTTTGTTTATACAGTCACAAGGATTGACGTCGGATAGACCATTCTGACTAACAGTTACTTGTTTACACATTTATTGATTATGTTTTCACTTTCACTAGCTTTGCGAGTACGCTTAGTATTTATATGGCTGTTAGTGTCACATAAACTCATCTATAGCGCAGCTTTTTTCTTTTTATCATAAGCTGCAACAGTAGATGCCTTCACTAGCCTTCTAGAAAATACTAACTGGCTAGCTGTGTCTGGTTGCAAAGCTTTAGAGTCACAGACCAGGAAAAGCATGCTGTAAACAGGTGTCAGAATACATCTTTGCACTTGTTCTAGGTCAGTGACTAGAAATCATTGAAGCCAAATTATCAGCATGACAGCATTTAAAGGATAAGTTCACCTTTGGGAACATGTCACCCATTTTTAAGGTGAAACATACAACGTCTTCCCAATGCGGCAGCCGCTGCCCGACAACCTCTTCCCTGTGGCAGCAGTACGGGGAGAAGTTCTAGCTGTCCTTTTATTTTTAAATCAGCGCGGACACACTGGGCTCCAGCTAGGCAGATTTCTGTGAATGAATTGAAATACAAGCACTTTGCAGATGTCAGTTTGTAGTTCTCAATTAACCACCATGGCTCTGTGGAGCGCCATGTTAAGTTCATTGATTCTCCCCGTCAGTGTATCTGCTTGCTCATATGGGATGCACATGGCACAGGTATACACTGACAAATCTGCAGGAGACCTGCATGGCACCAGCAATCTGCTGGTGCAATGCTTTACAGGATCCAAAAAAAATAAATGCAATTTTTTTCACCAAAAAAAATAAAAAGTGCATTTATTTTTTATCTATTTAAAAGCAAACATATCCTTTAACATTCTCAAAGGATAATTTGGCAACTGTCGCCACAAAACTTTTCTCTAGACAGAGCCCTTTTAAACATGTGATAATACCCAATTTGCTACATGTATTTCTGCATTCTGTGTATTACATTTTAAACGACTGTACATATAGTCTCTGGCTGTTGCAAATCTTAACAAAGGAGCAATTTTTGTAAACAAGCAGATCCATAAATATTTATATAAACTGCCCTTATCATATAGTCAGTATGATACATTATTCAGATTATTTACTTCACTGTACAAACATTGAGCCAAAATTCAGCAGTAAAATATAATGGTATGCTAAATATGTGCCTCCATAACAATATACTGCTGCCAGTTGCTTCATTCACTACACTACACTATACAGAAAATCCTACTGCAAGTTAAAAAATAAAAATACGAATATGTCTAAAAGTGCAAAGCAATGCAAAAATGTAATGCAGGATACTAACTTTTTAAAATAATCTTCAGTCCAATGCACAGGTGTTACTAGCGGATGACTTGCAGTGGATCCAGATACAGGAGACTTCAACTGCATCTACTAAATGCTCCAGAGGTTGCAAAGCTTGAGTGTAGGACACACCGGCCTCATGTCCCAGCAAACAATCACCAGAAAAAATATATACCAAAAGGGGTCGTTCTTCTATAAATGGAGTGTGCAAAATCTGGTGCAGTTCTGCATAGAAACCACCAGTTTTTATTTTTGTCAAAGCTTAACCGCTTCCACACCTGCCGCTGTAAAACTGCAGGTTGGCTCTGCTGGACGAGAGCACGTAATATAACGTCACCTCGCCCAACAGCCACTAGGGGTGTGCCGCCGGGCACATGGGATCGCTCGTTACAGAGTGAGGACCGGGAGCTGTGTGTGTAAACACACAGCTCCCAGTCCTGTCAGGGAGAGAAATGCTGATCTTCCATTCATACAATGTATGAACGGAAGATCAGTGATTTTCCCATGTCAGTCCACACCCTCTACAGTTAGAACACACCCAGGAACATACTTAACCCCTTCCCTGCCCCTAGTGTTAACCCCTTCACTGCCAGTGGCATTTTTATAGTAATCAATGCATTTTTATAGCAGTGATCGCTATAAAAATGCCAATGGTCCCAAAAATGTGTCAAAAGTGTCTGATGTGTCCGCCATAATGTCGCTGTACCGAAAAAAATAGATGAACGCCGCCATTACTAGTAAAAAAAAAAAATATTAATAAAAATGCCATAAAACTATCGCCCATTTTGTAAACGCTATAACTTTTGCGCAAACCAATCAATAAACGCTTATTGCGATTTTTTTAACAAAAATATGTAGAAAAATACGTATCGGCCTAAACTGAGGAAAAAAATATTTTTTTATATATATTTTTGGGGGATATTTATTATAGCAAAAAGTAAAAAAAAGGGATTTTTAAATACAGCTTACCTGTAAAATCCTTTTCTTGGAGTACATCACGGGACACAGAGCGGCATATTCATTACTATATGGGTTATATGGAGTACCTTCAGGTGTGGACACTGGCAATCTCAAACAGGAAGTCCCCTCCCTATATAACCCCCTCCCCTAGAGGGAGTCCCTCAGTTTTGTAGCAAGCAGTATGCCTCCCAAAATGGTCACCCAAAAGAGGGGTGGGAGCTCTGTGTCCCGTGATGTACTCCAAGAAAAGGATTTTACAGGTAAGCTGTATTTAAAAATCCCTTTTTCTTTCTCGTACATCACGGGACACAGAGCGGCATATTCATTACTATATGGGATGTCCGAAAGCAATGCTTTAATGAGGGGAGGGAGACATCTTCCAAAGAAGGATTTAATTTTAGAGGTATACTCAGATACTAGTAAATCCAACTTAAACGAGAAATGTAAATCTCAAATCAAATCAAGGGAGCCCCCTCAGATCCTGAGGAGCTTGAATCGCGGCCTGTAGTACTGACTGCCCAAAGGCTGTATCCGCATTCCTTCTTACGTCCACTTGATAAAATTTTGTAAACGTGTGGACTGATGACTACGTTGCTGCCTTGCATATTCGAGCCATAGAGATCTGATGATGTGCTGCCCAGGAGGTGCCCCTGGCCCTGGTAGAATGGGCCTTTACCGACAAAGGAGGAGGCACCTCTTCAAACCGCAGGCCCGAACAATTAATTGTTTAATCCATCTTGCGATGGTGGATCAAGCGGCTGCCTGACCCATCTTGGGCCCTTCCGGTAAAACGAACACCACATCTGTTTTCCGAACCTTCTCTGTAGCTTTAAGATAGGCCCTTACGGCCCTGACAATATCCAACGTATGCAGCAACCCCTCTTTTCTAGAGGGGGGTTTTGGAAGAAGGATGGAAGTACCACATCCTGGTTCAGGTGGAAACTGGATATAACCTTTGGTAGAAAGGAAGGATGAGGACGGAACCCCGCCCTATCCTTATGCAAAATGAGATATGGTTCCTTACAAGATAAGGCTGCCAATTCCGATACTCTCCTGGCCGAAACTATGGTGATCAGAAATACCGACTTTCTAGTCAGTAAAATCAAGGTACCTCAGCCAACGGCTCAAGAGGTTGTTTCTGTAGGGATGACAGAACAAGATTTAAGTCCCATGGACAAAGTGGTGACTTGACAGGAGGATTAATACGCAAGACCCCCTGTATGAAGGTCTTTACCAGCGAGTGGGTGGCCAGCGGCCTCTGAAACCACACTGACAGAGCTGAGATCTGTCCCTTGATTGTGCTTAGTGCCAGGCCTTTATCCACTCCTAGCTGGAGAAAACTTAACACCCTATCAATAGTATATTTGCGGGAATTCCATCTTTTGGATTCACACCAGCCTACGTAGTTCCTCCACACCCTGTAATAAATCACCCTGGAGACCGGCTTTCTAGCCCTAATCAGGGTAGGGATTACCTGCCTAGACAGACCTCTACCCCTGAGAATCAGGGATTCAGCCTCCAGGCCGTCAAATTTAGACGCCGTAATGTAGGGTGGAGGATCGGGCCTTGTGAGAGTAGGTCTGGTTGTAGAGGAAGAGTCCAAGGGTCTCCCACTGCCATCTTCAGGACTAGTGAGTACCAAGTCCTCCGGGGCCAAGCCGGAGCTACTAAAATGACTGGCTTGTGCTCCACTCTGATCTTGCGCAACAGGCGAGGGAGTAACTGTAGCGGAGGGAATGCATATAGAAGTTTGAATTGATGCCAAGGGCAAACCAACGCATCGGTTCCGCAGGCCATAGGATCCCTCGCTCGAGACACGAACCTGTCTAGTTTCTTGTTGAACCTGGATGCCATTATATCTACGTCTGGCATTCCCCACCTCTGGCAGATTGTCTGAAAGACCTGGGGATGCAGAGACCACTCCCCTGGCGACAGACTCTGGCGACTTAAGAAGTCTGCCTGCAGGTTGTCCACTCCGGGAATGAATATCGCCGAAATGCAGGGTACATGAACCTCTGCCCACTGAAAAATCAAGCTCACCTCCCTCTGAGCGGCCTGACTCCTGGTTCCCCCTTGGTGGTTTATGTATGCCACCGCCGTGGCATTGTCTGACTGGATTCTCACCGGGAACCCCTTTAATCTGGAGGTCCATGCCAGAAGGGCTAGGCGAGCAGCTCTGATCTCCCAGATATTGATGGGGAGCTGCCTCTCTGCTTTCACCCCAGTTCCCTGGCGAGAGGACCCCTCGAAGACCGCCCCCCCAGCCTGCCAGGCTGGCGTCTGTGGTAACTACCTTCCAGACAACAGGGCTGAAGGATTTTCCCTTTAGAAGATTCTGGGGGTTCAACCACCAGGCCAGGCTTTGTCGGACCCTTGATGATAGCGTCAAAGGGGACTCTAAGGCATGTGCCCTCTTGCCCCAGGCTGCTAGAATGGCTGCCTGTAGGACGCGAGTGTGGATCTGAGCGTATGGTACTGCCTCGAACGTGGCCACTAGCTTGCCTAGTAATCGCATACACAGGCGAATAGTTGGTTTTTTCTTGTTTAGAACCAACTGAACCAGCCCCTTGATAGCCTCGATCTTTACCAGGGGCAGGAACACTCTTTGCTGTTCTGTGTCTAACCTCATGCCGAGGTATTCCAACTGCTTTGTAGGCTGGAACGCTGACTTTCCCCGGTTTAGGACCCAGCTGAATTCGAGGTACCGAACCGTGAGGTTTACTGCCTTTTGCAGACCCGGTCGTGAGTGATCTATGATTAAAAGGTCGTCCAAGTATGCTAGGACTGTGACCCCTTGGATCCTTAAATTGGCCAGAACTGGGGCTAGGATCTTCGTGAATACCCGGGGGGCCGTGGCCAGCCCGAAGGGGAGCGCCCTGAATTGGAAGTGTCGCTGCCCCACCGCGAAGCGTAAAAATCTTTGATGCGACTGAAAGATTGGTACATGAAGGTAAGCATCATTTATGTCTATGGAGGCCAGAAAATCGTCTTTCTGAAGCGCGGCGGCTGCTGACCGGATGGATTCCATCCGGAAGGAACGAACCTTTAGGTAACCGTTTAACCTCTTTAGGTCCAAGATTGGCCTGACATCGCCGTTGGGCTTTGGTATGACAAAGAGATTGGAATAGAAACCTAGCCCTTGCTCTTGGGCTGGCACCTCTATTATTACGTCCTGGTAGAGCAGGTGATCCAAAGCTGCCAGCAATGATGCCTTCCTTGCTGGATCCCTTGGTAGCCTTGATTCTTGAAAATGAGGCGGAGGATACCTTAGAAACTCCAGTCTGTAGCCTGTGGTTACAGATGCCCGGATCCATTTGTCGGGGATCTTGGCTTCCCAAACTTCTGAGAAGAAACAAAGCCTTCCCCCCACCCGCGAGAGTGGGGGCGCCCCTTCATAAGGCAGACTTAGGGGCTGTCTTTGTCGGCTTGCGATACCATGGCCTCTTACCCCCAGGGGCCTGTCCCTGCGATCTACTGTTAACGTTGGATCGTGCAGGCGGCCGTCGATACTGCCTGGAATTTGAGGGCCCCGAGACAGGAAAGAGCTGCCTTTTAAATGTAGGACCCCGGAATGTCTTTTTGACCGGTAAAAGGGGTACTCTTGCCATTTGAAATAGTCTGAATATATTTATCCAGATCCTCTCCGAAGAGTCGTCCTCCATGGAAGGGAAACCCTGCCAGAAGCTTTTTGCATGGGGGCTCCGCCGCCCAGTTCTTCAACCATAAGAGCCTTCTCATGTGCACCAAAAATAGTGATAAACGAGAGGCTTGCTGGATGGAATCTTTTATAGCATCTACAGCAAAACACAGAGCTCTGGGAATGTCAGAAAACTCTTCTGCTTGTTGGGTAGGCATGTCCTTTAACATTTCTTTTGTCTGGTCTTTTAACGCCTGACAAACACCAATTGCAGCCACAGCTGGCTGTACCACTGCTCCTGCCGTAGCAAAGGATGCTTTTAAAAGTGTCTCTAACCTTTTATCAACCGGATCTTTAAACATATGTATGTTTTCCACCGGGCAAGTTAGTGATTTATTCACACATGAGATGGCTGCATCCACTATTGGGAGCCTCCACCTCTTGGAGAATCTTTCCTCCATGGGGTAAATGACCGCAAATCTTTTCGGTGGCAGAAAAATCCTGTCCGGCCGTACCCAATCCCGAAAGATCAATTCCTCCAAGAGAGGATGGACCGGAAACACTGCGTTGCTTAACGAAGCTTTCAAAGAGCCCAGAGAGGATACCGGAGGAACCTGAGGCTCTGGCAATGGTAAACTAAATGCCGAGCGGACCCTGTCCGTCAAAGACTGTACCCACAGTCTTTCTGTCTGGGAGTCTGAAAATGGTTCCTCAGAGGCAGATCCCTCAATCCCTGAACCCTCTTGGTTCAGGTCTAGTTGATCCTCCTGTAATTCCAATTCCTCCGGAGAGAGAATCTCAGCATCTGAGGATACACCTCTTGGTGATGGGGATCTAACCCGTTTCTTACCAGGAATAGCTCTAGCGATCAATGCTGCTATTCTCTCTTCTAGCCCCCCTAGGGATACGGCTAGCATCTCCTCTGCGATAAACACAGGGCTGGGCTGATCTGGGCCAGCCTCCGCACCAGATCCCCCTAATGGCTCATCCAAGGCACCCTTTATGTTAATAAGTTGCGGGGAAAGTATCGGCATATCATCAGAATCAGAAGGGGAACCCCTTTGTTTTTTTGGTCTTTTTTGTACCCTTTGACCCCGAGCCTTTGGAAGCCATAATACAAAATCGAGGGACTCCGCCCACACAACAGACTGTAGTGGCCAGGAGTACAAAACCAGAGTTTTTTTTTTTCTAAATATATATTATATATATTTTCTTTTTTAGAAACATACAGTGACCCCAAACTTAGTTTGCCAGCCTCCAACCTGTATGCAAAAAGGGGGATTTCTTGGCTTAACAAAAAAGGCATTGGAACAAAGTCCAGCATGTACTACCCCTCTTCCGCCACCAGGAGTCACTGTTCTGCCGCTCTGCGTCCTCTCCTTCTGAAATCAGCCTCAGACTGAGCACTGAAATTGCCTGCTGATCTATAACAGCACAAGGCGCGCCCCTGTATGACGCCGCAGGCACGCCCCCCCCGCCCTCCTGTCTGAACGGCACGAAAAAACGTCTATAAGACGTGCGCGCGCACGCGCGCGAATGCCGGAACAGGAGGAACATGGAGGAGCCGCGCTGCTGGAGACCCAGGACTGCAGAAACAGGCGGCAGATTCAAACCCCCGGCCAGGTAGGACTCCAAAAGGCCCCTAGGGATCCATACTAGTCCTAGGAAGAAAGCAGCAGGTTAGCTAGCAACACATTCTTAGACAGGGGAACCTAGTGATGGGGGAAAAAGGTGTCATCCTGTCTCTCTTAGACATAGTGAGCAAGGTTGCCCATGCAGAGCATACTTAGGCTGTCCCCCCTTTTAGGTTACCCCGGAGAGCCTGCTGTTGAACCAAGTCCCGCCGGCTCCCCCTTACCTGCTCCATGATGCAGGATGTTTGTCCAGCAAACTGATCCAATCTTCTCCCATCTCCATGGGTAGCGTAGTAGACCTTCAGGCCCTGGGGTCCTATGAAGGTACCCACTGTCCTGGACCTATATAGCACCCTGGCAAACAGGAACTTATGGTTTTTACAAACTCCAAGTCCTGGGCCCAGGGTCCAGCCCTCCAAAGAGGAGCATTATAGGCAAAACCCCACGGTTTGGGGCCCGGGTACTGTCCACTTTGGCACTGAGGCTCCTTGGACAGATCCGGTTAGCCCGCCCTTAATCCCAAGGATGTGGAGCAAAGCTATTCCGTGACCAACACCTAAGACACTGGCGAAAAAACTGAGGGACTCCCTCTAGGGGAGGGGGTTATATAGGGAGGGGACTTCCTGTTTGAGATTGCCAGTGTCCACACCTGAAGGTACTCCATATAACCCATATAGTAATGAATATGCCGCTCTGTGTCCCGTGATGTACGAGAAAGAAATATATATTTTGTTTTTATAAAATTGTCGCTCTATTTTTGTTTATAGCGCAGAAACTAAAAACTGCAGATGTGCAGTCTTTAATGCTACTTTTGCAAAACATTTGAACCAAAGTGTTGCTGCCATTGTGCCAAAAGCAGAAAGGTTTCAGGATCTTTAATCCAATCTTTTCACTGTTTAAAAACCCAAAGTAATCATTTGCCCCATCTTGGACCTTATCTTAGATGAAACCCAGACCAAAGTTTTGCACCCTCAAAAACAACCTTGAAATTGTCCTCTCCCAGACTCTGCAGTTCAGGAGCCATACAGTGGGGCAAAAAAGTATTTGAGAGAGAGAGACCTGTAATTGTCATCATAGGTATACCTCAACTATGAGAGACAAAATGTGGAAACAAATCCAGACAATCACATTGTCTGATTTGGAAAGAATTTATTTGCAAATTATGGTGAAAAACAAGTATTTGGTCACCTACAAACCAGCTAGATTTCTGGCTCTCACAGACCTGTATCTTCTTCTTTAAGAGGCTCCTCTGTCCTCCACTCATTAACTGTATTAACGGCACCTGTTTGAACTTGTTACCAGTATACAAGACACCTGTCCACAACCTCAGTCACACTCCAAACTATGGAGAAGGCCAAAGAGCTGTCGAAGGACACCAGAAACAAAATTGAAGACCTTCACCAGGCTGCAATAGGCAAGCAGCTTGGTGTGAAGAAATCAACTGTGGGAGCAATAATTAGAAAATGGAAGACATACAAGACCACTGATAATCTCCCTCGATCTGGGGCTCCATGCAAGATCTCACCCCATGGGGGTCAAAATTATCACAAGAACGGTGAGCAACAATCCCAAACCAAACAGGGGGACCTAGTGAATGACCTGCAGAGAGCTGGGACCAACGTAACAAAGGGGATCAGTAACACACTACGCTGCCAGGGACTCAGATCCTGCCCCATACGGTTGCACTCTTTTCATATTGCGACAGCGGGGCTAAAGAGGATTGGACGGGGAGCTGCAGGAACATGTTATACTGTATATTCCACCCTAAGCCCTGGTTCACACTGGGCTGCGGGAGTGAAATCGCATCTCAAATCGAACTAAATCGTACCCAGTGTGAACCTGGGCTAAATCGTATTCTGTCTGAATTGGTAATTCCCTTACTAGTAAGTCAGAAAGTCTAACAAAACAC
Organism: Rana kukunoris; assembly: GCA_029574335.1. Taxonomy (NCBI): domain Eukaryota; kingdom Metazoa; phylum Chordata; class Amphibia; order Anura; family Ranidae; genus Rana; species Rana kukunoris. The sequence continues at coordinate 72,436,166 of CM056060.1, forward strand.
ATAGAAAACGTATTTTACTTGGTGCAATGAAAGAAGTTATCACCAGTAAATACTTGATGGTACGAATCCTCGCTGAAAAATCTTTTTCTCCAAGTCCAATGAGAGACACAGCCTGAAAGAAAGAAACCTAGGGACATCCAAAAGCAATGCAAACTGAGTGGCAGGCAATTCCAAAAAATAGGCGACTAGCTCAACAACAATCAGAACTAAAAGTAAATGACATTGATGAGAGTAAACTGTTCCCACTGCACCACCTGAGAATCTGCTGCATTGGCTGTCAGGTCCTGAAGACATGTCTGTCCAGCTTCTTGTTAAACTGAGAAGCTAACAATTCCACAATTGCCAATTTCCAGAGAATGAATAAGTTGGAGAACAGAGGGCCCAGAAGTATGCGCCAAACCAGGACAGGTGCCGTTGTGACAATATTCCAGAGATAGACTGGATTTGTCTCCCGCCATGAAATGTACTGTTGCAAGAGTCTTGAGTGGAATGGAATGGCTTTGGTGGATACCATCAACCCTGGCACACCCATACAGCTCTGCTGGTAGTATTGATGTTAGAATTTAAATTGCTGAAAATTACTATAGCTATTTCTTTACTTTAAAATCACGCTACTTCGAGTGAAGTAGCACTATTTCAAAGTAGCATTAATGTGTCAATGTAAACCAGGGCTCATGGGATCATACTTATCTGAGGTAACTTTTTTTTTTTTTTTTTTACCACCACAAGTCTTATTATCTTTCTGTCTGATGTTCCGCTTAAATGTGAAAAGGGAAGAAAAAAACCAGTGGGCAATAAGTTTCTATTATACTATACCTTATCCCCAGTTTCTGCACAACCAAAAGTGATCCAGGGAACTCAGAGACAATGCTTCAGCACAGTACAGAAGTGTACTTTTTTAAATATTTGTAATCTTATCCCCAGGTACTTATCAGAAGGATAGGGACATCGCCCTCGATTAGGCATTATGGGCTGATTGTCAGGAGTTGGGTAAGCACATTAACTTTTCTTCAGCTACAGAATTTTTTTTTCCACCTCAGTGCAACAATTTAAAGCTGAATTCTGTGCAGATATTAAAATCTGAAATTGATGCACCTCTGTAATTGTTAACACATCTTTAAATGATGTAACATGCAACATACTCCAGCAAATAACCCCCCCCCCCCCTTTCATTCTTTACAGCAATAGGGATCTGTGAATAAAAAAATAAAGACAAGTCTCGTCTGCCACCGCAACAGATGGCTTGTAATTCTCAATGGACTGGGTGTGCTGATCAATGCATTTCTAGTTCTTTAACACTTCCTCCAGCTTTCCAACGGAAAGCCTGTACAGAGGTACAGGCAAAAAGCAGGAGGGGTTGTCTGCATGAGCCTGACATTGCACCCGCGATCCACTATTCAGGGGTGCAATGCTTTGCAGGCTCCTGTGGTGGATGAAAAAAAAAGGGATTTTTAAATACAGCTTACCTGTAAAATCCTTTTCTTGGAGTACATCACGGGACACAGAGCGGCATATTCATTACTATATGGGTTATATGGAGTACCTTCAGGTGTGGACACTGGCAATCTCAAACAGGAAGTCCCCTCCCTATATAACCCCCTCCCCTAGAGGGAGTCCCTCAGTTTTGTAGCAAGCAGTATGCCTCCCAAAATGTTTCCCCAAAAGAGGGGTGGGAGCTCTGTGTCCCGTGATGTACTCCAAGAAAAGGATTTTACAGGTAAGCTGTATTTAAAAATCCCTTTTTCTTTCTCGTACATCACGGGACACAGAGCGGCATATTCATTACTATATGGGATGTCCGAAAGCAATGCTTTAATGAGGGGAGGGAGACATTTTCCAAAGAAGGATTCAATTTAGAGATATACTCAAATAATAATAATAATAATTCCAACTTAGTCAAGAAAAAACTTTTTTTTTTTTTTTTTTTTTTTTTTACAACCAAGGGTGCTTCTGATCCCGAGGATCTTAAACTGCAGCCTGTAGTACTGCCTGTCCAAAGGCAGAATCCGCATTCCTTCTCACGTCTAGTTGATAAAACTTTGTAAACGTGTGGACTGATGACCACGTTGCCGCCTTGCATATCTGAGCCATAGAGATCTGATGGTGTGCTGCCCAGGAGGCGCCCATGGCCCTGGTAGAATGGGCCTTTACCGACAAAGGAGGAGGCAACCTCTTCAAACCGTAGGCTTGAATGATTAATTGTCTAATCCATCTCGAGATGGTGGATTTTGCAGCTGCCTGCCCCTTCTTGGGGCCATCTGGTAGAACGAATAACACATCTGTCTTCCGGATCTTTTCTGTAGCTTTAAGATAGGCCTTCATGGCCCGGACAATATCCAAGGTATGCAGCAACCCCTCCTTTCTAGATGTGGGTTTTGGAAAGAAGGATGGAAGTACCAAATCCTGGTTCAAGTGAAATTTGGATATAACCTTTGGTAGAAAGGAAGGATGGGGCCGGAGAACTGCCCTGTCCTTATGCAGAACGAGATATGGTTCCTTACACGATAAGGCTGCTAATTCTGACACTCTCCTGGCTGAAACTATGGCGACCAAGAAAACCAACTTTCTTGTCAGTAAGACTAAAGGAATCTCAGCCAACGGCTCAAAGGGTTGTTTCTGTAGAGTGGACAGGACAAGATTTAAGTCCCATGGACAAATTGGTGACTTGACAGGAGGATTAATACGCAAGACCCCCTGTAAGAAGGTCTTTACCAGCGAGTGGGTGGCCAGCGGCCTCTGAAACCACACTGACAGAGCTGAGATCTGTCCCTTGATTGTGCTTAGTGCCAGGCCTTTATCCACTCCTAGCTGGAGAAAACTTAACACCCTATCAATAGTATATTTGCGGGAATTCCATCTTTTGGATTCACACCAGCCTACGTAGTTCCTCCACACCCTGTAATAAATCACCCTGGAGACCGGCTTTCTAGCCCTAATCAGGGTAGGAATTACCTGCCTAGACAGACCTCTACCCCTGAGAATCAGGGATTCAGCCTCCAGGCCGTCAAATTTAGACGCTGTAATGTAGGGTGGAGGATCGGGCCTTGTGAGAGTAGGTCTGGTTGTAGAGGAAGAGTCCAAGGGTCTCCCACTGCCATCTTCAGGACTAGTGAGTACCAAGTCCTCCGGGGCCAAGCCGGAGCTACTAGAATGACTGGCTTGTGCTCCACTCTGATCCTGCGCAACAGGCGAGGGAGTAACTGTAGCGGAGGGAATGCATATAGAAGTTTGAATTGATGCCAAGGGCAAACCAACGCATCGGTTCCGCAGGCCATAGGATCCCTCGCTCGAGACACGAACCTGTCTAGTTTCTTGTTGAACCTGGATGCCATTATATCTACGTCCGGCATTCCCCACCTCTGGCAGATTGTCTGAAAGACCTGGGGATGCAGAGACCACTCCCCTGGCAACAGACTCTGGCGACTTAAGAAGTCTGCCTGCAGGTTGTCCACCCCGGGAATGAATATCGCCGAAATGCAGGGTACATGAACCTCTGCCCACTGAAAAAGCAAGCTCACCTCCCTCTGAGCGGCCTGACTCCTGGTTCCCCCTTGGTGGTTTATGTATGCCACCGCCGTGGCATTGTCTGACTGGATTCTCACCGGGAACCCCTGTAATTTGGAGGTCCATGCCAGAAGGGCTAGGCGAGCAGCTCTGATCTCCAAGATATTGATGGGGAGCTGCCTCTCTGCTTTCACCCAAGTTCCCTGGCGAGAGAACCCCTCGAAGACCGCCCCCCAGCCTGCCAGGCTGGCGTCTGTGGTAACTACCTTCCAGACAACAGGGCTGAAGGATTTTCCCTTTAGAAGATTCTGAGGGTTTAACCACCAGGCCAGGCTTTGTCGGACCCTTGATGATAGCGTCAAAGGGGACTCTAAGGCATGTGCCCTCTTGCCCCAGGCTGCTAGAATGGCTGCCTGTAGGACGCGAGTGTGGATCTGAGCGTATGGTACTGCCTCGAACGTGGCCACTAGCTTGCCTAGTACTCGCATACACAGGCGAATAGTTGGTTTTTTCTTGTTTAGAACCAACTGAACCAACCCCTTGATAGCCTCGATCTTTACAAGGGGCAGGAACACCCTTTGCTGTTCTGTGTCTAACCTCATGCCGAGGTATTCCAACTGCTTTGTAGGCTGGAACGCTGACTTTCCCCGGTTTAGGACCCAGCCGAATCCTTCGAGGTACCGAACCGTGAGGTTTACTGCCTGTTGCAGACCCGGCCGTGAGTGATCTATGATTAAAAGGTCGTCCAAGTATGCTAGGACTGTGACCCCTTGGATCCTTAAATTGGCCAGAACTGGGGCTAGGATCTTCGTGAATACCCGGGGGGCCGTGGCCAGCCCGAAGGGGAGCGCCCTGAATTGGAAGTGTCGCTGCCCCACCGCGAAGCGTAAAAATCTTTGATGCGACTGAAAGATTGGTACATGAAGGTAAGCATCCTTTATGTCTATGGAGGCCAGAAAATCGTCCCTCTGAAGCGCGGCGGCTGCTGACCGGATGGATTCCATCCGGAAGGAACGAACCCTTAGGTAACCGTTTAACCTTTTTAGGTCCAAGATTGGCCTGACATCGCCGTTGGGCTTTGGTATGACAAAGAGATTGGAATAGAAACCTAGCCCTTGCTCTTGGGCTGGCACCTCCATTATTACGTCCTGGCAAAGCAGGTGATCCAAAGCTGCCAGCAATGAGGCCTTCCTTGCTGGATCCTTTGGTAGCCTTGATTCTTGAAAATGAGGCGGAGGACACCTTAGAAACTCCAGTCTGTAGCCTGTGGTTACAGATGCCCGGACCCATTTGTCGGGGATCTTGGCTTCCCAAACTTCTGAGAAGAAACAAAGCCTTCCCCCCACCCGCGAGAGTGGGGGCGCCCCTTCATAAGGCAGACTTAGGGGCTGTCTTTGTCGGCTTGCGATACCATGGCCTCTTACCCCCAGGGGCCTGTCCCTGCGATCTACTGTTAACGTTGGATCGTGCAGGCGGCCGTCGATACTGCCTGGAATTTGAGGGCCCCGAGACAGGAAAGAGCTGCCTTTTAAATGTAGGACCCCGGAATGTCTTTTTGACCGGTAAAAGGGTACTCTTGCCACTTGAAATAGTCTGAATATATTTATCCAGATCCTCTCCGAAGAGTCGTCCTCCATGGAAGGGAAACCCTGCCAGAAGCTTTTTGCATGGGGGCTCCGCCGCCCAGTTCTTCAACCATAAGAGCCTTTTCATGTACACCAAAAATAGTGATAAACGAGAGGCCTGCTGGATGGAATCTTTTATAGCATCTACAGCAAAACACAGAGCTCTGGGAATGTCAGAAAACTCTTCTGCTTGTTGGGTAGGCATGTCCTTTAACATTTCTTTTGTCTGGTCTTTTAACGCCTGACAAACTCCAATTGCAGCCACAGCTGGCTGTACCACTGCTCCTGCCGTAGCAAAGGATGCTTTTAAAAGTGTCTCTAACCGTTTATCAACCGGATCTTTAAACATATGTATGTTTTCCACCGGGCAAGTTAGTGATTTATTCACACATGAGATGGCTGCATCCACTACTGGGAGCCTCCACCTCTTGGAGAATTTTTCCTCCATGGGGTAAATGACCGCAAATCTTTTCGGTGGCAGAAAAATCCTGTCCGGCCGTATCCAATCCCGAAAGATCAATTCCTCCAAGAGAGGATGGACCGGAAAAACTGCGTTGCTTAACGGAGCTTTCAAAGAGCCCAGAGAGGATACCGGAGGAACCTGAGGCTCTGGCAATGGTAAACTAAATGCCGAGCGGACCATGTCCGTCAAAGACTGTACCCACAGTCTTTCTGTCTGGGAGTCTGAAAATGGTTCCTCAGAGGCAGATCCCTCAATCCCTGAACCCTCTTGGTTCAGGTCTAGTTGATCCTCCTGTGATTCCAATTCCTCCGGAGAGAGAATCTCAGCATCTGAGGATACACCTCTTGGTGATGGGGATCTAACCCGTTTCTTACCAGGAATAGCTCTAGCGATCAATGCTGCTATTCTCTCTTCTAGCCCCCCTAGGGATACGGCTAGCATCTCCTCTGTGATAAACACAGGGCTGGGCTGATCTGGGCCAGCCTCCGCACCAGATCCCCCTAATGGCTCATCCAAGGCGCCCTTTATGTTAATAAGTTGCGGGGAAAGTATCGGCATATCATCAGAATCAGAGGGGGAACCCCTTTGTTTTTTGGTCTTTTTTGTACCCTTTGACCCCGAACCTTTGGAAGCCATAATACAAAATCGAGGGACTCCGCCAACAACAACAGACTGTAGTGGCCAGGAGTACAAAACCAGAGCTTAGGGGACAATAGATCACTAATGCCCAAAAATTGATGGGGCCCCGTATGTTTTTCTTTTTTTTTTTTTTTTTTTTAAATATATATTATATATATATATTTTTTTTTTTAAAACATACAGTGACCCCAAACCTAGTTTGCCAGCCTCCAACCTGCTGCAAGAAGGGGAATTTCTTGGCTTAACAAAAAAGGCATTGGAACAAAGTCCAGCATGTACTACCCCTCTTCCGCCACCGGGAGTCACTGTTCTGCCGCTCTGCGTCCTCTCCTTCTGAAATCAGCCTCAGACTGAGCACTGACAATGCCTGCTGATCTATAACAGCACAAGGCGCGCCCCTGTATGACGCCGCAGGCACGCCCCCCCCCCCGCCCTCCTCTCTGAACGGCGCGAAAAAACGTCTATAAGACGTGCGCGCGCGCGCGTATGCCGGAACAGGAGGAACATGGAGGAGCCGCGCTGCTGGAGACCCAGGACTGCAGTATCAGGCGGCAGATTCAAACCCCCGGCCAGGTAGGACTCTCCAAAAGGCCCCATAGGGATCCTTACCAGTCCTAGGAAGAAAGCAGCAGGTTAGCTAGCAACACATTCTTAGACAGGGGAACCTAGTGATGGGGGAAAAAAGGGGTCATCCTGTCTTTCTCAGACATAGTGAGCAAGGTTGCCAATGCAGAGCATACTTAGGCTATCCCCCCTTTTAGGTTACCCCGGAGAGCCTGCTGTCGAACCAAGTCCCGCAGGCTCCCCCTTACCTGCTCCATGCTGCAGGATGTTTGTCCAGCAAAACGATCCAATCTTCTCCCATCTCCGTGGGTAGCGTAGTAGACCTTCAGGCCCTGGGGTCCTATGAAGGTACCCACTGTCCTGGACCTATATAGCACCCTGGCAAACAGGCACTTATGGTTTTTACAAACTCCAAGTCCTGGGCCCAGGGTCCAGGCCTCCAAAGAGGAGCATTATAGGCAAAACCCCACGGTTTGGGGCCCGGGTACTGTCCACTTTGGCACTGAGGCTCCTTGGACAGATCCGGTTAGCCCGCCCTTAATCCCAAGGATGTGGAGCAAAGCTATTCCGTGACCAACACCTAAGACACTGGCGAAAAAACTGAGGGACTCCCTCTAGGGGAGGGGGTTATATAGGGAGGGGACTTCCTGTTTGAGATTGCCAGTGTCCACACCTGAAGGTACTCCATATAACCCATATAGTAATGAATATGCCGCTCTGTGTCCCGTGATGTACGAGAAAGAAATGCTTATTTTTTTGCCTGCAAAAACATATACCATTTATTATTTACTTACATAAAGGTGCCCTTAGCCTTTAAATATACTTTGTAAGCCATGTGAGTACCTAAATTTGACCTGGACGACATTTTCGCCTTTGAAGCCTCTGTATAGTAGAGCTGGAGTGTAAGGGCGCTTTCACACATGCGGACAGTATGTCCGTATTTCATCCGAAAACGGATGGATGAAATACGGACATGTATCCCTATGGGATAGCGGGTGTCAGCGATCTCATCGGTCCCTGCTATGGTCCGATTCTGCAGACAGAGGAAAACCCTATTGTTCCACCCGTCTGCGGATCAGATGAAACGGACAGACGGTCCGTGTTCATCCAATCCCCCCATAGAGCAGAGTGGAGATCTGACAGGGCGGTCGCTACAGTGTGCAGGGACCGCTCTGTCATCTGCCGGCTCAGGGGGGATCAACGGAACGATCCCCGCTGAGCAAGCGCATATTTAAGGAACGGATCCTCAGTGTGAAATGGCCCCTAGAGGAAGAAGCAGTACACAGAGCCAATCAGTTCCATGTGCTAACAAGAAGCCTGTTGATAGGAAGAGAGCATCACTGTACAGCTTTTCCTTTCACCGTCCAACCAAAGGCTGGAATGGGTACAGGAAGACCTGATGAAGTGGTTTGGCCTGGGTAAAAAATTGCATCAAAACTTGGTATTGTTATTTTATCTTTTGATGAGCTATTTATAGCTTGTTTTTTTTTTTGGCCAGAATTGAGGTTTAATATGATTTGAGTGTCCTGAAGTATTAAGTAGACTTATCTTTTCAGTGCAAGGTATGCTAACCCATTGAAAGTAATATGCATCAAATGATGGATTGTCAAAAAATAAAAAAAATAAACAGAAATTAGAAAAACTCAGGTTAGCTTTTTTTTAAGTTAAAAATTGCCATTTTGAGCATTAAAATAGCATCTAGAGCTAAAAAGATAAATTAGCATTAAACTATATATGAGATAAAAGAATGTAAATCTCTATACTACTGACAAGTGTCCAGAAACATATGAAAGACCAACTTGTGCCATCGTTAAGCTCACAAATTTTTCTTCTTCCTATAAAACCAATTTGCAATCTCTTGGTGACAGCAAATCAACAAGGTTCTTATAGTACTAAAATGATAAGCACACTCTGTACTAGTAATTACGGGGTTTACGCAAATATTAGGCTCATATACTTTTTTCCCTCCATTACTTAAAGAGAGCCGCGTGCAGTAATATGATAAAAATCCCCTCGCTGTCTCCACTATATACTCAGCTGTCTTCTTCTGTGCATAATTAAGGTAGAAGCAGCATTCAGAACCCTGCTCACGTTTTAATGAGGAAGAGCAGAGGTTGAGTGCTTTGTGAAATGTCACCAGGAGCTGAGGGGCTATTTGCAACCTCATTAAGTGCATTTGGAAGATCACAGTACTATGTAATACAGATTACAGCTTTAACTTACGTATTCTTCTACATATTTTTGGTAAAAAAAAAACGCAATAAGCATCTGGTTTGCGCAAAATGTATAGTGCCTACAAAATAGGGGACAGAATTATTTTTTTTTATTATTTTTTTTTTTACTAGAAATGGCGGCGATCTGCGATTTTTATTGGGACTGCGACGTTATGGCGGACACATTTGACACATTTTTGGCATCATTCACATTTATACTGTGATCAGTGCTATATTGAAGGGGTTAACACTAGGGGGTGAGGAAGGGGTTAAATGTATTCCCTGCATAGTGTTCTAACTGTGGGGGGAGGGGGGATGACCGATCTGTGTCCCTATGTACAAGAGACACAGATCGGTCATCTCCTCTCCAGAGACAGGACGCTGTCTCTGTGTAAAACGGCAATGAGAGATGATCTATGAGAGATCATCTCTCATTCGCCCACAGATCGCATCGCAAACGGCCACTCTGATTGGCCGTTCGCGGCGATCTGTGATTGGCTGTGTCCAAGGGACACGGCCAACACAGTGTTTCCCCGCAGCGCGCTCTGGAGCGCACGCAGGGAAGCTGCTAGTGACAAGCCGTCAATTGACGGCTTGTTGGCATTTTAGAACCGCGCTAAAGCCATCATTCGGCTATAGCGCGGATCTCAAGTAGTTAAAGCTGAACTTTGTATTCTTACAAGAATCTTGATGTCCTTTGTGTGTTTCTTCTAAATCTGTGTAGCAATCCAGCATAAAAACAACTCGTTCTATAATTCGGACCAGTCACTGCTGTTCCTATTCCTTATACAGGGGGTGACTGGTGTTGTATCCACAACCCCATTTTGGTGCACACAAAGAGGATTTATATCCTTTATGGCTATTTTTTGCCTGCAGTTCAGCTTTGAAATAGCTTTAGGCTGCCAATGTGTGTTTTTTTCCATCAGTCATGAAAATCAATTATGTACTCATCTATAGGGTGAACATATCAAAGTAGTTCATTAACCACTTCAGCCCGGGAAGATTTGGTTGCCAAATGACCAGGCCATTTTTTGCGAATTCGGCATTGCGTCGTTTTAACTGCCAATTTCACGGTCGTACGACGTTGTACCCAAACAAAATTGACGTCCTTTTTTTCCCACAAATAGAGCTTTCTTTTGGTAGTATTTGACCATCTCTGCGATTTTTTTGCACTATTAACCACTTCAGCTGCCCAATGAGTGGGCCATTTTTTGTGATTCGGCACTGCGTTGCTTTATCTGACAATTGCGACGCTGTACCCAAACAAGATTGACGTCCTTCTTTTCCCACAAATAGAGCTTTCTTTTGATGGTATTAACTTTTGGCTTTAAAAAAAATCCCCTAATATAAAAATAAAAAATTCCCTCAGTTTAGGCCAATATGTATTCTTCTTACTTATTTTTGGTAAAAAAAAAAAATGCAATATGAGTATAGTGATTGGTTTGCGCAAAAGTTATAGCATCTACAAAATGGGGGATAGTTTTAAAGCATTTTTATTATTATTATTTTACTAGTAATGGCGGCAATCAGCGATTTTTATCGTGACTGCGATATTGCGACGGACACTATATTGGGTCCATTGTGATTTATACAGCGATCAGTGCTATAAAAAAGCACCGATTCCTGTGTAAATGACACTGGCATTGAGAGGGTTAACTAGTAAGGGGCAAGTAAGGGGTTAAGTGTGTCCTAGGGAGTGATTCCAACTGTGGGGGGATGGGCTACCAGTGACACAACAGTGATCGCTGCTCCCGATCACAGGGAACAGTAGATCACTGTCCTGTCACAAGGCAGAACAGAGAAATTCCTTGTTTACAAAGGCATCTCCCCATTCTGTCTCTCCGCGACACGATCGCGGGACACCGGTGGACATTGAGTCCGCGGGTTACGGTCACGGAGCTCGTGGTGGAGGGGCGCGCGTGCCCGCTAGGAAGCAGGTTCAAAGCAACGTACCTGTACGTTGCTTTGCCTGCCCATGCCGTTCTGCCGAAGTATATGTACGTGAGGCAGACGGCAAGTGGTTAAACATAATAAGAGTGAACATTTTGAAATTTAAAAAAAAAAAACAATAATTTTGTACTTTTTGCTATAATAAACATATTTTTTTTTAAAAGTGCATTTTTTTCTCAGTTTAGGCCAATATGTATTTTGGTAATAAAAATCGCAATAAGCGTATATTCATTAGTTTGCGCATAAGTTATAGTTATAGATGTATAGCATTTTTATTATTATATTTTTTTCATTTATTTATTTTTATCGGGACTGCGACATTATGGCGGACACTTTTGACACATTTTTGGTACCATTGGCATTTATACAGCGATCAGTGCTATAAAAATGCACGGATTAATGGAAAAATTTCACTGGCAGGGAAGGAGTTAACACTACGGCGATCAAGGGGGTATGGGACCTAGTAGAGGAAATTACAGATCGTGGGTTCCTAGCTATTAGGAACTCATGATCTGCATTTTCTCAGCTCACAGAACAGGGACATCGCTCATCGCGACTGCCAGTCATGAGCATCGGCACTCCCGCGATGCAGCGGTGGCATTTAAAGTGACTGACATACAGCTATGACGGTTCGCCCAGCGGAGCCAACCTGCTGCAGTAAAACTGCGGAGGCTGGTCCGCAAGCGGTTAATGTAGCCTGTACACTTTTACAAGCACTACAGAAATTAGTATGCATGCAGGTTTCTTAAGGCTAGGTCCACAAATATACGAATTGGATGTTATTTCCCTGCATCCAATTCGCATGACAAGAGTCTGTGACCGGCTCTCAATGGAGCTGGTTCACAATTCTCCAAGGAGGCTGCAGAGCGAATTACACAGGGGTCCCGCGTGTCTTTGGCTCCATTTCAGGTCCCTAAAACGGAGAACAGGGATGCACCGGACCCCTTGCTGTCATCCACATGTGAATCAAGTGTGAATCCAGAATAATCCTACACTGCTCTCTTTATAGAGCATAGTGGCCAAAATCGATCATTATATTAATAAGAGGAAATTAGAAAAAGCGCTTAAAATTATTCAATCTACCAGCCTGCAATACCAACTGATGATGTGAACTTGTTTAACCACTTAAGGACCGCCGCATGTACATTTACGTCGGCAGAATGGCACTGACAGGCACATCAACGTATATATACGTTGGTGCCTTGGGGGGGATCGGGGTTCCGATCGGACCCCCCCCCCGTACATGCGGCGGTCCGCGCGGCTGCAGGAGCGATCCGACAAGTGGGGGCGGCTATCCGTTTTCATCCGCCCCCCTCCGGATCGCTCCCAGCCAATGCGCGCGCCCGCCCTGTCACTTCCTCCTCCTGTGTAAACACAGGAAGGAGGAAGCGACGTGATCTCTCCCTCGGCGTTTGTTTCAAGCGCCGCTGAGGAGAGATCACCACACACCAAGTAAGTCTGCACCAAACAGCACACTTACACACACACAAACACATTTAACCCCCGCGATCGCCCCCCCCCTCCCCCCTGTCACTGAATGCAGTAATCATACATGTATGATTACTGTATTTAGTGTCAGTGCGAAAAAAAGTGTGACAGTCAGTCAGTGTTAGTGTCAGGGTAGCCCCCCCACCCCCCCCAATAAAGTTTTAACCCCTTGATCACTTTCCTAGTTAACCCTTTCACTCCCTATTGCCAGCGTCACTAAGCGATCATTTTTCTGATCGCTGTATTAGTGTCGCTGTTCCCGCTAGGTAGCTAATTTTTTTTTAATGCGATTTTTTTTTTACTAAAGACATGTGGCTAAATAAATTTTCGCCTAAATGTTTGACTAAAATTTAGTTTATTGGTTTTTTATTATAACAAAAAGTAAAAAATATTGATTTTTTTTCAAAAATGTCGCTCTATTTTTGTATATAGCGCAAAAAATAAAAATCGCAGAGGCGATCAAATACCACCAAAAGAAAGCTCTATTTGTGGGAAAAAAAGGACTCAAATTTTGTTTGGGAGCCACGTCGCACGACCGCGCAATTGTCTGTTAAAGCGACGCAGTGCCGAATCGCAAAAACCCCTTGGGTCATTTGCCAGCGTATTGGTCCGGGTCTTAAGTGGTTAATATAACCAATTACAGGGCTATTTGACTCTGCAATACATTGTTGGCGAGCAGACAGCGTATAAATCCTGGCAATTTCTAGACTTTAGGTAGCCTCTGACAATCTAACTTACAAGATGTTTTTTATTTAAAAAAAAATAAAATAAAACAAAATGAGGCCCAATTAACCCCTTAACCACTTCAGCCCGGACCATTTTGCTGGTCAATGACCGGGCCACTTTTTGCGATTCGGCACTGTGTCGCTTTAACTGACAATTGCGAGGTCGTGCGACTTGGTTTCCAAATAAAATTGGCGTCCTTTTTTCCCCCACAAAAAGAGCTTTGTTTTGGAGGTTTTTATTTTTTGGGCTATAAACAAAGATAGAGTGACAAGTTAGAAAAAAAAAATTATAATATTTTTTACTGTTTGCTAAAATAAATTTCCCCCCAAAAAATAGATAAAAAACTATTTTTTTTCCTCAGTTTAGGCCGATAAGTATTCTTCTACATATTTTTCATCACAATCAGCATTTATTGATTGGTTTGCGCAAAAATTATAGCGTCTACAAAATAGGAGATAGTTTTATGGCTTTTTTACAAATATATATATATATATATATTTTTTTTACTAGTAATGGCGGCTATCTGCGATTTTTATCAGTACTGCGACCTTATGGCGGACACTTGACACATTTTTGGGACCATTGGCATTTTTATAGCGATCAGTGCTATAAAAATGCATTAATTACTGTAAAAATGTCACTGGCAGGGTAGGGGTTAACACTAGGGGGCAAGGAAGGGGTTAATTATGTTCCCTAGGTGTGTTCTAACTGAATGGGGGTGGGACTGACTAGGGGAAATGACAGATCGCTGTTCATACATTGTATGAACAGATGAACAGTAATTTCTCCCCCTGAAAAGACCGGGAGCTGTGTGTTTACACACACAGCTCCCGATTCTCGCTCTGTGACGAGCGATCGCGGGTGCCCGGCGGTGATAGCGCCCTGCCTTTAGTGGCTGAAATGCAAAATCACAAAATATTACGTGATTTTGCACAGCCGAGCCGACCTGTCGCCGTAAAACTGTGGAAGCTGGTCGGCAACTGGTTAAAGTGAAGGTCCGCCAAAAAAAAAAATGTTAAAGCCAGCAGTTACAAATATTGCAGCTGCTGACTTTAATATATAGACACTTACCTGTCCAGCGTGCCCGCAAAATGTCAGCAGCCGAAGCCGTTCTGTGTGTCGGCTCTCGGCTGCTGCCACCGCCATCCTCGGTTAGGGAATCAGGAAGTGAAGCTGTGCGGGTTCACTACTGCTCATGCGTGAGTTGAGCTGCGCTTCTTCACTGGTTCCCGCTGTCTTCTGAGACCTGTGTGTCTCCCAGAAGACAGCGGGGGAGGATAGAGTAGGGGCCAGAAGTGGTGTAGGTCACCACGATCGATGCAGTGATCTATGCCAGGAAGTAGGAGAAAATACCTGTATTACACAGGTATCTGCTCCCTCCTTCCCACCTGAAAATTGGCAAATGTGACATTGGATGGGGGGAGCACTCCAAAAAGTGGAAGTTCCATTTTTGGGTGGAACTCCACTTTAAGGACCGAAAGGATTTGCCCCCTTAATGGCCAAAGCACAAATAGAGCTTTCTTTTGGTGGTATTTGATCTCCTCTGGGATTTATATTTTTTGCGATATAAACTAATTAAGACCGATTTTTTTTAAAACAAATGATATTTTCTACTTTTTGTTATAAAAAAATCCAATAAACTCAATTTTAGTCATAAATTTAGGCCAAAATGCATGTCTTGGGTTTGCGCAAAAGTTAGGTCTCATGCCCACAGACAATTAAAAAAACAGGCCGTAAAGCTAGTACAGATGCCAGGAAGAAAGCAGCAAATTTTTCCACATTTTGCATTGCATTCAATGCACATTTTGCCGCGCTAGCTTTCAGGTGCGTTTTTTTTCTCTATTCAAAATCAATGGTTCCCTATGGCAGCCCATTGATTTGAATAGAGGTCACACCAAAAGTCAGATGTGCTGAGAATCTTGAAGAGGAACCCCGCGAAAAAAATAAAAGAGCAGAAGATAGCGGTGGAGCCCGGCAGGAGACACCGTAGAGCGGGAGAAGAAGCAAAGAGTGGGAGAAGAGGCCGGAGAGAGCGGAGAAGTCGGAAGAGACCCCCGGAGCTGCCTAATAAATTACTTTTAAAACCTGTGTAGTGTGTTTTTTATTGACACTCCCCCCCCCCCCAGTTGAATGGGTAGGGGTACGATGTACCCCATACTCATGCACATAGGGTGGGGAGCCAAGATCTAGTGGCCCCCTTATTAAAGGCAGCTCCTAGATTCCGATAAGCCCCCCCGCAGACCCAGACAACCAACTGCCAGGGTTGTCGAGAAGAGGCCCTTGTACTCATCAACATGGGGACAAGGTGCTTTGACATGTTGAGGGCATGTGGCTTGATATGGTCCAGGAGGATGGGCGCTCCAAGGTCTGGTATGGATCTTGGGAGAACCCCCTATGCCATTTGGGGGGGTGCCCCCTAAGATCCATACCAGATCGAAGGGTCTGTCATAGTCTTGGGGGGAACCTCACGCAATTTTTTTTTTTTTAACTTTCGTGGGGTTCCCCTTCAAGATTCTCTGCACACAAGTCACACTGCATGTCGTATCCTCTTGATCAGACTCCTGGTGCGACCTCTATTTAAATCAATGGGCTCCCATATGGTACCATTGATTTTTGAAGAAAAAAAAAAATCCTGGACGAGGCTTAACACAGCGTTACGCCTTGTTAAATCATGTTTAACACCTTTTGTCGGCGTCTGACGTCTTTACAGCTCTAACGCTGGAGCTTCAGAATGCATTGGTCCTGTTTTTTTTTTTTTTGCAGCTTAAAAACAGCTATGCCATTTACAGCTCAAAAAGGGCATGGAGAGGCATTTTTAAGCTGCAAAAAACGCTCATAAAAGTGGCTGTAAAAAGTTCCATGGGCATGAGGCCTTATAGCCTCTAAAAACTATGTGGCTAGGCTCCCAAAAAATCTCACGTTGTATGCCTGTACTCAAAAGAACCAGCAGAATGTATGTTGGGGTGTAATTTCACATATACCATGTCATGTTTGAGTAATATATGATTTAGTGACAACTTTGTGTACATTTTTTCCTTTTTTCCCCAAAAAATTGTGGCAAAATATAAAATATTGCATGGACTCAACATACCTCTCAGCAAATAGCTTAAAGTGTCTACTTTCCAAAATGGGGTCATTGGGGGGGGGGTTATGCTATCTTGGCATTTCAGGGCTTCCGAAACTGTGATAGGTAGTCAGGAAGTGAAATAACCATTTTACGCCCTTAGAAAGCCTGAAGGCTGTGATTGTTTTTTAGGGTCCTGTAGGCGGCTAGGCTCCCCAAAAGTCTCACACGTGGTATGAACTGTCCTGGCATTTTATGCACAACATTAGAAGCTTATGCCACACATTACCCACTCTAACCATACAAGTCCTTTCTGACAATTTTTGTTTACATGAAAAAAAAAAAAATATATATATATATATATATATATATATATATATATATATATATATATATGCTAGAAAATTACTTTGGACCCTCAGACATGATATATTTTTTTATAGCAAAGGCCCTGCAGATAAAAAAAAAAAATGTTTCACACCGTATTTGCGCAACAATTTTTCAAACGCATTTTTTGGGGGGATAAAAACACTTTTTGGAATTAGAATGCAATAAATCACACTATATTTCCCAAATGTTTGGTAAAATATAAAAGATGATCTTATGCCGAGTACATAGATACCAAACACGACATGCTTTAAACCACTTATACCACAGGTCTACTGCTAGAATTACTGCCCTCGATCTGACATTTGCGTGATACCTCATATTTGCTGTTTAGATACGTCACGAGATCGACGCTTGCGTTTGCCTTTGTGCGTGAGTAGGGAACAGAGCTATCTGTCAGGGTGCCGCTGCTTTCTACTGGTTCAAATACTGAGCCGGAATATGACAGTGAGGCGCCTTCCCCTTCGCTCTCATCCGTCATGCTCAGCAACATGTAGGCCTCTTCACTAGTGTACCTCTGTCTAGACATTTTGGCCTCTAAATTTGTTGGTACGACTAGTGCGACTCACAGGCAAAAAAGCACCTGGTTGTCAGGAACTGCTTCAATCTCTACCAAAATTGTTTTTTAGCGTTTGCAGGGATCAGGCCTGCAGTTATGTGTGTTTTGTAAGTGACAGTGATCGATTGATACTGCACTTGGGTGTGGTGGGCTGGGCATAGGGGCTAAACACTGCTTTTTTGGGAACACCTAAACTACTGGAGACGCTTATATAGATATTGAACCATTTAGACACTATACTAGTAAGGGAGGTGTATGGTGTGTGCGTGGGTGTTAGCGCTACTGGCACTAATCTGATGGTGCCTAGGATTGACACTGACTCTAACTTACGCTAGAACCTATACTGGGGGGCGATCAGGGGGTTAAACCTTTATTCAGTATTATATGGGGGGAACCTGATGCTATAAAAATTAAAATCTGACAGTGACAGTAACTAGCATCACCGTGACACTATTACGGCAATCAGAAAAGAGATTTGTACACTAAATTAGTGACACTGGTGACAGGGAATGAAAGGTTTAACTGGGGGTGATCAAGGGGTTAAAACCTGTATTAGGGGGTTAATGGGGCATCAACCTGGGCCTACTACCAACTGCCTATAAGTGTCACGAGTGAAAAAAAAAAAATGCACTTTTGACACAGTGAGAGGGAGTGAAGTGGTTAACTGGGGGGGGGGGGTGTGAGAAACTGTGCCTACTTGTACTGTGCCAGTGTAGTGACACAGACCTGTAATCTGCCCACTCTGCTCTGCTGATCAGCAGGGGATCAGAGGACAAATCACCTGCTGATCAAAACAAAGTTTGCCTGTGTAAGAGGGGCCCAAGTCACAAAAAGTGAATGGATGTGAGCCTGTTTTTTAAAGTAATAGACTTGGCTTTGAAATGGTTAACATCCTTTCACAAATGTGTTTTTCCCTTTTCTTTTTGGCTTTACCAACCTCACGTTTTTAATTGTGTTAATTGATTTTAATTAGGATGCACTGCCCCCTATTTGTCTTTATATACAAGTGTCATTTTATTGTAATTCAGTATGCTATGAGGAAGGCTACGGCCGAAACGTGTTAGCATTTCAGATATAGCGCGGCTTGTTGTGCTCCAAGAAAAGGTTTACAAGACAAAGCATTTGTGTTGCCGGTATTATTCGTTATTTTGATGTTTTGGGATATAACAGCCTGTGTTCAACAGACGCTCCCCTGCGCTGTAATGCGTTCCACGCTAGAACGCATTACGGTGACCGCGCAATGACGTCATCGCCCGGCGCCGCATGCGTTCCACTCCTGGAGCTGCGCTGCTAACCTCGCCTTGAGTTGCTGCGGACACCCCAAGCTACCCCCCACCAGGAGACCCTCCATACAGAATCCCAAGTCCTAAAGCCCTGCAAACGGAAAAGTACAAATTGTGTTACTTGTAGTGCTTTAAGACCTGCTACACATATTGTTGTTATACAATTCCTGTACTTAACGCTGGCTTATTAGCTATCATCTACTACTTGGGACTGACTGTTGTTTTGGCTATTGCTGTGGAATATCTTAAAAGGGACATACACTTTCAATTCAATTACGCTAAAGTTGTCTCTCTAAAGTAAACTGCTATTGCATACAGTATCCTCATATACTACGTGCCTGACATAAGTTATAACTTGTTTACGGACCTATGCCCTAAGTTACTGAACATGTTCTCCCTAACTTTTCTATACTAAGGGTTGAGGTATTTCATACCTACTCCCTTAGTGACCTAAATACAAAAAAAAGCTGCGCTAAATAAATGAAAAACAAGATCCCATTAAGGAAACCGTGATACATAAATGAGTTAAGGTGAAAGCATGATCAATGCATAATCAATATATGTGTAAATTGTTGGACCAAAAAAAGAAAGTCTCAGAAACAAACCACATGCATGATAGACAAAGCATAAATGGGAGATTGGGTGAACTAAACAACCCAGTGACATGTAAACAATATATACAAAGTCCAAATGTAAATTAAAAGAGTAGCTGTAAATCCACAAATGGACGGCAAAATTCTGGAACTAGTGCAATGAAGATCCCAAAATCCATGCGGATAGAAAAGCCACCACCTCAGATAATGAGGTCTGTTTCTGTATGCTTAATTGTAAGTTAATTATTTATGTGATTAATTGTAAGTGCGCATTTTTATACTTTTTCAATAAATCATCTGGGATTTTACACTATGCGAGCCCTTTTCTTTCATGGTACATCTTTATTGAGGTTACATCCAAGCGGATCTCCCTGTTGGAATATCGATGAGAGGAATCTGTCTCATGCCTTTTTGACCTCCTTAAACAGAGATCTATCCAGCTGGTAAGAGACAGTATTATCTGAGGTGGTGGCTTTTCTATCTGCACGGTCTTCTGGATTTTGGGATCTTCATTGCACTAGTTCCAGAATTTTGCCGTCCATTTGTGGATTTACAGCTACGCTTTTAATTTACATTTGGACTTGGTATATACTGTTCAAATGTCACTGGGTTGTTTAGTTCACCCAATCTCCAATTTATGCTTTCAGTCTATTATGCATGTGGTTTGTTTTTGAGACTTGTTTTTTAGTCCAACAATTTACACATATAGTGATTATGCATTGATCATGCTTTTACCTTAACTCATTATCACGGTTTCCTTAATGGGATCTTTTTTATCATTTATTTAGCGCAGTTTTTTTGTATTTATTTCTGTTTTTGTGTCATATAACACTAAGGCCTCGTACACACGATCAAATCTTTCCGCTGGACCGTTTCAGCAGACAGATTCGATCGTGTGTACGGCCGAGCCGACGGATTTGGCCACCCGACAGATTTCAAAGCATGCTTTGAAATCTATCGGGTGGGAATCCGTAAGCCCGACATGTCTGCTGGTTAGTACACTTCCCAGCAGACATGTAGTCCCGCACCGCCGCCGAATGGATTCGGCGCATGCGCGGAAGTGTTTTACTTCCTGGTGCGGTGACGTGGCGGCGTCAACGTCACCGCGCCGTCTGCTGGCGGGGATTTTGGTTTGCTCGTGTGTACACGCGAGCAAACCAAAATCCCAGCAGACAGATTTGTTCAAATCTGTCGGACGGACAGATTTGAACAAATCTGTCTGCTCGTGTGTACGAGGCCTTATAGTTGCTTGCTGTTTTCACTTTGTTGGATAAGCGCAGTATTTTTTTCTCCCTTAGTGACCTAATGCATTTTTTACATTAAAGTGATATGATGTAGAGAACCCCCAAACTCTGGTTTGCGTGGAGTGACGCCTTGGGTCCCTTACTGATAATCACTTGCATATAGAATGGCATTGAAATCTTCAAGTGTATACTATAATTTTAAGCGCTAAGCTCTGGTCGCATGTTGTAATGTGTCCAACCTTAGTTGCTCAACGCCTATCTTTATGTGAGAGAGAGATGATGTAGAGAAGCCCCAAACTCCTGTTTGTGTGGAGTGACTCCTGGGGTCCAATACTGAATTCTCACATAAATAAGTGCATTGAAATCCTTGCTAACCACAGTTGTGGTTCACTCCCGTTCACCAGACCCGTTACACTGTGCAGCGATATTCAGCTCATTAACTTTCACCATGCGGTAGGGCTAGAGTGAGTCTTGCCGTAAGTTACAAAAAGTGTTATTCAGTTAGATATTATACCTATAACCTTCAGTTTACTTATGTAGTCCTCTTGGTTAACACTGGGATCAATGAGGGCCCTTACATATACCTAGTAAAGTGATTGGCCTCAAGTGACACACAGAGATTAAACAAACATAAGTTGTACCTGTTTATCACAGTCTTCTTCTCTACTACCGCTCAAAGTCCAGATTTTTTAAAGTATGTCTGAGCTGCGAGAAAAAAGGGGGTGGAGAGCTGAAGTTACACTCTGCAGAGCTCAGTTAGGTGAGCTGATTGGAGAGGAGGGGAGAGAAGGAACACCCCTCTTCCTTCACACAGCACACAGAAACAGACCTGAGGCTGTCACTCAGCTAGCGATCCCTTCCCCGTCACCTTTTTCACTTGGTGTCAGAAAAACTTGTCAGAAGTGATTCATGCTGATAGTAGAGGAACGAAGCAGCAGACAGAAACAACACTTAGTGATCTTAAATTGAGACAAGTACCCCCCCTATCGAGAGATATGCCTTGTTCATATTTTATGTCTGAGGTTTACAACCACGTTAACCCCTTTTCAACTGCGCTATAACTAAATGATGACTATAGCAGGCTCGCACTTTGCCAGGAGGCCATCATATGACAACGTCCTTCCGTGCTCACGCTGCTTGCGTGATCACAGATTTACACAAACCAGGTCTTTGACTGTTAACGGCCCTCCTTCAAAAAAAAAAAAAAAAGTGTGAGGGAAGAAGACCCGATCTGTGAGGGGAGCAGTGAATAGTTTTGCTCATCAGTGAAAACTCATCAGTCCCATGATTATCACTGCAGCTTATCAGTGCTGCTTCATAGTGTCTGTCAGTGCGCATCAGTGCAGCCTTACCAGTACCTATCAATTAAGCATCATAAGTGAAGAAAAAAATTGCTTATTTGCAAAATGTCATAACAGAAACCAAAGGAAAACTTTTTTATTCAAAAATTTTTCTTTTTTTGTTTATTTAGCAAAAAATAAAAACCATCCAGGGGTAATTAAATACCATCAAAATAAATCTCTATTTGTCTAAAAAAAATGATATAAATGTCATATGGGTTATGGGTACAGTGTTGCATGACTAAGGGGGTTATTTACTAAAGGCAAATCCATTTTGCTCTACAAGTGGAAACTATACTTTAAATTGCACTTGGAAGTGCAGTCACTGTAGATCCGAGGGGGACATGCAAGGGAAATAAACAGCATTTTAGCTTGCACATGATTGAATAAAATCAGCAGAGCTTCCCCAGATTTCAGATCTACCTTTCAGATTTACAGAGAATGCACTTGTAGTGTAAAGTGGATTTGCCTTTTGTAAGTGTCATTCAAAGCATGACAGCACTCAGCACTGAAATCTGTAAATTGGCCCTGGCAGGAAAGTGAAAGTGTTTGGTATTGAAGTGGCTGTAGGTGCCTCCATACTCATTCATCCAGAGTGGGAGCACTCTAATACTGGTGTGTTACTGGCCTAAAAAAATTAATGCAGCCACCACATCTAAGGATTGGTAAGCTGCAATATGTTAAATTTTTGGTTTAAAGGATCACTAAAGGATTTTTTTTTTAAGCTAAATAGCTTCCTTTACCTTACTGCAGTACTGGTTTCATGTCCTTATTGTTCGTTTTTGCTTTGAAGTTGCTGTAATCCTGCTCTGTTCTTCACACTTCCTGTTTGTCTGTTTCCTTATAACCACAGTGCTGGGAGCTTTCTCACGATGGTTTAAGCTGTCATTACTGTGTGTCTAAAACTTCCCAGAACCAATCAGATTCATTTTAAAAACAAAACACTGCCCTGGATTTGTTTGTTTTTGTTCTGTGTGTCTATTTCTACTTTACAGAGACATGAAGCCAGTTCAAAAGTGAAACTAACCTGCAGGCACATTATATGATTGATTTTTATCTATTTTTAATCATTTTGAAAAGGAATCAGTTAACTTTTATGTCTCTATACCCTGTAAACAGTCATTTCAGCAAAACATTTTTTTTCCTTTAGTGACCCTTTAATACCGCTTTAAAGTCAATAAAGGTAATAGCTATGGACTTAGAAAATTCAGTTCGTAACGGATAGAAGACTGGCTAAAAGACTATATTCAGAGAGTAGCGATTATTGATTCATACTCCAAGAATCAATGTTGCGTCACTTACTTTTTAACATACTGTATTTATAAATGATAGAGTTTGGAATCTAGGAATGAAAGCGGCAGAGCTACGAGGCATCCATCCATCCTCCATTCATAGATCACAACAAAACATAGGTAAGGTAGTACGTAAGGGAAAAAATTTCAGGAAATTACTATGCACAAGCTGATTTTTTTTATCAACATTAGGTGTAATTATAATGACAGCAGAGAGCTCTTCCTCAGCACTCTAGTATCTATAGCAACTGTCAGTGCAGCTGCATCCTTCCCTGTAATGACCAAGTGTCTATTGCTCCCATAGAATATAACTGCCTCTTCATCAACTTACATCAAGCAAATAGATGGAACGTCAATGACACTACTAGGAGCATTGATTCATGAGAAAACCTAGGAAGATGTATTTATTTTTTGTTTCACAAAGTATATTTATTTTTTATTAATGTACCTAACATTTTAAATTGAAAATAAATAAATACAAATTATTCTCCCATACTGATGCACATAACCAACACTTTTTAGCGCCAGACGCTGGCTTCAGAGGCGGCTCTCTAATTAGGCAAAGTAGGCGGTGGCCTAAGGCCTTGCCCCCGCCTACTTTGTCGAATGTGTGAAAAGGAATGTGCCTGGTCAGTGTCCTGAGCGGGTAAAGCTATGCAGAGCGCAGGCTGTAAAATCCTCCTCACACTGAAACAGCTCCTAGCCTTCTCCGAAAGCCGACACCAGTGCTGGAAGGAGGGGGGGGGGGGGCTGTATTGCGATCTGCACTATACTTATTCAGTGCAAAAGAAGTCATCTGAGCTGAGGTTGTGCACACTGTGTGCCTTCTATCCGTAGCTGCAGCCACACAAATGCACATATAGGACGATCCTCCTGGGTTTGAATGGCTGGGTCGGGGCTTGCACAGTGAGCAGCAGCAGAGGTGGGCGGAGCAGCCAGAGAATGTTCATCACACTGCACACACTCTGCAGCACGGATGACTGTCCAGCCCAGCAGTTACCTGAGCTCTCCCCCGAGTCCCCAGACCAGCTCACAAGCTCTTCATTCAGTCCATGGAAGCTGCTAGTAAGGTGAGGTGCTAATCTATTTTCAGATTAAGCAGGTTTGGTGTCAGAAATATCAGAGTTGTAAAACGTCCTATGTGTGTCAGTCTGCAGTCAGTGCTGGCAGATTACTGGTAAATGATCAGTATCCTGCAACTCTGATGAGATCACAGACCAGAAAAACTTCACTACTTCCCAGGATCAGAAAACTTCTCTGGACATTTACAAAAGACATGTTTTATGAGGGTCTACTAGAATTAAGATCCAAGCCTGTGATCAGTGACATATTCAGTTATAAATGTAAAAAACCTTTCCGCAGTGACACATTATCAATCATTTTGGGATAATGGAATGTAGCTGCTAATATATTACAAGAAATCAGATTTTTAGGCTGGCAATGGAACACAAGATTTAGCACCAGAGCTGCCCTCTCGCTCTGATTGTGCCACTCCTCAATCACAGCCACACAGAGCC
This sequence comes from Rana kukunoris, assembly GCA_029574335.1. Classification (NCBI taxonomy): domain Eukaryota; kingdom Metazoa; phylum Chordata; class Amphibia; order Anura; family Ranidae; genus Rana; species Rana kukunoris. The sequence continues at coordinate 72,460,617 of CM056060.1, forward strand.
CTTTAATATGATTGTATTATGTATGTGTTATTTTTAAATAACAAACATGTTATACTTACCTCCACTGTGCAGCTCGTTTGCACAGAGTGGCCCCGATCCACGTCTTCTGGGGTCCCTCTGCAGTTCCACCCCGCATCAGACAACCCCCCTAGGAGAAGCGCTGAGGGGTTATCTTGCGGTGTGCTCCCGAGCCCAGCATTTGCGTTTATAGATACAAATGCCGGCCCGCCGACCCAGCCACATTATTGGATGTCCATGTCCGCACAATCTATAATCATCTCCTGTATCATGCCCACACAGTCTCTGACCATCTCCTGTATCATGCCCGCACAGTCTCTGACCATCTCCTCTATTATGCCCGCACAGTCTCTGACCATCTCCTCTATCATGCCCGCACAGTCTCTGACCATCTCCTCTATCATGCCCGCACAGTCTCTGACCATCTCCTCTATCATGCCCGCACAGTCTCTGACCATCTCCTGTATCATGCCAGCACAGTCTCTGACCATCTCCTGTATCATGTCCGCACAGTCTCTGACCATCTCCTGTATCATATCCACTCCTGTATCATGCCCGCACAGTCTCTGACCATCTCCTGTATCATGCCCGCACAGTCTCTGACCATCTCCTGTATCATGTCCGCTCCTGTATCATGCTTGCACAGTCTCTGACCATCTCCTGTATCATGTCCGCTCCTGTATCATGTCCACTCCTGTATCATGCCCGCACAGTCTCTGACCATCTCCTATATCATATCCACTCCTGTATCATGCCCACACAGTCTCTGGCCATCTCCTGTATCATGCCCACACAGTCTCTGACCATCTCCTGTATCATGTCCGCTCCTGTATCATGCTTGCACAGTCTCTGACCATCTCCTGTATCATGTCCGCTCCTGTATCATGTCCACTCCTGTATCATGCTTGCACAGTCTCTGACCATCTCCTGTATCATGTCCGCTCCTGTATCATGTCCGCTCCTGTATCATGCTTGCACAGTCTCTGGCCATCTCCTGTATCATGTCCACTCCTGTATCATGCCCGCACAGTCTCTGACCATCTCCTGTATCATGCCCACACAGTCTCTGACCATCTCCTGTATCATGTCCGCTCCTGTATCATGTCCGCTCCTGTATCATGCTTGCACAGTCTCTGACCATCTCCTGTATCATTTCTGCTCCTGTATCATGTCCGCTCTCCTGTATCATGTCCGCTCCTGTATCATGCTTGCACAGTCTCTGACCATCTCCTGTATCATGTCCGCTCCTGTATCATGCTTGCACAGTCTCTGACCATCTCCTATATCATGTCCGCTCCTGTATCATTCCCTCACAGTCTCTGAACATCTCCTGTATCATGTCTGCTCCTGTATCATGTCCGCTCCTGTATCATGCTTGCACAGTCTCTGACCATCTCCTGTATCATGTCCGCTCCTGTATCATGTCCACTCCTGTATCATGCCCGCACAGTCTCTGACCATCTCCTGTATCATGCCCACACAGTCTCTGACCATCTCCTGTATCATGTCCGCTCCTGTATCATGCTTGCACAGTCTCTGACCATCTCCTGTATCATTTCTGCTCCTGTATCATGTCCGCTCCTGTATCATGTCCGCTCCTGTATCATGTCCGCTCCTGTATCATGCTTGCACAGTCTCTGACCATCTCCTGTATCATGTCCGCTCCTGTTTCATGCTTGCACAGTCTCTGACCATCTCCTATATCATGTCCGCTCCTGTATCATTCCCTCACAGTCTCTGAACATCTCCTGTATCATGTCTGCTCCTGTATCATGTCCGCTCCTGTATCATGCCTACACACTCTGTGGACCCTGATGTAAAGGGGAACTCTGATGTAAATGAGAATGCTGTGCACTTTGATATAAGGTGATCTCTGGTCACCAAAGCCCACCTTACATCAGAGTTCCCCTTTACACCAGTCTGCAGCATTCCCTCAAATTTCCCCTTGCGCTATAAGGAGGAATCCTGCAGACTCTGATGTAAGGGGGAACTCTGTGTTGGGCTATATTTACCTGAACTTCATGTAAATGGAGAAATATGGTTTTGACTTTTGTTATAGTTACACATTGCTAGTAGCAGCTGCACAAATTGTATCTATATTTGTGTGGGTGTAATGAAAAAATGATACATACACACACATACCCTATGTTTAATGATATTTGATTCGAGAAAAATTGGTAAGAAAACATTTTTAGAAACGATAAATTCATAGTTCATAGTATTTAAGGCTCTTAATATAGGCGATTTATACAATATTTATTTTTTCGCTTGAATTATTTTCCGCATTATGGGCAAGAGTGGGGCCTCATGTCTACGTTTTGCCTAAGGCCTCACAAAGCCTAGAGCCGCCTCTGGCTGGCTTGTATAAGGTTCATCTCCATCTCGCAATATCAGATACTTAAAGAGATAAAGGAAGGTCACACTTCGGATCTCTTACATATCACTCAATGAGAGCTTTTTTTTTTATAGAATTCCACTTTACGGATAGGCTCTTACTGAGTGAAACATGTTAGAGGTAGAAGCTCAGGTGGTCTGCTCCACAAAAGGTAGAATAGAAAATTATACATGAGCCAAGTGCATTGCCCTTACCAAATCCTTCCCAATTTGAAAATTTGCTAATGAATGCACAGGCTACAAGAGCATGCAGGAGAAGGGTTTAAGCATAGCATTCGGTTTACTCAATATTCAAAAAAAACTTTTACAATTTTTTTTATTTTTAATTAACATACATTTTTTAAGATGCAGCTTTCACAAATATGCAAACGGTATATAGATAATTTGCTGAGACTATTCTGAGGAATTACACTAAAGTTTACAAAGTGCAAAAGCAGCTTTCTCACTTTTTGCCATTTTTCTTGCAATTTTGATTGATTTGGTTTCTTCTAGCGACTTAGTCTCATAATTTGAGTATTTGCTCACTGGTTCTGGCGTTCAGTTATTAGTGAATAGGTGTTTGCAAACATGCTGGCTGAGATTTGCACACAGTTACCAGATCCTACTAATAAAGTTTTTTTTTTTAAATCATGGATTACATGAATTCTATATAATCTACAGTATATTATTTATGGATTATATAAATACAGCACCAATTTAAAATGTAAACCATTATTGGGAACCATGTTATTTTTGCAGTTTGTACAGTTTTAGGGCATCCTTTTCCTAATATTAGCATGGACAATTTAAGTTGTTTTACAATTTTTATGAGATGGATTTCGGAATATATCAAAGTGGCCTAAATCTGATTATATTTAGGTATTGTTTTAACCACAAGTTTCCAACAGGCTTCTTTCACAGTAATGGAGGCTTTGACAGCAGGTTCATACACTGCTTGAATTTCAGTTAAGCCAGTAGCAACTGGCTAAAAGTCAAGCAGTGTATGACCAGCATAACACCTGTACCTTATCTGTATATTCCTGCATTTAGAAAAAAAATAAAAACTATTCTCTGTTTTCCTGTTATGGATAGGTTTGTACCTTTGCTTGCTTTTAATGGCCATTTGACTTTTGTACTTTATCTGCAAGACTAAATAAAATAGAAATTAAACCTTAAAAAAAAAAATGAAACTCATTGGTATCAAACACTTTTTTTTTTTCATAAGTGCAAAAAAATTATATATAGGAGGTACTTTGAGGTGAAGCACCCAAGTATATTGGCTTATTACAAAATATAGATTTGAATGTATTTAGGAGACATAGATTAGAAGCATGCAGGCTGAGTGATGGAATCATCTCTGTTCTCTGGCCAAATCCAGAGGCTGCATATTAAGTGCTACAGCGGTAACCTTACCAGTCCATCTGATCCTAGTCTAGATCTTCTGGGGCCTCTGTGATTTCTTCCATTGATCACATCTCCCTTCACTTCAAAGTCATACTAGATAAAAACAAAAGATACACATGCAAAGTTATAACTGCTGGATGTTTAACACTTTGTGTCTATTAAACAGTTACAATGTTAAATACTGTTAAAGGGCTGCTGCCAAAATTAACCATTTTAATGAGTGGGCCTGGATAAACTTGAATATATAAAACATAAATAACAGTAATTAGGTCCCAAAATGAAACCATGTCCTCATGAGACATTCCAACGTGGAGCACAGCAGAGCAGATGATCAAGACCTCCCAGGGGACACAAAGGAACCAGCATCCTCCTTAAAGTGGTATACTCAAGGGTACCCAAGAAAGAGAAATGCTCGCCAAAATGTAAAACCAAATATGACTTATTATAAAAACAGTAATGCACTTACATCAATAATGCATATACGAGCTTATAGTTGTGCTCATAAGTTTACATACCCTGGTAGATTTTATGATTTCTTGGCCATTTTTCAGAGAATATGAATAACACCACAAAAACTTTTCTTTCATTCATGGTTAGTGTTTGGCTGAAGCCATTTATTATGAATTAACGGTGTTTACTCTTTTAAAATCATAATGGCAACAGAAACTACCCAAATGACCCTGATCAAAAGTTTACATGTCCCAGTTCTTAATACTGTGTATTGCCCCCTTTAACATCAATGACAGATTGAATGATTTTTTTTTTTTTTAATATGGTATTTGTGGATGAAGCTCTTTATCTTCTCAGATGGTAAAGCTGCCGATTCCACTTGGCATAAAGCCTTCAGTTCCTGTAAATTCTTGGGCTGTCTTGCATAAACTGCACATTTGAGATCTCCCCAGAGTGTCTCAATGATAGAGGTCAGGAGACAGATGGCCACTCCAGAACCTTCACTTTATTCTGCTGTAGCCAATGACTAGTCGACTTGGCCTTGTGTTTTGCATCATTGTTTTTTTATTTATCTTGCCAACAATTCTGACCAAATTTCCTGTGCCTTTGTAGCCCACGCATCCCCAAAACATCAGCGATCCACCTCCTTACCTTTCATCATAGGCCTTGTTGACTCCTCTCCAAATGAAGAGTTAATGGTTGTGGCAAAAAAAAAAGTTGGTCACAATTACTTTGTGCCAGAAGGTTTGAGGCTGGTGTCTGTGCTGTTTTGCGTATTGTAAGAGGGATACTTTGTGGCATTTGCGTAGTAATGGCTTTATTGTGGCGACTCGACCATGCAGCCCATCTTTCTTCAAGTGCCTCTTTATTGTGCATCTTGAAACAGCCACACCACATGTTTTCTTTTTTTTATCTTTCATATTTTTTATTGTTTTTCATTTTAACAAAGCTTTTGTAAAGTTACATAGTGTTGATATAAAATATTTAGTGCACTTATAGATATATACAAGCAACCATACATTGTGCAAATGTTTTAAATAATCCCCCTCCCACCCACCCCCTTTAGTATTAAAAGAAAAAAGAAAGGAGAAGTATCTTCACCTGAGCTAATTGTTGGGAGTTTCGAAGGAATAGTTTAGAAGGGAAGGCTCAGGTCCGGAAGGCGCATCGAGGATCTAAGCTTAAAGCCGAGAGAAAGCAAATAGGGTTTAATTACCCTTTATCATTGTTCTCTGATTGAGGGGAGATTTGGCAACATCTAGGATCCAGGGATTTACAAACCCGTGCTAAGGTCATCTCTCCAATGGGAATCACATGTTTTCAGAGAGTCCTGTATATCACCTGAAATTATTTGTGTTTTTTTTTTCTTGCATCCCAAACAATTTTCCTGGCAGTTGTGGCTGAAATTTTAGTTGGTCTACCTGACCGTGGTTTAGTTTCAACAGAACCCCTCATTTTCCACTTCTTGATTAGAGTTTGAACACTGCCGATTGACATTCTTAATTCCTTGGATATCTTTTTATATACCTTTCCTGTTTTATACAGTTAAACTACCTTTTCCGCAGATTCTTTGATAATTCTTTTGCTTTCCTCATGGCTCAGAATCCAGACATGTCATGGCAGGACTGGATGAAAGATGCAAAGGTCTGTCAGGAGTCCAGAAAGCATTGACCTTTTGTACACACACACTAATTACAAGCAAACAAATCACAGGTGAGGATGGTTACCTTTAATAGCCATTCAAACCCCTTTGTGTCAACTTGTCAGGCCAAAATCACCGGGGTATGTAAACTTTTGATCAGGGTAATTTGGGTAGTTTCTGTTGCCATTATGATTTAAAAAGATTAAACACAATTGATTGATAATAAATGGCTTCACCCAAACACTAACCATGAGTGAAAGAAATATTTTTGTATTTTTATTCATATTCTCTGAAAAATGGCCAAAAAAACATAAATTCTGCCAGGGTATGTAAACTTATGAGCACAACTGTATATTCAAAAAGCTTGCCGGTTTGCATAAAATGCCCATCCTTTCGGGAACCGTAAACAGCACGTTTACATCAGCACATCCTTCCCCCGACACGTTTCATCACAACCTGCCGTCATCCTGGGGCACCAGGACATTTTATGCAAGCTGGCCGGCTTTCTGAATATAAGCTCTTACACGCACCCTTGGTGTAAGGGCATTACTGTTTTTATAATAAAAGTAACATTTGATTTTACGCTATGGGGAAGCATTTCTCTTTCTGGAGTACTCGAGTATACCTGTTTGAAGGAGGATGCTGATTCCTTTGAGTCTCCTGGGAGGTCTTGATCACCTGTTCTTATGTGCTCAGTGTCAGAATGTCTCAATCAATGTGAGCTGTCATCTTATTCCCCCTTTTTGAGGTTAAAGGCCCTGGCTGGGTATTAGCCACAAGCATTAAAGAGCTTGCAAGCTGGTAAGCATGCCATTTATGTGATGGGGGTTACACTTTTTGTCGTGGTGTGAGATACCATCATCAGGAGGACTTTTTTAAAGTAATGCACACCTCTTCCACTCTTTTCTTACATGAGTGGTGTGACATCTAGTCATGTTAACTAATAAAAACATTATTTCAACATTTTATTTTGAGACTTAATTACTATTGTTTTTGTTTCACTTATTGCTTTTCACAATTTAGAATGGTGTTTAGTGCAGATCTATTTTGTAATTGTAGTTTATGACTATGCGTATCTCGCAGCAGAGTTGCTCTTGGTGAATGTGGATTATTTAGCAGAGTTTTAAAAAAAAAAATTAAATATATGCCTTTAGCAAAAATAAATTTTCTCCAAAAAATGATATGTATTTTATTCTCATTTACCTAGTCCACACTAGTCTTTCAACATTGATTCTATATAATAATAATACATCTTATTTATAGGCGCCTTTCAGAATACCCAAGGTCACCTAAGGGCCCTTTCATGCAGGGCGGATCAGTAATGATCCGCCCCGTGAACCTCCGCTTGCTCAGCGGGGATGGCTCCGTTGATCCCCGCTGAGCCGCCGGATGACAGGGCGGTCCCTGCACACCTGTCTTTACTCTGCTCTCCCCTATGAGGTGATCGGATGAACATGGACCGTCAGCCGTGTTCACCCGATCCAATGACGGAAAGATCGGGTGTCAGCGGATGTTTAATTTCTACCTATTCACTGTATTCAGTGAATAGGTAGGAATCGAACGACGAAAATTCAAAGATTTTTGATGCTTTGTCGAATTGAACAACGAAAATTTAACCTCCCTGGCGGTATGATTCTGTCTGGAATTACGTACCAAAAGCGGTACAATTATTTTGCATGGAAATTCTGCGTTTTATACTGTAGGCCTGCAATTTTTAGGAATAACTCGCTTAAATATGTCCAAACCAGAGTCTAGTAGACATCCCGGGTATGATAAAGTTTGAAACACAAAATCATAAAATTATAATATAATAAATAACTATAAATAATTATAACAAATAATAATGTAATTATAATAAAAATTATTCACTAATGTAATCAAATCAAAATCACTGAAATTTGCTCAGTTGCAGAATTGTCGCTGTCATTACTTTTATTTTTTTATGACGAATTTTCCCACAAATCGCTAACGCTCAATTCTGCAAGTGATTATAATTTATTATCGCTGTTTTCTAGCTAATCTAAAATCACTTTTGACATAAAGGGACACTTTTGGTTGCTATGGACAATCTACAGTTTGCAGGGAGAAAAAAAATGTTTTTATTATGTAAAAGAACATGCAGGGCACTGGGCAGACCACTAGGGACAGGGGGGATGTGTATTTTTTACATACAGTACTGTAATCTATAAGATTACAGTATTCTGTATGTAATGTGTTTGTTTACATTTTTGAATTTGCCGCCGGTCTCCGCCCCCGTGCGCCGTTACGTCGCAGGAAACGGAGATCGGCGGCGCGCGGGCACTGTGTGAGTCGAATGGAG